>JBBGZY010000194.1:1047500-1647500 GCA_037952925.1 Lithobates clamitans | reverse complement strand
TGAACTCATTACTCAAGCTCTGTGTGTATGTAATTCCAATGCACTGGGCTCTTGGAGAGCCTTTCCCAGGCATATCCTGGACAAATAAAGGCAACTGTGCAGTGGAATAACGCTGCCGTATGCTTTTACAGGTGATGAGACTATACGCTTCTTAGTTGCTTTGCTTCTTTTTTTAATGCTAGTGATTCCATTATGGTAGTGGGCACCACTCTGTTACATATGTCATAATAATTTCCAACGGTATTTTACAATGCGCTAGGTTATTGGTCGCAAATAATGAATGTCTTTCTGGTACATCCCCTTGAATTCCCTTAGAATGTATGTGTAAAATATTTACAGATTTGTCCTACATTCAGGATCCAACTCTGAACCTGAAATCAAAGGTCATTTTTTGTTTCGAAATTTGCAATGTCTAAATTTGTGATGGCAACCTAACCTAGAGATGGGCCCAGCTTGGCTCTAGTGGTATTATTGTGATGGTCCTCATGTGGATCTTGTGGTGATTATTACAGTAGCAGTCACTTCTTCGCTATGGTGCTTTAATGCACGGTGGTCATTCTTTAATTATGATGATGTTAAAGTGGACCTGAAATCCAAAAAGTTTTGTTAAGATTTGCTATTTAAAGGAAAAAATGTGAAATGCTAGTTGTGACTAGGTAGTACTCCTGAAATAAAAAGTAATGAGATATGCGGCGCTTACTAAAAAGTGTGGTAAATCAAGCTAACAAATAAGACTGAAATTGTAAAGCAACCAAATATACAGGAGATTCATACCAGAAAATACCAGGTAATAATTGTATCTTAATTCAATCTTATTTTATTGAGAAAGGAAAAATGTACAGTATACAGTTATGTCATACAAAAACACATAAAAATAGAAATGGACATCATTGCGATACTGGTAACATATCATCTTATGTTTTAAGCAATTTGTGAGCTTTTATTGATTTGGTTTGATATTTAAGCCTGCGTAGCTATACCGTCTAAGCTGATTAAAGTGCAGGTGAGCACCACTATCCACTCAACGAGTGGCGTCCACCTATTGCAAACAAGCTAGGGCTATTGTTGCTGTGTTAAATGTATTTTCTCTGATGGGGAAGCTCAGTGTGTGTCTCATTATTTGTCTGAAGAGATTAGAGAGAATGATTTAGGTGATCGTATAGCGCTGTAACATATAAGGGGAGAAAGAGAAAAAGAGGAGTAGGAATAGAGGGGACAAGGGAGTAAGGAATACAGATATTAAGAGAAAGACATTCCACTCTGGTCACACAGTTGCATTAGTGGAGTCCTCTGTAGCCCATGGAATAAATTCAGCGGAATAGCGGAAGATAGACCACGAGGTCCAGGTCTAGCTGCCGCCAAAAAGTGACGCAGAACGTCTTTTTTGACTGATTTAAGTGGGCCAGGGAGCATAGATAGCAGGGCTACCTCAGGAGAGGATGCAACCGAGGTCGCCATGAGTCTGCAGTACAGATCGAGGATCTTTTGCCAGAACCTCCGCACAGACGGCTCTCCCACCAAATGTGGAGTAAGGTTCCCTTTGATGACAAACAACGCCAGCAGGTGTCCGGGAGTGCCGGGTTTATCCATCGTAATGTCGAGGGGCATCTATACCAACGGGTCAGTAATTAGAATCCCTTTTCTTGCGATTTGGAGGCTAAGGATATTTTATGAGTCAGAATGAAGCACTTTTGCCAATCTACAGGTGAGATGGGGTGATCCAAATCTTCCCTCCAGGCCTGTGTGTATGGGGGGAGGTCAGGATTATAGACCATATGTATGAGAGTATAGTTGAGAGACCACATGCGTAGGAGGGTCAATCTGGAGCAGCATGTTCTCCAAGTCTGTTGTGTCAGTAAGTACATCAGGTAAGGATGGGAAGGTTCGAAAAAAGGTTGCACCTGTTGCCTCTGCAGCCAGTGCGTCGAAGTATGGGAAGGTGGGCCGGAGGGAATGTCTTGAATCAGAGAAGAATCTGAACGCAGGACTTGGGCAAGTCGTCTGTGGTCCTTCTTGCACCACGGGCCAAAACTCTCTACTTGTAGGGCCGGTGGAAAAGCCGGAGTTCCAAACAGTGGAGTCATGGGTCCTTTCAGAGGAGATAGGGTCTTGGAGGAATTCATTCGGGTCCAAGTTTGTATAGTTTGTCGGGTGAGGTCGCTCAGGGGTAATCCCCCTTTTAGGAATTCAGTAGGCGTCCACGGTAGTGCGCGGAGATCTATTGAATTGAGATGGCTCTCTATTTGTACCCATAATTTGGTGGAGTAATGATGGAACCAGTTAACTATACGTGTTAGTACTGCTGCTCTATAGTATATAGAGGCATCCGGAGCTCCAGCTCCACCACGAATCTTGGGGAGCGATAGCGTCTCATTGCGTATCCGAGGACGAGCCCCCCCCCAGATAAAGGAGGAGAACAGTTGGCGGAGTTTCTTAAAGAGCCAGGAGGGTATTGAAATGGGAATTGTCTGGAACAAATAAAGAAACCGAGGGAGGACGTCCATTTTTTAGAGCATTCACCCTGCCTAGCCACGATAGGCGTTTTTTCGTGTAGTTTGATAGATCAGTCTTGGTTCTAAGCAGAAGGGGAGCATAGTTCAGAGAGAACAATTGGGACCTTTCTGTGGGTATTTGGATTCCGAGGTAACGGATGGAAGTGGAGCCTGTTTTAAAGGGAAACTTAATGGAGACTTGGCGGAGGGCCTCCTGTGATAAAGAAATGTTCAGTATTTCTGA
This sequence comes from Lithobates clamitans, assembly GCA_037952925.1. NCBI lineage: Eukaryota > Metazoa > Chordata > Amphibia > Anura > Ranidae > Lithobates > Lithobates clamitans. The sequence continues at coordinate 1,644,764 of JBBGZY010000194.1, read as the reverse complement.
CTTAGTATGATTCACTTTGAAATTGCACAGCTTCCCAAGCCTCGTGAATTCCTGCATAATATGTGTTAAAGATAGATGGGGTTGGGTTACAAACATTAGTAGGTCATCCGCAAAGAGAGCCAGTTTGGAATGAATAGGGCCTATCGATACACCCGAGATGTTAGGGTTATTGCGCAAGGCAATTGCCAGGTGTTCCATAACAAGGACATAGAAAAGGGGAGATAAAGGACAGCCTTGTCGTGTCCTGTTATGGATGGAAAATGAAGGTGATAATGAGCCGTTCACCCGTATTCTAGCAGAAGGAGAGGAGTAAAGGGACATAATTCGGGATAGCATTTTGGGGCCCAGACCTATCTGTTTCAAAGACATCTGGAGGAATTGCCAGTCAACCCGGTCAAATGCCTTTTCCGCATCGACCGTCAAAAGACATAGAGGGACATCATGGGTGTGTGCATAGTCAGTAAGAAGCAGAGTTTTCAGGGTGTTATCTCTTGCCTCGCGACCACTTACAAAGCCCACCTGGTCCAGGTGTATGGGGCGGGGGAGAAGCGGCTTCAATCTAGTGGCTAAAATTTTGGCGTATATTTTCAAGTCCACTCCAATTAACGATATGGGCCTTTAATTAGCGCACAAAATAGGGTCCTTATCTGGTTTTGGGATAATGGTAATGTGGGCTTCAAGCGTTTGTGGAGGAAACGCCAAGCCTTCCGATATGGAGTGGAATACTCTAGCCAAGAAGGGGGTCAATAGGGGAGCAAAATGTCTAATAATTGTATCTTAATATTAATCTTCCATTATATTGTGTAACCCAAGGTTATAATAAACCATTGTTCCATCAAAAAATGAATCACAAATTCTCCACTTTTAAATTGGCTACTAATGGAGCTAGGTAAAGAGTAGAAGTATATAGACAACCAGGAGAGGGACTATAATCTTCCAATAATAAGTGAAAATAATAATAATTACTAAAAATAAATAAAACGGCTCAAACAGAGCACAGTAATAAAGTGTACAAATAACTGAAACCAATGTGCAAATAAATGAGTGTAGCCTCAATAAGTGAAAATATGATGAACCTACTAAAAAAAAATTTTTAAAGAAAAAAGGGCAAAATAAGCAATCTGTGCAGCATCAATTTACATTAATGAATAATAAGCATTATTACCATGCAAAACTCCACAAAGGTGTGTAGGAAATAATAAATTAAATATAGTAATTAAAGTCCAGTAAAAATCAAGAAAAGTGCTAAATGAAATAAACCAACAGTGTCCATAGATGATACAATCCAAATCGTAATAATCGCAGTTGAAAAATGTGAAAAGATCGTTCATCAAGGAATAACCAGTGCCAGCAATCAGTCACAAGTGTGTGTGAAAAATATGTGGTCCCCCCAGCCTCTCACCTCACGGCTGAGCGTTAACAGCCCTGTAAGCCACTACAGATGATTCAATCAGCTTCACGATCCCCTTAATGGAAGTTCCCCTAGAGATCAATCTCAAACCGCACTCTGTTCTCAGATCGCTCCAGTGAATCAACTCGGCAATATAAAACAGAGGGGGAAGCACTCCATGGTAGTAATTTAAAATAGTAAATTTATTGAAAGTTATCCACTTACATTTAAAATTGTACACAAGAGCAAAGCCGAATGAAGCCTCTTATTTGAAGATTATCGTTCCTCTCCTGGTTGTTTATATACTTCTACTCTTTACCTAGCTCCATTAGTAGCCAATTTGAAAGTGGGGAATTCGTGATTCATTTTTTGATGGAACAATGGTTTATTATAACCTTGGGTTACACAATATAATGGAAGATTAATATTAAGATACAATTATTACCTGGTATTTTCTGGTATGAATCTCCTGTATATTTGGTTGCTTTACAATTTCAGTCTTATTTGTTAGCTTGATTTACCACACTTTTTAGTAAGCGCCGCATATCTCATTACTTTTTATTTCTATCTGATTGGTGTGTGAACACCTCTATGCTGGCAGCTACAACCATTAGCCTTTTAGTTTCCTTGTTTATAATTTGTGCCATGCTTTTTGGTTTGCGCACTAGTACTCATTATTATTCAATATTAGTACTCAAAGTTTCCTTCTTGAATTCCTCCTGAAAATAGCAGTGCGCATTCTTGTATTTGAGGGTGCCTAGGCACTTCTGTACTTACTGCTTCATCGCTGTATATTTGCAGCAGCATTGCTGCCTCTTTCTACTGGTCTCAAGACATTTAGTGATGTCACAACATTGCTGCTAAGATGGCTCTACCAAGACAGCTGCTGCCCTCCACACAGATGCACAGTGTAGAACTAGGTATGCTAAATCACTAATGGGGAAAAATTAGCTGCTGGGAGGTCACAGGCAATTCTAGCGACTAGTTGTTTACCCTCTAAAGCAGGCCATAGACGAGTTGAAAAAACAAAATTTGAGTTGATTATCAAATCGTTTGGTTTTCGCATCATTAGTGTGCCAGCCGCATCCAGCAATTTTTGTGTCCCAATCAAAAGTGCCTGATCCAGCATGCTGTGTGTGGTGTTTTTTTTTTTTTTTTTTTTTTTTTTTTTTTTTTTTAGAAAAATCAAAGCAATTTATGGCACAATCGTATGAGCCATTTTCATTTTGACAGAACTTTCGTTTTTCGACTTGTCTATGGCCTACTTAACTGCCTTTTTTGGGCAGAGCTTCCAGAGTTCAGTTTCTCTGTAGTGTGATACTTTTTAAGTGGCTGTATTGCTGTAGTGTGGTACTTTTTAAGCGGTCATTTCTGGTTTGTGGTGGCTGCTCTTTGGCTGTAGTGTTGTTTGTCAGTCCATGGATCAAGTTGTCAGCCCCTGATCGTAGTGATGGTCAGTGCTTCTGTCTATTAGTTGTCATGCTGGAATGGTGGTTCAGTCTTTTGGTCTAGTGGTTTTCAATTTCTTGTCCTAGAGTTTTCTACTTTTGTGTGTCTGCATGTATGCTGATTTTGATGATCGCTGTCCAGTAGTTATCCTTCTTTTTTTTTTTTTTTTTTTTGTCTTTTGAAGGCTTACCTGACCACTCATTATGGCATTGCACTACATCTCTCATCTGTTGCATCTAGGTTGCCCAGATTCCTTTTGGCATGGAGAAAAATATGTCTCTAGCCTACTCTCAGCTTGGCTTGATGTTATGCGATTCATCCTAGAGGGGAGGAGTAGAACATTCACACATATAGTATGTTTAGTAAGTGATCAAGAGAAAAGGGACTGACCTGGTGCCATGTGCAAATTGTATTGGCAACAGTGACTTAACACTCGGTATTTGTCATTTTATGTGATGTTTAATTCAGAAATGTCTTCTGTTTAGGACCGGGTGTGGGGAACAATGAAGCTGGTTTGTTTGCACTCTGTACACTGGATGGTGAGTAGATATATTGATGTTTTCTAACGCTAATCTGTATTAGATCAGGGCTATATATAATACATATACTGCCATCTACAGTAGGATTGGATAATGACAAAAAAAGCGCCTGCATAATCCCTGATCTTACCTAGCATTACCTACCCAGTCTAAAAGTTAATTTTACTGGTGCCTAGAGCAGGGATATGCAATTAGCGGACCTCCAGCTGTTGCAAAACTACAAGACCCATCATGCGTCTTCCTCTGGGTGTCATGCTTGTGGCTTGGGTCTGAGAGTACCTGAGGCCTTGCCTCACACTTTTTGGGTTCAATTGCATTACTGTTACATGGATGCAACATATCTGCACATAGACACAGAAGACAGTTGCACTGCTAAAAATGACTCCAGCCCATTCTCCCCTCAACGGTTCTGGGGGAATATACTCCGTATTCTCTGAGGGAATAAACATCTACAATCTGAAATGCAGTGACCCTTCTAGTTGTACATCATAAGAGTCTCCTCTAGCTCTGTTGGTTGAGGCCAAGTCCCCTTCCCTGTCATTGTTGATCTCCACAGCAACTCCTGCGCCATCCCCTGCTCAAATCTATCATTGCTTTTCCTGGAGATGTTTGAACAGGCCTGGATGCTGGGAAAAGCTCCGTCTCAATCTCAACATTCTATCTTTAAAGAGACTGTTTTTGAGGCACCGCAGTTACCTGTCTTGACCTGGGTCTTTCAAGTGGTGTATGGCCTGACTTCAGACAAAGCTTCTTGATCCACCACCGAATAATTTCATTCGGTGATTGTCTTTCGACTTTCTGCTAAGAGAGACTATAGGGTGTTCCTCCCCATTGACCTCTTATGACATAACTGCACCTAAGCCTTTGCTGGAGTCATCTCTTCGAACAATCAAATTCTGTAGAGCAACGTTAATCAACTTTCTTCCTATTGTACGAAGCTGTATTGTAACTGTAATGTCTGCCTAAATTTTGTAAAGCTCTGAGCAAACTGTTGGCACTATGTAAATCCTGTATAATAATAATCAACCTTATGATTCCACTTGACCACGACTGGCTTCTTACCCTTTTGTCATGTCAATGGTGGCGAAGTTGGGGACAAACCCAACGATGTCCAAAAATGCTCGGACTCTCTTCTTTGGGGCTGGGCCAACTCTGAATTAGTCTCTACTTTATTCATTGGGGGATAAACCAAACCCCTACCAACAATGTACTCTAGATACTTGGTCTCATCCATCATTATGACACTGTTTTTGGATTATCGGTAAACCCTTCATCCTTCACAAATGGCATTCTTTTACATTATAAATTGCCCTCTAAGTTGAAAAATGCAGTCTTTTCTCTAGCTTTCATAGTTAAAGGAATGGTCTTCAGTACCAACACAGATGGACTTGACCATTCACTCTGTGATTCCTCAATGATAGAGTTCCAGCATAGTAGTTACATGGTTACTGGCCAGCAGCTTCCAAACTTTCTCTGACCCTGTGTGCCTGAAGAATGGGATAAGGTTTTACTCTGACCTCATCCTTAAGTTCCATGACCATGTGTTGTTGTGTGTGTTTTTTTTTTTTTTTTAACAGAAAAGTTTTTATTTGTCTCCAGAAGGAGAGATTTAAACCTACAAACAAACAAAGAAATGTACATATCACAAAGTGCTGCTACATACGATACATACATAGTCACAGTGAACATTGTCAAATCAGAAGATTACAAACCTCATATTATGTTATTGCTTATGATTCCTAGTATCTATAGGTGATTACATCAGGAAAAAAAAACGTAACTTCATAATTTATACAGGGTGTCAGTAGTATCTCCTAACTAACAATACCTTCCGGTAACTAGTCAAAATTATGCTTTCATCTATTTGCTAGTATATCTGAGTATTGGACTATGAAGGATCGAGGAATTGGGGGGGGGGGGGGGGGGGGGAAAGAGAAAAGAGGGAGTCAGGGGGGAGGAGAAAGGGGGAGGGGACACATCATACGCTAGTTCATCACAGATCCTGCCGGTCCTGTCAAACTCATTATTTAGACCATGCACCCCAAATTTTGGAAAATTTCTTAGGGCACTTGCGGTTAATATATGTAAGTTTGTAAAGTGGTAATGTGGAATTCACCAGGACCTTCCATTGGGAGATCGTAGGGGGGTCAGATTGTTTCCACTTCATTAGGATAGTTTTCCTAGCATAGAATGAGGTGTAGAATACAAACAATCTTTTGTGTGTATTAGAGATAAGATTAGCGCATACTCCAAGAAGTAAGACAATCGGATTCATTTGTATATGTAGTTTGCCCACCGAGTTGATAACATCTACCACTTCCAACCAAAACTGCTGTATAACAGGGCAGGACCAAACAACATGTATAAAGGTACCTAGTTCCCCTTTGCACTTCGGGCTTCCATGACCATGTTTAGTCACCTTGGTAAGACCTGGCAGTTCTGAAAAAAAATTCTCCCTCTGTAAGAACACCTTTTGAGTTTGTGTCCTGGGCAGGGTGGTGGCAACTGGGACTAAGTCAAACCCTATAGGGGGCTTAGAACTAACCACAGCCAGGGTAGCTACATGCTCTCGGCCCTTCCATGATTTTAAGATTCACGTGGTGGATTTGGTATGGCTTATACTTCCTAGATTGGTGTACCCTGTAATTAACCTTAGCAACCTTCTCTACCGCATCAAAAGGCTCCTGCCCAGGATCTTACTCTCCACTGTTGGTATTAGCACAGCCACCTGGTTTCCAACTTGGAACTGTTAGCGATGAGGCTGGTCCTGAGGTCACCCCTCTCCATGTCATAATGCGGTGTAAGCTTTTGTGGGAAATAAAAATTGCTAGCAGTCACTGTAGCTCGGTTGCTAGGAGTAACAATATTCTTTAGCCGATCCGCTAGTGCATCCAACTGAGCCTAGACATGCTTCCTTTGTACCTCCAGCTGCTCTGCCCGAGTCTACTCAGCTTGTAACAGTAACCCTGTGGTCTAGTCTTGGTGTACCTGGGATTCCTCATGGCAGCAGTTGGGTTCCACAGAGGCCTGCTATTGGGCCACTGTAGCTTGTGCCAGGGCTTCGACTACCTCCTTCATGATGCCTTCAGACGTTTGCAACTCTTGTGCCGCTCTGACCCAGGATATCTAAAAATGGTCCTTTCATTTTCAGTTTGTGCTGCAAACGGCTTGTATGGCTGTGTTGCCCACCAATTGTCACAAACCAGCTGCTTGAAAAGTAGTCTTTATTGGGCTCTCAAAAACAAGTAAACACAAAAGGCTTTCTTAAGCAAAATAAAGGCAAACCATTCATAGTCCTGGTATAATGAAGATTACGCAAAATGGCTTGCTGCCAGTATGTTGACCCCTCCCTTGGGCTTAGGGCTCCTGCCTGTACTCTACTCCACCTCATAGATCTGTGCTGCTTCCTTCCTGCTGCATTTCAAGTTTTCTTTTTTAGGTGGGTTAACCTTTTTGGAACCAAAGTCCTTGTCATCAGGGTTTGGATGCTTTTTCCCACTCAGTCTTTCTGAACCTCTGAATTTTGGCTCCTAAATGAGAACTTGCCAATCCTTAGAACTGTAATCAGTCCTCTTTAAAACTGAACTAACCCAGAACTACTTTCCCTCCATGGGTGTGAACCCCTGAATACGCAACACATCTCTTGAACTCTCCCTTAAAGGGATCACTACACAAATAGTGGGGAAATCTTTGCCATCCAGGACCCATTTCTGGCATCCTGTATAGTCTAGGTGGACTGGAAGCACCCTGAAGGGTCCTGGACCCCCCTAAAGAGAGTTGGAACTTTTTTTCTTTTCAGTTAAGAATTTGTAGAACTGTGGTCTATACCAACTGTGAATCCACCAGAGACCCACCCTAACAAGAAAATGATTAGACAGATGGAGGGTGTTCTTACCTTTTTAAGGTTTCTACAGACCAGTAGCTGGAATCTCTTTAAATTTCAGGGTTTGCAATGAACTTAACCTGCCACACTTGCAGAATGGCTTAAATCCCTCCAAAGGATCTCTCCACCTCCGGGGTAGATGCTCCTTAATTGAGCCTGTGTCTGGAGCCTTGCACCCTTGCTGTGTGAGCATGTTACAAGCATCTAAACCCAAAGTGATAGTAACTTTTTTTTTTAAATTCAAATTAAGATGTTATACTTGCCTGTTCTGTGCAAAAATATTGCACAGAGCGGTGGCTTACCTCCTGCTTTTCAGCCCCTTGTTGGCGCTCTCCGCTCCTACTCTTCTCCGAGTGCCCCCTCAGCAAGCCATGTGCTCGGAACACTTTTGTGTGGGTGCACTCCAGAGATTGGCTGTGTACGTCCATAGACACACACTTGGCTAAGCTCCCTGCTCCTTCTTCACAGGACTTGGCTGCCATAGGCTCTTGCTGCTCGCAGTCTCTACTGTTGTGTTTTAGACCACTTTAATATGAAATCCTGTGCTATTCTTTTAAATTCTTGTTCTATTTGTGTATGCACAATTGGCTATACTGCAGCTTCTAAGTGTAGATGCACCTACTACACAGATGTCAAAAATTACATAGGTTTAGCATAGTGCTGATTTTAAACCTAATGTGCCATGAATTAGAAATCGTTTTAGAGAAATGTGTGAAAATATGCATAGTGTTATTGTTAAATGTAAAACCCTTAGTAAGAAATAAACATATCAGTAAAAAAACACACTTTTCCAATCGTAACAAACTTTTATCCATAAATTGCATCTTTTGGTGCACAAACCTGCAGTGAAACATGAGGGCCAGAAAATGTATTACACTCTGCAGTTTTTCTCCTCACTAAGATCTAATGAATCAATTTTGTGGACTATGCCAAGCACTAGTGGATCAATGGAAAAGTGCCCAAACATGCAGAATAAATAGACTTTAAACAATTAACAATTGTGCTTTTGCACTTTGTTTTATAGAAAGTGTAAAATTATATCTAAAGCCATGTATAAAGTATGTCAAAGAATAGCAATTTTAACATGCCCTAATATAAAGCAAGCTTGCACAAACTTGTGATTCACCCACAAAATTACAAATATTGATAAACTCAAATGTGCAGTGCATAAAAATTGTAACCCATGTGCTAAATATACTTCAAATATAAATCCGTGAAAATTCAGTAGCGAAGGTAATAAACATTCAAATATTGAGTTTTCACTGATTTTATATTTCAAGTATATTTATCACATATACAGTGAATATAAAGTGTCTACACACCCCTGTTAAAATGTCAGGTTTCTGTGATGAAAAAAAATGAGAAAAAGATAAATAATTTCAGAACTTTTTCCACCTTTTTAATGTGACCTATAAACTGTACAACTCAGTTGAACAACAAATTGAAATCTTTTAATTGGGGGTGGGGTAAAACCAAAAGGCTAAAATAATGTGGTTGCATATGTGTGCACACCCTCTTATAACTGGGGATGTAGCTTTGTTCAGAATTAGGCAAGCACATTTAAACTCATGTTAAATAGGAGTCAGTACATACCTGCCATCATTTAACATGCCTCTGATTAACCCCAAATAAAGTTCAGCTGTTTTAGTAGGTCTTTCCTGACATTTTCTTAGTCTCATCTTACAGCAAAAGCCATGGTCCGCAGAGAGCTTCCAAAGCATCAGAGGGATCTCATTATTAAAATGTGTCAGTCAGGAGAAGGGTATAAAAGAATTTCCCAGGCATTAGATATATACCATGGAATACAGTAATCAAGTGGAGAAAATATGGCACAACAGTGATATTGCCAAGAACTGGATATCCCTCCAAAATTGATGTAAAGACGAGAAGAAAACTGGTCAGCAAGGCTGCCAAGAGGCCTACAGCAACATTAAAGGAGCTGCAGGAATATCTGGCAAGTACTGGCTGTGTGGTACATGTGGCAAAAATCTCTCTTATTCTTCATATGTCTGGGCTATGGGGTAGAGTGGCAAGATGGAAGCCTTTTTTACTAAGAAAAACATCCAAGCCTGGCTAAATTTTGTAAAAACACATCTGAAGTCTCCCAAAAGCATGTGGGGAAAATGTGTTCTGGTCTGATGAAACCAAGGTTGAACCTTTTGGCCATAATTCCAAAAGATATGTTTGCAAAAACCCTGCACATCACCAAAAAAAACACCATACCCACAGTGAAGCATGGCGGAGGCAGCATCATGCTTTGGAGCTGTTTTTCTTCAGCTGGAACAGGGGCCTTAGTCAAGGTAGAGGGAATTGTGAACAGTTCCAAAAACCAGTCAATATTGGCACGAAACCTTCAGGCTTCTGCTAGAAAGCTGAACATGAAGAGAAACTTGATCTTTGAGCATGACAACAACTCAAGCATACATCCAAATCTACAAAGGAATGGCTTCACCAGACGAAGGTTAAAGTTTTGGAATGGCCCAGACCTGAATCCGATTCAGGAAAATCTGTGGGGTGATCCGAAGAGGGCTGTGTACAGGAAATGCCCTTGCAATCTGTTTTCACAAAGAAGAGTGGGCAAATATTGCCAAGTAAAGATGTGCCATGCTGAGAGACTCACCCAAAAATACTGAGTTCTGTAATAAAATCAAAAGGTGCTTCAACAAAGTATCAGTTTAAGGGGTTTACACACTTATGCAACCACATTATTTCTTTAATTGTACATCACGGGACACAGAGCCATAGTAATTACAATGTGGGTTATAGTCCACCTTCAAGTGCTGGACACTGGCACACCCTAAACAGGAAGTTGCCTCCTTATATAACCCCTCCCACTACTGGTAGTATTTGTTTTCTCCAGTGTCTAAGGTGTTGGTCACGAGTGAAGCTGTGCTGAGCTCCTCTGGATTAATCCTTGCTGGGGCTAGCTATGCAGCCGGATCCATTCAAAGTGTCTCCAAAGAAACAAGGTTTTGCCTGTAACGCTTCTCTTTTACAGAGCTGGAGCTCGGGATCCAGTACGTTTGGCATTAAGGCCATGAAGTTTTACTGGCGGGGTGCTTTTTACAGGTCCAGGATTGTGGGTTTCCTGAGGGTCCCCGGTTCCTTAAGGTTTGTTAACGGAACCCACCGTGAAGGGTGAAGATTGGCTCTGTTGGTTTTACCACAGAAAACCCTGCGGCGGGAAAGGTAAGTGGAGTTTTCTAAGGAATTTTGAAATTTTCTTATGAAATGTCTCCTTTTAAAGTAAATGTTGTCATGCCTAAGTGTCACCACTGGGGGGCTGTATGGAGCACATACCTTCTTATGCTTTGCTCAGAGTCATGCAGTGACACAGAAGCAGCAGACTTTTTTTTTCCTCCAGCTAACAGGCAGACCTCCGGTGAGTTTGGGGGGTTTTGCTTCCTCCAGATACCCCCACCTGAGCTGAACTCTTCCCCTCTTCAAGAGGCTGAGTATAAGGGAGAACTAAAAATGATCGGCAATGGCGTTTTTTTTCACCACCCCTACACGGCAGCGGCTTCCAGGTCTCCTCCACATCATCCCTCCCTCACTCAGCCGATCCCGTCGGATCGGAGGCCCGTGCTTGCGCGGGAAGACTCTTTTTTAAAAAAAAAAAAGAAAGATGGGGGGGGCGCGATGCAACGGTGGGTCGGGGTTTAGCGCGGGAGTATGTTTTAAAAAAAGAAAAACTCCATTTATGCTGGCTGCAAAATTGTCAGAGACATAAGAGCAAAGAAGAGCATGAAAGAGGTTTTGGTGATACAGGCATTTCCTATTTGACACATTTACTATTTGCATCGGGCTTAGCATATATAGTAGCGGCAGTAGCTGGACTATTGTTCAAGCAGTGGATGCGATTTCTTCTGGTAGTACCTCTGCTTTGTGCATTGGGCTATGGCCAGAAGGGGGTGTTGAAACGCCCCCAAAAAAGAGCTAAAAGGGTCTCCCTCAAGCTCTGGAAAGCCTACTGATCTCTACAAATGGCATCCTCCCCTGAGAGGGGGTGGCTGGTCAGAGTGAGCATCAGGGCCATGAAATGTCTGCAGCTGTTTTTAACACTGCAGTCCCTGTTTATTTTATGATAATTAAAAAAAAAAAAAAAAATTGAGCGAATTTAATTACATCCCAGTGTGGGTCAAAATGCGACCGGTTCTCTTCCATTACCCAGGACCCTCAAACTGAGGAACTAGGGGGAGGAGTAGACTAATTCCCTCAGGGGACCATAGTGAGGCTGATGACTCCTCTTCTGAGGTGTCAAATGTGGGAAAATCAGCTCTTCCAATCTTAAGATTGATGGTGCAATTTCTTGCTTAATGATCGCTCCCCATTTATGTACCCTTAACTGAGTGTTTGGGTTCACTAAAGCCTCCTCAAGCTGTGCATGCCTTTTCCTGTCCATTCATTGCTGGAAAAGCTTTTTTCTATCTGAGAGGATCACCCAGATAAGCTTTTTTTCCCCTCCTAAAAAGTTTTTTTCACTTTATCCTATGGTAGAGGAAATTCACTAAGTAGGGTATACCAGCAATTAATAGCTGCTATATCATCTGTGAATACGTTTGACTTGTCCGGCAGACAATGCTCAAATGCTTAGGGATCCAACGGACAAAAAGGTGGAATTCCTATTGAAAAAAACAAAAAAAACACTTTTTTTTCTTTTTTCTCTGGTAGATTGAGTGTCTCAGCCTGCGCTGACAGTAAATTGCTTAATCATTGAGAGACCATTTTAAACAGGTGTTCAAGGTTATCCTGCTCAGGCCCAGCCGGCAGCTTTAGGTTTGCAACAGTTGCTATGAGAGATTCTATTCTTAAGGCCTTGCGCCCTCCGCTAAGCACCTTGTAGGAAGCTCCTGGCTAGTCTTCCTTTTTGTGGTGAAACAGCTATTTGGGGATGTTTTGGAAAATAATCCAAAGAAAGTGGAAAGCACCCCTTTTTGCCATTTATAAAAAAGGAGTAAATGTTTTTTTCATTTTAAAACTTCTTCTCCTGTGCCAGAGGCATCAGCCTCCAGGTAGTCACGACAGCTTCCACGTCAGGTTCAATTAATGAAGGGAATTCTTCTGCAGTTCTCAAGGATCTGGCAGGAAGGGTTGTCGAGACGAATGGGGGACTTCCTCAATAGCTCCAGGGTACAATCTGGAGTTCCCGTCTCCTCGTTTTCTCAGATCAAACGTTTCTAAGGATCCAGAGAAAAAAGAAAAAAGTGATCATGGGGGGTGCCCCTGTAAGAACAGAGGTTGGGGTTTGATTCAAACCTCTTTTTTTTCACGGTGCCAAATCCAAATGGACATTAGGGATCTCAGAAATCTAAATTCAATTCCTGAATATAACTACTCTTTTTTTCGTATGGCGTCAATCCAAATCAGTTATCTCCATCCTACAAGGAGGAGAACTTCTGGCGTCAATCGACATCAAAGATGCATACCTCCATATGACTATTTCCTCACTCACTAGTAATATCTACTTTTCAATGTGGAAAATCTTCATTTTCAGTGTGTAGCTCTGCTTTGCGGTCCAGCTACTGCACCTTGAGTGTTTACAAAGGTTCTTGCCCCTCTTCTAGCCAGATTAAGGGCCCAAGGTATAATGATTATGGTTTACCTAGTCTGTTCTTGATAGACCAGTCGGTAGCCCGCTTAGACCAAAGTATGGTCACCACCTCAACTACCTGGAATATCTAGGTCAGATTCTCAACCTAGGAGAAATCATCTTTAAAACTATGAAGAAAGCTAAAATACTTGGGTCCGAACATAGGTAAACCCAGAAAAGGGATTTCTTACTCCAGGCAAAGATCAGCGCCATAAAGGAACTGATTTAGGTGGTCGAAGCAAGATGAATTTCTTCTATTCAACTTTGCATGAGGTTGTTGGGAAAGATGGTGGCTTCGTTCAAGGCCGTTCCTTGTGCTCAGTTTCATTCGAGACTGCTGCAAAACAGTATCCTATTGGCTTACAACAAAAGGGTTCAAGCTCTATATTCCCAATGTGTCTGACTACAAAGCCTACGGCCACATCACCCTGATAGCGCCCAAACTCGTCTGATCTTGGAGGCTAAGCAGGGTCGTAACTGGTTAGTACCTGGATGAGAGACCACCTGGAAATACCAGGTGCTGTAGGCTGGGTGCGCCGGACCCTCAGTTTATGGTTAATATCCAAAAATCTACTAAGGGGAAAATCCTTCCTTCAGTTACCTGGGAAGTGGTAACAACATATGCCAACCTTTTTTGTTTAGGTTGGGGAACAGTTCTGGAAGAGGTAACTGTCCAAGAGAAGTGGCCCAGATCAAATATGGCCTTGCCCATTAACACTTTAGAAATTCAGGCAGAGCTCTTGGTCCTGAAGGCCTGAACGGTCAGTTTATGGTATTGTCCTGCCAGGATTCAATCCGACAATGCCATAGCAATGGCCTATATTAATCACCAAGGGGGCACAAGAAGTTGTGCGGCCCAGAGAAAGGTGAATCATATCCTATCTTGGGCAGAAAACTATGTACTTTGCCTATCTGCAATCTTCATTCTAGGAATAGAAAATTGGCAGCCGGACTACTTGAGTCGCCAGCAGTTGTTCCCGAGAGAATGGTTCCTTCACCCCGATATCTTCCTGTCAATATATCAAAAATGGGGGATCCCAGACATCTGTTTGCGTTTAGGTTCAACAAAGAAATCCACAACTTTGTTTCAAGAACGAAGGATCCGCTAGGATGCGGGGCAGATACCTTGCTATTCCCTTGGAATCGGTTCTCGCTGATTTTATGCATTCCCTCCTATTCTGCCTGCGTCCACGACTTCGTCGCAGGATCAAACAGGAAGGGAAGTCATTGATTCTTGTGGCCTCCAGCGGGGCCCAGGAGATCTTGGTATGCAGAGATCGTAAAGATGGCAGTAGAGGACCCATGGACCCTACCATCACGGCCAGACCTTCTCTCGCAAGGTCTGGTGTTTCATCCTACTTTACAAACGCTAAATTCTACGGTCTGGCTATTGAGACCCATACTCTGAAGAAGCGTGGGCTGTCAGGTTCAGTAGTTTCTACCTTTGTTAATGCAAGCGAGCCAGCCTCCATAATTTATATATCATGGAGTCTGGAAAACATGTCTCCTGGTGTAAAACCAGGATTTGCACGCCAGGAAATAGGTCAAAGGTAGAATCCTTGACTTTCTGCAGATGGGGTGAGAAATAAGGCTGGCCTTGAGTGCTTTCTAAGGACAGGTCTAGGCCTTATCGGTATTATTTCAACAACCATTTCGCATTCTTTCGTTTGTAACTTTATTCAGGGGGTAGCACTGCTTAATCTCCGGTTAGGTAACCCCTGAACCCTTGGGACTTGAATTTAGTTTTGTCGGCATTACAAAACAGCCTTTTTTTGGGCCAATACAACATATTCCCTTGGTCCATTTTTGACAAGGAAACTATTTTTTCTGGTAACCATATCTGCTCAAGAAGGGTATCAGAATTGGATGCTCTTTCTTGTAAATAGCCATATTTTTATTGTTCACAAGGATAAGGTAGTATTGCGTCCTCATCCTAACTTTTTACGGAAGGTAATATCAGGTTGATAATGATGTGGTGAGAGCAGTCATAGTCTACTTAAAAGCGACTGCTCAGATTCGGAAAACGGATGTTTTGTTCGTGTTGGCCTGAGGGTCCTAAAAGAGGACAGGCAGCATCGAAATCTACTATTTCTAAATGGATTCGACAAGTAATCGTTCAAGCTTATGGTTTAAAGAGGTAGTTCTACCCTCTCAAATCAAAGCACACTCCTCTAGGACTAATAGTGCTTCGTGGGCAGTGCATCACCAAGCCTCCATGGCTCAATTCTGCAAGGCCGTAACTTGGTCTTCAATCCATACATTTACCAGATTCTATCTGGTGGATGTAAAAAGACATAAGGATGTCGCCTTTGGACGCAGTGTACTGTGCAGGCAGCAGTATAAATCCTCTAATCTCATGGTGCCCTACTTGGTTGTGTCTCCCTCCCCTCAGTTGGTATTGCTCTGGGACATCCCACATTAATTGTAATAGTAATTACTATTGCTCTGTGTCCCGTGATGTACGATAAAGAAAATAGGATTTTTATAACGGCTTACCTGTAAAATCCTTTTCTTTTGAAGTACATCATTGGACACAGAGGTCCCGCCCCTCTTTGTAGTATACATGTATATTGCTTTGCTACAAAACTAAGCTACTCCCAGAAGTGGGTGGGGTTATATAGGGAGGCAACTTCCTGTTTAGGGTGTGCCAGTGTCCAGCATCTGAAGGTGGACTATAACCCACTTAGTAATTACTATGGCTCTGTGTCCTGTGATTTACTTCAAAAGAAAAGGATTTTACAGGTAAGCTGTTAAAAAATTCTATTTTTAGTTCTTTATTTTTACTTCCCTCCACCTAAAAGATTTCAGTTTGTTGTTCAATTGAGTTGTGCAGATTATAGGTCACATTAAAGGTGGGAAAAGTTCTGAAATTATTTCTTTGTCTAATTTTTTTACCTCACAAAAACCTGACATTTTAACCAGGGTGTGTAGACCTTTTATAACCACTGTATGTCTAAAGCCAAATTACTTATTATATAGTCGTAAAGGTACATGTGCTTACCCCTTTATATATTTTTGTATCTCTTTCAGGCACTTTGAAACTCATGCAGGGTTCCGATAGGCTTTTGTGGTCAGTTCAGGTTGATCACCAGTTATTTGCTCTGGAGAAACTAGATGTTACGGTAAGATGATGGCACCACAAATTCTCCTATGTGCTCTTTATCCTGTTAGCTACTTTGTACTTATTCTTTTAAAGATTTTTATTAAATGGCAGCATTGGTGGGAGCTGTTGTGATGTGAAGGTTGTCAAAAGTGTTTTTGTTTTTTTAATCCTTTTATTTAGAAGAATCTGCACATTATATCTTTACTGCACAGATGTAGAACTGTGAAATGTAACAGATGTACATTGAGCATTGGGTTCCAGTGTAGAGAATATCTAAAATGTATATGCAGCAAGGCTTCTTGTACACACTGCTAGGATATACCATTTGTCCAAAAGTTTGTTTTTTTTATTTCTCTTCTGATTTTAAACTGATTTATGACCTGTGTCCATTAGTGCTCAGAGTGTGTGATTAGTCTGTTTTTTTTTTCGCAGGGAAATGGCCAAGAGGAAGTTGTTGCTTGTGCTTGGGATGGGCAAACCTACATTATTGATCACAATCGCACTGTACTGCGGTTCCAGGTTGACGAGAATGTTAGCGCCTTCTGTGCTGGTAAATTGACAGTCTGTATATGGTATAACAAGTCTTTGCAGATTTTTCATTCCATATTTTTATGTAGATTTTATGCTTCCATGCTGGTTTTTTTTTTTTCCAGGACTGTATGCGTGCAGGGGAGGTCAGAATAGCCCCTGCCTGGTTTATGTGGGTTTTAACCAAAAAATCTATGTATATTGGTCCGTGATGCTGGAGAGAATAGAATCTTCCAATATCTTGCGTGTTTTGGAGGAAAATTACGAATTTGCTTCAATTCTTAAAGAGTTGCATGTGGGTAAGTGTTTCCTGCTTTAATCTTCTAGATAAATAGGTAAAGAACCATATTAATGGACAAGTTGTACTTCACGTGCCTTTGTCTACTAGCAGATGTGAACAGGGTAATAAAAAAGCTGAACTCCAGGCAAACGGATAAACACACAAAAATGAATATCTATAATTGAGGCTTTCCCCTTCTCAGAGTGTGTGTGTGTGTGTGTGTTATTTGTATATATTTTTTTTTTCCCTGCCAATCCAGGCCTGTGTCTTGCATAACTCTGCCACACTGCACAGCAATGTCTGGCAATGCAGGAGGCCTGTTTTTTTTTTTTTTTTTTTTTTTTTTTTTTTTTTCTCTACTACACATACATATCCTTGACAGCACTCATTGTGTTGCTTTTCCCTCTCTGCATCTTGGCTCTGCTATACTATGACTACAAGAGACTTATACTAAGTTATATTTAGGTATTTAAACTACTTGTATTTAATATGGAACTAAATTGTGCTCAAAAATGGTAGGGTGAGGGCAAATGAATAGTCAGCATAATTGCCTTCAGGCTCTCTGCAGCTGGCCTTTCCCTGTTACTAACTTCCCATACCGTGTCCTGCGCTGTATCTCTATGTGGAGGTGGCCATATTGGTAGAAGCAGGATTTGGCTTCCTTATGTCAATGCCTCAAACAAGGCGAAGAGAGAACAGCACAGTAGTGACATCACTGCATCCCACTCAAAATCCACTGAGACTTGCAGTCTGGGGCAGCTGAGCCTTTATTTTACAGTGCAGATATATAGTTATGAGACTGTAAGGCTTAGGAGTGCTAGGTATCCTCACTTTTCAGGAATTGTACTGCTATTTTCAGGAGTAATTCAAGAAAAGGGTGACATTTTTAATGGTACTGCTAAGGCACAATTAATTTTATATAACCTAGAAATTCTTCACTTTTTGAGTCTGGACCCACCTAAAATAAATTACATGTAATAACTTGTAATTATTTAATAATAAATACAGGGCTGCATTAATGTTATTTATATCTTTCTGGACTTCGGTTTGAAAGTGGATGCATTAGACAACCATATCCTATAATGCCACAACAGAACAGACATTAAGAAGGTGGCATCTGATGCCGATTATGCCTGCCCCTTTCCCAGTCTTGTTTAACTTTATCAAAGAAGTTTTCCTTTAGTGCTGTTGCTAAGACAATGCAGTACATCACAAAGCATACATTAAATTAACAATGTGCTCCTAAATAAGTTGAAAAATATGTACAAAACGTAGGGATACCATGACCACAACAGTATTGGATTCAAATACATTTTAATAATGTGGTTTTATGTTTCAGATGCAAGTGATACTTCTGCTGTCCGTGAACTTATCCATCAAACCTTGTATTCTCCTAATGGACAACATTAACATCAATCTAAAGAGAAGGGTTTGATGACCTTAGGAATATGGCCACTGGAACACTTCCCTTGTAGCTTTGGATATAACCTTGGTCCACTTTGCACAATATGTACTGTACAATGATGGAGAGTTCTATCGCTTGGGATGTGATTGAACGGCTATATCTGTTTCACATGTTGGATGTTGATTTCCTGTTGTTTACCATCAGCTTTAGAAGATCTGGGTATTTGAAAGTAAAAGAAACCCATGGGTGCTGGCTTCTTTATCTGCCATATCAATTTCTTATTTTAATACAGATCGAGGGAATGGCAGTTATGTCCTCAGTTGCAATCTTTTGCCTCATACACAGTTAACTTGTATGGTTGTAAAAAAAATTGTTATATAATGCATATGTTTCTTCCAGGCTGAGTTGAGGTTTAATATTTTAATTAGCGTTATCATTGCTCCATTCTGCACATCAGCAGTAAGCAAATGTATGGTTCCCAAAGGAAGTAGAAGCTGTAAGAGTCAACAAATAAATGCGATGTGATGGCAACATGCCAAAAACAAAAAATCAATATGAAAACTGAACATTTACAGTAGTTGTAAACCCTTACATATACCCACTGAAGTGACTGGCCTCAGATGCTACGGAGATTAAACCAATCCTCCTACATAAGTTTCACATGTTTCTCTGCAATATTCTTTTTTCTACATCCATTCAAAGTCCAGAAATGTATAAAGCTTGCCTGAGCGCTCAGAAAATAGTGTGGAGAAATGAAGTTGCACACTCCCCCTTTGGGATGAATTAGGGTGGAGACTGCGAGCCAGGCTCTCATCCACATCAGTGCCTGAGCTCACAAATGCACTTCTGGAAGAATGGTCAAACATTCCCATAGACACACCCCTAAACCTTGTGGACATATTGAACCCTACAGACGAAGACTGGGATGCCATTAAAGTTTGTGTGTGTGAAGGCAGGTGTCGCAATACTTTTGCTAATATAGCGTATAAGGTTACCATCTTAAAGTACTAAAAAATAAAAAATTGTGTTTATTAAACAACTTGACAGAACCATGTGAAATATGCAGACTGCTTCAAAAAGAGGCCTAATTCTTGAGCAGTAATCTATAGCAACCAATCAGACTTGGAGACGTATGGTCAACCCAGATTCAGCCGACAGCTGGCTAAAGTTTGGCTGACAACACAGGGCCAGTATAGGCTTTGCAGGGTTCCTGCAAATAATGACAGTCAGAGCGAATATATTTGATCAGCGCTCTTTGATCTCTATTTTCTCTGTGTGGAGCTGATGCAGGAGAGCTGCAGCATCAGACTGATGATGCAGCCATTTAGGGGAGTGTGTGTGTTTGTTTTATTTGTCATCCCATATTTCTCTTTTCTTCATCTTGCAGTGACTTCACTTCAGCAGATGGAATTCTGATTGTTTGCTATTAGTTACTGCACCTAAAAAATGTTATCATTGAAATGAGGTTGAAACTAAACTGTCGTGCAAAGTTTTTGGTAGGTTTTTAGTGTGTAATATTGATTGCACGAATAATTACTCCTGCAATGCCAAACAAAAGTGATCTCCAAAAATCCATGCTCAAAATAACACAAACAAGCTGCTGCTACAACCACTGTGTGTTCCTACATCAAACTAAGACACCTTTATAATACTGGTGTTGCACTTCTTCAAAACGTGCTTATACAAAACGCATTGTTATTAGCGTTACACTATTTAACACCAACAATAGTGCTACTTAAAACCAAACGGTGATAAATTATTAAAATATAATAACTACAGTATTAGAAGTTCTTCACAATCATGTAAAAATGTCCAAGTTTGTGATCCCACAAGTGCTGCAAGAAAACGTGCTCCACCTCTGTTTTGACTATACCCTCACCTTAAGGATAGGACCTATATCCTGTACATAATACAGGTCACATGCACATAGTTCTAAGTCTAAGGGTCATCAGCAAACTTCAGGTCTTTTCAACAGATATAACTGTGTCACTCCAACCAAAAGAGGTATATTTCTCTTTGCAAGGTCGATATGCTAATTTTACAGCTGGAAATCTGCTCAAAACTTTTGGAAAACCACCATCGTGTAGTACTAAAAATCCAATATTAATTAAATCACTATGCACTCACATAATCGGAGGTCATTCCAGCATTGAAAACAGTAGTGTTACAATAGAAATCACTCTTAGCGCCACACTTCCGGTATCCACAATGATGTCACCCGTTATTTTCCTACAGCAAGGCGGAATATCTTCACATTTTTCCATAACTTCCATAACTTGACTTCTTTCCTGCTGGCTAACCAAGTATTTATGACTGCTCTTTTCTTTTCGTAATTTCAAATAGAATGTTGTATAGCACGGCCTGTACTTAGGGATGTACTGCAATTGATTGAGAATGGCAGAATCTGTCTGTACAAACTCTCAAAAGTACTTTTCGTCATTCTCTGGACCAATCGAAATAGAGGAAACTCCTAATCCACGAGTAACAACCATAGTAGATATGCAAATAATTCCATTCCCAGTCCCTGTCATTTTCCAACAGAAGGAATTTTCCAGTTTATGGGTGCTTTTTGAATAGGTTCACATTCAGGACTCCACTTCCAATCTGCCATCAGAGGTCTAATGTTTAAATGAGTGCCTCAGTTCTTTCTCCTAAGGAAATTTGCTAGTTTAGCTTTCCTTTTAAGCTGCTCTGCTGATACTGATATGAGATTCTTTTGTGCCATCATATAATCTTAACTTAGTAGCATAGATTTCTGTGACGTCTAGCTCTGCTGATTTGGTGTATAAAATAGCTGTCATTGCCTGTGAGAAACTGACTTTGACATCCCCTAATTTGTTGACTGAAATGATGGAATTTTTCCAAAATGGATTTCAGTTCTTTTGACAATATGTCTCCTGTAGGTCACAGGAGTGGTTAGTTTTCAGCTAAAGCCTGCTGACATCGCTTTTACAGTCGAGATTCATACAGGTTACTTGACCAGCAGCTGGCTCGGCCTCTCAGTGAGCCGCTGGGAGACTGAGCAAGCCGCTCCTGCCCCATGCTCAGCCCAGTGCTCCAGTGAGTGCTGGAAGGGAAGGCACGAGAGCTGGTGACTGACAGCCACTGGCTCTCTGCTCACTAAAAGACTGACAACTTTGATCGTTCAGTTCTCAGTCTTGGAAGTGGTGGGGATCGGATCAAGTGTATATATGTATATGTATAATATATATATATTTATTAATTATTATTTCCTGAAACCCATACCGCTTTCAAAATGTTAAGATCTGTGTATCTAATGGGGCTCAACGATCCCCATATTGTCAGTTGTGATATGTGATGCCCCATACCCAGGCGCTGGCATCAGATTATCCATGTTGGATTTAGTTCAGTCCAAAGGTGCTTCCCTGAGAAAGTCTCAGTCTGCAACCACCAACGTAGTGATTTTTAACTTGAACTGTCACCTCCCAAAGATTTCTGGCTCCCATCCCAGACTGATTGCAGAACGTACTTTGGGGGTCTTTTGTACCTAAAGAACAGCAAGGCCAGCTCACAGTCCAAGGCTTTCATCTATCGTATTGATATTTTTTGGGAGAGTTGGAGCTTTATCACTGCTTTCAAATTTTTACATTTTTTTTTTTTTTCTTGAGAAAAATGCTGAGAGCTAAAGAGTCTACTATGTCCTCAGAAAGATTACTGTCTGCATTGGTGTCAGATGAAATCCTCCTTCTTTTTTTTTTTGTTGATTAAGTTACAGGTTCTCCAGCAGGTGACCACTCGAACCTCGTGGTGTCTCAAACAGGTAAGTGCCTTTGTGAAAATCTCTGGGACCAATTAGAGGCAGAAATACAGGGCCATGAACTGCTATGGGAATATGGAAATAAGAATCATTGAGGTCTGTGGTGGCCATGTACACATTGGGAAGGAGTAAATCTTAATATTGTTTCCATCCAGAATCATTTGTATCTTAATACCTTGTTTAAGGGTTTCCGAACTAATGAGAATTTTGTTTAAAAACCCTGATACCCTGACTGTTTGAAGTTGTGGATGAATGGATTTTTGGCCACTTCCTGCCATTGTGGGAAAAAATGCCCTGTCATTGAAATTTTGAGGGAAATTGAAACTATAATTCTCCCTTGCCCCCCTACCCTTTCTTGTTTCTTGATTTTTGTTTTTTTAAACATTGAATGTGAAAATGACTATTCATCTGTAACCAACTTGTTAGGAGCAAAGAACACTTTTTGGTTTGCCAACCTGTCTAGAACCATCTCTAGTACAGATCTGTAGCAGTATCCCACACAGTCTGTACTTCGATGCTATACTCGCAACCATGTTTTGAACTAGAGCACTCTTCTGGCCGCGTTTTATTTAATGTTGTACAGGCAGAAAATTTTACAGATTCTCTCAAAACATCTGCAAGGAACCGATTTTGGCAAACCAGGTAGGGAATCCTAATTACAAGGGTGAAAAAAATTGTTTTGGCCAAAGAGCTAGAGCTTGAGACACACATGGTAGCTAGAGCAGGTTTGAAATTTGCCGCTCCTGCTTCCCAGGCTTTCCTGAGAAGTGCCTTTGCTTTTTTCTCCACGAGTGCTACCAAAAAGCCCCCATGTCATCAAATGACAGATCTGTTTTCTTGGACACTTTAGCTAATGAAGCATCCAATCTGGGACAGTTATCCCATAGCCTTTAATTTTCTTCTGTGAAGGGGAATCTTTTTTTAAAGCCTGGTACACACAGAGCGAATGTCGGCCAGTTCAGTAGAAACCGGCCGACATCATGCGGCCCGTGTGTATGGCAGCCGGTCCGACAGGAGCCGAAAATAAGGTCTTCTGGCTGCCTGAGAGTGCTGACCGGAGTGTTCTTTGGAGGGTGGTATGCGAGGCTGTTCCCACACAAAAGAACACTGTAGCGCAGTAGGGTAGATCGCTGTACTAACATCGCATTGTTAGCCCAGCGGCTCCGACCTCAGCTGTCAGTGGTGTGTACTAGGCTTAAGGCTAGCTGGAAATTTTTTTTCGTTTCGTTGCGTTTCTCCAGGTCAGCCCGATTCAGCTAAGATGACTTTTTATGATCTGATAAAATGTACTCCCCTTCTGACACTGCAGGCCCTAAAAGTATGCATTCTGTCATGCACTGAGAGTTCTACTGTTCTTTCCCAATCCCATAGGATATCTGAGATGGCTTTTTTTTTTTTTTTTAATTCTTTATTTGCGAAGACATAGGATATCAACATTCAGCATATATTGGTACAAAAGACACATCAGTTTTGTTTGTGTTATTGAAATGTCTTGACTAGTCAGACCATGTAAATCAAACAGTAAGCCCTTACTATTTTTATAAACCAGAGTAATCATAGTCTGGGTAGCCAAACTCTAGGTTAGGAAGCTCCTTGTGTCTCATGTAGGATAAAATTTACTTTTTAAATAATTGTGGGGGCGAGCACGACCTATGGGTCGTAAATGCTATTGAAAAGTTAGGAGAGAATTAGACAAAGGTGAGAATAAAGAGAAAGTAAAGAAGAGAAAAGAGAGGAAAAAAGAAAAGGGGGAAAAAAAAAAAAACAGGAGGGGGTTGGAAGGGAAGATATAGGGAGAAAAATGAGAAGAGGGGGGGACCCCTCCTCCAGCCTTACCATCGGTTTTTCCAGTGTTCATCTCGAATAGACCAGTCTCTAAAATTTTATGCCACCAGCTTTGCAAACTCCTCAGAGTAGAAAAATTCGAGCCAATAGAACCACTTCTTGAGGAACTGCTCTCTGAGTCCCCTCTCAGTTGCTACAAGGTCCTCCATTTTGTGTACATCAGCTATCTTCAACCACATCTTCGCTGCTGTGACCAGCAGGGGCAGGATTGATTTCCTGTATGCCTTGCTCGGTATTTCGTGGTGGTGTATTAAAAAGAACTCAGGACTCCTGGGCAGCTCTCGGTCTGTAAACTTCTGTGTGATGCGATGGACCTCAGTCCAGAAAGGTGGCAGGAGCCTACAAGACCAGAAGATGTGGAGGAGTGTGCCCGCCTCCTCCCCACACCTCCAACACAGGTCTGAACTCTGCAGGAACATCCGGTGCAACTTAACTGGGGTATAGTACCATTGTGACAGCACATTTAAAACCTGCCTCCTGTTGGTTGGCACATATTGATGTTTTTTACGTGAAGAGAATAATTCTCTTCACTTGTCTCTCGGATAGCATTATACCCAGATCTCGTTCCCAGTTGGCTATATATGGAGGTCTGTACCCCTGGGGGGGTGTGATCAGGAGTTGGTACGATAGCGAGATGGTAGGACCACTGGCTCTTGCTCTGAACAAAGAGTCTCAAAGGATGTCAAGGCTCTTAAAAAAGAGGTCGGAGAGGACTGACATTTAATAAAGTGAGCTAATTGGAGCTTGTGCCAGAAAGAGAGGCTTACCAAGAGAGGATCATTCCTGGTGAAGTGGCGAAGTTGACATCTGTCGCTCCGCTTCAGCTCTTGAAATCTGGGATCGCTCAATCCCGGGCTAAAATCAGGATTCCCAATTACGGGAGTAAGTGGTGAGGGGGTGGGCGCAATCGGCTGTTCGTGAAAGATTTTTTAGGCCATTCGCCACGTCTCTCCTACCGTGGGGTGATCAGTTACACGTTCAGGTGGGTTCTTCTGGCACCAAGGCAGTCCATCCAAGTCCATCCCTGACAGGAGCTGCTATATTTGGATCCATTGTTTTAATGTCCTGTGGCGACACCAATCAACGATTCTCGTCAAGTGGCACATCCGGGAGAGCCATTCCCCCTAGCATTTTTGGTAAGCGTAAAATCGACTGGGCCAGTCGTGGAGGTTTCCGAGCCCAGACGAACATGACCAATGCTCGATGAGCTGCTTTCAGAAAGGCCTTTGGGATCCTAATAGGGAGGGTCTGACGATAGTATAATATTGGGGGCATAATGTTCATTTTTATTATGCCACAGCATCCAAACCAGGAGAACATGCCTGTCTGCCACTTCTGTAAGTCTTTTTTGATGTCCATCTAAAGGGGGGGAAAGTTTAGGGAAAAGATATCCTCTATCTTGCTAGTCAGGCCGATGCCCAAATATTTAATGTAGGAACCCGCCCATTTAAAGGGAAAGTCTGCTCGTAGCAGGTTGTTCAGGGCGGCCTGCATGGTTATATTTAAAGCTTCCGATTTCTGGAAATTGATTTTAAAGAAAGACAGTGTACCATATTTCTGCAATTCCGAGAGCAGGTTTGGTATAGAAACCAGAGGGTTAGATATGAAAAAAAGTAGGTCATCAGCAAAAAGCTGCTATTTTAGGAGCCAGGGAATCACTTAGCTGTATTCCCGATATGTTAGGATTGTCTCTCACCGTAGGGAGGAAGGGTTCCAGTGACAAGATGAATATCAGTGGGGATAAGGGGCAACCCTGCCTTGTCCCATTGGTTATACCAAAGGGTGAGGAGAGCTGGCCATTTACTTTTACTTGGGCTGAGGGTCTGGAATATATAGCCTGTATCCAGTTCATCATCCGCTGGCCTAAGCCTACATGATGAAGGGTCTCAACCAGAAAGGGCCAGTGCACCCTATCGAACGCCTTTTCGGCGTCGGTCGAGAGGAGTAACATCGGGGTTCCCCGCATTCTGGCAGAATGAATAAGGTTGATTGCCTTTGTGGTGTTGTTCCTCGCCTTCCTTAAGGGTACAAAGCCCACCTGGTCTGAGTGTACGAGCAAGGGGATCCACTCTGACAACCTCATGGAGAGGACCTTAGTAAAGATCTTTAGGTCAACATTGAGGAGTGTTATTGGCCTGTTGTTCTGACAAAGCAAGGGGTCCCTATCTTCCTTTGGTATCACGGTAATGAAGGCTTGTAGGCTTCTGGGGGGCTCGTCCCTTCCCTGGCGTCGTTATAAGCTGCCAGAAAGTGTGGCATCAAAAGATCGCCAAAAGTCTTGTAATATGTTAACGAGTACCCATCGAGGCCTGGTGCCTTGCCATTTTGCTATCGTGCTATAGCTAGCGTCACTCGATAGCGGCTCTTCCATAGCCTTCAGAACCTCGTCAGGCAGTCGAGGAAGGCCCGATTTTTGAATATACTCCCGTATAGCTTTCCTTTCTAGGGACTTCTCTCTTTCTGATGATTGACGTGGAAGGTTGTACAATGAGGTGTATTACTTGCGGAACTGATCTGCAATCTATTTAGTAGTATGTACCTTAGAGCCACCTTCCCCCACAAGCTCAGGGATAAAGGTTTGCGCCTGTTGGGCTCTCAAAGCCCGTGCTAACAGTTTACCACACTTGTTACTATGCTCATAAAAGGTATGTTTGCACTTTGCAATAACTGCCTTGGCCCTGACTAAAGCCAGGGATCTCAGTTGATTTCTCAGGAGGGTGAGGTCCAGTAGTGCCCGTTTGGCTAGAGATCGTTTATGTGTGGATTCCAGGACCCTTATCCTCTTTAAAAGATCAAGGGTTTGCTGAGCCCTTGCCTTCTTAAGACGAGTACCAATTTTTATTAGTATTCCCCTGACGGTACACTTGTGGGCTTCCCAAACCATCAGAGGCGCGCTGTCGGAGTCCATGTTAGAGGAGAAAAAGTTCCTTAGTTCGCTGGACACCTCTTCCACCACTTCGGGGGCTTGAATCAGGGTATCGTTAAGCTTCCATTGCCATGGTTTAGGTGTGGAAGGCAGAATATCAATGTCCACGAAGACCGGGGCATGGTCCGAAAAAGTAATGGACCCTATAGAGGCAGATCTCACCCTGGAAAGAAGAGATTGGGACAACAAGAAAAGGTCAAGTCTAGTGTAAGAATCATGAGGGTGTGAATAGAACTTATAATAATACCTCTGGGACGGGTTCAAGATCCTCCACATATCCACCAGATGGAAAGCATATAGGTTCTTCTTTAGGCGTTTGAGTGCTGCATAACTGATCTGGGAAGTGTGTCTGGATGTGTCTAAGGATGGGTCCATGGAAAAAATTTAGGTCACCTCCAAGGATCACTACCCTCTTGGCAAAATCCTGCAATTTTGTCAGAGTAGATTGAAGGAATCCAATCTGCCTGGTGTTAAGAAGGTACAGGTTCACCAGGGTTACCAAAGCGCTACCCAGAGTTCCTTTCACAAACAGAGCCCGCCCCGCACCATCACTCCACTGGTCACGCAGCGTCCACGGCGTTGTGGATCGTATCAACACGCTAACCCTTTTTGACTTAGATTCGGAGTAGCTCCCATGATAAGCAACTGGGAAGCAGCGGTCATGGAGTCTCGGTATTCTATCAGCTCGAAAATGAGTCTCCTGGAGGAAGCATATGTGGGCTTTCGCATGTCTCAAGTTTGATAACACCATGGACCATTTCTCCGGGGTGTTAAGTCCCTTCACATTAATGGACATTAGTCTGATAGTTTCAGAAAAAGGGGGGAGAAAAAGAAAAAAAAGGTGGGGGTAGGCGAGGGGTGGTGGCTGAGAGGGAGAAGGAGAAAAGTGGAAAAGGATATAAAAGGGGGGATAGAAAGGGGATACGGGATATTAGGGCGGAAAGTGAGATAACGGGTCACTGATATATCAGGGAACCCGTATAGCTAAAACGCCTATGGCGTTTGAGAGACTAAGTCTCAATACACCCTTAGAGCTCCCAAATAATCCTATTTGGGGTAGTGACTAGACACAACGGGGTCAGGAGCTCCCTATCCAGACCCAAACCTGAAAAAAAAAAAAACAAGCAACCGCAACCTAAAACAAGAACTGTAAGGTAAATCAGTAATTGTAAACTGAGACACTCGTGGTGGATCCACTTCCCCCACTGGACCCCCACTCCGTGGACAGATGAACAAGGTCTGGGGGGATCTCAAAAGGAACCCCCAAGATCTGTCCAAAAAATGGGCACGCAGCAGGTGGGAGCGGGCTCTCATTTGAGCTATGGTGGAGCAAATTACTACAGCAGCAAGCATAACTTCGGGTATTTCTGCATATTAGGGACCAGAAAATCAGTTAAACAATATCCCTACCGGCCCTCCAGAGTTCCCTCTTCATACAACAATATTGGCGAGTTCCTGGTGTACAGCCCAGTACCAGCTGCTTCCATAAGACGCGTTCCATCCCTCTGGGTGGGTTCCCATTGGGGGGGTGCGTTTACGATGACAATGGGAGCGCAGAGACCCCCCCGATTATAGGGTAGCCCCCCGCACCATCAACAGTGCTCTGGGAGCTATGGCACCAGGATGCACATCCATAATGAGATAACATGCATTAGTTCCATCGCCAGCACATTTCTCACATCCCCCCGCCCCCAGCCACCTCCCACCCACAGCACCCCAAAAGACACATTGTGCCACCAATATGCTGGCAATTACAGAGGCCTATAAAGCTAAAGGAGAAATACCCCCTTCAGGTATTGCTGCTCATTCTACAAGATCTACAGCAGTTTCCTGGGCTGAAAGGGCCGATGGTACGCCTGAACAAATCTGTAAGGCTGCTACTTGGTCCAGCTATTCAACATTTTTCCGACACTATCGGTTGGATTTACTGTCCGCCGCAGATCAAGCCTTTGGCAGGAAGGTGCTGCAGGCAGTAGTCCCACCCTAGGGTAAGTTTCTTGGTTATCCTCTCCAAGGTTGACCTGAAAGGCGATTTGAGAAAGGCCTAGTTAGACTTACTGTTGATGGTATTTCTAAGAGCCTTTCAGGACAACCGTTACTTCCCTCCATTTGTTTATCTTAGAAGTGGTTTTAAGTGTCTATCATGGTGGTTTGGTGGTTTTCTGTGCTTTGTTTTGCAGTTGTCGGAGACCATAATAACTGAGGCCATGGTGAAAGAGGAGGGATTTAAAGGCTGCATGTGTTTCCTGTGAAGAAGGCAGAGCTACACTGTCTCCAAGGTTGTCCTGAAAGGCTCTTAGAAATACCGTCACCGGTAAGTCTAACTATGCCCCCCCCCCCCCCCCCACAAATAGAGCTTTCTTTTGGTGGTATTTGATCTGCTCTGAAAAAGGAGTGCAGTTTGCCGTAGTATCGCAGTGCATATGCTCAAGAAACACGTTGCATAACGTGTGACGTCATCCTTTGGTACCATCCTTCCTATTGTGCCTCGCTCTGAGTCCCTCCACCAGAGAAGGCTCTTCCTCTACAGTGGTGGATTTCATTCAGACAGCGTCCGAGCGTGAAGGACCGGGCCTGCAGGACCGTCTACACCAGTACTTACCCTTGTTAGGACCCACATGCCTATATTTTCTACCTAAATGAGTTATTTACCTCATGTACCATTAAAAGTTTTTAAATGTCTACACTGAGGTACTTGATCACCTCCTGCGGTTTTTATTTTTTTGCCCTATAAACAAAAAGAGCGACACTTTTGAATAAAACATTATTTTTTTACTTTTTGCTATAATAAATATCCCAAAAAAATAAAAACACATTTCTTCATCAGTTTAGGCCAATATGTATTCTACATATTTTTGGTAAAAAAAAATAAATCACAATAAGCGTATATTGATTGGTTTGTGCAAAAGTTAGTAAATATATCCCCTGCTACAAAACGGGATATATTTATGGCATTTTTTAAATTATTTTCTTTTACTAGTAATGGTGGTGATCAGCACTTTTTAGCGGGACTGCAATATTGCGGTGGGCAGAACGGACACTTTTTTGGGACCATTGACATTTATACAGCGATCAGAGCTAAAAATAGCTGCTGATTACTGTATAAATGTCACTGGCAGGCAAGGGGTTAACACTAGGAGGCGATCTAGGGGTTAAGTGTTGCCTAGGGAGGTGTTTCTAATGGGGGGGGGGGACTGACTGGGAGTAGAGAGATCGCTGTTCCTGATCACTCTCTTCTTCCCTGACAGAATGGGGGCTGTCTGTTTACATTGACAGATCCCCGTTCTGGCTCTGAGGAGCGATCACAGGTTTGCCGGCAGGCATCACAGCCACCGGCCACACGCATCGGCTCCGGCGTTGTGCCGCCTATAGCTCTTAAAGCGGCCGCCGCACACCTTTGGCGATTCGTGCAGCCGTGCCAACCTGCCATAGTATAATGACGGCGACTGGTCGGCAAGCAGTTAAAGTGGAACTGCAGTCTACTCACATAATTTGTAATAAAAACATCTTTGCCATTCTAAAGCTTCCCTCCAACCACTTTGCATGTTGTTCTATATATACTGTGATTCTGTACTTGCCAAATATGCTGCAGAAAGCTCCATCTACTGCGTCTGGCTGCAATCATTTTAACTGGGCAGCTGAAGCGGCTGCCTGTTCACTTCCTGGATTTCCCCTGCACACAAAGGCACACCTGCAGCTCTCATTTGCCCTCTTATGACTCATCCCCCCTTCCTTCCTGGTAAGCTCTCACGAGTGAGAGAGAGCTGCGCATGATGTCATGTCTTTCCAGACAAGAAACAGGAAGTGGGCTGTATAAGGTATTTACTGACAGAAAAAAATTGTTTTACTATCCAAAGGTAAAACAAGGGCAAAGGATTTAATAGATGGAAAGATGAAGAAAAATGCCTGAAATTCCGCTTTAAAGACAATTTAATGCTGAATTTTAAAAAAAAGTGGACTGCCAGCACAAACCAGGGCCTCTGTTGCTAAAATGGAAGGATCGCTATATTCTCTTTCAACAGTCTCAGGAGGAATCTCATTATTAGAGAGGCTGGGGGAAAGGCGTAGGCTAGGGCACAATTCCAAGGTGCACCTAGAGCATTCCTGCCCTCTGCCTGAGGATGCAGAAACCTCTGGAGTTTGCAATTGCTGGGGGATGCGAAGTTGGGAAAAGACTCGGGGGGGGGGGGGGTGTAGAGCCAACTCATGATTTGGAAATGTTTAGAGAGAGACAGTCTGCCTGCATGGTCAATCTCCCAGGGAGATAAATTGCCCTCAGGGTTTGAACATGACCTCCTGCCCAGGCCATAATGGGCTCCAACTCATTTAGTAAGATGCTGCTGTGGGTTCCTCCCTGGTGTTGTATATAGGCAACTGCTGTGACTGGCTTCCCCTCAATCTTGTGCTGTAATTCCTTGAGGGACAAAAATGCTGCTCGAATCTCCAGTACATTCGACATTATGCCCTTGGCCGGGAATTTCCATCTGCCCTGGACTGACTGTCCTTCGCAATGTGCCCCCCAGCCTGTCTCGCTGGCGTCTGTCATACAATGGTCCAGTCTAATGGCCCTAAGGAGTGGGAGTTCTTCAAGGTCTCCTTCAACCACCACTGCAGGCTCCTCTTCATACTGAGTGACAGTGTGCTAGGTTCTGCTTTCTCCACTATGCTAGAAACCCTAGCTGGAACTGCCGCATGTGCACAAGGGAGCATTGAAATGCAAGAAGACATGGTGCCCAACAGGCTGAGACACTGGGATGCTGATAGATGAGTGTAAATCTCTGCCATCAGGACTCTCTTCCTAAATGTCAACGCCTTCACCAGTGGAGTTGAGACAGAAGCGTTGGCAGTGTTGAAGAGTGCCCCCAGGTATACCAACTGCTGGGTAGGAGCAAGTTGGCTCTTCTTGAAGTTGATGATCCAACCGAATAAAGGTATGGATAAGAATCTGTGTCAAGAGCTCCCTCCCGGTCCCTGGCTAACAGGAGGACATTGTCCGTCCAGGTAATGATGGACCTGGAGACCCTGCACTCTGAGCGGGGCTAATACCGCAATTAGGATCTTTTTGTGAATGTCCTTGGAGATGTGCATAGAGAGAAGGGAAGGCTGGTGAATTGCAGATGGGTGTGACTGACCGCAAACCTCAGATAGAGGGCAAGATTAAGACATGAAGGTAGGCATCTTGCAGATCCGATGAAAGCATCCAGTTGCCCGGTTGCACTGCTTGAATGATTGTGTGGCTGAACTCCATTTTAGAATTTTTCCAGAAGGATAAAGTGGTTTAGCCTTTTCAGGTCTATTACTGGACGCCGGCCCCCATCCTTCTTGCAGACCATGAACAGTTGGAGTAAAACTCATGTATCTTTCTGGAGATGGAACTTGTACCACGGCCTGCTGGGTTTGGAGTTTTGTGTTTATATTGTAGAAGAACACCCGCCTTCTGGATCTTGGTGGGGAAGAAATTATATGGAGGAGGGGTGCTGCAAAACTGCCAGAAATGGCCTTGGATTAGCGTTTATCTCACCCATAGGTCTGTACAATTTTCCGCCCAAACATTCTCAAAATGTGCCAACCTGGACCCTACTCTGAATATTTGACGCTGCACATCATCAAAGACACTTGCGAGGCTCCTGCAGAACATTCATGGTTTTTTACTTGTGCGCCCTGAGGAATGTTACCTGAGTACCCTTCTATCCATCACCTGAGCCTCTGGCTTGCCTACTGGTTCTAGGCTCCCTGGACCTGGAGGAATGAAATCTGCTGGGAAAATATTTTGACCCCCTGCTTCCTGTCTTGCGGAAGCAGACCTGACCTGCCCTTTGACACTCTTGAGATGGCCATCTCCATCTTACTGCCAAATTGAGACTTCCCATCAAATAGTATCTTGCACCAATTTTGTTTTGAAGATGCCTCTGCCGTTAACCATATAGCCCTCTTAGCCATGACCGAGTGCAGCCCTGGCCAAACACTTGTGTCTATCGCTGCCTCCCCAATGAAATCTGATGACACCTTCAGTTCCTCTAGAGCAGTGTTTGTCAACTAGTCATTAAGTACCCTCAATGGGTCATGTTTTCAGGATTTCCCTCAGATGAAACGGCTGTGATAATTACTAGGACAGTAAAACTAATCAACTTCTCAACTTCTGTCCTCAGGGCCCACTAACAGTCCTGGTTTGCAAGATAACTAAAAAACATCACAGGTGATATAAATTGAAAAGAAATAAGGATTGGTGCATTTGGAGAACAGGAAAATAGGATTTTGCCTTTTTGGGAAAATCCTCTTCCTTCCATGCAATGGCCTGCTTCATTGCATGAAAATATGGATCCACCAAGGAAAAGCTAAATAAAAGTTGCTCTGGATCACGCTATGAAGAGGAGCTGCAGAAACAGCGCTGAAGGGAGGAGCGCTACCTGCCAAAGTCCCTGGCTGATCTTCCAGCGGGGCTTCTTGACTGGTGCCACTAACAGGTTGTCTGGCCAGAATAATGGAAGTGACTTCCAAGATGGAGTCTTGCACCACCTTTTTCAACAAGGATGACACTTGGGCGGTCTCCTGCTCTCTCCACTGCAAATTCTTCCAGGCAGCCCTTGCACACTAGTTTGTTTGGGCATAGGAACTGCACCACAGGCCCAGCAGGTCTTTTTATTAAGGTGCTGATATTGCTCAGGCGAAGAGCAAGCATGCAGTCTCCTTTTGGATTTCCTTTTGGAATGAGAGCTGCGGTTGCGCTGTCCTGAGGAGCCTCTTTCTTCTCTGGCTCTTGTCCTTCGTGAGTGTGCGGGGCTGAAACAATTCAAAGCAATCCGCATAGGAATGCAATTTTTTTTTTTTTTTTTTTTGAAGCCTGCAAACTTATTCAAAACGGTGGTCTTCTACCTTGGGGATTGAGGGTCCTCCTATAAGCGGTGACTGATTGATGGCTGAAGGATGGGTGGGACGGCCAGCTGAAAAAAGGAAAGCTAGAAAATAAGAAAACCATACCAAAATATTTAGAACGAAGAAGAAGAAAAGCATTGACCCCCCCTGTGGGGAAACTGCAGGGGGCATTTAAATGAAGCCTGTCTTTAGAAAATCCCAAGGAGGAACAGTCCACCCTGATACCAGGAGGCTGTGTTTTGCCCATACATCCAAGGCAAAATGAGCTTTTAAGTAGACCCGGAGAAGTTAGAGATCTCTCCCAGGTCTCCACCCCTACTTGCTGGTAAAAGACCAGCATTTTTCCCCTAACCAAAAGGGTGGCGGCACTTCCGTCTGCCATTGCACATGCAATGCCATCAAAGTGTCCCTTAGACGGAAAAGAAACACAGGGCGGCCGCTCTCACCCTATATTGCAGCCAAGAACCCCCCAAAAGGCATGATCTGCACCCCGAGATGGCATGCGAGCGGAGCCACCCAGAGAGACCTGTAAGGAAAGCAAAAGCCAGGATAAGAAACAGGGATTAAAAGGGACAGTACATCCTAAACAGCCCAAGCGGCTAAACAAACAAAAATGAGCGCAATAGCCGCCCCTCCCCCCACACTTCTGCCTGCAATCATTTTTTAGAATGGCAGATTACATTCCTAATGAGGAAACAATGCAGGCCCCATCAAGACCCACAGAAGGTGCTCCCAGGCTATTTAGCAGCCCGAGTCCTGGGACTGCTTCCTGGGCGAGGCTGAACACAGCCGCATGCTGCGCAGAGGTGGGGACATACTTCTTTCTTCATCACTGGTGCGTTGAGGTATGAGGGAAAAAAAAGAATGGGGGCAGTTAACTACTCCTTCCTCCTTCCTTTTTTTTTTTTTTTTGCGCTATTTATTGGTCCTGGTGGACACTAGTATGCTGCCATGTTGGCGTCAGGAAATACTTTTTATTTAATTTTAATGCACACAAACCCAATATAATACCCTATTTTTTTCCTAAGATCTAAAAGATGGTGTCATGTGTCATGTTGAGTAAATACCCAACAAAACGTTCAGTGTAATGCACATTTGCATTTCGTGCAAAGTAACATTTTCTATAAGCCTGCAAAACCTCAATTTCCAAAAGTGTCCACAAATTTTGGCACCACTGTATATATTGGTGGATGAATTGGAGACCGGTATGCCTGTTATCCAGGGCAGGGACATACCAGAAGACCAGCAACGCACAATGAAAGCTGAAAGCGTCCAAGTGTGTCCCCATGTCTGTATCTGGGTCAGCCCATTTACCAAGATGTTTTGTGGATTCTAGTACCATGTAATACTTATGTCCCCATTGCAGCATTCAATCAACGGCGGACCCACATTGATAAGGCTACTGTTCTGCCCAGAAGCTCATAACGATAAGTGCAACGCCTGAACCTCCGGAGGTACATCCCCATCTAAAAGAGCCCGGGCACACAACCATGCCACCACTGCACCACCAGGGTGAAGAGGACTAGGCCCCAGGACTGCGCACACTGCTGCGGGGTTGGCCACAGACGAGACCACCACCCCCATTCCTCGCAGTCATGCAGTTAAGTACCAGCAGGATTCGACAAGAACCAATGCACTGTCGAGGTTGGTTTCATTTCTTCAGACAGGGCCCTTGAGCAAAACAGAAAAAAAGGGGGAAAGGGCCTCTAATGAAAATTAAAAGAAATATATTCAAGCCAGCTATGATCCCACCCCACTCCCTGCTGTTTTTTCCAGGTCCACTGTCTCTGATAGCATTTGGAAGCATATACCAGGTCCCGGGAGGCCCTTGCAACTAGTACAAATGCCTCTGGGGTAACAAATGTTACAAGGAAATGACACAAGAAGTAACTGGGTGCTTTTGCACTATCATTATGATTGCTCATTAGGTTCCTGGTTTAGGTGGGTGGAGCCTTTTTCTCATTTGCTGTCTTGGTAGATGATAGGGGAAGAATTGGGTACAAAAGCTAGATGTAAAGTGCATTGTGAAAAACTGTGTATAGTAGTATAGAATATATAGAATAGCCTTTTTCAACCAGGGTGCCTTCAGATTTCTTTAGGGGTGCCTTGGCAAAATGCCTAAAAATTGCCCGAAAATAAAATAAATATAAGCCAGCAGGTGGTTGAAACCTTTTAGTTACACAAAGCCACAGATTTCCATTGTGAAGCATTACAACCTTCAATCTGCCAGCAGCTTAACCAATGACATCAGTTGATAAGGAGGAGGTTGGGCACCTGCACAGCATCCTTGTTTGTTCCTCCCCAGCTTCTCAGTCAGCATTGGGGTCACATTAGCTGAGTAAGGCAGAGAAAGGAAACCTTGGAATACTAGTCAGTACCAGTGTGAAAAGGTGCATTTGCTTTAGAACAGGGATCGCCAAACTGTGGCCCTTTGCTTGCCTTTCTGCCCTTGGGTCACTAATCCTTCCACTGATACAAGGCACTAGTCCTTCCACTGACACCAATGATGGGGCACTTCCTCCAACTGACAGCAATGATGTTGATGAACTGGCCCTTTTGTTTTGAAATTTGAAGACCCCTGCTTTAGAAGACTAAATCATCTCTAATGTTGGGTGTCCTACATGCTACCATCCTACATGGCACCATCCTACATGTGTTGATGTTGCTGCATTATGTAAAACTATTCGTGTTAGTTTTTTACATTTTAGAATGGCTTGACTGGAAAAAGGTTGAGAAACACTGGTATAGCAAACTGTAGATTTTTATTCTATCTTGAAAAAGAAGGAGAAAGGTTTGGGACTTTATATGAGGCCAAATACATGTGCCTCCATCCCCGACAATTGAGATATATAGGTGAAAAGGTTTGGAACTTTATATGAAACATGCAGCCAGGGAGGAATCACAGCATATAGTTTGGTGGGTATACCATAGATTGTGACCATACATTTTTTTGCACAGTAACATAGAACATCCAACATAATATAGTAAAATGAAGAAACTTTAATCCATAACATGGTAATATATATTGGCATAGCAACATAATGGTTTTGCAATAACACCTAAGTACAATAACTTTTTAAGCAGTTACAACAACAGTTTTTTTCCTTTTGGAATAAAGATTTTACATAATTAAATAAAAGCTAATCATTGTAAGTACCCCTGTCAGTGTTAAATTGTCTCTCCCCCTATTACTGCTACTTTTGCTAGTCAGCTTGGTCTGGTAAAAGAAGCTAGGGAACAACAGATCTATGGGCTGCTTCAGCAGATGAAAATATTGGACAAAAAGCCTAAAGAAAACTAATGTAGCCACACATTTAAAAATTGATAATATAGTTTTAAGTTTAAAATACACACACACACACAAAAAAAAAAAGATAGCAGGTGTGCTAATCAACAGTTTGGTATAGCCCTCCAGCTGGCTATTTGTCAGTGATAGACAAGTCAAAGGGTTCTGCTGCTCTCTATGGATCCTCTGGGTGGCAGGAACACATCTAAACAAAAGAGAGGGCAAAGTCGCCCAGTGTAACTCGGGTTTAATATGGTAAAACGCTACAATGGTCAAACTCACATTGTGTGAAGATGGATACAGCATAAGGTTTAACTGTGGCCGCACTCCTGAAACCACCTCAAGATCCCGACAGGGGAAGGGGGAGCTGTGAACTTTCAACCTAGCTCCCCGGACCTGAGGAAGAAGGCCATGTCTCTGAAACGCATTGTCATGGCAACTGAGTGACGTCTTCACTCTTCCACCCTGCATCCTGCTCGTGTGGGTTCATGTATCCTGGAAGAGCAGCGCCGGCTGGACCTGCGCATGCGCATTAGGTTCTGCATGTTGAGCGTGGTGGTGGATAGCCTTGGATGTGCTGCCAGGATCCGGGCAGATAGGTTGAATGGCCACGGCTCCCCCTTCCCCTGTCGGGATCATGAGGTGGTTTCAGGAGTGCGGCTACAGTGGAATCCTTATGCTGTATCTATCTTCTCTTCTTTTTTATTTTTAGGTTTAATGCTGCTTTAAAGTGTGGCTATGTACTGTGGTTTAAAATCTGTGTATCCTGCTGATCACATTTGTCATAATTATATACTGTAGCTCAATGGCTCTCCAGTGTAAAGCCACACTTGCACCAAGCTGTAGAGACTAATATCTCTACTCAGCTCAATGTTCCCATTCACAGGAAGCCAGTTGGCTGCAATGTGTCTAATGCCCTGTACACACGGTCGGATTTTCCGATGGAAAAAGTGCGATCGGATTGTGTTGTTGGAAATTCTGATCGTGTGTGCGTCTCCGACACACAAAGTTTGAGAGCAGGATATAAAATTTTCCGACAACAAAATCCGATCGTGTGTACACAAATCCGACGCACAAAATGCCACGCATGCTCAGAATAAATTAAGAGACGAAAGCTATTGGCTACTCCCCAGTTTATAGTCCGGACGTACGTGTTTTAGGCCACGCGTTCAGAACGATCGGATTTTCCAACAACTTTGTGTGACCGTGTGTATGCAAGACAAGTTTAGCCCAAAATCCGTCTGAAAAAATCCGATGGATTTTGTTGCTGGAATGTCTGATCAATGTCCGATCGTGTGTACAGGGCATAACACTTGCATTTTAAAATGCATTATGTTGCAGATTAACATGCGTTGTGTTAAGGCAGCCCATTAATTTCAATGCACTATCAAACTCAGTACATTCTCTTTCAAATTGAAAGGCATTACAACATACATGTAAAAGTGTTAATACAATGCATTTACATCTGAATTCTGTTAAATGCCGTAGTTAAATATTTAATCTGGGTTAATATAATGTGGTAGTATAATGTAAGATCTCAGAGCTAACATCTATATTTCTTTGCGTTGCTAGGGTATTACATTCGCTGCTGTAAAGTATCATACCTACTTGGATGCCCTTACCCTACTCACTTTTTTAGTCCCTATAAATAGATATGATGTATTTTTTCTGTAAGGAGCCTATTTTTTTTGTGACAACTGTGCTCCAAAAAATAGCTTGACATATGAACATATTTTTTCTTCTGCTTTACTGTCCATGAAACCAATTGACTGAGCCTCATTTGACTAACATCCAAAGTTGCTAATAGATACAACTTATTACATCATCCACTAGTCAATGTATAATGTCATGCTGCCCCTAGTAGTGTACTGCTGGAGGAGTGTACTACTGGAGGTGGATCCTTGCTCCTGCACGAGCTCTGATGCTATTTTTTAAGTCTAAGGGGAGCTTAACCCAGGTTTTTCGATGGTCTTCAGATCCCTGATGGCAGCATGTTAACTGTGGTTAGACAGATGTGAATCCTTCCAGCTTCAGGGAGCGCAGAGGGGGACAGAGCAGAAAGCTGGTGACTAACAGTCACCAGCTCTCTGCTCAGGGAGCCCTGAGAACCCGAGCGATCAGCGGTGTTTGATCGCTCAGTCTTGGAGATGGTGGGGGGACAGATGAAGCATCGGAGGATCCGCCTAGGTAAGTATAATTATGCAATTAAAAAAAAGCTTCTACTTCTCTTTTAAGTCTTTGATTTCCTCTGCAATAATACATGCATAAGTGAATATTAAATATGACGCTGAGCACATGCGCTCCACTTCTTTGGTCGACCATGGCGAGGCCTGTTCTAAGTGGAACCTGTCCTTCTAAACCTCTGTATGATCCTGGTCACCATGCTGCAGCTCAGTTTCAAGGTCTTGGCAATCTTCTTATAGCCTAGGCCAGTGATGGCGAACCTTGGCATGCCAGATGTTTTGGAACTACATTTCCCATGATGATCAACTACACTGCAGAGTGCATGAGCATAATGGGAAATGTAGTTCCAAAACATCTGGGGTGCCGAGGTTCGCCATCACTGGCCTAGGCCATCTTTATGTAGAGCAACAATTCTTTTTTTCAGATCCTCAGAGTTCTTTACCATGAGATGCCATGTTGAACTTCCAGTGACCAGTAAGAGATTGAGGGCGATAACACAAAATTTAACACACCTGCTCCCCATTCACACCTGAGACCCTGCAACACTAACGAGTCACATGACACCGGGGAGGGAAAATGACTAATTGGGCCCAGTTTGGACATTTTCACTTAGGGGTGTACTCACTTTTGTTGCCAGCGGTTTAGACATTAACCCTTTAAGGGCCAAGCCTCTTTCTGAGATTTGTTGTTTACAAGTTAAAAACAGTTTTTTTGCTAGAAAATTACTCAGAACCCCCAAACATTATACATTTTTTTCTAACACCCTAGAGAATAAAATCGCGGTTGTTGCAATACTTTCTGTCACACCATATTTGCACAGCGGTCTTACAAGCGCACTTTTTTTTTGGAAAAAATACACTTTTTTTTAATTAAAAAATAAGACAACAGTAAAGTTAGCCCAATTTTCTTTTATATTGTGAAAGATAATGTTATGCCGAGTAAATTGATACCCAACATGTCACGCTTCAAAATTGTGCCCGCTCGTGGAATGGCAACAAAATTTTACCCTTAAAAATCTCCATAGGCGACGTTTAAAAAATTCTACAAGCTGCATGTTTTGAGTTACAGAGGAGGTCTAGGGCTAAAATTATTGCTCTCGCTCTACTGATCGCGGCGATACCTCACATGTGTGGTTTGAACACCGTTTTCATATGCGGACGATAGTCACATATGTGTTTGCTTCTGCATGCGAGCTCGTCGGGACGGGGAGCATTTAAATAATTTTTTTTTTCTTATTTATTTTACCTTTTTTTACATTTTTACACTGTTTTTTTTTTTTTTTTTTTTTTTTAAATGTGTCACTTTTATTCCTTTTACAAACATAAACATCCCTTGTAATAGAAAAAAGCATGACAGGACCTCTTAAATATGAGATCTGGGGTCAAAAAAACCTCAGATCTCATGTTTACATTAAAGTGCAATTCAAATATAAGCACATAGAATGGCTTAGTGAACTTTTGGGGTTTCATGTTCTAGCTACTAACAGTTATACCATGCTGTTAATCTTAAATGGTTATGCTGAACCTACAATATACACTTTATACTATTGTACTTATTGTACCATTATATACTTGTTTTTGTGTTGCTAATCTTTTCTCAAATAAAGAATAAAAAAAAAAAATAATGCAATTAAAAGACGTTTTGACGTTGCTTCCGGCCTGCAGTGATATGGAGACGGGTGGGGACCATGTTCCCCTCACTCGTCTCCATACCCAGGCAGGGGACAGACGCGATCGCCTCCGCCGCTGCCGACAGCTCCGGTAAGCGGTGGAGGGCACCGGAGCGCAGCGGGAGGGGGGGCCCTCTCCCGCCGCCGATAAAAGTGATCCGCCTCAGAGACCACTTTTATCTTAAACCAGACCGCTCACTGAAGAAGAGGATATTGGGGTTATGGCAGTTAGCTGCTGCCATAACCCCGATACCCTCCTTCAAAGTACCAACGTATAACGACGGTGGGCGGTTCGGAAGTAGTTAATGACTGTGTGTTGAGTTATTTTGAGAGGACAGCAAATTTACACTGTTATACAAGCTGTACACTCAATACTTTACATTGTAGCAAAGTGTCATTTCTTCAGTGTTGTCATATGAAAAGATATCATATATTTACAAAAATGTGAGGGGTGTACTTTTGTGAGATACTGTATATGTATAAAATGATAGCTTGCCTTACACCCACATATTGATTTTTTTTTTTTTTTTTACTATATTTGTTCATTATTTAACATTTTAAAATAACAAATGCAATAACTTGAAGCAGCCATTCTCAGCCAGGGTTCTGTGGAACCTTGAGGTTCCTATAAACATTGTTACTTGAGTTGTGGATGGTTGACTTATTGACTTCCTATTTGATGGTGCTTGGATCCTTCCATGGCAAATGCCACTTGGTGAAGCCAGCAGCAAGACACTAATCATTTTGATTTCTTTTTTTGCTATATGTAAGGGGTGTATTCTGGCCACCATTGTAAGGGGGTGTTTTTTCAATGACCCCTGAAGAATTTGTTTTAGTAAGGGGTCTATGAGACCTGGAAATTATTTTAGGGGTTCCTCTGTGGTAAAAAAGGTTAGGAGTATGATTTAGAGGTTGGAAAATTGGTTAAATATTACATTTTTTAATAGGGAGTCTATACTAAGGACCAAAAAGAGGAGTTTACTTTCAAATGAAGTACAGTTCCCATCTATGCTATGGACTACCTATGTTATAATAATAATTGTCCCACTGCTGTCATGTTATGTATTCCATTTTCTAAATGTACTGAGTATATCTTGTGTCTCCTGGCGCCAAACAGAATAATGGGGAGCAAGAAAAGTTAAATATAGGCTAGGGAAGGAAAACAAACATGAGGTGTGGTGTTACGGAAAAAAAAAAATTGCTTCCATTTTTCCTTGCGTTTAAGGTGCACTGCCAGTCACTCCAAAATGAATGGGATGTTTAAATCAGGACTAAATCCTAAATTTTACAAATTTTAGAAGCTGCTATCTTGACCTCGGTTTGACCTGCATTTGCCATGGTGTTGCTTACACATGTCTTCTTTTAAATAGGGCCTTAGACAGTTTTGTATATAATTAGCTTAGGCTCATTTAGGCCTCATTCACCAGGGTATGTGTATATTTGTGGTGGGTATAACCTGCTGTTTACATTTGTCTGCATTTGGGGCCATGAATTTGTCCCCACCAACATGTAATCGTCCAATGTGTGATTATATGGGGATAGCTGTCAGCTTGTCATTGATTTGTACAGGCTGAGCAGCTGCAGCCAAACTACTTCTTTAATAGACGCCAATGCAAGTCGCCCCCAAGTAGTGCAGCAACCTTTTTCTAGTCGGAAAGACTCGAGTTGCTCCAATTAAAACAGTTCCATTGCACTGAATGGGGTGCGACTTGTCAGGGGACTAAGTCGCCTGACAGGTCGTACCGGTGTGACCCGAGTCTTATTGAAATGGTGTATGACTGCACCCCATGACTTTTTATGTGTTTTTTTCGTCAACCATGAAGTACAGTATATTCCTCTCACATACCAGTGTTTAAAGGGGAGCTGCAACAACTCCTGACCAGTCACAGTGTATAGCATGATAGAGATACAGCATGTCACCAGCACACTAACAAGATTGTTCCAAAGCAAAACCCTCTTTTAATTGTATGATATTATAAATGAACAACATTTTGGGGCTATTCAGGGACCCTCCTTTGGGTATGCCAGTGGAAGTGTGTGGTCCTAGAGTGTTACCTATCTATGTGGTCATGCAATAAAGGGAGCTTTTCACTTTGAAACAAGCTTGAGGGTGTACTGTTGACAGATCTTATTTTTATGTGTTTTAGGTTATGTTAATTAACTATATTTGTGCCATGATCGTCAACAACACTGTTCAGCAGTGGCTTAAAAGCTGTTTTTTGGGAACAAGGCCTTATCTTATCCCTTGCTGTATTTCTTAGAAAGCTTCATCACTTGCTGGTAAGTAGATTTGGGTCAGAGAAACCAATAAGACACAGGAAGGAGTTACCACCTGACCTCATTATAACACACCCTTCAGCCAACAACTATGTTTGCACAGCATCCCTCCACATTTGCATTTGCCTGGCTTACCCAGCATCCCTCTACAATGGCCCAGGCTGCATGCGAAACTCCCTGGGGCTACATGCAGCCCATGGGACACTCCTGATGTAGTACAAGGGTTCTAAGTCCTGTCATCTGTTACATTGATACATCATCTGTTAACCAATACATTTGAAGTATCAACTTATGTTTGGTTTCAGAGGATACATTGCCTTAAGAGATAGCAACAAAGTGTTTTTATACTAGTATGTTTTGATATATAGTGACTTTAAATAAAATTTGACATTTATTTTTACATAAGATCTCTCTGACTGCCCTTTCTGACCAGAAGTAGCTGTCTTTTTTATCCCAGGGACGCCCCTCTTGTGGACTTCCCTAGGGATAGCCCCACCCCCTTTTTCTATATATTCAGTAAAATCACACCTTTTAATATAATGGTAAAAATTGTACAGACAAGTAAACTTAGTCAAAACATAGTCAGGGTTCGGTAGCCAAAGCGGATAGTCAGAACAAGCCAGTAAATCAGGAAGCCATAGATCAGCGTAGTCGGAGGCAGCAGACAGGATCAGGAACCAGAAGGGACGTCAGCCAGGCAAGTCTTCAACAGGAACACAGCAGAGAGTCTCCAGATATGTTTGACCAAGGCAAGGCATAGAAGGAATGAACCAGGCAGTTTAAATAGCCAGAAGGGGCTGGCTGTGGGCTGGACTAACGAGCAGGAAATGATCACCAGGTGAGCCACTGTGGAACGATGAGTGCTGGTAATTAACCGACAGCTGAGCAACTTGACCACTGAGAGCCCAGCCCTGACAGTACCCCATCAATGACCCCTCCCCCTCGGAGGACCACCAGGTTTGAGGGGAAAACGTCTATGAAAAAGCATGGAGGAGGACAGGAGCATGTACATCCGAGGATGAGATCCAAGAGCGTTACTCCGGATCGTACCCTTTCCAATGAACCAGGTACTGTATGCACCTACAGGAGTCAATGATCAATTGTATCTCATCTTACTAACAGCCAAAACCAATGGTCATTATTCTGTACTCTTACTCTTGGACCTTTCCGCTGCCTTTGATACCACCCCCTCTTCCTCAAAAAACTCAATTTGCTTGGTCTCCATGGCTGCACTCTCAGTTGGTTCGAATCTTACCTCTCATCTCATCTTCAGTGTCACTTACAACTCCACTTCCTCTTCTCCAACTCCTCTTACCGTTGGGGTCCCCCAAGGTTCTGTCCCTGGACCTCTACTATTCTCGATCTACACGTCCTCCCTGGGTCAGCTGATAGCCTCCCATGGCTTTCACTACCATTTATAACCTGATGACACCCAAATCTATCTCTCTGCCCCTCAGCTCACCCCATCAATCTCCTCACGCATCACTGATTTACTAACAGACATATCAGCCTGGATGTCAAACCACTTCCTCAAACTGAATCTATCTAAAACCAAGCTCATAATATTTCCTCCCCCACGTGCCCGCTCCCCTGACTTCTCTGTCAAGATCAATGGCACATCTATCAGTCTGTCCCCACATGCCAGGGTGCTATTGGTAACCTTAGACTCTGAACTGTCCTTTCAGGCCCACATACAATCCCTGTCCAAATCATGACGCCTTAGCCTCCACAACATTTCCAGAATACGCCCCTTTTTAACTAATGACACTACC
Source organism: Lithobates clamitans (assembly GCA_037952925.1). NCBI lineage: Eukaryota > Metazoa > Chordata > Amphibia > Anura > Ranidae > Lithobates > Lithobates clamitans. The sequence continues at coordinate 1,599,987 of JBBGZY010000194.1, read as the reverse complement.
AAGCTTCTAATTCACTCCCTGGTTATCTCTTGCCTTGACTACTGCAACTCCCTCCTCATTGTATTACCTTTACATAGACTTTCCCCCCTTCAGTCCATAATGAATGCCGCTGCAAGACTCTATCACCTTACCAGCCATTCAGTGTCCTCCACCCTTCTCTGCCAAACCCTCCACTGGCTTCCACTCACCCAACGAATAAAATTCAAAATACTAACAATAATTTACAAACCCATCCATAACTCTGCCCCCAGCTACATCACTAACCTAGTCCCAAAATACCAACCAAGCTGCTCTCTTTGATCATCCCAAGACCTCCTGCTTTCTACCTCCCTTGTCACCTCCTCCCATGCTCGCCTCCAGGATTTCTCCAGAGCTTCTCCCATCCTTTGGAACTCCCTACCCCAATCTGTCCGACTGTCCCCTAATCTTTCCATCTTTAGGCTATCCATGAAAACCCTTCTCTTCAAAGAAGCTTTTCCTGCTTCTAACTAACACTGTTTTACTTCTTCCATCAGCTCATCCCCCCACAGCTATTACTTTTTGTATCAATTGACCCTTCCCTTTTAGATTGTAAGCTCTAATGAGCAGGGCCCTCTGATTCATCTTGTACCAAATTGTAATGTAACTGTAATGTCTGCCCTCATGTTGTAAAGCGCTGCGCAAACTGTTGGTGCTATATAAAACCTGTATAATAATAACAACAATAATCTCATACTCTTCATGGTTCTCAACCTGAACCGGGCAAGGACGTGGTACTGAGGTGGTGAAGTGGTTGCACACCAAAGGTTTTAATAGGGAGACATAAAAAACATTTGAAATATGCATGTTAGAAGGAAGGTCTAATGCGTAAGCCACTGGGTTGATATTCCAGAGAATATGGAAAGGCCCAATAAACTTTGATGCCAGTTTCAGTGAGGGAACATGGGGTCGGAGGTTAAAAGATGACAGCCAGACCCTCTCCTAAACCTAGTAGGAAGATGCAGGTAGGCGTCATAATGGAGTCTGTACCTATCACTGGCACGCCGCAAGGTTTCTTGGACCTGCACCCAAGTGGAATGAAGATTACACAGATGCTCCTCTAACGCAGGAATTCTTTGAGGAACAAAGGAGTTGGGCGACACGGATGGTTGGATACTATAATTCGCCATAAATGGAAACAATCAGGAATCGGCATTGACAGCACTATTGTGAGCAAACTCCGCCCAGTTGTTATTGTGGTCGGAAATATAGCAACGTAGAAACTGTTCCAAGGCTTGATTGGTTTGTTCTGTGGCCCCATTGGACTGTGGGTGATATGCAGAGTGGAATGAAAGCTAAATTCCCAACTGGGCACAAAAGGCTCGCCAAAACCTAGAGACATACTGGCTACCCCTGTCTGAGATGATAACCTTGGGTAGCTCATGTAACTAAAAGATCTCCCGAGCTAAAATGGATGCCAGTTCTTTGGATGTGGGCAACTTAAGTGGAATACAATGTGACATTTTCGTGAACCGGTCAACCACCATAAGAATCACTGTGTTGCCCTGAGAGTTGGGTAACTCCACAATTAAATCCATTGACAGGTGGGTCCAGGGCCTCTCTCCATTGGGTATGGGTCGTAGGAGGCCCACTGGAAAGTGTCATGGTGTCTTACTCTGAGCATACACAGAACAAGGCGCTATGAGGGCAGTTACATCAGCGCGGAGACTAGGCCACCAGAATTGTTGAGAAATAGCCCAAATTAGTTGATTCTTCCCTAGGTGGCCAGCTGCCTTGGGAGAATAGTAAGTCTGGAGAAAAGCAGTGCGGAGATTCTCAGGGACAAAGGTTTCTTGGGAGGAGAATGGATCTGAGCTTCAAGAATTCTGTCACCCAAAGGTAAAGTGAGACTAGTACGAACAGTGGCCAAAATACGATCGGGAGGTATCACAGGAACTTACTCCATCTTGGAAGCGGAATAAAACTGTTGCGATAATGCGTCAGCCCTTACATTCTTAGTATCGGGTAAGAATGAGACTATGTAATTGAAGCTTGACAGAAAAAGAGCCCCTTCGCGCCCTTATGGGAGATGAGCATTTTGCCTCAAACAAGAATGTGAGTCTCTTATGGTCAGTCAAAATGAGGACCGGCACAGTGGTACCTTCGAGGAGAAGCCTCTATTCTGTAAGAGCTAAAATGATAGCTAACAGTTCTCTGTCCCCAATCTCATAATTGCATTCTGCAGGAGACAATTTCTTAGAAAAGTAGCCCCAAGGATGCATAGCGCTCTCAGAGGTAGGACGTTTAGACACAAGGGCGCCTACTCCAGTCTCAGATGCATCAAGAATGAAGGGTAACTTAGCATCAGGATGTGCCAGCACAGGAGCTGAAACAAAGGCAGCCTTCAGAGACTCAAAGGGGGTTATTTACGAAAGGCAAATCTACTTTGCACTACAAGTGCAAAGTGCACTTGAAATTGCACTGAACGTGCATTTGGAAGTGCAGTCACTGTAGATCTGAGGGGACATGCAAGGAAAATGAAAAACAGCATTTTAGCTTGCACATCATTTAATGATAAAATCAGCAGAGTTTCCCCTTATTTCAGATCTACCCCTCAGATTTACAGCGACTGCACTTCCAAGTGCACTTTGCACTTGTAGTTTGCACTTGTAGTGCAAAGTGTATTTACCTTTCGTAAAAAACCCTAAAAGGCTTTAATGGAATCCGGTGACCAATTCTGTTGGTTACTGTCCTTTCCGGTCATATCAGTCAGGGGTTTGACCAGAGACGAAAAGTTACAAATGAATTTCTGATAATAATTGGCAAAGCCAAGAAAGCGTTGTAGCGGACATAGACCTACGAGTCAAGGCCACTGTAGAACTGCTGGGTCCGTTGAAAAACCGGCAGTGGAAATTACATAACCCAGAAATGTAACCTGTTCACGATGGAGCTTGAAATTCTCCAACTTACAATACAGGTTATTATCTCTCAGCCTCTGTAGTACATGGGAGACATCTGTGTGGCGGCTCTCTAGGGATTTAGAATATTTGAGAATATCATCAAGATACTTCCTTGATCCTCACGAGATTGTATGCCCCTCTCAGATCGAGCTTCGTGAAAACCGTTGCTCCCTTGAGGCGGTCGAATAATTCTGTAATCAATGGAATTGGATAAGCGTTCTTAATCGTGATGTGATTGAGTCCCCTATAATCGATACAAGGTCTCAGTTCACCCCTCTTTTTCACAAAGAAGAAGCCAGCACCAGCAGGAGACAAGGATTTGTGGATGAACCCTCGAGAAAGTGCATCGACAACATAGTCTTCCATGGCTTTATCCTCAGACAGACAAAAGGATACATCTGGCCACGAGGGGGCATGGCACCAGGTTGAAGGTAAATTGCACAATCATACGACCGGTGTGGAGGCAAACTACTGGCCTGACATTTGTCAAAGGCATCGCCAAAATCGCGGTACTCCTCTGGCAAGGAGCAGAGTGAATTTGTCAAAGGCATCTCTAAAATCGCGGTACTCCTCTGGCAAGGAGCAGAGTGAAGAGGTGCACAAGACCTCTAGCCACCCAGGAAAGAACCTCAGCACAAAGCCAATCAAAAGAGGGGTTGTGCCTCTGTAACCAAGGATAACCAATAACCACCGGGTAATGAGGTGAGGAAATGACTTGAAATTGGATTATCTCATGGTGAAGAGCCTCTATGGCCATGGTCAATGGAGCAGTCTCATGAGTCACATGGGAAAGCTGTAGAGGTCTCCCATCATTAGCCTCAATGGCAAGTGAAGTGGCAGGAAGCTGCAGCGGAATCGAGTGCTTAGACACAAAGGCACCATCTATGAACAGGCCTGCAGCCCCTGAGTCGATTAGAGCCTTGTATTAAAGGATGACTCAGACCAAGAAAGGGTAACCGGAACTAGAGGCTTATCCTTCAGGATAACTGGGGACGTAACAACACCACCTAAGGTCTGTCACCTACAGAACCTCAGGTGCAAGTGTTTCGCAGATAGGTAGGACAAGACTTCAAAAGGTGTGACCTGCCTGGCTACAATAAAGGCACAATCTCTCCCTCCTCCTAAAGGCCCTCTTCTGCGCAGAGAGACGTGTGAAGCCCAACTGCATGGGTTCTACTTCATTGGCAGACTCTGTACCAGGAGGCATGGGAGGTGAGGGAGGCATGTGTGGGACTGGAGGGCTCAGAGCCAAATGTACAGGAGGCTTCCGCAAGTGCTCTTAAAGGAAGGTCTCGCTCTGAGTCTGGAGTCAATGAGAATGGCAAATGTGATCAACTTCTCCAGATCTGTGGGTATTTCTCAAGCTGTTATCTCATCTTTGATGTTATCTTAGAGACCATGAGAAAAAGCAGCCTCGAGGTCCTCCTTGTTCCAAGTGACCTCTGCTGTCAGAGTACAGAATACAATGGTGTAATGGACAACAGTTCTTGTACTCTGGTAGCAGAAGTGGAGCGTGCGGGAACATCAAATACTCTTTTAAAGGAAGCCACAAACTGAGGGTTTGCCCAGGCCAAGGCTCTATCAGAAAGCAAAGAAATCATGAAGCCGACTTTGCTTCTGTCTGTGGGGAATGCCTGGGGCAGCATCTCAAAATATATCCCAACCTGGTTGAGAAACCCTCTGCATTGAACTGGATCACCCTCCAAATCACTGGTGAAGCAGAGCAGAACCAGACATACCTCTTATAGAGGTAATATTCGAGGTGGGTGCCTACACAGACTGGAGCAGCAGCAGGGATGGCCTGCAATGCAGGTTGTACCGGAACAGCCACAGTGGGAGGATCCAGGTGAGCAGTGCAAATCAGGAGCGTCTGTAACACTTTGGCAAACTGATCCATGTGGTGGTCCTGCTCATGCAATCTGGAAAAAATATTACTACTAGGTGGATTGCCTGCATCTTCTGAATTCATGGCCCTCGTCTACTGTCAGGAACCATGAATCAGACGGAGACAGAAAATGCAGTAAAATCATACCTTTTACTATAATGGTAAAAATGGTACAGATAAGTAAACGTAGTCAAAACAAAGCTAGGGTCGGTAGCCAAAGTGGATAGTCAGAACAAGCCAGTAAATCAGGAAGCCAGAGTTATGCATAGTCAGAGGCAGCAGACTTCAGGATCAGGAACCAGAAGGGACGTCAGCCAGGCAAGTCTTCAATAGGAACACAGCAGAGAGTCTCCAGATATGTTTGACCAAGGCAAACGCACAAAAGGAATGAACCAGGCAGTTTAAATAGCCAGAAGGGGCTTGCTGTGGGCTGGACTGACGAGCAGGAAATGATCACCAGGTGAGCCACTGTGGAACGATGAGTGCTGGCAATTAACCGACAGCTGAGCACTGAGATGGAAGGGCTGAGAGCTCAGGCCTGACAATTGCACAATCAGATTGTATAGGAGGAGGGTGGAAGGTAGTATTGTAATGAGGGAGGTGTAGTCCAGAGTGGTGAACACACCCCATATCACACCTTCTTCTGTGCTGCAACAAGGAAGTGAAGGCTTCTGGGAGAAGACCTAACAGGAAGTGAATGCTGAGAGATTATCTACAGGAAGTGATGGAATCTGAAAATCATTTTAAAAATTAAAGTTGATAAAATGTTAAACCTTCTGTGGATATGCTAAGTGAGAGAAAAGCACGTTGGGATGGCTGGGCCAGAAAAGGCATTGGAAATCGCTTCTATTTATTATGAAAAGTGAAATGCTGCCCGAAAAAGGTGACTTTATCCTTTAATCACTTCCCAGCCACTGTACAAAAATGGCCAGGTGGGCGTTTCCTTCTTCTGAGTGGTCGTTCCTAAACGTCCTTCAGAAGAAGTGGCATCGTACGGCCGCGTGCCCACTCAGCAGCGCAATCCCGCTGCATGCATGTCCCCAGGACATGCTGCATCTAGGATCGGCAGGAGGGCCCTGTGTGTCCACAGCCATCATGTGATCTAAACACAGCCTGGGGGGGTGTCACAAAAAGCAGGAATGGGTGAGCATGGCCTAGATGTGCCTGTGTCTTCCAGAGACAGGGCAACGTTGCTCGGCAGGAGGGCTCTGTGATTGGCCCTCTTGATCACATGACAGCTGTGTCCAATCACAGCCATCGTGTAATGTAAACCAAGAGCCGTTGCCAGACAATTGGCTTTGCTTCTCCCGACACAGGTCAGGGAGGAGAAGGAGAGCAGATCTGCGAGCTGGGGATCAGTGTGTTTTTTACAGCTTTTTACACACTGATCACCCAGCTAGTGTCCCCAAACCCTGAAAAACACCAACACCTGTCACACATCTGTCTCACTGAACATTTGTCCCAGTAAACATCTGTCCCACATAGCATGCGCACATCTGGCCGTGATCACATGCGCACATCTGTCCATGATCATCTGCGCACATCTGACACACATCTGTCCATGATCATCTACACGCATCTGTCCATGATCATCTGCGCACATCTGGCACACATCTGTCCATGATCATCTGCCACATCTAATTGCTATGTCCTGGTGCTCCAGGGTCTTCAAAAATATGATAGGTACTCTGGAAATGAAATGTGTAATTTATGCCTTTAGAACGCCTGATTGTGCTCTCTGCATGTTGGGCCTCTGTATGTGGTCAGGCTGTGTAAAAGTCTCACAAATGTGGTATCGCCAAACTCAGGAGGAGTAGCAGAATGTATTTTGTGGCATAATTTTTGCTATGTACATGCTATGAGTTTAGAAATTTCTTTATAAATGGACAACGTCATGTAAAAAAAAAATAGGTTTTCATTTTCTTTCCACATTTTCCAAAAACTTGTGGAAAAAAATGACAAGTTACAAACACTGAAAGAAGAGGGAACCTTGCGCTACACAATAATCAATTACTACCTTCTACAAAAAGCTGCTCCTCAAAACAGTGAACAAATCACTGTGCAATTGAATAAAAGAGAGGCGATAGGGGGCGCTAAGTGAACAAATGAAAAACCCTTATATATCTTTGACATGGAAATAAAGTGGACATGTGAATAAAAGTGCAACAAATAAACTTTGCAAAAAGGATTAAAGTGAACTTGTGCTTATAGTGCAATATATAAACTTATATATAGTAAAAAAAAAAAAAAAAAAAAAAAAATTATCAAAAGTTCATTAATAAAATTTGATAAACTATATAACGTTCATGATATTTAACGCTGTATCTTGATTGATGGACCCAAACACAAAACAAAAAGGAATTCCTTCACCGTATGTCTTAGGGATCACCCAGTGTGCTCAGAATTAAGAACTGCTCACCAGATGACTGTGAGCTCTTTAATTAAAAAAAGGTCTAATGCGCTTTTGGGAAATCCTGGTATTTGGATACCTAGGTTATCAGATGGATCTTTTTTTTTTTTTTTTTTAATATTTAATTCTTTATTAAAAAATATATTTTTTTTTACACAAAATAACAATACAGGCATTACCTCCAGGACCCCACCTCCCCCACCAGTACTCCCCCATCCTAGAAATATGCAGTATAGATGGTATGAAGGCTACTTTATAGGTGTTTCCTGGCTAGGGAGGCAACCCAAGGAGGGGCGTGACTAAAGTTTTGATTATAACCCAAGTCCTATTCCATTCACTTCACCGTCACAGCACCATCCATTCCTCACAATCACACATCTTACATCCTCTCACGGACTAATTTCTTTTGGGTCATGGGCCATCATTTGCGTGTTTACTACGCTGATTAAATTTATAAGGAAAATCCTTTTGCATCCCACCAGGGTTTCCAGATCGAGTCATATTTCTTTATTGCTCCTTGCTTTATATATACCGATTTCTCCTTGAGAATTACCCCGTCCATACTATTTAGCCAATCCCCACTGGACGGTGGTGACGCCGACTGCCACCTCCGGGCAATCAGAATCCTGGATTGAAATAGACACCTCAAAACTGCCAGCTGAGTATTTCCTGGGTATCCAACTCCCTCCAGTAAACCCAGTAAGCATTGTTTTGCCTCCAACTCGGTGGAGGTTCCAAACGTCCGATCTATGATTCCCGTCACCTCCGCCCAGTAACGGAACAACTTCGGGCATCTCCAAAACATGTGGAGTACATCCGCCTCTAACTCTCCACACCTAGGACATCTTGAATTTGGCCGACGGCCGAACTGGCAAAGTTTTCCAGATGGATCTTCAGTAGTAGGACCTCCAGCTGGTTGCATAGTACCAATTCAGTATAACCACTGAGTTTCTTTCTTGGAGACCGCTTGTTTGAGATGCGTGCCTCTCCACGTATCTCCAGGTATTAAAATCCTCCCAGACTATCACAATTCCTCCTCACTCGCATATACTGGCTCGCATATATAGTTGGTATCTCCCTAAGCCATTGTGGGTGATGGCAACTCTGAATGGGTATGTATCTGTTTCTTTAACCACTTCAGCTCTGGAGGATTTTACCGCCTTCCTGACCAGAGCACTTTTTGCGATTGGGCACTGCGTCGCTTTAACTGACAATTGCGCAATCCCGGCTTACCCGCTGGCTCCAAGATGTCATCTCTGGTAAGCGGGTTAAAGAGGGAAATGGCGGGGATGTTCCGTAGCCTGGAGAAATCAATTAAAAAAGAAATTACAGCTGTACGTTCGGATATGTCTCATTTATTAGAGAGAGTGGAGGAAACTGAGAGATGACAGGGCTCCCAGGCAGCAGATATTAAAGAACTGCAGATTTCTGTTAAGAGACTGGCACTGGCTCACCGTTCCTCTCTCTATAAATTAGAAGATTTGGAAAATAGAAATCGTAAGAACAATTTACGCATCAGGAGGTTGCCAGAAGCAACTAAAGACACTGATCTAGAACCTATGATCCGTGGATTTCTAAACACCATTATGGGGGAAATCAGTCACTGACCCCCTATGTTTTGACCGGGTCCATAGGGCCCTTTGCCACGTAACTTAGCCTCGGAATTACCCACAGACGTTGTTTGTCGCCTACATTACTTCGAGGATAAGAATTCCATAATGCTCAAACTACGCGGCACTCCGAACATTGATTTTGATGGCGCCACTCTCAATATTTTCCCGGATCTTGCCAAAGAGATGCTGGAGCGTCGCAGAGCACTCAGACTGCTGTTGGATCAAATAAAAGGAGATGGTGCGACATACAGATGGGGATTTCCTTATTGCCACCAAAAATGGTCGTTCCGCTACCCTGAGGTTCCCAGAGGACCTCCCTGCATTCTTCCGCGAGCTTGGAATCCCACCGGTGGATCTCCCAGGTTGGCAGGACATGCTGCCGGACTTCGCCACTCCTTTGGATCCTATGTGGAGAAGCACCCCTCTTAAAAAGAGGCGCACCAACACTCCGGGTTCTTCACAGAAAAATGGGTGAGCTGACCTTTTTCTCACAACTTAATTAACCCACATGTTACGCATTCTGCGCTGGCAGACACTTGATAGTTTCCTCTGCTGTTACGCTGTTACTGTCACAGGGATGCCAAGCCCGGAGTGCTGTTGTCCTGCTGCTCATGGAGTTCAACCACGTACTTGTGCTCTAAATCCATGCTGTTATCAGACTTTTTCTTTTCCTTTTTTCTCCCTTGATTGTATGTTTTTTTTTCTTTCACCTGATACCAGAGGTTTATATGTATAAAGTTCAAATTGTTTACTTTTTATGGCCAGGCCTAGACAAGACCCCAGGCTCCTTCAACCATTTGTAGTTTCTGCTTGACTCGCAAAACTTACGCCCCCCTTTTTTTTCTTCTCCTGGGGTTGGCGGGAGTGAGTGGCCCCTGCGATTTTTTTCTGACCACCCCCTAGTTGGGGTCGTTCGGGCCACTCGCCCTCACCGATCCCTACGGGAACCACTGCGGTAACCCGCATGCTTTTAAAATGTTTCCCATTGGTTTGCTTGTACTACTAGCTATGATTTATCTTCCAGCATATTTCATTTTTCTCACACTTTTCCCTCCCCCCTTTTTTCCTCTTTATCTAATCTCCTCTAATTTTTGCTGGTATAGATGGCACGACAGGCTAGAGGCGCATGTTCCAAACTCCCAATGGCTACTCTAAATATCCTCTCATACAATGTTAGAGGCCTAAACCATGCAACTAAACGTCACCAAGTTCTGAGTGAACTGAAACGTGCCTCTTGTTCCATTGCATTTCTCCAAGAAACGCATCTTACTCATACTACACCGGTTAGGCTCTTCTCACCTCACTTCCCGAAATGGCATTACAGCCTTTCGGATACGAATAAAGCCAAAGGAGTGGCCATTGGGTTCAACGGAAACATAGCCTTTCAGCTTGAGGAGATGTTGACAGATAATCAGGGTAGGATCTTGTTCTTGAGGGGCTCTATAGGCAACACCCACTGCACATTAGCAAATATTTACTGCCCGAATCATAACCAACCCTCTTTCTTGTCTCAAGCCTTGACCAAATTAGCTGCTATTTAAAAAGGAATTACCATACTAGGGGGTGATAATAATATGCCACTTGACCCCATTATGGACACATCCCAGGGACGTTCCAACATATCTTTCATTAAAAAAAGACTACACGAGCTTCAGCTAATTGATGCTTGGCGAACACTACACCCTAAAGATAAGGACTTCTCCCTATATTCCAAAACCCACCATTCTTACTCTAGAATTGACATCATTTTCCTAGACCACTTTCACCGTCCCCTCTTGAACTCAGCATCGATAGGTACTGCTTCTTTGTCTGACCATGCCTCGGTCTCTATTCGTCTAGATATCCCCTCACTACCCAATCATTGAGCTTCCAATTGGTACCACCAATTGGAAGCTCAATGATTCCCTCCTGTCTAACCCGGTAGATGCCTCTTTGCTGGCCACAGCCCTGCAGCAGTACTTTACAGAGAATGGGTCAATGGAGACAGCTCCCTCTGTTCTTTAGGAGGCCCACAAGGCTACTATGAGGGGCAGACTTATCAAGCTGGGAGCCAGAAGAAAGAAAGAACAGAGTCAGCAGCTTAGTGTAGTATTATTACAAATAGCTAAATTAGACGGACAACATAAGTTGTCTTTACATAAATCCCATTTAGAAGCCCTTTTGCAGAAAAGAGAAGAACTAAAAGCTTTACTTGACTCCCAAATGAAAAGACAATTTCAAATATTCTCCTAAAAAATATATGAATGGGGTGACAAACCTGGCAAACAACTAGCTCGCTCCATTCGAGCGAAGAAATCTGCTTCCTTTATCTCCAAAGTCAAATTCTCATCGGGAGAAATGGCCCATTCATCCCCTCAAATTGCCAAAGCATTCAAAGAATTTTACACTGACCTATACAGCGTCAAAGGGGCTCTGGACGCAATCCCCCCACTAGAGAAACGATCACGCATACTTTCTTTTCTGAAACAAGCAAACTTACCCAGACTCTCCCGCAAAACTCTCAAACAGTTGGAGTCTGACTTCACGATTGAGGAGTTTCAATCAGCATTAAAAAACACCCCATTGGTAAAGCGCCTGGCCCAGATGGTTATACGGCATTGTATTATAAGACTTTTAGCGACATCCTCCTTCCCCGTCTAACTTCATATGCCAATTCCATTTCCAAAACCTCAGGATACCGACCTGAATCAGTGACAGCCTATATCACCATTATCCCCAAACCTGGTAAGGACCCCACTCTCTGTGGAAGTTACCGCCCCATATCCTTATTAAATATTGAGATCAAACTTATGGCCAAAGTTATGGCCACTAGACTACTCCCTCTTCTGCCTAATTGGATATCGGCTGATCAAACCGGTTTCATTCCAGCGAGGGAAGCCAGGGACAATTCCGTACGCACCCTCTCACTAATCCACTATGTGCGGAGGTGTTCCCAGCCCACCCTCCTTCTTTCTACTGATGCTGAAAAAGCTTTTGATAGAGTGGACTGGGAATATCTTAAGATGACTCTCAAATACTTTGGTCTGGGTCCTAAGATGTTCTATCGCATTCCCTCCCTATATTCCGTCCCAACGGCTCAAATTCGAATTAATGGTACGTTGAGTGACCCTTTAACCTTACATAATGGAACTAGGCAAGGCTGTCCACTTTCCCCCCTGTTGTTTGCTATTTCCCTTGAACCCTTCTTAGCACATATTAGACATAACAGTAGCATCCAAGGAGTCAAAGTGGGCCCTAAAATACACAAATATGCAGTGTAACCAGATGACATTCTGTTCTTTATCCAACAACCACAAATTTCTCTGCCAAATCTTATGTCCGCCTTCCAAACCTTGCAGACTCTGTCTAACTTTAAAATAAATCTATCCAAATCGGAGATTTTAAATATTATTTTCCGAATTCCACCGCCACGCGATTAATACCTCAATTTCCTTTCCAGTGGAAAACGGACACTTTAAAATACTTTGGTATTCATCTTACTCCCCACCTTCACTCCCTTTTTAGAAGAAATTACATCCCTTTACTCAACAGCATTAAGTCAGACTTGAGACAACGGTCCTCTCTTCAACACTCTTGGTTAGGGAAAATAAATATTATTAAAATGAACGTTCTTACTAGAGTCCTATCCATCCTTCAAATGTTGCCGCTGGGTGTGCCTGTAGGGTTCTTCTCTATTCTACAGAACATGGTGTCACGCTTTAGTTTGGAAGGGCAGACACCCTAGAATAGCCAGAGCGACCCTTTTCCACTCCAAAAAGGCGGCGTGTCTGGCTCTTCCAAACTTTAAGGCGTATTATCATGCCATAGCATTATCTAGGATCTCGATTGGAAATATGCTAATGATACTAAATTATGGGTTAAATTGGAACATGAGTTATGTGGTGCTGACTTGTCCATCATGCCCTGGATTCCACGCTCTTTTAGATCCTTCTTACCCAATATTTCACCACTAACTGCCTCCACACTTGCAGTTTGGGATTCTTTGCACAAAAAATTCTCCTGGAACTACAACTCTCCTTTACTGCCCATACAGAATCCAAATTTTTTTCTCCCAGGAAACATGGATACTGGCTTTAAATCTTGGTCACCTGAGGGACCGCTCCTTCTTCATCATCTCACCCATGCAGGCAATCTCAGAGCCCTAACTGATATACTGGGGCCTAAACAGGCTTTCTTCATGGAAAAATGGAGATACAAACAATTACAATTTGTTCATTCTCTTCCACACCCAATACGATCTGCTCAAGATCTAACACCGATTGAATATATGTTCTTTTACAAAGACCCTCCTCTCCATTGTATCTCACAATTCTATAAAGCTATTATCCAGCTGGATAACCCTTCACACTCGGAATACCTCAATAAATGGCAATCCCATTTGAACTTGCACGTCTCTGAAGATCAGAGGGATAAAATACTGCAGCTTGCTCATGTTTCTTCTACTTCTTCTAAGACAGCTGAAACTAACTACAAGCTGTTGGCAAGATGGCACTATACCCCAGCTAAATTGCATGGTATGTTCCCCTCCAGTTCCCCGTTGTGTTGTAGGAACTGCTGGAACACAGCAACCCACGCTCACATCTGGTGGTCGTGCATGGTGATCCAACCATTTTGGTCGAACATAATCCATCTTGTGAACCAAATAACGAGCTCCTCCTTACCTCCTGATCTGTGGACTATACCTCTGCACAATACAAAGGAAACAGTTGGTTCTTACAAGTGTTCCCTTACTCCACACCTGCTGAACGCCGCCAAAGCCCTCATCCCTGCCATATATGCACCCTCACTGAAAAAATGGTTACAGGCAGTGGAAAACACTTGCCTTATGGAAGAACTCACCCTTATAGCCAGAGATAACCTAAAACGCCACACCGCAACTTGGTCCCAGTGGAGAGAATTTAAAAGTTCTACTGAGTATAAGACCATTATGTTTGTATCTTTTGAATGAAGGCTTACAACAAATTTTTCTCTTATAACCAATTAGTACATGTATATGCAGATCTAGCCTAATGTTACATGATAAACGATTCTGCTTTGCGATGTTTTGTGAAGTCCATCGACTACCAGCCTCTCTCTCTCTCTCTCTCTCACTTTCTGCTTCTCTTATCTCCTTCTCGCCCTCCTCATGCCCACTCCCTCCTCTTCCCTTAATTTCCCCTTCCTTTCCCTCCCTCCCTCCCCCTACTTCCCTTTCTGTTTCCCCCATTATCTCAATATATGCACATTTATCTTATATTGTGAAAATACATTTGCTAACTTAGCCTCCTCCTTGACCCAGGTTTATACACAAAATTGTATATCCCATAATAGGAGTTTGTCCGTTCCTGTGTGTCTCTGGACATTGTTTTCTTTATGCTTGTTTGCATATGTGCTTATTGTACGTTTTTCTACATGTTTTTCTCATATTTTGATCAATAAACAAATATTAAACAAAAAAAAAAAACTGACAATTGCGCGATCGTGTGACATTGTACCCAAACAAAATTGACGTCCTTTTTTTCCACAAATAGAGCTTTCTTTTTGTGGTATTTGATTGCCTCTGCGGTTTTTATTCTTTGTGCTGTAAACAAAAGAGCGACAATTTTGAAAAATTACGCAATAATTTTTACTTTTTGCTATAATAAATATCTCCAAAAATATATATAAAAAAAAAATTTTTTTGTTTAGGCTAATATGTATTCTTCTACATATTTTTGGTAAAAAAAAATCGCAATAAGCGTATATTGATTGGTTTGCGCAAAACATATAGCATGTACAAATTAGGGGATAGTTGTATGGCATTTTTATTTATTTTTTATTAGTAACGGCAGCGATCTGTGATTTTTTTTCGGGACTGCAACATTATGGCGGACACATCGGACATTTTTGACACTATTTTGGGACCACTGTCATTTATACAGTGATCAATGCTATAAAAATGCATTGATTACTGTGTAAATACACTGGAAGTGAAGGGGTTAACCACTAGGGGGCAGTTAAGAGTTTAAGTGTGTCCTAGGGAGTGATTCTAACAGTTAGCGGGCTGGACTTCAACAAACAGGACAGTGATCACAGCTCTCGATGAGAGAGAGCTGTGATCACTGTCCTGTCACTAGGCGGAATGGGGAAATGCTTTGTTTACATCTCCTCTCTGTGACATGATCGCGAGCACCCGGCGGACAAAGAGTCCACGGGACCCGCGGTCACGGGGCCAGCGCCACCGCTTCTTAAGGGGACGTACCTGTACGCCCTTTTGCCTACCAGCGCCATTCTGCCAGTGTACATCGGCGTGCGCTGGTCTGCAAGCGGTTAAAAAACTGGTATTTAGCATCCCTATAAATTAATCTAAACTATCTTTAGAGCCCTCCCACAATAACACAATATCATCAATGTATCGCTTATAAAATAAGAGCTCCTCCCAAAAGGGCTTTTATTTTATAAGAGATACATTGGTGATATCGTGTTATTGTGGGAGGGCTCTAAAGAAAGTTTAGATTAATTTATAGGGATGCCAAATACTAATGTATATGGTTTGAAATTCAATGCAGAATGCCACATAGAGACAGTTAACTATCTGGATTTGGTACTTACAAAGAAACTAAATAAAATAACAACTAAAATGTTTTTTAAAGAAACGGATACGTACCCATTCAGAGTCTCCATCAAACATAATGGCTTAGGGGGATATTGAAAAGCCAGTATATGCGAGTGAGGAGGAATTGTGATAGTCTGGAAGATTTTAATACCCAATCAGATATTCTCACAACTAGGTTTAGGGAAAAAGGATAAAATCCCAAGGAACTAGAATGCTGCAAAAATAAAGTATCTGCCATGGATAGAGACTCGCTTTTAAACAATACTCAACCAAGAAAATACAAGGGTGATTTAGCCTTCATCAGAGGTTTTCATAGACAGTATAAAGAGGTTGATAATATCTTCAAAAAACACTGGCCAATCCTCCTTAAGGATAAAGACTTTGGGTCCCTCCTCCGAACAAAACCTAAATTCATATATAGGAGGGCTCCGGGCTTGAGAAATAAGATAGCGCCTAATATTCCAGACCCTCCAAAACAAAACCTGGGACTTTTTTGGACATAGAAGGGTTCTATTATTGCACTAGATGCAAAGATTGCAAAACTACTAAAAGAAAAAGTAAAAAGATAGACAGGTTTTTTTTCTGTAGTAAATCAACAAGAACATAAAATTAAGTCATTAATCACTTGTGATTCTGAATACGTGACAGACGTGTTGGAATGCCCCTGCCCTAAGCAATATGTGGGCAGAACCACACGTAAACTACGTACCAGGATCAATGAGCACATTAGTAATATTATCAAAGGATTCACCAAACATAGCAAATCGAAACATTTTAGAATATATCACAATAGGGACCCAAGGTTCTTAACCTTCTATGGGATAGACAAGTTATCCAAACATTGGAGAGGCACGCATCTCAAACAAGCTGTCTCCAAGAATGAAACCCAGTGGTTATACCTACTAGATATATATATATATATATATATATATATATATATATATATATATAATTTATAGTATACAGTACTATATATATATTTTTATTAATAATATATTTTCTTAATTTTTATAAGTTTTTTTATGAATTTTTTATTGGAATTATGTACTAATAATATTGTATCTGCCAAAATTCTCGTCTTTGGTTAGGCAATGCAGTATATATTGTCAGTTTTGTATGCACAAATATTATTGTGTCTGCTGAAATCACAAGTTTGGGCATTGGTGTGGGGGAATCGCTTGCAGCTGCAATAGCGAGTAAGGCATAATGTATTGCAATCAATGGAGAGCCGAGTAATCAAATTGAGATAGCTGAGGGTGGAGATACGAAGCTCCGCCAATCATAGCCACTTCTCAGCCATATAGAGCGAGCATGCTCAGTGACCGGCGCGCTTCCTGATGACGTATTAATTACGAAACGTACGTTGAGGCACTTCAGGTCACATCGCTTCTGGATCCCAGCTTCCGGTTTCTCCTTATCCACGAGTGGAACGCACACCAGCACAGGATGTGAGACCAGCGGCAAGCGGTTTCTTCATACAGTTTGGCAGGCTATCCTCAGTGCCAGGTTAGGCACCCACAAATGTAAGCAGACACCTTTTATGTACATGCAGTTTTAAAAATAAAATGCAGTATTGCGCTATGTAGTGTCCTTTGTCTTTCTACATGGGAACATTGGTGGAGAGGAGGTCCTACTGCTGAAAATCCATCTGATAACCTAGGGTATCCAATTCCAGGATTTCCCAAAAGCGCATTAGACCTTTTTTAAATGAAAGAGGTCACAGCCATCTGGTGAGCAGTTCTTAATTCTGAGCACATTGGGTGGTCCCTAAGACATACGATGAAGGAATTAATTTTTGTGTTGTGTTTGGGTCCATCAATCAAGATACAGCGTTAAATATCATGGATGTTATATAGTTTCATCAAATTTTATTAATCAACTTTTGATCATTTTTTTTTTTTTACTATGTATAAGCTTATATATTGCACTACAAGCAAAAGTTCACTTTAATCCTTGTTGCAAAGTTTATTTGTTCCCCTTTCTGCACATGTCCACTTTATTTCCATGTCATATGGTCATATACGGGTTTTTCATTTTTTCACTCAGCGCCCCCTATCACCTCTCTTTTTTTTTTCAAAACATGGGCGTAGACAATACAATACAATACATACACACAATGGGAACAAGATGAAAGGGAAAGGGAGGGGCATAATTGATTCATCATATGAAGAGAAGAAGAGGCATGTTCATTTGCATTTCTAATTATTAGTGCACATTAGATAATCTCCAACAGAAGAGGGTAACCAGCAGAAATTCTCAGTCATCCTAACCCTCTACTAACCTCCAATCGCCTTCCACCCTACTCAGGCAAAACCTCAGTGCCTAAGAGGGAAGGGGCATAAAAAAAAAAAAATAATACAAAGGGGGGAGAGAGGGATAGAGAAAGAAGGAAGGTATAAGGAGGGAAATGGGGCAGTTGTAGGGAAAGAGGGGAGGGGGGGGCTCTGGTTGATTCAGTACGGCCTCGAATTTTGCATTAACTGAAGAATTGAGCTTATCAGGTAGTTCTAAGGGTGATGCCCTCAGAAGACAGAATAAATTGATGCCACAGTGCCCATATCTTTTTACACTTTTCCTGTTGGTGTCTCGCAGTGAGCACCAGGTCTTCCATTTTACTAATCTCCTCCACCCTCCGAACCCATCCCGCCACCGTTGGTGGAATTTGACTCTTCCATTGAAGTGGGATTATCACCTCTCTTTTATTCAAGTTACAAACACTCATTATGCCTCCTAGAATATACATTGGGGTGTTTGCTTTCCAAAATGGGGTAATTTTGTGGGCGTTTTCATTGTCCTGGTGCTCCTGGGCCTTCAAAAATGTGATAGGTCATCAGGAAACTAAATGTGTAATTTATGCTTCTAGAACGCCTGATGGTGCTCTCTGTATGTTGGGCCTCTCTATGTGGCCAGATTGTGAAAAAGTCTCACACATGTGGTATACCCAGGAGGAGTATCAGAATCTATTTTGGGGTGTAATAGCAAGTTTATAATGCCATGTGTGAGAAATAACTTCTTAATATGACAATTTTGTGGAAAAAAATTGTCATGGTTATGCAATAGTGTTGTCTATCAGCTTACCTGTTTCCATGTGTTCATCTCTAAAGACCAGCTGACTCTCACCCGACTGCTTTTATTAACTCTCCTCTAGCATGGCTCCACCCCAGCTCCTATCAGAGAACTCTATATTAACCTCTGCACTGCAGGCCAGCCCTGCTTATCAACCTTTGTGTGTTTGGCTTCCTGTTCCTGCCTGCCGTGTGCTCTACGTTTGTTTCTATTACCAACCTTGGCGTGTTCTCTACTATTCCTGTCTGCTCGTGACCCTGACCTCTGGCGTGTCCCCGACTATCCCTGTTTGCCTGTGACCCTGAACCTTGGCGTGAACTCTGCTGTCCTTGTCTGCTTGTGGCCCTGACCTTGGCTTATTCCTTTACTATCCCTATCCTCCTGTTGCCTACTGTGGGTGTGAGCTGGGGGACCCTGGGGGTCGCGACCTGGAGCCAGTTGCAGCCCAGTCCATTCTCACCACTAGAGGCTCTGGTGAACACCTGTTGGCTCTTACACTCCGCACCCCAGGGAATCCTACACTCTAACCCCGGTGGGATCAGTGTTGGGGTCCCAGCGGCCCTGCCTTCCTTACCACCCGGACTCCCATCCGCAGCAGTCAGCCGTAGGGTTCACTGCCTTGTGGTGCACTCCTGATCCCAACGGTGTGCATCTGTCACCCAGTCTCTAGGTGACCTGACAAAAATAAATAAATAATTCTTCATTTTGCAAACTATTGTGGGCAAAAAATTGTAACTTCAAAAATCTCACTATGCCTCTTACTAAATACCTTGGACTCATCTTTACAAGAAGGGGTCATTTTGGGGGGGGGGGGGGACTGTACTGTCCTGACATTTTAGGGCCTCAAGAAATGGGATAGACTCTCTCATGGATTCCATGCACATTTTTGACCGCAAAAGAACAAATTGGTCGGCTTACCAGGTATAATGTTCTGGCATATAGAACTTCTTGCTTTAAACATAAATCGCCGTATTCTTAAGCTTACAGACGCAAATTTGTTACTTTCATTATAATTTCTTCATTTTGTATTCTGTTATTTATTTATTTATTTTTTCCTGTTTGAAATCGCATTGAGAGTTGTATTCCTTTACAATCACACCTTGGTCCTTCAATGTACCTTTTTACCCTCTCTGCGCATTTATAATTTGTACTTGCTCAAATACCCTAATGTAAACGTTTGTAAACCAAAAAGGAAATGAGGCTGTTGTCAGTACATCAGGATTAATACATTTTCAATGATACGTAGCATAGCTTGTAGACTCTATAACTTTCACACAAACCAATTATCATACACTTATTGGGATTTTGCTTTACCAAAGACATGTAGCAGAACACATTCTGGCCTAAATTTATGACTACATTTGATTTTATTGGATTTCTATTAAAACAGAAAATATTTTTTTTTTATTTGTGTGAACAAAATGATAAAATTATAATTTGGATACAGTGTAGCAAGACTGAGTAATTATCATTGAAATTGCGAGAGCACTGAAAGCTGAAAATTGGTCTGGGAAGCAAGGGGGTGAAAAAATGCCTTACAAGCAGATTTTGTCGAAAAAATAGACTCTTGTCTTCCACAGCCATGAATTGAATCGCCTGAAATAAAGTACAATATAAAGTTTTGTGTGTATTTAAAGTAGTAGTAAACTCCTTTTTATTTATTTTTACTTACAGGTAAGCTTATAATAAAGCTTACCTGTAGGCATAGCTCCCAACTGTCCCTGATTTCGAGGGACTGTCCCTCATCTTGAACAATGTCCCTCTTTCATCCTCATTTGTCCCTCATTTTTGGTCTGATCTATATAGTTGTATATAAAATGCACTATTTATCTATCCAAAGGTGTTTTACAGTGCTAAACCTTTCATTCAACTTCTGAATTTCTGCATCTGTAAATTCCAAAAGCCAATATAAAGGAATAGTGGTGGTAAAAAAAACCACTTATGGGTTTAACCAATCATTTTTTATATAATTCTCCTTTAAGGGGGCGTGTCCTGTGCCTACAAACTTTTGCTAATAGGCATCCCTCATTCCCATCTCAGAAAGTTGGGAGGTATACCTGTAGGTAAAATGAATATCTCCTAAATGTTCACCGTTGAGGAGATATTCTGTGTTTCTGCAGCCGGTGATGTCACTGGCGATGCGCTCTGAAGGAATGGCATACCTGTGCCGTTCCTTTCGCCTAAGTTCAGACTAGTGCCATCTCAGTCATTGCATGTGATTCGCACCCGCACCGCAGGTGCTGATCACATGTGATGTCTGAGCAATACGAGTTTAGCCATACTGTTGTATGGCTGAACTCGCATTGGATTCGCACAGAAAAAGGTGCATGGACTTGTTTTTTCCCGCACTGGAATCGGATTGCATGGGTGTTCTCACCTATGCGATCCAATTCCTGTACGAATCCATAGTTCGCACTGCAATCTGTGAACCGTTCTGGGGGTGTCATTAACAATGTATTGACACCCGCAGTGGGTGCGGGAACCGGCACTGTAATCGCGCTGGTTCCTGCATCGCACTAGTCTGAACCTAGGCTCAGAGCTATGTGCCACGGCCAAAATAACGGCTCGGCCAGTCAATGGGCTGCATTGCGTGAACCCAGGAGGAAGACCAGGTGAAGATGAAAGCCTCTGCAGCTGTGAAAGTGTGCCACTGGAGGGCTTTGTTTACTACTGCTTTAATACAGGAAATGTTTCTCAGCCATGACTGGAATTACTTGAAAAAATACAATGTACTGCTTTATATGCATTTATTACAGAAAATGTTTGTGTAGCATGCAGAGGCGGCTCTAGGCTTTGAGAGGTCTTAGGCAAAACTTAGACATGAGGCCCCACTCACGCCCATAATGGGAAAAATACTAAAAATGAACTGGGGTATGGGTAAGGCAATCATTTGGGGTTCAGGAGTGGGGCTAACAATTTAGGTGTGCTGTAACCTGTAGTGTTCAGATCTACAGCTCACAGAACACTGACATGATCAGCGAGCTGTGATATAAAAACATTTTAAAAAATAGCATTAAAAGGGGTTGTAAACCCTTGTTTTTAGAAAAATAAAATATGAAACATATACTTACCTCCACTGTGCAGTTCATTTTGAACAGGGTGGCACCGAACATCCTCTTCTGGGCTCTCCCAATGGCGCTCGCGGCTCCTTCCTGCATTGGGAAACCACCTAAGAGAAGCGCTCTCCTTGGGGGTTACCTTGCAGGCGCGCTCCTGTGTCCAGCATTTGCGTCCATAGACACAGAATGCCGGACTCAGCCCCGCTCCCCGGGTCATTGGATTTGATTGACAGCAGTGGGAGCCAATGGCTGTGCTGCTATCAATCTATCCAATCAAGAGCCGAGAAACCCCGGCCAGAGAGATAGAGCGTGTCTCCGGCGTGGAGACGAACGGGCTCAGGGGAGTAAAATGGGGGGCTGCTGAGTGACAGAAGTTTTTTCACACTAATGCATAGGATGCATTAAGGTGAAAAATATGAGGGATTACAACCTCTTTAAATAATAGAAACAAATCTTAGAACTTACCTATTTTATGTGAAACTTGTGCTTTTTTTTTCGACGGATGCTCAGTTCTGGGTTTAACTTTAGATAAGCAGTGTACAGGGGACAGCAGGGCAGAGCACAGAAGGTCAGGAGACAATGGGGGGGGGGGGGGGGCAGCAGGGCACATTATGGGGCACACAGCAGAATATTGGGCACATCATGGGGCACATCATGAGGCACACAGCAGAACATTGGGCACATCATGGGGCACACAGCAGAACCTTGGGCACAACATGGGGAACACAGCAGAACATGGGGCACATCATGGGGCACACAGCAGAACCTTGAGAACATCATGGGGCACACAGCAGAACATGGGGCACATCATGGGTCTCACAGCAGAGCATAGGACACACAGCAGGGCATGCGACACATCACAGGGCACACAGCAAAACATGAGGTACATCATGGGGCTCACAGCAGAACATGGAGCACTTTAAGGGGCTCATGGCTGGGCATGGGGCACACAATGGGGCAAGCAGCATAACATGGGGTACACAGCAAGGCTTATCACAAGGCACAAAGCAGGGCATGGGGCGCACAGCAGGGTACAGGTCACACAGCGTGTTACAGAGCACAGCAGGGTACATGGTGCAGCAGGGTACAGGGCACATCAGGGTACAGGGCACAGGGTATGGGGTACAGCAGGGCACAGGGTACAGGGCACATCAGGGTACATGGTACACGGCACAGTAGGGTACAGGGCACATCAGGATACAGGGCACAGGGTATGGGGCACATCAGGACATGGGCACAGGGTACGGGGCACAGCAGGGTATAGGGCACAGCAGGACATGGGTACAGGGTACAGGGCACAGCAGGGTGCAGGGTATGGGGCACAGCAGAGCACATCGGGGTTCGGGCACAGGGTATGGGGCACAGCAGTGTATGGGCACAGCAGGGTGCAGAGTATTAGTCACATCAGGGTCACAGCAGGGCACATCAGGGTACAGGCACAGGGTATGAGGCACTGGGCACAGCAGAGCACATGGCATGGGGCACAGCAGGGCACAGGGTATGGGGCACATCAGGACAAAGGCACAGGGTACGGGGCACAACAGGGCACAGGGTATGGGGCACATATGGGGCACAGCAGGGCATAGGGTACGGGGAACAGCAGGGCACAGAGTATGGGGCACATCAGGGTACTGGGCATAGCAGGGCACAGGGTATGGGGCACATCAGGGAATGGGGCACAGCAGGGCACATCAGGGTTTGGGCACAGGGTATGGGGCACAGCAGGGTATGGGCACAGCAGGGGGCAGGGTATTGGTCACATCAGGGTTTGGGCCACAGCAGGGCATATCAGGTTATGGGCACAGGGTATGTGGCACTGGGCACAGCAGAACACATCAGGGTACTGGGCACAGGGTACTGACATGGCAGGGCACAGGGTACAGGGCACATCAGGATACTGGGCACAGGGTATGGTGCACATCAGAGTACTCGGCACAGCAGGGCACACTTTCTTTTCAGTTTCCTTTAAATGCAGAGTAGCGCGGGAAGCGGCTGTATTATAATAAGTGCTTACTGTTCTCTCTCATGTCGCGCTGCTCCCCGGTGGCCCCTCCCCTCTTCTCCTCTCGTTGTATGCTTGTGACATCACCTGGGATGGATGAGAGGAAGGGAGGGGCCGCTGGGGAACAGCGGTGCCGTGACATGAGAGAGGACAGTAAGGACTTATTACAGCCGCTTCCCGTGCTACTCTGCATGTCGGCCGATACTCGATCTACCCGTCAGCTGTCTGTAATTGACGGGTGGATCGCCACAGAGCTGGTGATTTTGCGACATAACAGACTGGGAAACCACCACTGTTAAACACTGCAATAGGCAAATTAGGCGGCCGCGAGGCCCCTGTGAGGGCGAGGCCTTAGGCGACCGCCTAATTTGCCTAATTATAGAGCCGCCTCTGGTAGCATGGCCCCCTTGGGGACTGCTTGGATTTACTTGCACCACCATGACCCTGTGAACATTCCAACCCACCTGACACTCTGGGTTCGGCATCTTTGCACCACCTTAAAGTAATAAGTCAAACAACTTGGTGAGTTTATATTCTATTAATGTTTACTGGAATAACTCAAAGAAGATCTTGTTGCACAGAGGAGATATTAGGTCAACTGCGTTTTGGATAACAGTCTTAGCTCAGTAGAAGAACGCCTCTTCAATAATACTACTTGTTAAGACAAGTTGGCAATAAACAGTATATTATATACATGTATGTACAATGGAGTACCACTTAAACATGACCTGAAAGGATAAGCAAGAGTTTTTAATTCTGGCAAGACTTCTAAAGAGGAAACCTAGGCTGGCCTATTTAACTTTTTATCCTGAGAGATCAAACAAGAATGGTGTGAGGGTCCTTTAAGTAGTAATGACAGCAATGTCCCAGTTGCAGGCCTGATGGTCTTCGCGGGCAGTCGGAGCTTATTAACCTCCCTGGCGGTATGATTATTTCAGATTTTTGGTGCTGAAAGCGGTACCATTACTTTGCATGGAAATTTGGTGTTTTATATTGTAGGCCTGTAATTCTTAGGAATATCTCACTTAAATCTGTCTAAACCAGAGTCTAGTAGACATCCCGGGTATGATAAAGTTTGAAACACTAAATCATAAATTATAATATAATAAATAACTATAAATAATTATAAGAAATAATATAAAAATAATAATAATAATGATTCAATAATGTAAAAAAAATCAAAAACACTGAAATTTGCTCAGTTGCAGAATTATCGCTGTCATTACTTACTTCATTACTACACTCAGTGTTTGTTGACGGATTTCCCCACAAATCGCTATCGCTCAATTCTGCAAGTGATTCTAATTTATTATCGCTGTTTTCTAGCTGGTCTAAACCTGCTTTTCATGTAAAGGGACGGTTTTGGTTGCTATGGACAATCTCCAGTTTCCAGGCAAAAAGAACAGTTTTTTAAATATAAAACTGCATGCTGGGCACTGGAGAAACCACTAGAGACAAAAGGGAATTGAAATAAATTGATACAGTAATGTAATCTGTAAGATTACAGTGTACTGTATATGTATTGTGTTTTTTACTTTTTGAATTTGGCGACGTTCTCTGTCCCCGTGCGTCGCAACGCTCACAGGGAATGGAGCCCAGGCACAGTGATAGAGCGAGCGGAGGGGGCTCGCTCACACTGTGGGGAGACATCGCAGGATCCAGGGGACAAGGTAAGTAAGCTCTTCCTGGATCCTGCGATGCGATAAAGAGTCTGGCTCGGGGTTACCGCTTTTGGTACTGAAAATCCACCCCGAGCCAGTCTTGGGAATACCGTCAGAGAGGTTAACTATATCCAATAAGGTGCAGTAACAAGGCAATGGTATTTCTTGGAATGGTTGATGCAACAGGTGTCTATGTACAGTGTTCAAACAGAAGTGTAGTAAAGTGTTTCCCCAGGGTAAAGCTGTCTGTACACAGTGTCCCAGTGAAGCAACAAAGAAAGGTTTGCAATGGTGGACATTTGCCCTCTCACCAACGATGAGGCCGATTCAATGCCTTCCAAACAGCGACTCCCGGAGAGGCGTCCTTGCAGCAGATCCCCCTGGACGATCGTCTGATGCGCAGCAAGAAGAGCAGGTTGTCGAGGTGGTGCTGGATAGATGTCAGGTGAACAGCAAGCAGTGCTAGGCCCTTCTCGGCCGGTTTGGAACGTTGTACACCATGTGGTAGGCTGCGACCTCGCTCCCCCTGCACAGAAGGGTCCGTCACGCGAGGCCCAGGAGGAAGAGAGCATGGGGCGGGTCTCTGGCCTCTTATAGTTCTTCCCAGCAATCTCTCCGATGGTAGCCAAGATCCAGGGATATGTGGTCCGGGTTTATAGTAATGCGGGGCAATTACCGTTCTGAGGAACTACTAATCCCACAATCCCTTTGGTTTGGCTCACAGAGATGATGTCAGTCAGTGACGCTGGGCACTAGAGGGACAATACAGTACATGGAAATGATGGGGAATTCACACACTTTGCAATTGTAGTCCATATTCATTGCTACATCTGTTTAAACACAACATATACAGTATGTTTGAAAAATATATTTACTTACTGTAACTTAAAATGTATTTCAATTTTAAATTTAATTAAAAATGCAAATGTTTCACTTGAATTTTTTTGAAAGTGTTGGAAATGATGCCATATCACATATTATTTGAATGCCTATCCTTTTTTATGTAGCAATGTGTGTATTTATGTGATCACTTTAATGTGTTTTACACTAGTATTGCTATTACACTCACAGGAATTATTTAATTATTTGTTTCTAGAATACTTTGATTTGAATAGCTTCTTTAACAAGTACTTCAGTTAAGGCCTGTTTGAACTTGAGTTTGTCAAAATCAGCCACAATGCTCCTAGTTAAACATGCCCACTAGAGTATGCCAGTAGCAGAGCAGCCTTCATCCAATAGGTGTTCACGGTCCCCTCTTAAGACGAGGGACTCCGACATTAGTCTGAAGGCACTACTTCGTTTGCCCTCACTAAAGATGGCGCGGTCCTCCAGTCAAATTCTTCAGCAAATACACTCGGAAAGTTGCCAGTAGGTAAAATGGCGGACGTAGCTTCATGTTCGTACTGAATGCCAGCTGCGCCGTAACCTTTACCCTGTTGGCAAGGGGCGTGGCAATGGTCTCCAGCACGCCGCCATATTGGCTGTTGTCCTGTCCAAAGCGTCCAGGTCTGGGCTGTTGACTTTGGGGGGATTATTTTGGTGTCGGGTGAGCCCTGCGAGTCCGAGGAGCCGTCTAGAGGAGCGAGAAATGACCAGAAGGAGGAACAAGCAGGGCAGCACCCGCAGGGAACGTGCAGTGGGCCAGCAGAGGCCGGGGAAAGGCTCTCCTGCTTCTGATGGAACTGATACAGATGCCAGAGAGAGGCTGGAAGATGTGAGGAAAGGAGGACAGGTAATGTGCCACACCCCCTACATACCTCTCATTGTCAGTGTATGCACACCCCAATATCTGCCAGGTACTCCCAGAGAAGATACACACCCCCTCCTACATATCCTGCACCCCATATACTACCCCTCTCACCTACATACCTCTCATTGTCAGTGTATGCACACCCCAATATCTGCCAGGTACTCCCAGAGAAGATACACACCCCCTCCTACATATCCTGCACCCAATATACTACCCCTCTCACCTACATACCTCTCATTGTCAGTGTATGCACACCCCAATATCTGCCAGGTACTCCCAGAGAAGATACACCCCCCCTCCTACATTTCTTGCACCCCATATACTACCCCTCTCACCTACATACCTCTCATTGTCGGTGTATGCACACCCCAATATCTGCCGGGTACTCCCAGAGAAGATACACACCCCCTCCTACATATCCTGCACCCAATATACTACCCCTCTCACCTACATACCTCTCATTGTCAGTGTATGCACACCCCAATATCTGCCGGGTACTCCCAGAGAAGATACACACCCCCTCCTACATTTCCTGCACCCCATATACTACCCCTCTCACCTACATACCTCTCATTGTCGGTGTATGAACACCCCAATATCTGCCAGGTACTCCCAGAGAGGATACACACCCCTACATACCTCTCATGGTCAGTGTATGTACACCCCAATATCTGCCAGGTACTCCCAGAGCGGATACACACCCCTCCTACATATCCTACACCCCATATACTACCCCTCTCACCTACATACCTATCATTGTCAGTGTATGTACACCCCAATATCTGCCAGGTACACCCAGAGAGGATACACACCCCCTCCTACATATCCTGCACCCCATATACTACCCCTCTCAGCTACATACCTC
Organism: Lithobates clamitans; assembly: GCA_037952925.1. NCBI lineage: Eukaryota > Metazoa > Chordata > Amphibia > Anura > Ranidae > Lithobates > Lithobates clamitans. The sequence continues at coordinate 1,572,184 of JBBGZY010000194.1, read as the reverse complement.
TCATTGTCGGTGTATGAACACCCCAATACCTGCCAGGTACTCCCAGAGAAGATACACACCCATCCTACATATCCTGCACCCCATATACTACCCCTCTCACCTACATACCTCTCATTGTCAGTGTATGCACACCCCAATATCTGCCAGGTACTCCCAGAGAAGATACACACCCCCTCCTACATATCCTGCACCCCATATACTACCCCTCTCACCTACATACCTCTCATTGTCAGTGTATACACACCCCAATATCTGCCAGGTACTCCCAGAGAAGATACACCCCCCCTCCTACATTTCTTGCACCCCATATACTACCCCTCTCACCTACATACCTCTCATTGTCAGTGCATGAACACCCCAATATCTGCCAGGTACTCCCAGAGAAGATACACACCCCCTCCTACATATCCTGCACCCAATATACTACCCCTCTCACCTACATACCTCTCATTGTCAGTGCATGAACACCCCAATATCTGCCAGGTACTCCCAGAGAAGATACACACCCCCTCCTACATATCCTGCACCCAATATACTACCCCTCTCACCTACATACCTCTCATTGTCAGTGTATGCACACCCCAATATCTGCCGGGTACTCCCAGAGAAGATACACACCCCCTCCTACATTTCCTGCACCCCATATACTACCTCTCTCACCTACATACCTCTCATTGTCGGTGTATGAACACCCCAATATCTGCCAGGTACTCCCAGAGAGGATACACACCCCTACATACCTCTCATGGTCAGTGTATGTACACCCCAATATCTGCCAGGTACTCCCAGAGAGGATACACACCCCTCCTACATATCCTGCACCCCATATAATACCCCTCTCACCTACATGCCTCTCATTGTCGGTGTATGCACACCCCAATATCTGCCAGGTACACCCAGAGAGGATACACACCCCCTCCTACATATCCTGCACCCCATATACTACCCCTCTCACCTACATACCTCTCATTGTCGGTGTATGAACACCCCAATATCTGCCAGGTACTCCCAGAGAGGATACACACCCCTACATACCTCTCATGGTCAGTGTATGTACACCCCAATATCTGCCAGGTACTCCCAGAGAGGATACACACCCCTCCTACATATCCTGCACCCCATATAATACCCCTCTCACCTACATGCCTCTCATTGTCGGTGTATGCACACCCCAATATCTGCCAGGTACACCCAGAGAGGATACACACCCCCTCCTACATATCCTGCACCCCATATACTACCCCTCTCACCTACATACCTCTCATTGTCGGTGTATGAACACCCCAATACCTGCCAGGTACTCCCAGAGAAGATACACACCCATCCTACATATCCTGCACCCCATATACTACCCCTCTCACCTACATACCTCTCATTGTCAGTGTATGCACACCCCAATATCTGCCAGGTACTCCCAGAGAAGATACACACCCCCTCCTACATATCCTGCACCCAATATACTACCCCTCTCACCTACATACCTCTCATTGTCAGTGTATGCACACCCCAATATCTGCCAGGTACTCCCAGAGAAGATACACCCCCCCTCCTACATTTCTTGCACCCCATATACTACCCCTCTCACCTACATACCTCTCATTGTCAGTGTATGCACACCCCAATATCTGCCAGGTACTCCCAGAGAAGATACACCCCCCCTCCTACATTTCTTGCACCCCATATACTACCCCTCTCACCTACATACCTCTCATTGTCGGTGTATGCACACCCCAATATCTGCCGGGTACTCCCAGAGAAGATACACACCCCCTCCTACATATCCTGCACCCAATATACTACCCCTCTCACCTACATACCTCTCATTGTCAGTGTATGCACACCCCAATATCTGCCGGGTACTCCCAGAGAAGATACACACCCCCTCCTACATTTCCTGCACCCCATATACTACCCCTCTCACCTACATACCTATCATTGTCAGTGTATGTACACCCCAATATCTGCCAGGTACACCCAGAGAGGATACACACCCCCTCCTACATATCCTGCACCCCATATACTACCCCTCTCAGCTACATACCTCTCATTGTCGGTGTATGAACACCCCAATACCTGCCAGGTACTCCCAGAGAAGATACACACCCATCCTACATATCCTGCACCCCATATACTACCCCTCTCACCTACATACCTCTCATTGTCAGTGTATGCACACCCCAATATCTGCCAGGTACTCCCAGAGAAGATACACACCCCCTCCTACATATCCTGCACCCCATATACTACCCCTCTCACCTACATACCTCTCATTGTCAGTGTATACACACCCCAATATCTGCCAGGTACTCCCAGAGAAGATACACCCCCCCTCCTACATTTCTTGCACCCCATATACTACCCCTCTCACCTACATACCTCTCATTGTCAGTGCATGAACACCCCAATATCTGCCAGGTACTCCCAGAGAAGATACACACCCCCTCCTACATATCCTGCACCCAATATACTACCCCTCTCACCTACATACCTCTCATTGTCAGTGTATGCACACCCCAATATCTGCCGGGTACTCCCAGAGAAGATACACACCCCCTCCTACATTTCCTGCACCCCATATACTACCTCTCTCACCTACATACCTCTCATTGTCGGTGTATGAACACCCCAATATCTGCCAGGTACTCCCAGAGAGGATACACACCCCTACATACCTCTCATGGTCAGTGTATGTACACCCCAATATCTGCCAGGTACTCCCAGAGAGGATACACACCCCTCCTACATATCCTACACCCCATATACTACCCCTCTCACCTACATACCTATCATTGTCAGTGTATGTACACCCCAATATCTGCCAGGTACTCCCAGAGAGGATACACACCCCCTCCTACATATCCTGCACCCCATATAATACCCCTCTCACCTACATGCCTCTCATTGTCGGTGTATGCACACCCCAATATCTGCCAGGTACACCCAGAGAGGATACACACCCCCTCCTACATATCCTGCACCCCATATACTACCCCTCTCACCTACATACCTCTCATTGTCGGTGTATGAACACCCCAATACCTGCCAGGTACTCCCAGAGAAGATACACACCCATCCTACATATCCTGCACCCCATATACTACCCCTCTCACCTACATACCTCTCATTGTCAGTGTATGCACACCCCAATATCTGCCAGGTACTCCCAGAGAAGATACACACCCATCCTACATATCCTGCACCCCATATACTACCCCTCTCACCTACATACCTCTCATTGTCAGTGTATGCACACCCCAATATCTGCCAGGTACTCCCAGAGAAGATACACACCCCCTCCTACATATCCTGCACCCCATATACTACCCCTCTCACCTACATACCTCTCATTGTCGGTGTATGAACACCCCAATATCTGCCAGGTACACCCAGAGAGGATACACACCACCTCCTACATATCCTGCACCCCATATACTACCCCTCTCACCTACATACCTCTTATTGTCAGTGTATGCACACCCCAATATCTGCCGGGTACTCCCAGAGAAGATACACATCCTCTCCTACATATCCTGCACTCTCTCACCTTCCAACCTATCATTGTCAGTGAATGCACACCCCACTACATACCAGGTACATCCAGAGAAGATACAAATCCCCCTCCTACCAATCCTGCACCCCACATACTACCCCTCTCTCCTACATGCCTATCATAGTCAGTGTATGAACACCTATATATTTATCATTGTATGTTCACCCCAATATCTGCCAGGTACACGCAGAGAGGATACACACCCCCTCCTAGATATCCTGCACCCCACATACAGTGGGGGGAAAAAGGTATTTGATCCCCTGCTGATTTTGTACGTTTGCCCACTGACAAAGAGATGATCAGCCTATAATTTTAATGGTAGGTTTATTTTAACAGTGAGAGACAGAATAACAACAAAAATATCCAGATAAACACATTTCTAAAAAGTTATCAATTGATTTGCATTTTATTGAGTGAAATAAGTATTTGAACCCTTCGCAAAACATGACTTAGTTCTTGGTGGCAAAACTCTTGTTGGCAATCAGACGTTTCTTGTAGTTGGCCACCAGGTTTGCACACATCTTAAGAGGGATTTTGTCCCACTCCTCATTGCAGATCCTCTCCAAGTCATTAAGGTTTCGAGGCTGATGTTCGGTAACTTGAACCTTCAGCTTCCTCCACATATTTTCTTTGGGATTAAGGTCTGGAGCCTGGCTAGGCCACTCCAGGACATTAATGCGCTTCTTCAGCCACTCTTTTGTTGCTTTGGCCTTGTGTTTTGGATCATTGTCATGCTTGAATACCCATCCACAACCCATTTTCAATGCCCTGGCTGAGGGAAGGAGGTTCCCACCCAAGATTTGATGGTACGTGGCCCTGTCCACCGTCCTTTTTGATGTGGTGAAGTTGTCCTGTCCCCTTAGCAGAAAAAAAACCCCCAAAGCATAATTCTTCCACCTCCATGTTACATGGTGTTCTTGGGGTCATAGGCAGCATTCCTCCTCCTCCTCCAAATACAGCAAGTTGAGTTGATGCCAAAGTGCTCACAACACTTTCACCCAGTTCTCCTCTGAATCGTTCAGATGTTCATTAGCAAACTTCAGACGGGCCTGTACGTGTGCTTTCTTGAGCAGGAGGACCTTGCGGGCACTGCAGGATTTCAGTCCTTCATGGCGTAGTGTGTTACCAATTGTTTTCTTGGTGACTATGGTCCCAGCTGTCTTGAGATCATTGACAAGATTCTCCCGTGTAGTTCTGGGCTGATTCCTCACCATTCTCATGATCATTCAAATACCACGAGGTGAGATCTTGCATGGAGTCCCAGACCGAGAGAGATTGACAGTTATTTTGTGTTTCTTACATTTGCGAATAATCCCACCAACTGTTGTCACCCTCTCACCAAGCTGCTTGGCGATGGTCTTGTAGCCCATTCCAGCCTTGTGTAGGACTACAATCTTGTCCCTGACATCCTTGGACAGCTCTTTGGTCTTGGCCATGATGGAGAGTTTGGAATCTGATTTCTTTCACTGGACAGGTGTCTTTTATACATGTAACAAGCTGAGATTAGAAGCACTCCCTTTAACCACTTCAGCCCCGGAAGGTTTTACCCCCTTCCTGACCAGAGCACTTTTTACAATTCGGCACTGCGTCGCTTTAACTGCTAATTGCGCGGTCATGCAATGCTGTACCCAAACGAAATTTGCGTCCTTTTCTTCCCACAAATAGAGCTTTCTTTTGATGGTATTTGATCACCTCTGCCGTTTTTATTTTTTGCGCTATACACGGAAAAAGACCGAAAATTTTGAAAAAAAATGATATTTTCTACTTTTTGTTCTAAAAAAAATCCAATAAACTCAATTTTAGTCATACATTTAGGCCAAAATGTATTTGGCCACATGTCTTTGGTAAAAAAAATGTCAATAAGTGTATATTTATTGGTTTGCGCAAAAGTTATAGCGTCTACAAACTAGGGTACATTTTCTGGAATTTACACAGCCTTTAATTTATGACTGCCTATGTCGTTTCTTGAGGTGCTAAAATGGCAGGGCAGTACAAAACCCCCACAAATGACCCCATTTTGGAAAGTAGACACCCCAAGGAAATTGCTGAGAGGCATGTTGAGCCCATTGAATATTCATTTTTTTTGTCCCAAGTGATTGAATAATGACAAAAAAAAAAAAAAAAAATTACAAAAAGTTGTCACTAAATGATATATTGCTCACACAGGCCATGGGCATATGTGGAATTGCACCCCAAAATACATTTAGCTGCTTCTCCTGAGTATGGGGATACCACATGTGTGGGACTTTTTGGGAGCCTAGCAGCGTACGGAACCCCGAAAACCAATCACTGCCTTCAGGATTTCTAAGGGCGTACATTTTTGATTTTACTCCTCACTGCCTATCACAGTTTCGGAGGCCATGGAATGCCCAGGTGGCACAAACCCCCCCCCCAAATGACCCCATTTTGGAAAGTAGACACCCCAAGCTATTTGCTGAGAGGCATGGTGAGTATTTTGCAGCTCTCATTTGTTTTTGAAAATAAAGAAAGACGAGAAAAATTTTTTTTTTTTTTCAATTTTCAAAACTTTGTGACAAAAAGTGAGGTCTGCAAGATACTCACTATACCTCTCATCAAATAGCTTGGGGTGTCTACTTTCCAAAATGGGGTCATTTGGGGGGGTTTTGTGCCACCTGGGCATTCCATGGCCTCCGAAACTGTGATAGGCAGTGAAGAGTGAAATCAAAAATTTACGGCCTTAGAAAGCCTGAAGGCGGTGCTTGGTTTTCGGGGTCCCGTACGCGGCTAGGCTCCCAAAAAGTCTCACATGTGGTATCCCCGTACTCAGGAGAAGCAACAGAATGTATTTTGGGGTGTAATTTCACATATTCCCATGGCATGTTTGAGCAATATATCATTTAATGACAACTTTGCGCAAAAAAAAATAAAAAAAATAAAAAATTGTCTCTTTCCCGCAACTTGTGTCACAATATAAATTATTCCATGGACTCAACATGACTCTCGGCAAATAGCTTGGGGTGTCTACTTTCCAAAATGGGGTCATTTGGGGGGGTTTTGAACTGTCCTGGCATTTTATGCACAACATCTAGAAGCTTATGTCACACATCACCCACTCTTCTAACCACTTGAAGACAAAGCCCTTTCTGACACTTATTGTTTACAGAAAATTACTTTGAACCCCCAAACATTATATATTTTTTTTAAAGCAAATGCCCTACAGATTAAAATGGTGGGTGTTTCATTTTTTTTTTTCACACAGTATTTGCGCAGCGATTTTTCAAACGCATTTTTTGGGGAAAAAACACACTTTTTTTACATTTTAATGCACTAAAACACACTATATTGCCCAAATGTTTGATGAAATAAAAAAGATGATCTTAGGCCGAGTACATGGATACCAAACATGACATGCTTTAAAATTGCGCACAAACCTGCAGTGGCGACAAACTAAATACATTTTTAAAAGCCTTTAAAAGCCTTTACAGGTTACCACTGTAGATTTACAGAGGAGGTCTACTGCTAAACTTACTGCCCTCGAACTGACCTTCGCGGCGATACCTCACATGCATGATGCAATTGCTGTTTACATTTGACGCCAGACCGACGCTTGCGTTCGCCTTAGCGCGAGAGCAGGGGGGACAGGGGTGCTTTTTTTTTTTTTTTTTTTTTTTCTTTATTATTATTATTATTTTTTTATCTTATTTTTAAACTGTTCCTTTCATTTTTTTTTTTTTTTTTAATCATTTTTATTGTTATCTCAGGGAATGTAAATATCCCCTATGATAGCAATAGGTAGTGACAGGTACTCTTTTTTGCAAAAATTGGGGTCTATTAGACCCTAGATTTCTCCTCTGCCCTCAAAGCATCTGACCACACCAAGATCGGTGTGATAAAATGCTTTCCCAATTTCCCAATGGCGCTGTTTACATCCGGCGAAATCTAAGTCATAAAATGCTCGTAGCTTCCGGTTTCTTAGGCCATAGAGATGTTTGGAGCCACTCTGGTCTCTGATCAGCTCTATGGTCAGCTAGCTGAATCACCGGCTGCATTTTCAGGTTCCCTGTTGAGACAGGAGAGCCAGAGAAAAACACGGAAGACGTTGGGGGGGGGCATTCCCTCCCACTGCTTGTAAAAGCAGTCTAGAGGCTAATTAGCCACTAGGATTGCTTTTACATGAAAGCCGACCGCTGGCTGAAAAGAATGATACCAAGATGATACCTAAACCTGCAGGCATCATTCTGGTATAACCACTCAAAGTCGTGAATGGCGTACCTGAAGACAAAAAAAATGGTTAACAATAAAGCACAGTAAACGGTAAGGTATAAAAAATTGCATACCTGAAAAGCAAACATGATAAAACATAATAACAATAAAACATTGCAGAATAGAATACAGTAAAAAAGAGCAGAACAATAGAGAGAGAGAATAGAGAGAGAGAACAATAAAACGACAACTATTTTTTTTTTTTTTTATATTTTTGTATGTGTTTTTTTTTTTTTTTTTTTACACTTTTTTTTTTTGTAACTAACTTTTATAACTGTAACCGGTTCCAGGTTCGGGTCTCTCAAAATGCGCTGGCATCTTGGGAGACCCTGTGAAAGTGTGCCTAGTCTGTGCAATGCTGTACCCTACGCTAATAGTCAACTAGTGAATGGTAGCGTTCAAAATATTCACCAATGCAAAGACCAGGATTGTCAGGACAGGAGGGACAATAATAGCGGGTGTCACGCCTATATCCGCGCTTGCTGCAGACACAACATCTTTTTTGGGGGGGTTCGCTGGGTAGGGGTACTCGGGAGGACATAAAGAAAATGCCTCTCATGCAGCCGACTGCATTTGGTTGGGAATGTAAATGGGGGAAGTACGGGCGCTGCAGAAGCGGTGGGTTCCCAATTAGGATTGGCGAATGCAGCAGGAAGGGCACTATGGGCACGACGGGCCTGTGTTTGTCTTTTTGGTGGCAGCGGGACACTACTTGTGCTTGCCACCTCACCAGCTTGAACTGCACTTATGGGACTCGCCACGTCACCAAGTGTTACTGCAGTGCTGGTTTGACTACGACCGGGGTGTACTACGCCGCTGGTGCTTGTCAGTTCACCAAAACGCTACCAAAAAAACTGTTAGCGATCGCAGGGATCAGGCCTGACTCTGCGAACGCTGCAGTTATGCGTTTAGTGTTTTGTAAGTGACAGTGATCGATCGATACTGCACTTGGGTGGGCTGGGCTGGGCCGGGCGGACGGGAAAAACGCAGGTGCTAGCAGGTATCTGGGCTGATCCCGCTAACACTGCGTGTTTGGGAATCCTAAACTGCTGGGGACGCTAGTATAGATCTGATCGGATCAGATATTGATCCGTTCAGATACTATACCACTAAGGGAGGCGTATGCTGCGTGCGTGGGTGTTAGCGGTACTGGCGCTAACCTGATGCTCCCTGGGGCTGGTGCTTGCCAGTTCACCAAAACGCTACCAAAAAAACTGTTAGCGATCGCAGGGATCAGGTCTGACTATGCGAACGCTGCAGTTATGCGTTTAGTGTTTTGTAAGTGACAGTGATCGATCGATACTGCACTTGGGTGGGCTGGGCCGGGCGGAGGGGCAAAACGCAGGTGCTAGCGGGTATCTGGGCTGATCCCGCTAACACTGCGTTTTCGGGAACCCTAAACTGCTGGGGACGCTAGTATAGATCTGATCGGATCAGATATCGATCCGTTCAGATACTATACCACTAAGGGAGGCGTATGCTGCGTGCGTGGGTGTTAGCGGTACTGGCGCTAATCTGACGCTGCCTGGGGCGACGCATATCACCGCCGGGCGATCAGGGGGCTAAACCTTTATTCGGTAATAAACGGCGGGTGCCCTGACACTATAAAAAATAAACGAACTAACCAGCGTCACCCGTATACGGTGATCAGTGGTGAAAGGGTTAACTAGGGGGCAATCAAGGGGTTAAAACATTTATTAGATAGTATATGGGGGGTCCCTGTCGCTATAAAACGCTGACGGCGAACCTAAATATTTACGTCCCTAACTAGCGTCACCAGCGACACTAATACAGCGATCAGAAAAATGATCGCTTAGCGACACTGGTGAGGGGGGGTGATCAAGGGGTTAAAACTTTATTAGGGGGGGTTAGGGGGGTACCCTAGACCTAAAGGGGGGTAATACTCACTGCCCTAACACTGTAACTGTCACAAACTGACACTATGCAGTAATCAGAAAAAAAAAAAAAAAATACTGCTAATGTCAGTTTGTGACGGGGGGGGGGGGTGATCGGGGGGGGATCGGGGGTGTAAAGTATGCCTGGCATGTTCTACTGTGTGTGTGTGTGTTGTGTGCACTCACTTGTCTTCTCTCCTCGTCGCTGGAACGGAAACTGCCAGACCGAGGAGAGATGACATCACATCCTCTGCCTGTGTGAAACTACACACAGGCAGAGGAGGATTCCCATTGGCTGGGAGCGATCGCGAGGGGGGGGCCACGATCGGATGGTCTCCCCCTCGCCTCCCGACGCTCCCAGTCAAATGCCGACCGCCGCTGGCACCGGGGGGGGGGGGGGTCCGATCGGACCCCCCCGCCCGCGGGAGGCAGATCACGTACGGGTACGTGATTCTGCCTGCCCGTGCCATTCTGCCGCAGTATATCTGCGTTAGGCGGTCGGCAAGTGGTTAAGACAGTGCTCCTAATCTCAGCTCGTTCCTGTATAGAAGAAACCTGGGAGCCAGAAATCTTGCTGATTCGATAGGGGGTAAATTAACCTCCCATTAAAATTATAGACTGATCATTTCTTTATCAGTGGGCAAACGTACAAAATCAGCAGGGGATCAAATACTTTTTTCCCTCACTGTACTTCCCCTCTCACCTACATACCTAATATTGTCAGTGTATGTACACCCCACTACATGCCAGGTACATCCAGAGAAGATACACATACTCTCCTACATATCCTGGAACCCACATAGCACCCCTCACATACCTATTATTGTCAGTGTATGCACACCCCAATATCTGCCAGGTACTCCCAGAGAAGATACACACCCCCTCTTAAATATCCTGCACCCAATATACTACCCCTCTCACTTACATACCTATCATCGTTGTCAGTGTATGTACACCCCAATATCTGCCAGGTACACCCAGAGAGGATACACATCCACTCCTACATATCCTGGACCCCACATAGCACCCCCTCACCTACAATACCTATCCTTGTCAGTTTGTATACTCCCCAATATCTGCCAGGTACACCCAGATAGGATACACACCCCCTCCTACATACCTATCATTGTCAGTGAATGTACACTCCACTACATGCCAGGTACATCCAGAGAAGATGCACATCCCCTCATTCATATTCTGCACCCCATATACTACCCCTCTCACCTACGTACCTATCATTGGGGTGTGCATACACTGACAATGAAAGGTATGTAGGTTAGAGGAGTAGTATGTGGGGTGCAGGATATGTAAGAGGGGATGTGTATCCTCTCTGGGTGTACCTGGCAGATATTGGGGTGTGCATACATTGACAATGATATCTGCCAGTTACACCCAGAGAGGATACACATCCCCTCTTACATATCCTGCACCCCACATACTACCCCTCTCACCTACATACCTATCATTGTCAGTGTATGTACACTCCAATATCTGCCAGGTACACCCAGAGATGATACACATCCCCTCCTACATATCTTGCACCTTATATACTACCCCTCTCACTTACATGCCTATCATTGTTAGTGTGTGTATACACCCTAATGTCTGCCAGGTACATCCAGAGAGGATCCACACCCCCCTCTTGCATATCCTGCACCCCATATTCTATTCCTCTCATCTACAGTGCCTTGAAAAAGTATTCATAACCCTTGAAATTTTGCCATGGCACAACCAAAAACGGAATTGTATTTATTGGGATTTTATTTGATAGAGTAACAAAGTGGCACATACCGTATATACTCGAGTATAAGTCGAGTTTTTCAGCACATTTTTTTGTGCTGAAAGGGCCCCCCTTGACTTATACTCGAGTAAAGCACTTTTCTGCAGCAAAAAATGTCATTTTCTGAACCGACTTTGGGGCCCCGTATCTCAAAGATGGAGTTCCTAGCACTAAGTGGCCCCGAGATACGGGGCCCCAAAATCGGTACGGAAAATGTCATTCTCTGCTGCAGAAAAGTGCTTGACATTTTCTGAACTGACTTTGGGGCCCCGTATCGCAGGGCCACTTGGTGCTAGGAACCCCAAATTTGGTGTGCAAACCCATTGGAACTGGTGCCATAACATATCCAAAGATGGAGTTCCTAGCACCAAGTGGCCCCGAGATATGGGGCCCCAAACCCGGTTTGGAAAATGTCATTCTCTGCTACAGAAAAGTGCTTGACATTTTTTGAACCGATTTTTGGGGCCCTGTATCTCGGGGCCACTTGGTGCTAGAAACCCCAGCTTTGGATATTTTATGGTGCTAGTTCCACTGGGTTTGCACATCAAATTTGGGGTTCTTGGCACTAAGTGGCCCCAAGATACGGGGCTCCAAATTCGGTCAACTGTGTCCATCTGCAGCAATGTCATTTTGGGACCCTTTGGGTTCAGAGACCCCAAATTTTGGCTGCAGCTAGGGGGCATCTAGGAACCCTTAACTACCGAGTTTGAAGTTCGGGGGACCTATGGCTGCAAATGGGCACAGTGAGGCTGCAAATGGGCATCGTTGACCCTCTTTTCCACTTACAGTAGCTGTGCATTTCTCACCCTCGTCTTATACTTAGGTCAATAAGTTTTTCCCATTTTTTTGTGGTAAATTAGGGCCTTGACTTATACTCGGAACGACTTGTACTCGAGTATATACGGTAATTGTGAAATGAAAGGAAAATGATAAATGGTTTTCAGTTTTTTACAAATTAATATCTGAAAAGTGTGGAGTGCATTGGTATTCAGCTTTCTTTACTCTGATACCCCTAACTAGGATCTAGTGGAAGCAATTGCCTTCAGAAGTCGCCTAATTAGTAAATAGAGTCCACCTGTGTGTATTTCAATCTCAGTATAAATACAGCTGTTCTGTGAAGCCCTCCGAGGTTTGTTAGAGAACCTTAGTGAACAAACAGCATTAAGGCCAAGGAACACACCAGACAGGTCAGGGATAAAGTTGTGGAGAAGTTTAAAGCAAAGTTGGGTTATAAAAAAAATATCCCAAGCTTTGAACATCTCACGGAGCACTGTTAAATCCATCATCCGAAAATGGAAAGAGTATGGACTGTGACCTTACCAAGACATGGCCGTCCACCTAAACTGACAGGCTGAGCAAAGAGAGCATTAATCAAAGAAGCAGCCAAGAGGCCCATGGTAACTTTGGAGGAGCTGCAGAGATCCACAGCTCAGGTGGGAGAATATGCACATAACCCTGAACACACCATCCCCACCGTGAAACATGGTGGCAATATCAAGTTGCTGGGATGCTTTTCTTTAGCAGCGTCAGGGAAGCTGGTCAGAGTTGTCTGCAAAAGACTTGAGAGGTTTGCCTTCCAGCAGGACAACTACCCTAAACATACAACCAGAGCTACAACGGAATGGTTTAGATCAAAGCATATTCATTTTTTAGAATGGCCCAGTCAAAGTCCAGACCTAAATCCAGTTGAGAATCTGTGGCAAGACTTGAAAATTGCTCTTCAGATGCTCTCCATCCAATCTGACAGTGCTTGAGCTATTTTGCAAGGAAGAATGGGCAAAAATTTCACTCTCTAGATGTGCGAAGCTGGTAGAGACATACCCAAAAAGACTTGCAGCTGTAATTGCAGTGAAAGGTGGTTCTACAAAGTGTTGACTCAGGGGGTTGAATACAAATGCACACTACACTTTTCACATATTTATTTGTAAAAAAAAAATTTGGAAACCATTTATCATTTTCCTTCCACTTCACAGTTATGTGCCACTTTGTGTTGGTCTATCATATAAAATCCCAATAAAATACATTTACGTTTTTGGTTGTAATGTGACAAAATGTGAAAAATTTTAAGGGGTATGAATACTTTTTTCAAGGCACTGTACATGCAGTGGGATAAATAATTATTTGATCCCCTGCAGAATTTATAAGTTTGCCCACTTACAAAAAAATGAAGGGTCTATAATTTTTATCATAGGTGTATTTTTAATGACAGAGCCAGAATATCAACCACAAATCCAAAAAAATAAAAATCACTTGATACTGTGAGGGCCCCTGTCTCGGTGAAAATGATTGTAAAATGGACACAGGACTCTCATAGAGGCAGTTTGAGACGTTCCAGCAGAAGATTGGTGAGCAGAGAACATTATGCTTTAAGTCTTCTCTGGATTTTGTAAATCTGGATTGAGGCTGGAAACTTGAAGACTTAAAAGAGCATTGGGAGGGATGGAGTCTTCAGTCTTGTGTTCCGGGCTTTCCAGAAGTTCTGCAGGTTGTGTGTGTGTGTCCAGGTGCAAACACTAATAAGGCAGATCTGAGCATAGCTCAGGAGAGTTGGTGTGGGAGCAGTTGCTCCAGCCAGGAGGAAGGTGTGCTACCGTTTAAGAACCCAGGCAATATCTTTGAGACGACACTCCATGTGGGAGAGGTTCCAGGTCAGTGGACTGAGTCGGGGAGACCATAGCTGAGACAACTGGATGAGAGAGTCCTGGGGACCATGAGTCTTGGAGGAGTGTGAAAGCCTGGAGTGTTAGGAGAACCCCTTCCTAGAGGCCAGGAGTGGGCCTGCGTAGCTTTGTACTGCGACCGAGGCTGAGTGAGCCTTGAGAGCCAGATGGCTTGGCATTTTTGTTTGTGTTGTAATTTTTGGGAGAAGAACCCCTGTGTGGGCAACATATACATGTATGAACTTTCGTTTTTGTTACTTTCAATAAAAGTGGGCTACCACACCCTTAAACTAAAGTTCACGTTGGCTGTGAACTCACTGAAAACGCATCTACTATTGAGCTAGACATCCCCCAATATCACAATAGAAATGTTATAAAGTGAGTTGCAGTTCAGTGAGTAAAATAAGTATTTGATCCCCAAGCAAAACATTACTTAGTACTTGGTGGAGAAACACTTGTTGGCAAGCACAGAGGTAAGATGTTTCTTGTAGCTGGTTGCCAGGTTTGCACACATCTCAGGATGGATTTGGTCCACTCCTCTTTACAGATCTTCTCTAAATCCTTTGCTTAATTTGGGTCTCACCTGACAACAGCACTTTCTCCTAATTCTTCTCTAAATCATTTAAATGTTCATTGGCAATCTTTAGACAGACCTGTACACATGTGCCTTCTTGAGAAGGGGGACCTTGCGGGCGCTGCAGGATTTCAATCCATGGCAGCGTATTGCATTACCAATGGTTTGTTTGGTGAGTGTGGTCCCAACTGCCTTGAGATCATTCACAAGCTCCTCCCATGTAGTTCTTGGGTGATCCCTCACTTTTCTCATTATCATCTTTACCCCATGAGGCGAAGACTTGCAGGGAGCTCTAGACAGATTGCAATTAATAGTTAATTTGTATTTCTTCCATTTGCAAAAAATCGCTCCAACAGTTGTCTCCTTCTCACCATGTTTCTTGCTGGTGGTCTTGTAGCCCATTTCAGCCTTGTGTAGGTCTACAAACTTGTCCCTGACATCCTTTGGCAGCTCTTTGGTCTTGCCCATAATAGTGGGTTTGATTGGTAGAAAGAAATTCAGTGGGCAGGTGTCTTTTTTTTATAAGAGTTGTCGTTAGGAGCACCTTCTTAAACTGACAGGACTAATCTATGTACCACATGAGCACATACTGTAGCCAGTCTGTGGGAGAATTGTTGGTTGGTAGGGTATCAAATACTTATTTTACTCACTGAACTACAACTCAATGTATGACATAATATGATGACCACCCTCCATATCTGGTTGCGGCATGGAAACCACTAGACCTCTGAATGTATGCTATGGTATCTGACACCAAGCCGTCCATAGCAGATCTTTTAAGTTGTGCGTTGGGGCTGCCATGACTTGTTTTTCTAATACATCCTGCAAATGCTTGGATTGAGACTTCGAGGCCAAGTCTACATTTCAAACTCATTGCATTCCTCAGACCATTCTTGAATTCATCAGATCAGGCTTCTTCTATTGTTCTGTGGTCCAATTCTAATGCTCTCATGCGAATTGCAGGAGCTTTTGGCTGTGGGCAAGGGTCAACATTGGCACCTTGATCGGTCTGCGGCTACACAGGCTCTTCCACAACAAACTGCGATGCACTGTGTGTTCTGACACCTTTTTAAGCAATTCGGCTAATGTGACCCTACCGCTGATGGAGAGGGGCAGGGGAGGGTCAAACAAGGATGTTATGCAGGTGACTGACACCGTCTTTATCAACAAATGATGCCATTGATTGTTAGAATGCCAGCAGCTGAAAGGTTTTAGTGATGCACAGTGAAACCTGTGACTTTGACTAAAAGACAGGCTTAATCTACACGCCAGCTTGTATACAAATTTTGGGTGAATTTTTAGGCAATTTGCCAAGGCACCTCCGAAGAAACCTCAAGGCACCTTGGTTGAAAAAGGCTGGTCTAGACATCCCAATTAGGCCTTTGTCAAAGTCTCTCAAATCCTTACACTTAGGCCGGCCATACACAGTTTGAATCCCGAGATTCAAACCGTTAATGGGCTAGCTGAATATACCAAGTTGATCGATCAACTTGGGTACAATCAGCCTGCTGGATTCTCTTACGAATATTGCTAGCGGCTACTACAGCTGCTAGGAAATAATCACGGTCTTCTCCCGACTAGAACGGCTTCGGTAGGAGGGATTCCCGCATTACTGTCTGTGTTGGTGGGAGAATTGAGAAAATTTCTTCCCTTCAAAGTGTGGTTAAAGGAAAGAAATTGGCTCCTTACCCATTTTTTTTCTGCTTTCAACACATCAACTTCATAGACAACATGTTTACTTGCTGCCTAATGTATATCGCCCACTTTCAGGTGCCATTGTAACAAGATAGTCAGTGATCATAATGTTCTCATTTGATTACTGTATATACACCCCACTACCTGCCAAGTACACCCAGAAGAGACCTGTTTCTATATATCCTGCACCCCACTTAGTGCCCCACTCACATACCTTTCAATGTATCTATAGCCCACTTCCTTCCTGGTACACCCAGAGGGAATTCACGATCCCTGCTGCTTACCCTGCAGTGCACATTGCACATATGGTTCACTACCCTTCACAGCAACCTATGTACCACTTCCTGACTGGCATCACCTTGGTGTCCGCAAATGCAGGTGATAACCACATCAGCATGCAGCCAAACACAGCTAACTGAACCCCAAGGACTTTTTTAAAATTATTTTCAGTGATGTTAGAGCACTAGTCCTTGATCTGCAGTTTAGTTTAACTGGTAATGAGTTATATCCCAGAAGACTTGAGCACATCAACAGTAATTAGCAGCTAGACATTATCATTATCTTTCATAGTATAAAGTGAAGGCAAGCAGAGCATGCAGGTGACAATCTTTTTATCCTTTTCAAAGTGTATTGATATGAGAATGTGTCATATCTGGTGGTGTTGTCACATTTTCCCTCCAGACATCCCCATAGGGCGCTTGCGAAGGCCAATTCTTACCATTTAGAATATCCTCTTCAGCGTTGGGAATTATTTGGATTGTGTGTTTACATTGTCTGCTTCCCATTCTGGGGCTCACTGTGCAAATGAATGGCATTTTACCCTGCTGCTGCCCAGTGCAGACACAGTGGCCCGAACATAGAGTGGCTTTAAAATCTGTTTAGCAGATTTTTTAAACTGTTATGCCCTGTACACATGATCGGACATTCCGACAACAAAATCCATTCGTTTTTTTCCGACGGATGTTGGCTGAAACTTGTCTTGCATACACACGGTTGCACAAAGTTGTCGGAAAATCCAATCATTCTGAACGCGGTGGCGTAAAACCCGCACCTTGGGACTATAAACGGGGCAATAGCTTTCGTCTCTTAATTTATTCTGAGCATGCGTGGCACTTTGTACGTCGGATTTGTGTACACACGATCGGAATTTAAATGATCAGATTTTGTTGTCGGAAAGTTTTATATCCTGCTCTCAAACTTTGTGTGCCGGAAATTCTGACGAAAAAAGTCCGATGGAGCCCACACACGATCGGAATTTCCGACAACACAATCCGATCGCACTTTTTCCATCGGAAAATCCGACCGTGTGTACAGGGCATTAGTGTTTTCAGTTCTTCAGTGAAAATCGAATATACAAATAAAGTATATCAAAATTCAAAGATTTATTTTTTTTTCCATGCATTGGTGCTCAACTTGTGGCCCTCCAGCTCTCGCGGAAATAAAAAGTTCCATGAGGCATCGCAAGGCTGACTGTTACAAGGATTACTCCCAAAGTCAGAGGCATGATTGGACTTGTAATCCCCACAACAGTTGGAAGGCCACAGGTTGAGCACCCATACCAGGGAATAATTTGGGTCCTTTTTTTTTTTTTTTTTTCCGTGCTATTTGTATCCCTATTCAATGATGGATTTCCCTTTTATTCCTGTCCTATAGACACAACCAGAAGTAGAAGTAATTTCCCCTAAAGTCATGTAAATACACTTTTAGACCATTGTCATCAAAACAAGTATCCATTGTTGGAAGATTTTCCCTCCATTGCTATTCTGGCGACAACTATTTTCCCTTTCTTTTAGTCCTGTTTACAATGACAACTAGGACAAAATTGTTCCCAGCAGGAAAACAAATGCAATTAGATAGTGGTCATCTCTCAATCCCAGGCAAGAAAAATCTTTTAGTTTGAGATGCACTCTAAGGTGGCTTGAGAAAATACATTTTTTATTTTTTTTTTTAACTTTTCTCATTTTATTGAGTAAACTTCAACATAAAGTGGTACCATGTAAAAAAGTAATCAACTGCTCCAAAGGGACAGAGTCAGCTGATTGAAGACAAGCTCTTCTTCATTTAAAGGCTAAGTTCACCTTTAAAAAAAATAAATGCGCAAAATTTTGCATAAGAAAATGTGCTTTTCTTATTTTTTTACTACAGGAGCCTGTAAAGCATTGCACTCATTATCTGTAGATCACGGGTTCAATGTCAGGCTTCTGCAGACATTCCCTCCTGCTTTCTTGCCTGTACTGCTGTATGGACTTCCTATTAGAAATCTGAAGGAAGTGTCCATAAACTATGAGGTTGCTCATCAGTGCCCTCACAGTCTATTGAGAATTGCAGGCAGTCTGCCGCAGAGGCAGACAGGACTTGCAGTTTCTTCATTCACAGATTGAATGACACGGCTGCGCAAGTAAAGCCCCACACAAACCTGTGCATTTTTTAAAATGTGACAGCAAGTGTTGTGAGAGGATCCCCCACCCGCTGTCACAGTGGAAGGTTTGAGAGGGGGTGAGTGGGGCACAAGCTGGAACATATTACATATTACACCCTAAATATGAGTGTAACGCATAACAAGGTCCAAAGGTGAACTTGGCTGTTAAAATATATGCAAACCCAGCCACTATCTTGTTAACATGTAAATATAAATTGAAAAGTCATTTTCACTTTTTTTAATTCCTTGTGCTCCTGCTTGTTCATGGACTTCATGATATGGGTTGACAACACTTCCTGTCTCCCAAATGTGCTCCTTCTCCATTGTCCCCCTTTTGCAGGGATGTCTTTTCAATCTTATTTTATTTCAAGATAAAAGTAGGACAGAGGAAGAAAGCACTTTACAATATATTATTACATACATTTTAAAATAATAATGAGGTGAACCTTTTACTATAGATGTATAGATTGAGACAATTTGATGTATAGTCTCTGGTGAAACAATGAAGTATCACAGTGTAAATAAAAGTCATCTATATAAAAGAATAACATGCGTGTAGGAACCAACATGTATTTTACCCTTACAGTTTCGCATATTGGTATTGTCATGAGGACCATTCTATTCGGGCTGAATCGTTGTCCACGATTCCTGTGCCAACAGGCGCTCCAGAACTTTTATCTGATCTGCTGTTCTCCAATGTCGGGGAATCACTGCCCTAACTGCGGCCAGAAAGTGGCGCAATGTATCTTTTTTTTTTTTAATCGACTTGAGGGGTCCTGGGAGCATACATAGTAGGGCTATCTGGTGTGGGCTTGAGGTCGCCATCAGCCTGCAGTATAGGTAAAAGACTTTTTGCCAGAGTTTCCTAATTGAAGGGCAAGCCCACCAAATGTGGAGCATTGTCCCTCTAGAGGACAGGCATCGCCAACAAGTAGCCGACAAAGAAGGGTTAAACCGTTGAATAGTCGCTGGGCATCTGTACCATCTCGTCAATAGCTTAAACCCTTTTTCTTGAGTCTTAGTTGCCAAGGAAATCCTATGCGTCAGGATGAAGCTTTTTTGCCAATCAGCAGGGGAGATGGAGTGTTGTAAGCTTGTTTCCCATTTCTGCGTGTATGTTGGAAGGTAAGGGGCAGAGGTGTTCAGTAGTAGAGAGTACATTAGTGATACTACATGCGTTGGCGGGTCAGGCTGTAAGAGCAGCTCATCAAAGTTTGATGGGTCATCTAGCATCTCTGAAAGGGAGGAGAAAGTATGTATGTAGGACACTAATTGACCCCTCTGTAACCACATTGTTGGGGGCCTCAGGTCTGTCTGGGAGGGTATGTCCGTTCTCAAGGATGGGTCAGCGCGTAGAACCTGCGCTAAGTGTCTATGACTATCCCTATTCCAGGGTCCAAATCTCCACTTACAGCTGGGGGGAAGGCCGGAGTCCCAAAGAGAGGGGTCCTAGGGCCCTGTGGTTTGGATAATTTACCAGTTAAGATCAGACGGTCCCAAATCTGAAGTGTCTGACGAGTGAGAGCAGTAGAGAGTGTATTATCCTTACGCTGAGCCGTTGGGGTCCACGGCAAGGCGCAAAGATCAATCTCAGATGGTTCTCCAGTTGAACCCAAAGCTTGGAGGAAGGGTGGTGAAACCAGTCTACAATACGTATGAGAACCGCCGCCTTATGATACGTGGAGGCGTCTGGGACCCCCGCTCCCCCCCTGGGCCTTCGGAAGGATCATTGTGTCATATTTTATCCTGGGACAGTTCTCCTTCCATATGAATTTAGAAAAAATCTGAGGAAGCCTTTTAAAGATCGAGGTGGGAATATGGATAGGGATGGTTTGAAAAAGATATAAGAATCGAGGGAGAACATCCATCTTCAAAACATTCACCCTACCCAACCAAGAGAGCTGTTTAGATGCGTAGGTAGCCAGATCCGCTTGTGTTCTAAGAAGTAGAGGGGTAAAGTTACTGGAGAATAGTTGGGATGTGTCGGTTGGGATATGAATTCCTAGATAGCGAATAGATGTGGAGCTTGTCTTAAAAGGAAAGGAGGACGAGAGGTGTTGGAGAGCCGCTTTTGGGAGCGAAATGTTGAGAATTTCCGACTTACTATGATTAACTTTAAAGTTACTAACATCTCCATATCTCTCAAACTCCTGTATAATGGAGGTCATCTGCAAATAGGGCAATTTTAGTATGTACAGGGCCTATATTAATGCAATGAATTGCCAGGTTGTTCTTAAGGGCGATGGCTAGGTGTTCCATAACAAGAACATAGAGAATGGGAGACAAAGGACACCCCTGCCGCATTCCATTGTGAATAGTGAATTTTGGAGATAAGGATCCATTTAATCTGATCCTAGCGGAGGGAGATGTATAGAGGGACATTATTCTGGAGATCATGTTTTGGCCCAGACCCATCTGTTGCAATGATAGGCGAAGGTATAGCCAGTCGACATGGTCGAAGGCCTTCTCCGCGTCTAACGTGAGAAAGCACAATGGGACATTGTGGGTCCGAGCATAATCCGCAATGAGAAGTGTTTTCACGGTGTTATCCCGTGCCTCTCTTCCACTCACAAAGCCAACCTGATCTAGGTGTATTAGGTGGGGTAACAAAGGCTGCACTCTATTTGCTAGCACCTTCGCAAACACCTTCAGATCTACTCCTATCAGCGATATGGGCCGGTAATTTGCACACATAGTCAGGTCTTTGTCCGGCTTTGGGATAAGGGTGATATGTGCTTCTAGTGTTTGCGGAGGGAATACTGATCTCTCAGAGAGGGAGTTAAACACTTTTGTTAAGAAGGGGAGCAAATTGTTTGTAAAATTTTGGAGTGAAGCCATCGGGGCCCGGACTTTTACCAGATAGAGTAGATACAATGGCACGGGCAACTTCGTCTTCCGAGATCGGAGTTTCAAGGTCCTCTATCATTTCGTCATCTTGAGTAGGTAATGCATTTTGTGAAATATGAGGCCTGTGTTTCCGCCGTAGTGGAAGGAGGCTCAGTAGGGCTTGCTGTAGGTATGTTGTACAGAGATTGATAAAAGTCCCTGAATACCTGACCCATTTCAGAAGGCGAGGAGACGGTTTTCCCAAATTTGTCCCGTATGTGGGGTATAAAGGTGTTAGGTTGTTTGGTATGTAGGGTACGTGCCAGTGATCTACCACATTTATCCCGAAATTTGTATTGGTGAAAGTTAAGTTTGTTCGCAAACGTACAGGCTGATGCTTCATATGATTCCCTAAGCCGAGTGCGGGCGGAAGAAACCTCCGCAAACGCTTTCACCGTGGGGGAGCGCTTATGGGGAGTCTCCAGCGTCTTAAGTTTGTGTACTGCCGTAGTTATCGCAGCTGGGCGTTCTTTTTTCAGGCGGGCTCCCATTTGAAAAAAGCTGCCCCGCAAAACCGCCTTTTAATGCCTCCCATTTAATAGGTAGTGAAGTGTCGTCGGAAGCGTGATCCGTAAAAAAATTGGATATAGTCTCCGATATCCGTGTATCGTACCCTGGTTCTGTCAGTAGCGAGTCATTTAACCTCCATGTCCATTCTTTCACTGGGGTGGAGGGGATCGAAAGTGTCAGGACTATGGGAGAGTGGTCGGACCAAACCATGGGGTCTATTTCACAATTTGGGGACCAAACAGCTGTGATCAATTAAAAAATAATCTTGACGACTGTATGATTGAACGTGTGAAAAGTGTGTGTAGTTTCGAGAGTCAGGGTACAGTATCCTCCATACCTCAACAAGATGCATATTATAGATGGCACGTTTTAGGGCCCGTATCTTAGAAAAGGATATAGAAGAACGGGAGGTCGAGGAATCCAAAAGTGGATCTAGGGGAGTGTTGAAATCCCCTTCCAAGTATGAGCTTGCCGTTCTGCGAAACCCGCCAAGGTCCTTAAGTACTGCAAGGCCAATGGAACTTGGTGAGTGTTAGGCAGATAAATATTGGCTATTGTAAATTTAGTCTCCCATAAGGAAATTTTCACAAACGTACCTACCCTGGGGATCTGCCATATGATCGAGCAGTTCGATAGGGAGTGTTTTATGGAACGCAATAGAAACTCCCTTAGATTTTTGTGTCGGGTTGGTGCTGTGGATCCATCTATTAAAGTATCTGTTGGAGCAGGAAGGGGTGGAGTCAGAGTGGAAATGGGTCTCCTGTAGTAAAAGCACGTTACAGGATACAGGATTTGCCCACGTTTCGAGGTGATGTTGAGCCCGTTTACATTATACAAACAAAGTTTCAATTGGGGGGCGTGAGGTCACCATGTGAACCATGCTGGAGTGCGAGAGGCTGTAGAAAGAGGAAGGTAGTAAAATATAGAGGATAAGGGAAGAGAGCAGTTCGGGGTAGAATAGAAAAGATAGGTGAAATGGGGAAGGGGAGGGAAGGATAAGAGAAAAGTGTGAGGATAAAGAAAGAAGTAAGGCGTAAATGAAAAGACACCTAAAAAGATGGGTCTAGAATACTAATGTGTTCGCTAACGCAAAACACTGCGTGAAATGTCATGCTTTAGGCACAAACAGTGCCAGTCCTACTGTGGGAGAAAGGTCGAAATGGATTGACCTGAGTCGTGATCCCAACAGCAAATCAGGCATATATATTGTGTATGTAGCACACTTAATATTTGAACCGTGTTTGGGGCATAAGGCAGCCGTTTCCTATAAGAGCCGTCTTAATGGGGCTGAGGAGGCTCCCACTATGACAGAAACATAGGGGGGAGAGGGTCTGGTAACCAAACCTTTTTATCTGTGATAAAGCATCTGACTCCAAGTTTCACTAAGTATATGGATCCAGTGAGTCTTGTATCGTGAATATGCTCCTCTTTACTTATTAACCTAGACTATATAAACTCAGTCATGTGAACAACAGTTAATGACAACAGATAACATTCAACCAAATTTGAGTATTGGGTCTAATTATTTAACCTAGGAGTATATATCATAAGTAATTACAGTGGCTCCCGTTGGTAGAAAAATTATTTAGCAAAAACTATAATATGAATATAGGGAGAATAGGAGTGGAGGATCCACCTGTGGAGGTGTTCAAGTACGCCATGTTTTGCATTTTAAACCTGCATCACCTGTAGCAGAGAGTGATCAGAACCGGAGGCGAAGTCTGCTTTCAGAGTAGATTCCCCCCCCCCCCCCACTCCTGTCATAAACCCCTATCATATGTCACATAGGGAGGGGGTAAGGGGGAACAATCTGAAACTAAGTGGAACATCATAAATAAAACCTTTGGTGTATACTGGTATGACCTGACGCCCATCACATTGAGAGTGAAAGAGTGACTATTCTCTGTGTTCTCTCCCGAACCCCGGCCAGAAATTATATCGGCGAAGAGCAGGGAAAGAACCAGTAGTTCTGATCCCTATAGTCATAGTCCCTTACCAGACATGCTGAAGGTCACGGATCCTAGAAAAGAAAATCACAGGCAAGGGATTAAAGGGCAGAGCATGCCGCCAGGAATGCGGCAAAGCTGACAGGATCCCCTGGTAAGGTAAGTGGTGTAGTGAGAAGAAACAAGACAGCAGTCTCCAATGAACTTCTGGGTCAATCTTCTAGAGAGGTAGGTCGTCTTATCCCAGGGCCGGAAGATACTGATCTAGACCTAGGATGTCTACGGTGTTGCGGGAGTGGACCAAGTCCCATCTGTCTTGATTGATCGTCTGGAGGATCCAGCCGGTTCAGGATATCAACCGGTTCTTGTTCAATAAAGAGGAAGAAGTCAGGCAGTTGGTCTGGGTCTGAGAGCATGAACCTGCTGTCGCCCTGGGTCACCTTGATGCTGAAGGGGTGTCCCCACGTATAGGAAGCTCCGGCTTGCCATATAAGGTCAAGTAGAGGGCGCACCACACGGCGCATGTACAGCGTATTGCAAGACAAATCGGGGTACAGGTGGATATGGGCTCCGAAGAAATCCACTGGCCCCAGGCTCCATGCCTTTCGCATGACCTCCTCTTTTAAAGTGTAATAGTGGACCCGACAGAGAACATCTCGGGGGTGACCATCTCGGGCACCCCCTAGCCCCCCCACCCTGTGAACACGATCCAGTTCAATTGGTGATGTTGCTTCAGGTATGCCTTGTAGTCTAATGTTATTTCTGCGACTGTAATTTTCGCTGCCATCTATGCGGAGTTGCTGGTGGCGTAGGCGACGGAGATGTGCCGCGGATGAGGATTCAAGTTCTGTTATACGTGCCTCATGGTCATCCTGAGCAGTTGTTAAAACTGACACTGCCTCCTCATTAGCTGTGAATGGGAATCCTCCATTTTGCTTGCCCATGATTCAAAGTCATCTCTAAAGGCAGAGAGGAGGGCTGTAGCTTCCGATCTAATGAGCTCCCCTGACAAGGGATGTATGCCTGTCAGGGATTCCCCAGTGCCTGTGTCGTGCGATGTAACTGACCGCACAGAGGAGGCTGAGGGCTCTCCTCTGTAATCCTGGAGTCCCTCAGTGTTGTCCTCCCCCATGCAGGCTGCTGCTGGAGTGGGAGGAGGAGGCTTGGTCTTCCCCGTGTTGCGGCCGGGCGCCATCTTGTCCTTGGGGGTCCGAGGATCGATCGGCCCCGTTCTAAGGAGATAGTGCTGTATGATGCCTTGTTGAGGGTCAGTAGGCTCCGTGGAGTGTGAGCTAGCTGTCGCCACGTAGATTCTGGGTGTGCGGTGCTGTGGAAATAGCCTGTAGCTGTCGGGATGGCACAGAGCTCAGCGGTATGCAACCTCAGCCATCCATGGTCGGCTATGCCCCCCTGCAGGGATTTCTGATGGAGACTACGAGTGCCCATTTCAACATACATTTCACAGGTATGGTTCATTCATTGTTGTCGCCATCCCAGAAACTTAGAGTAATGAAATAGAGGGGGAATCAACACGTAAACTTTTCAAAAATCATAAACTTATGATTAAATTCCGAAATCGCAAATGGGACATTTCCTCTTTAATATCACACATCTCTCACAACATCATTCCTAGAGGACTGAGGGAGAGAATTGTCCCCGATGAACACCTCCACACTCCTAGATTCTTAGAAGTATGGAAGGAGGAATGTTTAAACAGAGGCCTAGCACTAATGAAAATCATCATTTCTGAAGAAGAGACCCAACTCCAGGAGATTCGTGGAGAGTTGGAAATTAGTGCCAAAGCCCTGGAACCTCACAAAAATGAACCTGATTTTGATAAAAAATACTGTAATGAGTTTATCAAAAAAGAAATAGAATACAAAAAAATCTTAAATACACAAAACAAGAAAAGTTTAGACAAAATATTGCTGACTGGGAAGGAGGTGATATTTTTAACCCTACTTTGCCAAATAGAAGCAGATCCGCCTCCAGAAACTCTAGACATTCACAACGCACTAGGAGGAGTAGGACAGGTTCTTCTTCAGACAGTGACCTTGACAAAGAAACTTCCAAAAAATCGGTCACTTTTTTAGAGGAACTCGAGGGCAACACGATTGTGGAAGGCCCCAAACAACTAGTGGAAAAGAATCATCCCAGGGACATAGGAAAAGGAAACACAGAAGGAAGGGTTTGAGACACAACTCAGAATCGGCGCAGTGGGAGACTAAGGAGTCAGAAAAGACGATGAGTGAATCCTCTAGCTCATCCTCTATGGATCTGAGCATTGTTAATTTTATCTGACTTTCAGTTGGATTCGAACCATATTAGACTTCTCAAAAAAGGACTCTTTTTTTTTTTTTTCCCCGTGACTGCGCCCATGAATGAATTTGAAGTGTTCAAATTTGAATTTGAAGTGTTAATTTATTTCTTAGGAAGGTCCTCTTTAAACTTTGGCACTACAAAAGCCCTGATTACGCACTTACTCCCGACCCTAACCTTGATAAAGATGAAAGAGAGGCCATTAACAATCTAATATCTCTATTGGAGGAAAATACAAATAGTGATTCTGAAACCGAAACTAGTTACCCAATTAGTAGGAAATCCAATTTGAGAATTGGATCCACAAAAATGCCAGCTTTATCTAAGCATAAATGGCTTCAACTGTTCCTTGATCAGGTCAAACACGATCTTGGGATGATTAATTGGGAATGGATGGGATCTAATAACTTAACCAGCTCTGAGAGGAAGGCACTATGGGAATTACAGGAAGCTCCTAATTTGGTGATAAAAAAGTGACAGGGGCGGTAATGTGGTCCTACTCAGTGAAAAAATCTATGAGGATGAAACATTAAGACTACTGGGTGATATCTCCACTTACCAAAAACTGACTAGGTCCCCATTCCCCATCTTAGCTGACACTCTGAACACCAAACTAAAACTAGCCATGGAAGCTGGCCTTCTCACCAAAAAGGAATATCTCAGAGCTGAAAATATTACAGTCCCAACCTTCTACATAATCCCCAAATTACACAAATCTTTGACCAACCCTCCGGGGAGGCCTATTGTTTCAGCCATCAAGGGTCCCCTAGAGAAAGTTGGTAAGTTTGTGGATTCGATGATCAAAGACATGGTAAGTAAATTACCATCTTTCGTCCGTGATAGTAGAGATATACTCTCCAAATTATCTAATTTTTCCTTGCCGTCCGACGCCCTACTAGTGGAAATAGATGTGGAGAGTCTATACACATGAATTCCCTACGACTGGGGTATCAAAGCCACTAAATCCTTCCTTGATGTTCATTACCCATTACTGGGAGCCCACAACGAATTAATTGTCGAATTACTTGAATTCATGTTGGATAACAATTTTTTCCAGTTTCTGGGGAAATTCTATCAACAGGTGAGAGGCACTAGTATGTGCGCCCCTTGGGCTCCCTCCTATGCCTGTCTCCACCTCGGTCTCTGGGAGGAGGAGGTTGTGTACAGGTCCTCGATGTACCTCAGCTACTGTTCCTTGTGGCTGAGGTACATCGATGACGTGCTCATGGTATGGGAGGGCTCAGAACAACTTTTGGAATTCCTGTCTCAATTAAACATCCAATGAAAGAAACATACATTTGACTTATTCCTACCATTCTGACACCCTCTCTTTCCTTGATCTACAAATTACCAGATGTGGAAATAGGATTGTAACTAGTACTTTCCGAAAGGAAACAGCAGCCAATACCCTCCTCCTTAGCACAGAGCCATCACCCGAAATTCCTGCTTAAAGGGATAACTACTGGACAATTTTTAAGGATTAGGCGAAACTGCTCAGAGGAGGAACAGTTTCAAACTGAAGCCCATGAGATGTACCAAAGGTTCAGGAATAGAGGATACTCACATAGTTCTCTCAAAAAAGCCAAAAACAATGCATTAGGAAAGAAACGTGAAGATCTTTTAGCTACACAGGAAAATACTCAAAAACCTGATAAGTCAGAACATAATTTTCCAAGAATCCTCACCAGGTTCGGTTCACAATTGACTAAAGTCCAGGAGATTCTTAATAGACACTGGCATATCCTAAAATCTGCACCATTAATCGCCAACATAATTAGCCCCAGACCATTACTTACAGCTAAAAGGGCAAGCAAACTAGGCGATGTTTTAGTCCACTCTAAATATACGAGAACCATTAGTAAAAACTGGCTCACTGGGTCAAAACCCCCTGCTGGCATGCATGCATGTGGACATTGTACCATATGTAAATACGTGCACCATACTGATGTGTTCGCCAATCCAAGAGGAGGCAAGGATTACAAAATTAAACAATCTATTAATTGTTCGACAACACGTGTCATATATATGGTTACATGTCCTTGCAATAAAAATTACATAGGAAAAACCAAACGTCACCTCCGTATCAGGATTGGCGAACACATCAGTGGCATTAAGAAAAAGGATAATGATCGACCCATTCCCTTACATTTTGCCAAATTACATAATGGTGACCCAAAGGGCCTCACAGTCAAGGGGATTTACGTGTTGAATCTGCCCCCGAGAAGAGGTGATTTTGACACCATCCTTCTTCAAAAAGAAAAAATGTGGACGTATTACTTGGACTCCTTGGTACCCAAAGGCTTAAACACCGAGTGTAGTCTACAACCCTTTTTGGAGAAATGATTAGCCTTCCCACATATTAGGTTGGCTTAAAATAAAGTCAATCTATGAAGTTTATTAGGTTCATTACTTTTCCCATCTTTGCCACCTTCTCTTAATCATTACGTCTTATCTTCCCCTCCCCTTTTCCCCTTCCCTTGTCTTTTCCCCCCTCTCCCCTTCTTCTCTCCCATCCCAACCTTCCGTCCTCACCCCACGATAGTCTCTATCACTTTACAAATATACTTATTGTGTACTTTCCTTCCCTCTGCTGAATGTCTTACATATGAGGTGTTGTGGATGACTTCTAGTGGATATAGGCAGCAATTGCATCCTTTACTATCTATTTAAGCCTTCCTCTGTCGACTCCTCCTTGCTCTGAAGAAACCAGCGCCCATTGGCTGGTGAAACGCGTCAGCCGTGTGACGTCAGCGCGTCTTCGGGAACCGCGCGTTATTCGATCTGGCTTGTTTACACACAGAACCAACAGCTGATATCAGCTTCCTCCTTCAGCCAGGTACTACACTGAGGCAGCGGCTCCACACCGAGGGACGTCTCCCTGCCTGCCTCTATCCATTGAGCAGTGAAGCGGCATTCATCTACACAGCGACCACTTAGCACTTTCCACGTATGTCAATTTTTATAGCATCCCCCTGCTGCTGTTCGTATAGATCTACATCCCGCTGCTCCTGCATGTTTTACTTAAATCTTCTCATGCTTTTATGTGGAAGCGTTATGCGATGCAGTTTGAATCATAAGCTGTTTTCATCCACTTATGCTCATGGTTATGTATCTCTACGTGAGCGACCTAACCGCATTGTGTAACATTATAACAGACTTCACGACCAGATCGTCCACCCACATAATTAGCAGTCACATTGTTGGTATATGACTGTCTTTACCATGCTGGATGCCTCCATATAGGACTATTGCTTATCCACAACCGTTCATCCGAGCTTGAATTTAGCAACATTAGTATATCCTAACTTGTATGGATGATGATTGTTTGATGTGCATGTGTGGATGTGAAGCCGCGGCTCCCATTTGTTTTTACCATCCCCTGTGACAACGTTGTCCAATTTTAATTAGGTCTGTGATAGCAGTCTATCTATATTGCTTTTTTCATTTGGTGTATTTATAATTTTGGTATAATTTTGGTATTCAATAAAGCTGGTTTGTATCTATCCCTGTGTTCTTTGTTGACCCTCTTAAGAGAGTCTTTCTCTTTGTTTTTTCTATATGCGACTAGGGCAACTTGAACTGCATCCATACTCATGTCTGCATGATTGATTCATACTCGCCTGCAATTTTGACCAATTATTGATTAATTGATTGGGTTGATCCTGGCAAAATCCCTGTTGTGTTTTTTTTTTTTTTTTGTTGATCCCAGAAACTCACCTTGTGATATGTTATGCAGCCTTTTTTGGTGTACATGTAGTTAAACAAGAAGTGGTTGCAAGGAGGCTGCATGGAATTGGTAGCTAGGAGGTGAAAACAGTATATGTATTATAAAATAAAAATGGTATGACAGAACAGTGCTTTAGCAAACTAATTGTCGTTCATTTAGAGTTTACAACTGCTTTAAGCACTTGAGTTCCCCGCACTGCTGGCACAAGCTCTGAAACCATCAGTTGTCTGTGACCATTGGCATCCAGTGCTAATCCCAGGATCTGAAACAATCCACTCCTCATCTTCCAATGTAACTAAAGATTTCTCAATGGAAGCACACTGTAAAAGTGTATGTAAATACATAGTGGGGGGGGGGAGGGATTTATCAAAATTAGAGCTGCTGTGCATGGTAACCAGTCAGCTTCTATCTTCCATCATATTTCGCTAAGCATGAAAATGAAAGATAGACTTGTTGGTTGCCATGCACAGCTTTCCCAGATTCTAACTTCTCCTGTTTTCATACCTTCTTCCGTGTTGTGTTTACATCAGTAGTATAATGATGTTACAAGTGATGTAAAGGCACTTCTGAGTATGGAGGCCGGTAAAGAGCTTATACAGTCTGAGAACTGGTGGGGGAAGCATTGTTGCAGTTTACAGACGGAGCGGTCTGTGTCTGCTTTTGTGTACAGCTTTAGTCCCAGGAGTGCACACTTAAGGGTGGCCCCAAGGGGACCCTGCAAGGCAGTGTTGCCACCCTATAGACATAATTGTATTCTTCCAGGTGTTTTTTTTTTTTTTTTTTTTTTTTTCAGAAATGAGGGTATTAAGGACAAAGGGAAATAGCAATTGATCAAGTATGTGCTTCTACGTTTTATTTGGGCCTTTATGCACACTAGCATCAAAAACGAACCATTCAGTTCAGCAAAGCAAACGTTCTTTAGCAGATCTGAATGCCATACTATGGTCTTCTATGTACTTTTGTACACTTGGTGTTCTGAAGTGTTTACAAAATTAGGTTCACACCAGCTGCTGCACTGCAGTGCAGTGGCTGGTACATGGTGCGATCTGGCTGAAATCAGCACAGTGATCATGCGCTGAGCTCCGTGGGTGGCATTTGTTTTAAGCACACTTTATTGAGGTGTCACACAGACCTCTCAAAAAGTTTTAAGTATCGGCTGCGCGGTGCGAGGCAGTGGATTGCCTCACTCTGCGCTGATAAAAAAGTACTGCATGTAGTCCTTTTTTTTTTTTTTTTTTTTTTTTTTTCAGCGCATCGTGCCCACACTCCGCTGCAGCAAAGTGGTGTGAACCAGGCACATGGGAGACAAAGCCATGCGGAGGGACAGCACTAGAATAGCTGCCCAAGGCAGTCCCACCACATCTGGTGTAAACCGACCCTCAATGTTTAGATGTGCTTCCCGAATCAAGAAAAAATTGAGTTCATGGTCCATTTTTAGTGTTGGTTTTGCTGAGTTGCACGCAGCTGAGCGGATGTAAACGTGTATAAACCTACTTTAAAGCAGGAACATCTAAACACAGGAAAACCTGATCTAGAAATCATAAAATTTTTATACTTTCCAGATATGTTCTCTTGCATTTAGAAAAGCTGTTCAAGTGTGCATGAGGCCTAATAGTACTACATGCGTTTATTAACAGTTTAAGACTGGGTTCACATATGTGCAGGGCCAGTTTTAATGTGATTTTGTAAAAGGAGCTTGGAGTGGTTTTGTTCAGCGGTTCAGGTGCAAATTTTTAACATGTATGACACTTGAAATTGCACCAAAACCGGACTGAAAATCGTACCTGACTTTTTTAAAAATTGCATTGCAGCCGACCTACACACATGTGAACTGGCTCCATAGAATGTGGGTTTGTGAATCGGATGCGGTTCAAAACGCATGCAGTTCACATATATGTGAACTGGGGCTTAACCTTCCTTAGTTTCACTTTTACCACCAATGTCAAGTTGCCTGAGCGAAGGTCCAACAAGTAATAGGTTAGAACTCCTAAAGAAGAAGATAATAATTAGCACCCTGGAAAGGGAAACAAAGCTGTTTCTGAAGCCGACCATAGATGGGTTGTATCTTGTTGGGTTCAGCACTTCAAAAAGTGAAACTTGTATATTATATAGATTCATTACACACAAAAGTGGTATATTTCAAGCATTTCTTTCTTTTAATTTTATGATTATTGCTTATAGCTAGTGAAAAAACAAAATTCTGTATCTCCAGAAAATTTTGAATGTTGTGAAAAAGTTCCAAATTGTTGACTCATGGTGTCACACTCTAATCAGCTAATTAACGCAAAATGCCTATAAGGTTTCCTGAGCCTTTAGCCCAGGTTCACACTGAACTGCGGGAATGAAGCCGTGTTCCCAGATGTGCTCCTTCCTCGTCAGTCCTGATTTCAGCGACGATTTCACAGACATCTGTGCGGGTTTCTGCACATATGTCAATGGAAATTGTAAAAAGTAGTACAGACATTTTTTTTTCAAATCAGAGCAGAGCTGCAAATGCGGCGTCGCACCAATTAGGACAGTGCAATTGCCGCGATTATACATGTCAAATCGCACCAGTGTGAACCAGGGCTTAAATGGTCTCTGGTTCAGTAGGTTACACAATCATGGGGAAGACTGACTTGACCGTTGTCCAGAAGACGGTCATTGACACCCTCCACAAGGAGAGTAAGTCACAAAAGGTCATTTCAGAGTGCTGTATCCAAGCATAATAATAGAAAGTTGAGTGGAAGGAAACTGGTAGAAATGGGTGCACTAGCAATGGGGATAACCACAGCCTTGAGAGGATTGTGAAGCAAAGGCCATTCAAGAATTTGGGGGAGCTTCACATGAAGTGGACTATGGCTGGTGTCAGTGCTTCAAGAGCCACCACACCAACTGTCGTATTCCTTGTGTCAAGCCACTCCTGAACCAGAGACAACGTCAGAAGCGTCTTACTTACCTGGACTAAGGAGAAGGACTAGATTGTTGCTCAGTGGTCCAAAGTCCTTTTGACGGAAGAAAGTAAATTTTGCATTTCATTTGGAAATCAAGGTCCCAGTGGAGAGGAGTGGAGAGACACAGAATCCAAGTTACATGAGGTCCTGTGTGAAGTTTTCACAGTTGTTGCTGATTTGGGAAGCCATGTCATCTGCTGGTGTTGGTCCACTGTGTTTTATCAAGATCAAAACCAAAATCGGTGCAGCCCTCTACCAGGAGATTCTAGAGCACTTCATGCTTCTCTCTGCTGACCAGCTTTATGGATATGCTGATTTAATTTTCCAGTAGGTCTTGGTAACTACCCACACTGCCAAAAGTACCAATACAGGGGGTCACCTAGTTACAAACATCCGACTTACAAACGACTCCTACTTGCAAACGGAGGGAGACAACAGGAAGTGAGATGAAATCTACCCCTAGGAAGATCAATTCACTCCTGTAAAAGCTATTATGGGGAAAAGGTACCTCCACTGATGCTTTGTCACCAAGGCCTGTTTCCGCAACAACCCAAAATTTTCAAAATCCAATTGTCATTGGGACAGAAAGTGAGGTGAAATCTTCTGAACAGGGGCACACACAGCAAAACAAATGCTATGGGGGTGTTAACCCTTCCCTGTGCTATCCAAAAAGCTTAAAAATAGTTTTTTTGGCTGGAGCTACACTTAAAAAATGTACCTGTTCCGACTTACAAACAGATTCAACTTAAGAACAAACCTACGGTCCCTAACTTGTTTGTAACCCGGGGACCCCCTGTACCTGGTTTAATAATCATGTTATCACTGTGCCTGATTAGCCAGCAAACTCGCCTGACCTAAACCACATAGAGATTCTGTGTGGTATTGTCAAGAGGAAGATGAGAGACACCAGACCCAACAATGCAGACGTGCAGAAGACTGCTATCAAAACAACCTGGGCTTCCATAACACCTCAGCAGTGCCACAGGCTGATCGCCTCCATGACACACTGCATTGATGCAGTAATTCATGCAAAAGGAGCTCCGAACAAGTATTGAGTGCATACTATACTGTACATACTTTTCAGTAAGCCAACATTTCTGTATTAAAAATCCTTTTTTAATTGGACTTATGTAATATACTAGTTTTTTGAGATGCTGTATTTGGGGTTTTCACTAGCTGTAAGCCATAATCATCAAAATTAAAAGAAAGAAATGCTTGAAAGTTATCACTCTGTCTAATGAATCTATATAATATGAGTTTAACTTATTGAATTACTAAAATAAATTAACTTTTTGATGATATTCTAATTTTTTGAGATGCACCTGTAGACCACTGCCTCATGACTAAAGTTGAGGATACTGGGTATAAATAGGCTTCGTGTCAAGGCAGAATCCAGCAGTTCATACAAAAAAAAAAGCCTGCTAGTAGTTTTGAATGAAAGCAGTACTGAATAGAAGAAAAAGTTTCCTGCACAATGATGTTAAAGGACTGACTGATAGGAACTGTTGGGTTGCAGTCATTGCAGCAATATCTGAATTCACATAGACACTGAATGTTGAAGTTGCATGTTGATTCAGTCTTCCAGGGGGTTAGTAGTAGTCTGGACTTTAGAAGTGAATTAGTAGCTGCTGCCTGAACGTTGCTCCGAAGAATTGAACTGCTTCGCTGTCTGCTTGGTGCTCACATGTTCTGAGCTATTCGGCTTTAGACTTCTTTGGCAAGCGTCAAACCTTTCCATTTTTAAATCAAGCCCAAACATGAGCAATTAATTTAGTTTAAATGGGGCACTTACTTTTTCACACATTTGAAATTAAATGATTTTGTGCATTCTCTAAAGTTTTCTTTATTTAGGCACCCTTTCTCTGTTATTAGATCTTGATTTTGGACTTGAAACTGGTAGGAAATGTGTAAAAATGGCAAAGCAATGTGCACTCCTTACCCTTTGCCCCAGCCCACCATTCTCTCCAGTTACACCTGCCATGGACTTTTGCAAAAACTGTGATGTGAATTGTGTGACGACAACCAAATTAACCAAAAAAAAAAAACATTTGCTTAAAGGAGAAGTATAGCCAAAGCTAGTTTTGGCTGTACTATGGATCACAGGAGTGCAATTCGTTTTGCACTTCTGTGATGTGTTTTCAGCAAGTCCGCTCCCTGCTGACGTCACCAATGTCATCCCGACAATGGTAGTCTGGATCCGACTGGCACCCGGCTCAGCCTCACAGCGAGCGGATGAGGGCCTGAGACAGCCGCCTCCGCCCCCTCCACAGCTCAGCACTCCAATGAGCGAGGAGGGAGAAGAGCAGAGAGCTGTGACTGACAGTCTGCAGGTCTCGGCTCGCAGAGCTGTGAAAACCAAGCGATTGGCGTTGTTCGATCGCTCGGTTCTCAGAGTTGATGTGCCGGGGGACAGATGCAGCATTGGACCAATTCTACATCCACCTGGCTAAGTATTAATCGGGAATAATTTACCTTAACTTCTCTTTTAATAAACCTCTATTGTGAATTCTATTGGCAAGCCAGGTGAGGCCGACATGGCCACCCGTGGCTTGAATTTCAGCCAGTTTAGCAGTAATTGGCTGAAATTCAAGTTGTGTAGGGCTAGCTTAACACTCCCTGTCATATACACTCACTGGCCACTTTATTAGGTACACCTTGCTAGTACCGGGTTGGATCCCCTTTTGCCTTTAGAACTACCTTTTTAAAGTGGTTGTAAAGTCAGAAGATTTTTTTTATCTTAATCCATTCTATACATGAAGATAAAAAGCCTTCTGTGTGCAGCAGCCCCCATAATACTTTCCTGAGCCCGCTTTTGATCCAGTGATGTTGCATGAGAGACTTGGCTGTCTAGGACGCTCCCTCCTTATTGGCTGAGACAACAGCAAAGCACCATTGGCTCCCACCGCTGTCAATCCAGTCAGTGAACCAATGAGGAGAGGGAGGGGCGGGGCCGCAGGTCCGTGTCTGAATAGACACCGGGAGCTGCGTCTTAGCTCGGGTGCCCCCATAGCAAGCTGCTTGCTGTGGGGGCCCTCAACAGGAGGGGAGGTGCCAGGAGCACCGAAAAGGGACCAGAGAAGAGGAGGATCTGGGCTGTTCTGTGCAAATCCACTGCGCAGAGCAGGTCAGTATAACACGTTTGTTATTTTTAACAAAAAAAAAACAAGACTTTAGTATCACTTTAATTCTTTATGACATAGATTCAGCAAGGTGTTGGAAACATTACTTTAGAGATTTTGGTCCATATTGACATAACATCACCCAGTTGCTGCAGATTTGTCAGCAGCACATCCATGATGCAAATATCCTGTTCCACCACATCCCAAAGGTGCTCTATTGTATTGAGATCTGGTGACTGTGGAGACCATTGGAGTACAGTGAATTCATCGTTATGTTCAAAAAACCAGTGGTGAGATGATTTGAGCTTCGTGACATGGTGCATTATCCTGCTGGAAGTAGCCATCAGAAGATGTGTACATTGTAGTCATAAAGGGATGGATATAGACAGAAACAATATTCGTGTAGGCCGTGGCGTTTAAACGATGCTCAATTGGTACTGAGGGGCCCAAAGTGTGCCAAGAAAATATCCCTCTCACCATTACACCACCAGCCTGAGCCGTTCATACAAGACAGGATGGATCCATGCTTTCATGTTTACACCAAATTTTGACCCTACCATATCAATGTTGCAGCTAAAAACGAAACTCGGCAGACCAGGCATCATTTTTCCAGTCTTCTATTGCCTCAGTTTCCTCTTAGCTGACAGGAGTGGCACCCAGTGTGGTCTTCTACTGCTGTAGCCCATCTGCCTCAAGGCTTGATGTGTTGTGTGTTCATAGAGGGTATTCTGCATACCTTGGTTTAAAGCTGCACGATTTTGGCTGAAATGAGAATCACAATTTTTTTTTTTTTTTTTTGCTTAGAATAAAGATCACGATTCTCGCGGTGTAACATCTTTACATCTTTTACATTCTACAAAAAAAATTGGGCTAACTTTACTGTATATTTTTTCCCAAAAAATTGCATTTGAAAGGCTGCTGCGCAAATACAGTGTGACATAAAATATTGCAACAGCCGCCGTTTTATTTTCTAGGATCTCTGCTAATATATATATATATATATATATATATATATATATATATATATATATATATATATATATATATATATATATATATATATATATATATATATATATATATATATATATATAAATAAATAATGTTTGGGGGTTCCAAGTCATTTTATAGCGTGAAATGTGAAAATAATGTTTAGTCTTTTAAAGGGGTTGTAAACCCTCAAGGTGAAAATCCTTTTGTAGTGCAGCAGCCCCCTTTTTAGTTATCTGAACCCGATCGTTCCAGTGATCGGGTCCTCATTAGCTGGATTGATAGCAGCAGGAGCATTGGCTCCCTCTGCTGTCAATCAAAGCCAGTGACACAGGGGCGGGGCAGAGTTCTGCTGTCTGTGTCAATGGACACAGTAGCAGGACTCAGGAGCGTGCCCCCAGGGAATGTGGGTCTCCGCGGGGACACTCAAGAAGAGGAGCGCCGCTGGGGGACCTCAGAGGAGGAGGATCGGGGCCCCTCTGTGCAAAACCCTTGCACAGAGGAGGTAAGTATGACATGTTGGTTATTTAAAAAAAAAGCAAAAAAACCCCAAACCTTTACAACCCCTTTTAAGTGGTTAAACTGACCTCATTTACAGACCTAAGTTCATTCCTTTGATGTCAAAATTAAATATTTCTGTTTTATCTCCGATGTTGGGATTAACTTGGCAGCTGCCTGGATTTATTATTTTTTATTTTTTTGTCAGATGTGAGCAGAGAACTCTGCACTTGTTAAATAGAATCGGGAGATTCTGTTTTAAGATGTAGAGGGGAGTAGAATTGTGATTTTGATTAACGATTAATCATGCAGCTCTACCTTGGTTGTAACGAGTGATTATTTGAGTTACTGTTGCCTTTCTATCATCTCAAACTTGTCTGCCCATTCACCTCTGACATCAACAAGGGAATTTCCTCCACGCAACTGCTGCTCACTGGATATTTTCTCTTTTTCGGATCACTCTCTGTAAACCCTAGAGATGGTTGTGCATGAAAATCCCAATAGATCAGCAGTTTTTGAAATACTCGGACCTGCCCATTTGGCACCAACAACCATGCCACGTTCAAAGTCACTTAAATACCATTTCTTCCCTATTCTGATGCTTGGTTTGAACTTCAGCAAGTTGTCTTCACTACGTCCTAGATACCTAAATGCATTGAGTTGCTGCCATGTGATTGGCAGATTAGAAATTTTGTGTTGCCAAGCAATTGAACAGGTGTATCTAATAAAGTGGCCGGTGAGTGTGTATGTGAGCTATATTAATCTCTATGGCTGTAACGTGTAGCCTGTTTTGCTCTGTTTTTAGCTGCAATGTTGGATAAAAAGAAGCTGCAACAGCTCTTGGTGTAACAGTAACCTTCATGTTTATAGGGATTATGTTCCAGTGGCACAAACTGTCTAAAAAGGAGTTCCAGCCTGGAATACTGTAGCTGCTGACTTTTAATATAAGGACACTTACCTGTCCAGGGAGCCTGCGATGTCTGCACCCAAAGCTGTCCCGTTAATCGGCTCTGGGTGCAGGCATCAGCATCCTTACTATGGGAAACAGGAAGTGAAGCCCTGCGGCTTTACAGCCTGTCTCCTACTGCGCATGCTTGAGTCGCTCTGCACTTTCTGAATGGTCCCGCTGTCTTCTGTGACCTGTGTGTGTCTCCCAGAGGGCAGCGGGGAGGAAGGAGGAGGGGCTGCAATTGACGTAGGTTGCCACGGCGCCGTTAGACGGAAGTGGGAGCGGATGCCTTTTTTTTGCCAAATGTGGCAACGGAGGGTGGGGGGGGAGAGTAAGCAGAGCTTCAACATTTGGGTGGAACTCCACTTTAAGGGCTCATGCACACTGCAGCTTGAAGGCTCTCAAAGAAGCTGCTCCTACGGGCTTTTGAGCTCTTATTTTTTCTGCCTAGAAACCCCCCTCCATGTTTGCCAAATGTGTCCATGCACACTATGGCGTTTTTGGGCATAATCTCCTACAGGCAGAAAAACCCCCCACTAAACTCGCGTTTTTGAGAGGAACTAGTGCCCCAAAGAGCTCAAAGAAGCTCAAATGCACGAAAACCTTTGTTCCAGCTTTTTGTTTTGTTTTTATAGTGGTTAAGAAAAAAACTATCTAGGAGGGTTTGTGGAAAAAAAACTCTTATGCTCAAAGGACTGAAGAAGCTCAATAAAAAAGTGCACAAGAGCACAAAAAAAGCACAAGCTTTTCAAGCTATAATAAAAGATCAAATGCCTGTAAAAGCAGCTTTTTTTTTTTTTTCCATTAATTTTTTTGAGCTGCAGTGTGCATGAGCCCTTACTGTGATGTGAGTGGCATCAAAGTATCTTGCAATGACGACACAACCGGAAACTTTTGAGAGAGTTGGGAAGTAGCTGCCAAATAGAATGCAAGGCTTTTTGAAGATACCCTTGTGCTATGGGGTCCTTTCACACAGGCGTTCCGTTTGTTTCACCAGTTCAGTCACTTTTTTCAAAGAAAAAACGAATCCAGTTTTTTATATCAGTTTCTCATCAGTTTTTTTTTTTTACATCCACTACCAATGCAAAAACAGTTTGTCTGTTTTTACATCTGTTTTTTTTTTAAACTGAACAATAATAGGGCTTTGATCCATTTCAAAAAATGGATGTTGAATTGACAAATATGGATTTAAAAGGATGATCATCTGTTTACATCTGTTTTGCCATAGAGATGCATTGATGTCCATTTTTCATCTGTCGATGGATGAAAAATGCACAAACAGAACACCTGTGTGAAAGGGGCCATAACAATGGTATATAGCAAGTTTACAAACAGGAATTTTGGAGGTGCAAGCTCTGTGAGACTGGTGGCATCTTAAAGCTGATGACCTCGAAGGTTCACTTTAAAGCCAAACTTTGGCCAAGTGTGACAGGGTTGGAACCTCTGTTCGATTTTTATTGCTGTCTGTGCCTATTTTGGGAACTAAACCCCACTATCTGCCAAGGATGGTGCCACCTGCCAACCTAGGCAGGTTGAATTTGCCTGCAGACCACCTTTCGATAACAGCCTCATATAATGCTGTGATTAAAAGAATTTAAAGGAGAGGTATGGCCATACTTTTTCTTGTAGGTCACAGGAGTACATTAGTTCTGCATTCCTGTGATTCAGCTGACATAGGGCTAAAGCATGCTGTCAGCTGTTACAGAGCTAGTCCCAGCTCTGCAGAGATCATGACAATAATATCAGGGACTGTCCAGATTCTGGACTTGCAGCTGGCTCAGTCTCTCAGGGCGCCGCTGACAGTCTGAGCCAGTTCCTCCCTCCCCCTCCACAGCCTGGCGCTTCAGTGAGCGCTGGAGGGGCAGAGCACACAGAGATGACTGACAGTCCCAGCTCTGCTTAGAGCGGACCCAAGATCTGAGCCATCAGCCATCTTTGATCTCTCAGTTCTCCGTGTGGAGCCGGCAGCTGTAGCATCGGATCAATGCTGCACCCACCTAGGTGAGTATGTGGTTTTTATACATTTTCTTATCCCGCACTTCTATTTGAAATTCGGTGAATGAAAGAAGCAGGCCAGAGACAGTAATGCTAGTGAGAAAATAGCTGGATGGTGCTGGACATCCTCCAGCCAAAATATGAGATAGGATCTATTTGCTTGCTGCAGCTTCTAGTGTACACTGTAAGGAACTCAGAGTAAGCAATTTCAGTACAGAAGGGGGCATGTACAACTGTGGTAGGAGTTCTGCTCTAAAGCGGTATAAAACCCAAAAACAAAATCTTATATTGCAGCTTACCAATTCTTAGATGTGGTGGCTGCATTCATTTTTGTAGGCTTTTTATTTCCTTTATTTTCACCTGGGGTTCCGAGCAGTGAGTCTTAGGCTCCTTTTTAGGGCGTCTCCAAAGTAGCATGATTTCCAGTGTGACTTTGATCTTAAGGTACATTCTCTGCACCAAAGTAGTGTCAGCCGGAATGGCTCTTATAGAAAAAAAAATTGAATTTCACATGTCCTGCAACTTGGGGTCTCACAAGTCGGGTCCCAAGTTGCAGAAGTGTTAAAAGAAGTCTAATGCTACGTACACACAAGCGGACTTTACGGCAGACTTTGCCCGGCGGACTTTTCAACGGACTTTATGACGGACTTTCTGAATGAACGGACTTGCCTACACACAATCCACCAAAGTCCGACGAATTCATACGTGATGACGTACGACCGGACTAAAACAAGGAAGTTCATAGCCAGTAGCCAATAGCTGCCCTAGCGTGGCTTTTTGTCCGTCGAACTAGCATACAGACGAGCGGACTTTTCGACCGGACTCGAGTTCGACGGATAGATTTAAAAACATGTTTCAAATCTAAGTCCGTCCAACTTTTGAGAAAACAAAGTCCGCTGGAGCCCACACACGATCGAATTGTCCGACGAAATCCCGTCCGCCGGGCAAAGTCTGCCGTAAAGTCCGACCGTGTGTACGCGGCATTACTTTTCAACTTCTTTTAACAGACCAAGCTGTTAAGCAAAAGTGGCAGTTAGGGGATTGAAACAAACCATTTCAGGTGACACTAAATGATATCTTCATTCTCCAAAAATGATCAATACAGATTCATTACTAAACCCAACAATCTCATGTATCCCAAATCCGTTACATTCAAGGTATACCTTGCCTGAACTGTTAGTTATGAAAGTGGAACTTTTGCTTTAAAAAAAAAAAAAAATTCCCATCAGCCATGCGCAGCTTAGTGTAAGAATTTTGGCAATGCTGAAATGACTGAACTCCTGCATGTGACATCAAATAGCTGGTGTCATAGCTGATCACACGTGCAGCACCAGGATAACTAGAGATCAAACAGAGGCTAAGATGGCAACTTCATTGACTGTAAAGAATAGGAGGGTGTGGTTCCACTTTAATAAAAATAGAATTTGGATATTTGGAGAAGGCTGGGAGCAATAGAAGGTACAGTTTTAAGGTAATACATATTTGAATAGAATTTTTTGTATTTAAACCAGAGTTTTGTGCTTACAATGGTGGTCATTTATTCATTGATAAAAACCTTTATCCTAAAAGGAAAACTGTTGCTGTAGATTCTTAGTGTTAGTTTGAGTTTACTACTGAATTTGTTAAGCCTGGTACACACTTTTTTTTTCATGCAACCTCGAGGGTTGGACGAAATACCCTGACAGCTCTAGTCAGGAGCCGCTGTACTAATTATGCAAAGTCAGTCCAACAATCTCCCCCGCTGAGCTGTTGTGTTCTGACAGGGGGACAGCCCCCCCCCCCGCCAAAACACTCAGATCAGCACTTTCTGGTATAGCCTGAGAGCGCTGATCGGGAGTCGGTCGGCTGCTGGTTTTCCAGCCTGCACGTTCGACAGAACCTGGCTGTACAAGCAGTTCGTTTCCATTTGACCACCCCATAAAGAACAACGGGGCTGTGCCTGACCTGCTGAGGAGGCGGATCCGCTTAACGGGGCCTAAGACAAGAAGTGGTTATTTGGCCTGATTACCAGGTGAAAATAAAGAGAAAAATACTGCGTTAATTTACAGTATAGGCAGAGCAGATGCTGAAGAAATACATTTTAACAGTTATCTTTAGGGTGTTTATATACATTTATGTGGTGCCCTGCTGTGAATTTGCCTAGTAATGACATTTCAAACCACGTTCCAGATGGCAACACTATCGAAAATAGATCCAAAGTATGTCTCTATTGCCCCAGGCATTCAGAAACACATGGATCTGTACACATCATGAGGTCTCCATTCAGAATTGACTGAATGCAGTCTATTGCTAGTCTAAGCAGAAAATAGATATGTATTTGTGTGTAACTTTCCCTTACAAACACCACTTATGCTTATATTGGACCTAATTTTAGGCTCCATTCACACTTGTGCGACGACATGCAACTTTGGAGACATAAAGTTGCAGCCCATGCATTTCAATGGAAGCCGATCAAATTTAGGCAACTTTTAAAAAGGTTCCTGCAGTACTTTGATGCAACTTTCATGTAACTAGAGTGCCATAGACTGCAATGTAAACTCTCAAACATTGTACCTTTTAATGTTATCAATGTGACAGTTGTGCAACAGTCAAAGATGCACCCATCCAAATAGGCATCAAAACTGCAATGGAAAAAGCATGACTTTGGAGTCTCAAGTGTGAATGGAGCTTTATTTTTTTGCTGCTATCTCAGTTTTCAAGTCTGCTCAACCCATGAACATTTGTAGAAGATATTTAGTTCTGACTATTTAAAGTGTTTGTAGTTTGTAAAGCTTCTTGCACAGAGCAGCCCTGATCCTCTTCTTCTAGGGTCCCCCGCCGGTGCTCCAGGCCCCTCATCTTCATCGGATGCCCCCATGGAAGGCCACTTTCCTTGGGGGCACCGTTGCGGGCTGGCTCCCGAGTCCTGCTGCTGCATCCATTGACAGACAGTGGGACTCGGTCCTGCCCCCCACTCCTGTGTCACAGGATTTGATTGACAGCAGCGGAGCCAATGGCTCCTGCTGCTATTAATCTGTCCAACGAGGAGAGAGTTAGGCTGGAGCCGCTGCACTAGTGCACATCGCTGGACCGTGCTCGGGTAACAAAAATGGGGGTCTGTGGGGGAGCTGCAGCACAGAACGTTTTTCACCTTAATGCATTAAGGTGAAAAACCTGGAGACTATACAGTCACTTTAAAGTATAACTAAAGGCAAAGCTTTTTTACGTTTTTGGGAGAGGGATTAAAACACCTGTGAGAATCCCAAATATTGGGTTGCCCCCGAATAGTAATAGAGGGGAAATTTTCCAATGGGACAACTTGTTCTGGTGACACCTGGGATTTCTTCACTTTAGAGGGATTTCCTCTCACTTCCTGTTTCCGCTATCCAAAATGGGGAAAAAAAGTTTTGGCTTTAGTTCTACTTTAAAGCAAAGTTCCACCCAGAAATGGAACTTCTGCTGGCCCGGTCCCCCCCTCTCCGATGTCACATTTGACACCTTTTCAGGGGGGAGCAGATACCTGTCAAATCCAGGTATTTGCTCCCACTTCCGGCGAGCGAGCGCTGCAGATTCTGTGGAGAACTACGTGATGTCTGGCCCCTCCTCCCCCGCTGTCTTCTGGGAGACACACAGGTCCCAGAAGACAGCAAGGACCATTCAGAACGCGCAGCGAGACTCACGTATGCGCAGTAGGAAACAGGCTGTGAACCCGCAAGGTTTCACTTCCTGTTTAAATGACTGAAGATGTCGGCGCCGAAAGTGTC
The DNA here is from genome assembly GCA_037952925.1 of Lithobates clamitans. Taxonomy (NCBI): domain Eukaryota; kingdom Metazoa; phylum Chordata; class Amphibia; order Anura; family Ranidae; genus Lithobates; species Lithobates clamitans. The sequence continues at coordinate 1,527,772 of JBBGZY010000194.1, read as the reverse complement.
CTTATATTAAAAGTCAGCAGCTGCATTATTTGTAGCTGCTGACTTCTAATTTTTTTTTTTCGCAGGCGGAACTCTGCTTTAAAGCTAAAGTGTAATGTATGTAGCTTTTAATGTTTGTGCTGTGGAGATGACGGTGTGCAGGGAAAGGAGACCAAGCACTTTCAACATAGGAGAGGACACTCTATAGGTCTGCAAGAAGAAAGGTAAGGTTTAACTTTAGGGAATCTTTCCAAATGTTTGAGCTTTTGTCTGACTCTACTATTGGAAGAATGATGTCATAAAACATAGCTTCAGGGATAAGTGGTTGTCTCCAAATGTTAAAACACATTCCATCCTTCTTTTCAAAATTAAAATATTTGAGCACATGCTGAAGAACACAGATATGTAAAGCTTTGACTGGTTTCCATCTGATGATGATCTGTATACACAAGATCCCTGGGTTAGAAACATCGGACTTACAAACGATTCCTACTTGCACACAAAGGGAGACAACAGGAAGTGGGAGGAAATCACCCCCTAGGAAGGGAAATTCACTCCTAAAGGCTACTTTCACGCTGTAGCACCTCTAAAACAGCGCTAAAGCGCCGGTCATATTTGTGGTGCTTTAGTGGCACTTTTGTGGCACTTTTTTTGGGCGCAGGCAGGCCAACGGGACCTTAACCACTTGCGGACCGCCCGCCGTCATTTTAAATTGGCTGTTTGGAGAGGAATACCGTTGTTATGGCAACAGATGGCTGCCATAACCCTGGTATCCTTTTCATCATCGGGCAGTAATCTTTCACATAAAAGTGGTTTCTGCGGCGGATTTGCCGTGAGATCACTTTTATCGGGGGCGGAAGAGGGGCCCCGGTGGTCTCTTCTGCTTAACGGACCTGCCGGTAGCGGCGGAGATGATCAGGTCCTCTTCCCTGACAGGCATGGAGCCGAGTGAGGGAAAGATGGCCCCCACTCGGCTCCACACCATTGGATGGCGGAAGCGACATCAAACGTCACTTTCGCCCAATGGTCTTAAAAGGGAATTATTTAACATTTTTTTTTTTCTTATTGCATTTTGGTGTAAATGTGAGATCTGAGGTCTTTTTGACCCCAGATCTCACATTTAAGAGGTCCTGTCATGCTTTTTTTCCTATTACAAGGGATGTTTACATTCCTTATAATAGGAATAAAAGTGACCCAATTTCTTTTACAGTACAGTGTCAAAATAAAAAGTAAAATAAGAAAAAAAAGAAAATTAAAGCGCCCCGTCCCATTGAGCTCAAACACAGCAGCAAACGCATACGCAAGTCACGCCCGCATATGAAAATGGTGTTCAAACCACACATGTGAGGTATCGCTGCGATCGTTAGAGCGAGAGCAATAATTCTAGCACTAGCCCTCCTCTGTAACTCAAAACTGGTAACCTTTAGAAATTTTTAAACGTTGCCGATGGATATTTTTAAGGATAAAAGTTTGTCGCCATTCCACAAGCAGGCAAAATTTTGAAGTGTGACATGTTGGGTATCAATTTACTCGGAGTAACATTATCTTTCACAATATAAAAAAAAAAATTGGACTAACTTTACTGTTTTTTTTTTTTTTTAAATTTAAAAAAGTGTATATGCTTCCTAATTCAGAACCATAGGGTTATATCGCCCCCTACAGGAGTAGGACACTAGACAGAAAAGACTTGGCTATGCCCATGGGCAGTCCTAGGTGGAATACACCCCCCTCTCTGCTATAGGCCTTCAGTTTTTTTCTGCCTAGTCAGGAATAAAGACCTAGCTGGGATCTCTAGTCCTGGCGCGTTTTATTTTTTTGTTTGGTTTGTTTCCTGGATTTTTTCCGGTGAGATCTGCAATCAACTGCCGAACTGGGCGACGGGCTGGACATTTGATCCGGTGTTCTTCCCAGCGAGCGCGTGCAGACCGCAGCTACGCGCTAGGTTGGTCGTGACCTAGCCCCACTGGACGTGGACTGGCCCCGCGAGTTGAACGTTTCACGAGGTCGCATACGATCGGGTCTCGGCTCGAGTCGTAGTGTCCCTCATGGCCAACAGCCCCCCACTTCGTTTGTGAGGAGGTTCTGTCTGGAGCGGTGCCTGTCTGGTCCTGGTATGGTGAGTAAATGTCCCCCCTCTCCCCCTGGTGGGTTTGCGGTGGACGCAGGCCCCTCCCCGGGACGGTCGGTTCTGCGGCTTTCCCTCTGCCCTTGCACCCTCTCTTCCTGGGATATATGGTCCCTGGAGGTCCCCTGGTAGCCCCTCTTTCTCCTCCCTCCTCTATATGGGGTAGTGTGGTGCCATGATGGATCCTGAGGGATGGGGTTGCGTACTGGTGGGCAGGGGTTGCATGCTGCCAGGTGCAGTGCTTACCGGGGAGGGGGAGGCACTGGTTGCTCCCGGGGGTCTTTCTTTCTTTCTTTCTTTCTTTCTTTCTTTCTTTCTTTCTTTCTTTCTTTCTTTCTTTCTTTCTTTCTTTCTTTCTTTCTTTCTTTCTTTCTTTCTTTCTTTCTTTCTTTCTTTCTTTCTTTCTTTCTTTCTTTCTTTCTTTCTTTCTTTCTTTCTTTCTTTCTTTCTTTCTTTCTTTCTTTCTTTCCCTTGTGTAGCACAGCCATTTTGCCGTAGCCGGCGTCTTTTCCCCCTAGTGCCTGCTGACTTCTTTTGGCTGGCAGCCATGTTTGTGTAGCTCGGCGGCCATGATTTGGTGTGGTTTTTTTTTTTTTTTTTTGTGCTCCGGCAGCGGCGGCCATTACGTTGTAGCCCAGAGGACATTTTTTCCTGTGCTATCCTCTTCTTCAGACGCCATGTGTGTGCGGGTCTACGGTGGTGAGTCTGGTGGGGTCCCTTCCTCCCTCTGCTGTGGGGGGTGTCCTGGTGTTCCGGTGCCGCTACCGGCATGGGGGGTGTCCCTTTGCAGTGGTCACTCTTGGTGTGGGGGGGGGGTCTCTTCTTCCCCTATAGAGTCTCAGGAGCATGTTTCCCCACCTGACCCCCTATCAGAGGCTGCGGGTCCCTCTGGGTCCCAGCCATCCGTTGACGCACTGACGGCGGCCCTGGAGACCTTTGTGTCCCGGGTGGAGGTGGCTCTTGGGCCCAGACTAGCAAGAAGCGTCCCCCACCTTCCCCTGCTTCATCTGTCTCGCCAGATCCTGAATCTTGTTCAGCTGCCGAGGACTGGGCCCACCCTGCGGGGTCTGCGGCCACGCTCCTAAATTTTTCGGACAGTGAGGATGATTCCTCTCCCCCTGTGGCTGCACGCGAGAAGGTGCTGGTGGACTCACTAATTGCATCTGTGCAGCAAACTTTAAAAATGGAGGCTGCGGTGGAGGTGCTGGTCCCTTTTGGCACTCACAAGCCGTCTCGCGCGGCAAAAGTGTTCCCTTATCCCTCCCTTTTTGACAAGTTTGTCCATAAGGAATGGGCGCATCCAAAACGTCCCTTTTGCGGTCCCAAACTGCTTCGCTGTGCGTTATCCTTTTGAGGAGAGTCTTCTCAAGAAGTGGACGACTCCACCTGTGGTGAATCCTCCAGTCTCTCGATTTGAACAAAGCCACCATGATTCCGGTTGAAGACTCTCTGGCTTTTAAAGATCCGGCTGACAGGAAGGCAGAGTCTATATGAGCCGCTCTATGTTCACTACTGCGGGTTTGGCGCATTGGCCGGTCCTTGCCATTGCCCTGGTGTCTGGTAGAGTGGGCGAAGCTGTTGTGCTGTGACCTGGAGGGTGATCAGTTTCCTCCTGCCTTATTATTATTGTGGCTGGATAAGTGTTGGACTGTGGACCAGGCCTCTAAAAAAGCCCCAGCTGATCTGCCTTTTCATGGCGTTCGTTTTGTTTGGGGCCACTCTGTATGATATCATTAAGAGTGTCACAGGGAGAAGAGTACTTTTCTTCCACAGTCAAAGGGGAAGGATCCACATCACATGCGTGGTCTTTCCTCCTTGGCTCACAGAACGTTTTTTCGTCCCTCAGGGTCCACTAATAAAGGCTCAAAGTCTTTCAAGCCCCCCCTCGGGAGTTTCCAAGCGACCCTGGTCGGGCAAACCGAGAGCAGGGTTCTCCAGACCCCCAGATAAGGCTCCTTCGGCATGTAGGGGCGCCTTCACCCGCAGTCAAACCTGTTTATGATCCCCCAAAAAGAGGGTACGGTACGTTCGATTCTGGACCTCAAGGCCCTGTACAGCTTTGTGCGGAAGTTCAGAATGAAGTCCATTTGCTCCGTGGTGGCATCTCTTCATTAGGGGGACTTTCTTGCCTCCATCGACATCAAGGATGCCTACCTGCACATTCCCATATGTGCACAACACCAGTGGTTCCTCCGCTTTGCTGTGGGAGAGGAGTATTATTAGTTTGCGGCTTACCCTTTGGTCTCGCCTCTGCTCCTCAGGTCTTCACCAAGGTATTGGCCCCGGTTCTGGCGCTACCAGTGAATTACTCTTCTGGGCTACCTGGATGACCTTATGATGCGAGCAGAGTCCCCAGCGACCCTGAGGGACGACGTGGAGATCGCTATTCAACTGGCAGATTTTGGGTGGCTGATAAATTACCAAAAGTCTGCACTGATTCCAGTTCAGAGATTGGTTTATCTGGGTCTGACTCTGGATTCCGCTCTGGCCAGTGTGTTCCCTCCGTAGGACAAACCCCAGAGGTTACAGACGGCAACCCACTTACTGCTGTCCAGCAGGTGGGTCTCCCTGCTTTAAAGCAGAAGTCTGTCCCCGCCCCCACCAAGAAAAATAAGTCAGCAGCTACAAATATTGCAGCTGCTGACTTTTAATTTATGGACACTTACAAGTCCATTGAGCCTGTGATGTCGGCACCCCAGCTGATGTTCAGATCGGCTGTCAGGTGCAGCCAGCGCCGCCATTCCTGGTAAGGGAACCCGGCAGTGAAGCCTATCAGTGAAGCCCTACTGCGCATTATTGAACTGTGCTACGCTTTCTAATTGGCCTGGCGGTGGAGGAAGAAAGAGGGGGGCCGAATTTCCAAGAGACGGTGCTGCGGCGCCGTCTCCGGAAGTGGGGAAAGGGGACCTGTCAAAAACGGGGAGAGGGAGGGCAGGAGCAGAGGAATAACCGTAAGTTCCACTTTTGGGTGGAACTCCGCTTTAACCCTTCCCTATGCTATCCAAAAAAGTAAACATTTTTTTTGGCTGGAGCTACATTTAGAAAATGTATCTGTTCCGACTTAAAAACAAATTCAACTTAAGAACAAACCTACAAACCCTAGCTTGTTTGAATCCTGGGGACTGTCTGTTTTATGTATAGAAAAAAGCCCTTAAGTATTGGTATGTTTTTTTTCATTGGTGAAGGCCTCAAGATTGAGAAAGAGTGTTGATAAAAATATGTCTTAAACTGAAGGTGTGCATTCAAAACTAGTCATCTTATCAGAATAAGGAACCCTTTCTGCCATTGTATTGGAAATAGTCAGAAAGAAGCCACAAATGCAGTGTATTGTATATTTGATCTTGACACCCCAAAACATAATGTGGATCATGGTGGTCTAGCCCAACCTTTTTTAACCAGGGTGCCTTGAGGTTTCTTCAGGGGTGCCTTGGCAAAATGCCTAAAAATTGCCCCAAAATTGTATACAACAGCAGATGGATGAAGCCTGCCTTTTTAGTTACACAAAGCCACAGGTTTTCGTTGTGCACCATTATGACCTTCTAGCCGACGGCGTCCTAAAAACCAATGACCCTCCCCTGCCTCTCTTTGTCAGAGCTGGGGTCACATTAGCTGAGTGATTGAGAAAAACTGAGGGAGAAGAGACACACACTCATCACATGCCTGACGAAGGGGTCCTGCGTGACTCCGAAACGTTGCACTCTTTGTGTTGTGATCATGCAATAAACTACACGTTTGGACGCTATCTACGCTGTTCCATGGTGTGCTGGCAAATATTTCCATTTTAAACTGAGGGAGATGAGACACACACTGGAATACTAGTCCAGTACCAGTGTGCAAAAGTGTATTGGATTTGGAAGAATAAATTGCATCTAACGTTGGGTGTCCTACGTGTGTGAATGTTCATGCATTATGTAAAACTAATAGAATCGTTTTTTACATTTTAGAATGGGATGCCTCCAAACTGTCCATAATTTTAGAGGGTGTCTTGAGATTGTCCATAATCTTAAAGGGTGCCTTGACATAAAACGGGTTGAAAAACACTGGTCTAGCCCATGTTTTACTTCCTTTTGTGATAAACTGTAAAAGAAACATGTTCAATGTTTCCAGTTCAGAGTATAGGTAAGACTTCATGCACACTGGATGTTTTGCCAACTCTTTTAGAAGCCTTTCCTCCTGGCAGCAGCATTTTTAGTAGAAAAAAAAAACACTTGACACTTGTAACACGTTTAGACGCATTTAAGCGTGTCACACACTTAAGTGTTAATTTATTTAATTGTCCAGACTAATAATTTATTCTGGCCATTGAAATTAAGTAACACTCAAGCACTAAATGCACATAGCGTTAGCTCGCGTTTACACGCTTCAAACGCTTTTTCTGCTCCTAAATGCGCTGGCAGTGTTTTTTTTTTTTTTTTCCTGCCTGTAAAATTCTCTAAATGCCTGTGTGTGTGCATGGACACATAGGCCAACATGCAGGGGCATTTAGAGGCAGAAAAACAACCCCAATAAAAACCGCCAGATGCCCCAAACAGCCATGGTAAAAACGTCCAGTGTGCATGAGGCCTAATAGTAATTCAGATATAATTTTGATGAAGACATGTTGTTTGTCTTTAGTAAAGATGGTTGTAAAAGGAAAGCAACATTAATGTTTTAGACACTTAAACTGAGACCTGTTTTTATGTTCTTAGTCTGTAGTCTGAAATCCATCACTCTGTTATTTATTTTAGGTATTGCCTTCTTCAAGTGAGTTTGTACAAACATGCTGCCTCTTGTGTCACCGGGAAAGGAAAGATTGGTTGGGTTCAGTGCCTCACAATGCGGTGCTCTCTGCCATGGATGAAATTCCTGCTTCTTTCATGCCTTCCTTGGCACAGAACCTTTTGGGTGAAATGCCGCTATGGATTTGCCAGAGCTGCCGGAAAAGCGTGGAGGAAGAGGAGAGACAGGCATTGCCAGAGCAGCCATTAGCGGTGAGTATTCTATCCAGTCTAATATTAGCTGAGGACTTTCTGCTGTTCTGGCCTCCTTGGCTTTCTATTTTGCTGTAACTGACTTACAGTTGTGCTCATAAGTTTACCCTGGCAGAATTTGATTTCTTGGCCATTTTTCAGAGAATATGAACGATAACACACAAACATTTTTTTTCACTAATGGTTAGTGTTTGGCTGAAGCCATTTATTAACCATCAACTGTGTTTACTCTTTTTAAATCATAATCACAACAGAAACTACCCAAATAACCCTGATCAAAAGTTTACATACCCTGATGATTTTCGCCTGATAACATGCACACAAGTTGACACAAAGAGGTTTGAATGGCTATTAAAGGTAACCATCCTCACCAGTGATCTGTTTACTTGTAATTGGTATGTGTGTCTAAAAGATCAATGAGTTTCTGCACTCCTGACAGACCCTTGCATCTTTCATCTAGTGCTGCACGTTTCTGTATTCTGAGTCATGGGGAAAGCAAAAGAATTGTCAAAGGATCTGCGGGAAAAGGTAGTTGAACTGTATAAAACAGGAAAGGGATATAAAAAGATGTCCAAGGAATTGAGAATGCCAATCATTAGTTTTCAAACTCTAATCAAGAAGTGGAAAATGAAGGGTTCTGTTGAAACCTAACAATGGTCAGGTAGACTAACTAAAATTTCATCCACAACTGCCAGGAAAATTGATTGGGATTCAAGAAAAAAACACAAATAACTTCAGGTGAAATACAGGACTCTCTGAAAACATGCGGTGTGGCTGTTTCAGGGTGCACAATAAGGAAGCACTTGAAGAAACATGGGCTGCATGGTCGAGTCGCCAGAAGAAAGCCATTACTACACAAATGCCACAAAGTATCCCGCTTACAATACGCCAAACAGCAACAGAGACAAGCTTCAAACCTTATGGCACAAAGTCATTTGAAGTGATGAGACCAAAATTTTTGCTTTTTGGCCACAACCATAAACGCTACATTTGGAGAGGAGTCAACAAGGACTACGATGAAAGGTACACCATTCCTAGTGTGAAACACGGAAGTGGATCGCTGATGTTTTGGGGATGTGTGAGCTACAAAGGCACAGGAAATTTGGTCAAAATTGATGGCAAGATGAATGCAGTATGTTATAAAAACAATACTGGAGGAATATTTGCATTCATCAGCCAGGAAGCTGCGCATGGGACGTACTTGGAGATTCCAACATGACAATGATCCAAAACACAAGGCCAAGTCGACCTGTCATTGGCTACAGAAGAATAAATTGAAGGTTCTGGAGTGGCCATCTCAGTCTCCTGACCTCAATATCATTGAGCCACCCTGGGGAGATCTCAAACGTGCAGTTCATGGCAGGCAGCCCAAGAATTTACAGGAACTGGAGGCTTTTTGCCAAGAGGAATGGGCAGCTTTACCATCTGAGAAGATAAAGAGCCTCATCCACAAATACCACAAAAGACTTCAAGCTGTCATTGATGTTAAAGGGGGCAATACACGGTATTAAGAACTGGGGTATGTAAACTTTTGATCAAGGTCATTTGGGTATTTTCTTTTGTGATTATGATTTAAAAACCGTAAACCGCTGATAATAATTGGCTTCAGCCAAACACTAACCATGAGTGAAAGAAAAGTTTTTTTGTGTTATCCATCATATTCTCTGGAAAATGGCCAAGAAATCATAAATTCTGCCAGGGTATGTAAACTTATGAAAACAATTGTATATTGTTTTTCAATCTGTTGTGCTTATTGCTTTTCTTACATACTGTGTTACGTGGGTTACACCCTGTAAGAAAATTGGGTGAATGATTGTCCAGTTTTTCTCAACATGTTACAGCAAGTTAAAACCTGGGAAGGTACTAATTGTATGAAAATTCTCGATCGACAAAGGGGTTTTTTTTTTTTTTTTTTTTTTTTTTATGACTTGTTTACAGTTTCTGATCATGTGCAGTCTTTGGCCCCTTTCACACGAGGGATCCGTATGTCCGTTTTTCATCCTTCCGTTTTCGGATGAAAAACGGACATACATGTATCCCTATGGAGCGTCGGATGTCAGCGGTGACATGTCCGCTGACATCCGACCCGCTCCGATCCGAAAAGTGTAACGGAGGAAAAACCTACTTTTCCATCCATTTTTCGGATCGGATCGGATGACGACGGACACTACGGTCCGTCATCATCCGATCCCCCATAGGGGAGAGCGGCGCTCTGACAGCTCCGTAGCTGCACAGCGTGCAGCGATGGACCTGTCATCTTTCTGCTCAGCGGGGATCGCCGGAGCGATCCCCGCTGAGCAAGCGGGTGTTCACGGGGCGGATCATGACTGATCCGCCCCGTGTGAAAGAGCCCTTTTTCGTATTTTATTTTTCCGAGTACAAAAACAGTACACATAAAATGAAAATTGTTAGTTCTGTTCACGTACGAGAAATTTTGAAGTTTGTCCCTTTTGGAAATTTTAGTTTGGAAAGTCTGAATCGGATGTCGAAAGTTGTGTACACACTATACAAAAATTGAACGTTCGTGCTTTGTACTGAATTTTTCCTCCGATTTTCTTAGTGTGTAGCCCACTTTAGGCTTATTTGCTGTCCTTTTTTGATACTTTTTTTTTTTTTTTTTTTTTTTTCCTTTTTCACATTTTTGAAATCTTTTTAAATTATGTTTTTGGTTGTCGAGTTTAAACAATGGTTGGGTAGTCGTAGCTTGGTGTTGTCTACAGTGATTTATGAAATTTGCCCAATTTTGGTATAGTGGGTCAAGCTTTTAGGGCTCAGTTAGACGGTTACAGTTAAACACTACAAACATATGCACTGTTTTATGACAATTAAAGTGGTTCTAAGCATGAAGGTAAAAAACCTTCTATGTGCTGCTCCCCCACAGCCCCCTCTAGTACTCACCTGAGCTCCCTCTCAATCCAGCCATGTGCATGAGAGCCTCGGCTGTCCGGGACTACCTCTCATTGGCTGAGATAGCAGTGGGAGCCATTGGCTCCCACTGCTGTCAATCACAGTGAACCAAGTGGGGGCGATAATCAGTCGAGCCACGGCTCTAAGTGTATTATGGACGCATATAGTAGGGCTCAGCAGCGAGCATGCACTAGTGCCCCCATAGCAAGCTGTTTGGGACACCGGGCAAGGGGGGAGGAGCTGGTGGGTGACCCAGAAAGTGGAGATCGAGGCTGCTCTGTGCAAAACCATTGCCATAAACCACATGTTTATGTGTTTTTATTATTATTTTTTTTTTTCTAAAGATGAACCCTCTGCTGGGGGGGGCGATTACCTGATTTTGACAGGTACCCGCCCCCACTTCCGAATGATCTAATTGCGGTGAACTCAGCAGGAAGTTTGCCCCCCCCCGCTGCTGGGCCATTCACAAAGCGCGGTGTGCTTTGTGAATGGCCCTTGTATATCCCCTTGGATAGAGGGGAGATGGATTAGAACAGTTTTTATTGCTGTCTGTGCCCCCGTTTATTGAGATTCACTTTCTCTATTTATCCTGTTTACTATGATCATTGAAAGTGAAAGTAAAAGAAAATCCCATAATTTTAGGTTGTCCCCAGAAAAATAATAGAGGGGAAATCTTCCAATGAGGACACTAGTTCTGGTGATCTGGGGGGTCCCTAAGAGATTCCCTTAATTTGCAGGGATTTCCTGTTTTGGCTAAGAGACTGGAAGTGAAGGTAAATCTCCCCAGTGGGACACAGATGGCAAAAATGAAACTTACAGGGGTTATAACCCTTCCCTACTCTATCCAAAATGTAAAAGTTTTTTTGCCTGTAGTTCTACTTTAAGCAGCCTGACTTTCTTACCTTCCACCACAGGTCGATGCCTCCTGCAGTGCTATTGTGTTCTGCTAGCAGGGGGTGCAGGGAGCTTTTCTGGCTGGCAGAACACAATGATTACTGCTAGCAGCTATAGCTGCTGACAGTAATTGCATGAAGAAAAATCCGACAGGGTGGTTGTGTCAAAGTCAATCGCTGTCTCGACATGGGTACAAATCAGCCTGCCAATATATGGATCAAAATTTTTCCTGTCCCTGCTGAACTGGCTGAATTTCGATCCATATATGGCCAGCTTTAGATACAATTAGTCTCTCTGAATTTCAGTGTGCATGGTATTTACAAGACTTCAAATTAAACTGTGTTTTTATGACTTTTATTTCTTGCTTGCTTTATTTTATTACTAGAGGTGCACCATACTTTCAGCCTCTGAAACATATCGGCCGAAAATTGTGTTTTTTTTTTTTTTTCCATTCGGCCAAAAGAAAAACAATGCCGATAATGGCACTTAGAAAGGGGGCAGTATGCCCCGGGTGCCGCACATTGCCGGGGTGTCATCATGGTGCGCCCCAGTCCTCCCCCTCTCTCCTCCTCTCCTTGTCATGCACAGCAGCGATCTCCCTCTGTCACAGAGCTGAATTGTTCGGCAGCCGTGGTAACAAAGTCCTGTCTCTTATGATAGATGGCACACTGATCCAATGCCTGGAAATTGAATCAGTGCGACGTGTATCATAGGAGGTGGGACTTTGTTACCACTGCCGCCCGGGCAATTCAAATCCAGCTCAGTGACACAGCAGGAGATCGCCTCTCTTATCCGGGCACTGGTGAGGCGGCATCCTATGGGCACTGGTGAGGCTGCATTGGTCTCTTGTATCATGTCTGCAGTCTTTGACCATCTCCTGTATCATGTCTGCAGTCTCTGACCATCTCCTGTATCATGTCTGCAGTCTCTGACCATCTCCTGTATCATGTCTGCAGTCTCTGACCATCTCCTGTATCATGTCTGCAGTCTCTGACCATCTCCTGTATCATGTCTGCAGTCTCTGACCATCTCCTGTAGTATGTCTGCAGTCTCTGACCATCTCCTGTAGTATGTCTGCAGTCTCTGACCATCTCCTGTAGTATGTCTGCAGGATCTGACCATCTCCTGTAGTATGTCTGCAGGATCTGACCATCTCCTGTAGTATGTCTGCAGTCTCTGACCATCTCCTGTATCATGTCTGCAGTCTCTGACCATCTCCTGTATCATGTCTGCAGTCTCTGACCATCTCCTGTATCATGTCTGCAGTCTCTGACCATCTCCTGTATCATGTCTGCTAGAGGTGCACCAAATAAAAATTTTGCTGATACTATTAGCATTGTGTTTTAAGTTTAGGTAAGAGATTGCAAGAGAGGTTTAGAGTCTGCTGACTGCATTTTTCTTGAGCTTTTCTTGCACCAAAGGTGCCAATAATGGCCAACAATAAATTCACATTAATTTAAATTGATGATATTAATTAAAATGTCAAATATAATACAATTATATATAAAAATATAAATATTTTTTTTAAACAGTAATTTTCGGTTTTGGCTAAGTGCATCCTGCATTTTTGGTTTGGGAACCAAAGTTTCCACTCAGTGCACCTCTATTTATTACATGTAGAGTCTTTAATTACAAGATAAACCACAAGAGCCAGGGTAGATAAACCACTCCGACTCTGGCTGGCTACTTATCACTGCATGTTATTAGCCTGTAAACTTCCCTTGTGTAGACATCCAAAAGCCCTGAGACTACTGCTGGGCATCGCTGTCTTGAATGAAATGTTAGCAGCTCCAGCAGATTCAATTGCTGCTCTGTAGTAATCCCCATTGCGCAGTACCTAGCAGCTATGTAAAAGGTTATGTGATGAGGGAAGGGAGCTGGGCCAGCACAGACAGTATTTGGATACTTCCAGATGTGGAGAGGGATATAACAGACAAGGTGGGGGGGGGGGGGGGGGGTCTGTGCTAGAGATTTGACTCTTTGAAATGGTCAAATTTTCTGGGAAGTTCAAAGGCTCTGCAAGTGAATAAAAGTATCATTAATGACTTAAGGACCGAGCCTCTTTCTGAGATTTGTTGTTTAGTTAAAAACAGGTTTTTTTGCTAGAAAATTACTTAGAACCCCCTAACATTATACAGTTTTTTTCTAACACCCTAGAGAATAAAATGGCGGTCTTTGCAATACTTTGTGTCACACCGTATTTGCGCAGTGGTCTTACAAGCGCACTTTTTGTATTAAAATCTAGGACAACAGTAAAGAAAGAAGGATGTCACCGCTCTGAAAGAGGTCTGTGAGGAACAAACATCTCCTCCATGCTGGATGTAACAGGTGCCGGCAATGCTGACACGTTTCACACTGTAGTCAGTGCTTAATCATTGATTAAGCACTGACTACAGTGTGAAACGTTTCAGCTTCCCTGCATCTTGCTGCTGTGACATGTATTTTTATGAATATTAAATAAAGGTTGAAGATTGTTTGTTTGTTTTTGAGTGCGGCTGTCCAGGATTTTCTCTTACAATTTCATTAAGACAACAGTAAAGCTAGCCCATTTTTTTTTTTTTTTATATTCTAAAAGATAATGTTAAGCCGAGTAAATTGATACCCAATGTGTCACGCTTCAAAATTGAGTCCGCTCGTGGAATGGCGACAAACTTTTTTACCCTTAAAAATCTCCATAGGTGACGTTTAAAAAATTCTACAGGTTACATGTTTTGAGTTAGAGGAGGTCTAGGGCTAGAATTATTGCTCTCACTCTACTGATCGTGGGGATACATCACGTGTGTTTTGAACACCGTTTTTCATATGCGGGCGCTACTCATGTATGCGTTCGCTTCTGCCGCACTCGTTGGGACGGGGCACGTTTAAAAAAAAATTTCTTTTTTTTTCTTATTTATTTTATCTTTTATTTTTTATTTCTACACTGTTTAAAAAAAAAAAAAAAAAAAAACTTGTGTCACTTTTATTCATATTACAAGGAATCCCTTGTTACATCCCTTGTAATAGAAAAAAGGAATGACAGGAGCTCTTAAATATGAGATCTGGGGTCAAAAAGACCTCGGATCTCATATTTATACTAAAATGCAATAAAAAAAAAAAGAAATTGTCATTTAAAAAAGAATTTTAAAAAAATGGCCCTTTTTAAGAGCTATGGGCGAAAGTGACGTTTTGACGTCGCTTCTGCTCTGCATTGTTATGGAGACAGGTGGGGGCCATCTTTCCCTCACTCCTCTCCATGCCCAGCAAGGGCGAAGATCCGACCGCCTCCACCGCTGCCAACGGCTTCTGGTAAGCGGCGGAGGGCCCCTCTCCCACCACCGATAAAAGTGATCTCACGGCGAATCCGCTGCAGAGACCACTTTTATCTGAAACCGGACTGCTCACTGAAGAAGAGGATACCGGGATTATGGCGGATAGCTGCTGCCATAACGACACTCCTCTTCAAACAGCCGACGTATAACGATGGTGGGCGGTCCAGAAGTGGTTAATAGAGCTAAAAAAAAAACCACTGCAAGTAAGAATTTTTTTTTTTTTTTTCTCTGTGCTTTTACCTGTGTTTTTTTGTTTTTTTTTGTAACAGGTTCTTTTTAACTTTTGTAAACTTATTAATTCATCTTGTATATCGCAAAAGCTGTAACTCATTTTATTCATTGAAATCTGTGTAGTAGTGTGTGTTTAGCGTTGTTTTTCTGGTTGTCAGGTGAACTGGGGTTTGTTGGGAAATGCCCTCTTTTTATGACCCAAAGAGCAAGAGGAAACAAGCTGCTGGGAAGTGTTTTAACAGCAGCCACAATACAGTTGTTGAAATCCATTACCGTTTCCGGAGTTTTGACGCAACAAGGGCATATTTCCAGTTCACCAACCTTTCTATTTATCTAGTAGTGTGCCTTGGGGTATGTAGAAAAAATGTTGGTGACCTTCATTGCAGCGCTTAGAGGAGCACGTTTTCTGTTCCTTGTACATTTGCATTTTTCTTCAATTAGGAAAGCACATGATGGATTTATGTTCTATTTCTCAGTAAGGTAGAAGGATAGTGAGAGGATTAAGAGAAGATGTGATTCATTTCCATGCTTTTCCTGGCATAGGTACAATATATAGAGATAAATTATTTCACAGGTGCCAATGAGCTATACAGACAGCAAAGGCTAATGTAATGCGTTCTGTACATGGAATTTGTTGAGAGCAGGTGTAAGCTGCAAGAAATACTGTATTGCAGTGGTCCTCAACCCTTTCCTCAGGGCCCACTAACAGGCCAGGTTTTATGTATTACCTTTTGAGAGATGCAGACTAGAATACTGCAATTACTGAGCAGCAAATGATACCATCTGTGATGTATTTGTTATCTTGCAAACCTGGCCTGTTAGTGGGCCCTGAGTACAGGAGTTGATGACCGCTGCTGTATTGCATTAAATGCAGGTAAATCCCACGGATTAAAGGAAATGAAATAAATCTGCTTGATATAAATAATCCCGTTAATGTTTTTAAAACTTGGTTTCTGTGCATTTGTTTTAATCGTATATGCAATCGTATAGTTTTTTTTTTTTTTTTATACATTAAGGATTTGCATTATAGCTTGTTAACACCACAGTGCACATTTACGTAGCATGTATATGTGCATTGCCTTCATTGTTGATTGCATGGCATGCACCACTACGCACAAATCAAAATCTGCGATTTTAAAAAAATGGAACAGGACCTATCTTTTACCACTGAATGGCACGGTGGTCTGGTGTGAATGGACCCCAATGTTTGTGCTTTACTGCTCCTCCTAATGTAGGTTTACTTCCACCGACCCATTGCAAACCGTGCACTTCCTATGTGGCTGATAACATGTCTACAGTTTTAGGAGATGTAGCAATGGCCCCGTCCATGTTTTTCTTCAGAAGCGTTTTTGCTTTAACGAATGCTAGTTACCTGATAGTTATGCTTGCCTCTTGCTACTATACTTTTTGTCACTGATCTGGAACATGTATGCAGGGAGGTATTTTAAAAGCATAGGGTCATTGTAATAGCCAACTAGCATCTTCACAGGAAGGTCAGCAGCAGACCTCCCGTGTTTTTTCCAGAAAAGGTTTACTTAAAGCGTTAGCCCCAACATTTCATATTCCTGATATGTACCTGCTATACCATGTACTTGTATGAGAGAGTATCCTGTTCAATTTATATTGCTTCCTTTCTGCAAAATCCCTGGTGTTCTTGCCAGTCCCTCTGCTTTCCTATTAAAAACTAACCACACTAAAGAGGGGAGCGCAGCATGGTCAGTTCTTTAGCTATGCTAGGAAGATGATCAGACTTGTCATGACATTCCCCTGCTGCACGGCCATTTACTGGGAAGCTCCGTGTGCTGCTGCTTCTCCTCCCCCCGACTCTTATGCAGTTGAGGACAGAGGGAATGTGATCACTTATTAAAAAGGGGAAAAAAGGTATCCATAATGTTTGTGTGTGTGTGGTGTGTTTTTTTTTTTTTTGTTTTGTTTTGCTTTGTTTTTTTGTATCTATACCCAAATGTTTTACCTTTTTCATTTCTATTTTAAACTGAATGGGTGGTTTTGTAAGGCGTCTGTTTACAATCACTTTAAAGCAGGGACATATCAACCCCCTGTAGCTACCACTATAGTGCCCACATGGCCATTATGAGACCAGAAACAGAGGGGACCAGGAAGGGTAAGCTAGCCATCCAGCTCTGATGGTATATTCCCTGACCTGGCTACTGCATAATTCACCACCATGGCTGCCAAGGCTTCATCCCTATACTTTGGAGAAGTGATTTCTTCCCAATAGGTGCCTTAACATAACGTTTTGTAGGCTTGTACCCTTTGTACGCTTGTTCTATAATATGTTTCTGCCACCACCCTGAGTGTTGTTCACAAACTGAAATACTTTCAGCCACAATCCAGCAATCTTCACTGTACAGTCCTGCCTGGAGTTGCACAGCTTTGTCGTACTGCATTTGGGCACCGCAAGCATATTCATTCCTATGTGAAAGCTTTACTATTATTAGGCGATTAAATATGGCTTTCCCAAAAAACAAACTGTCTTCTGGAGGAAGGCTGTGCATCTCTGAGCTTGGCTGCACTGTTAAGATCACTGGATTGTGGTTAAGGGTAAGTATTATAGCTAGGTGGCAGCACTCCTGGTGGTGTTTGGGGGGAGAAGAAATCTTATTATAGGATACCTGTAAACTGACAGATGTGTCAGGTGCCGAAGGAGAAGGTGGGCAATGCAGGTACAGACCAGAGGAGGTTCTGTCTATATAAGGAAGTTTTCTTGGAAAAGAACAGTTATCACGTCGACACTAATGAATCTTGGGCCCCTGTTCTGCCCCTGTAAAAACGATAAGGCAGCTATAGAGCCCCTTGGATCACTTTTTATAGGAAAGCCCTTCATCTGCCGTAAATTTTATTTATGCTTCAGCCATGATCCTGGTTTAACCTCTTCACAACCCCCCTCCCCCCCGCGCCCAGAAAATTAAGGTTAATAGGAAATTCTTTGCACTACTGCCCTTTTTCCTGACCTCCTATTCACAGCACTTGTATCTAGTAGAATAGACAGCTTTCCTACTACCTGTCCTTGATTTAGCCAATTTTATGCTCCATATAACGCATGCCTGCTGCTGTGCTTTGTGTAGGGACGTAGGCTGCAAAAAAAAAAAAAAAAAAACACTTTATGCTGCTGACGATGGGCGAGACACAAACAAACAAATGTGATAATGATTTGAAGGGCACAGGGGGTGTGATTGTGGGAAGGAGGGAGGGGACGTCTGTGTGTTAAGATACCCATTGAAGATTGGTAGATGACCTACAGATCTTTAACTACTGTCACTACAGCAGCTGCAGTACCTGGAAGGAATGAGGGAGGTTGGAAATGGGTGACCACTGTTCCCACACAAGGAAAATCCTGGACAACGAGGAGCCCTATGTGCTGCTCTCACCTTACTGCCATTGATTGTGGCATCAGCTAGGATGTCAGCATGGCTGGTGGCTCAGGGATTCATGCAGCAAGCAGCTCCAGACTCATGCGGAGAAGAGCAGGTCAGAGGAAGCAGGTCATAGTGACATTGCGTCCAATAAAAATAAGTGGGGAACTAATGCTGGTCACAGTAGCACCTGCTGGCACCTAGTGGCACTGCGTACAATGTAAATGAATGTGAAGCACAGACAGGTCACAATAGAACCTAGTGGCTTTGCTTACCTGGTCACCGCTTTTTTTTTTTTTTTTTTTTCTTGCAGTGGCCACCAGTAGTTGTCCAGCCTTGGCTTAACTCTTTTATATGGAATATTAGTTAGGAATAGAATGTGCTGAGTATGGAAAAGAGAGCCCTCATGAACATCTGACGTGTAAGAGCCAGTCATGTCCTTCCTGAGCTGAGTGCATGTTTTGTAATTATCGTATAATAACACAGGTCATGGGTATGCATCATTTCTTCAGCAAACAGTAATATATATATTATCTGTATTTTTGTAGAGATCTTTAGCATGATCATGTATTAAAGGAGCTGAAAGTAGTATTTATTTTGTGATATGTTCCTTACCATTACAATTAAAACAATTAACTGAAATTAATCGCAGCATCGATTGCATCGCGATTCGGGTGTCCACGGTGCGGCATCGAGTGGTGGATAACGTCATCCTGACTTGCCCCGCCCCTCCTGGGAGAGGGCTCCGAACGTACTCTACTTATAGGTGTTAAAATAACGGTCTTAATGAATCCCGTCTTAAAATACTTTAAGTGCCCCGCTGTATGTGCTTTTTAAAAAATATGTAGCTAAATACCGCATTTTTCAGAGTCTCCATGCCGTTCATGTGACTGCCTGGCCCATCCCTCTTCTAATCTGACAGCTACAGTCAGCGTGCGGAGCTGAGAATACCCGCTGACATCAGCCGGGACGAGTGGAGAGAGGCGGGCCAGGCAGTCACATGAGCGGCGAGGACACTCTGAGAAATGTGATATGTAGCTACATATTTTTTAAAAAAATACATATGGTGGGGCAACTTAATGTATTATACACATTATAACACGGAATTCAGTTATTTTACCACCTGTAAGTAGCGTACATATGAGTTTGTACTTTACTTACACCTTGAACTGGCTCCGTGCTAGTTCCGTCAGCTTCCCCATTTTCAAATTCCACTGTGTTAACTCCTAGTGTGCTGGAAGGTGCAAACATGGAAGCCAAGGGGAACTCCCAGCACTAAGCCAGTACAGTGAACTTCACAGGGCTGTTTGTCAGCTGTGGATCCCATCACTCCTGACCACCTGAGCTCCCAGTAGCAGTGTGTTTTCCTCCTATGTGAATGTCTGTACCCTGTAGTGCACCGGATTAGTGCACTTTTTAAGTGAGTGAGATTCTTTTTTATTAAAAGCGGAGTTCCACTTTTTTTTTTTTTTTTTTGCTTATTAAAAGTCAGCAGCTACAAAAAGTGTAGCTTCAGACTTTAAAAAAAGACACTCCCCTGTCCCACTGTCCAGCAACGTGTCAGCCAGAACCCTCCGTTCTCTCTCCCCCGCTTGTCTGTGGTGCCGGGAATACCACTGCAGCTTCACAGCCGGGTGCGTGAGTCGCGCTGCGCTGTCCTGAATGGCCAGGCAATCTTCTGGGACCTGTGACGTGTCCCAAAAGATTGCAGGGAGAGAGGGGCCGAGCAGAAGTGGGAGCTTGGTACCTGTTAAAACTAGGTGCCCACTCCCCCCCACCCCCTCCCAAAAAAAAAAAAAAATTCCAAATGTGCCATGTAAGTGGGTCAGGACTCCTTAAAGCGGAAGTTCCACTTTTGGGTGGAACTCCACTTTAATAAAATATGTTTATACAGAAAGCACTATGACATCCCCAACCCTGGACTCCATGAGGAGACCATCACACCCCCAACCCTGCCATGTACACAGCACAGGGGGTCCTCTACCTCTGATATTCCTCACCTGTAGGTCTCCATGATGACAATCTTAACATCCTTCCGTCCCCCCCCCCCCCCACCACCACCACCACCATTTTTATCTTTGAACTCTTCCATCCTTCTGTTCCTATCCATGGATTCCTCCATCTCCATCCCCAGACTCTCCCATCCTTCTGTTCCTATCTCCAGACTCCTCCGGCCTACCATTCTCTATCCATGGTTTCCTCCATCCCCATCCTTTTCCATCTTTCAGTTCCTATCGCCAGACTCCTTCAGCCTTCCATTCTCTATCCTTAAATTTTTTCCATCCTTCCTTTCTTATTCATGGATTCTTCCATCCTTCA
This sequence comes from Lithobates clamitans, assembly GCA_037952925.1. Lineage (NCBI taxonomy): Eukaryota > Metazoa > Chordata > Amphibia > Anura > Ranidae > Lithobates > Lithobates clamitans. The sequence continues at coordinate 1,507,665 of JBBGZY010000194.1, read as the reverse complement.
GTTCCTACCCCTCCCTCATATCCTGATCTCTTCCATGTCCTTGTCCTGCTATATGCAGGGAGTGTCTTTTTTTTTTTTTGCAGATTAAATTTAAAAAAATGGATTTCTTCTAAATGCTTGAATTTTTTTTGATGAAAATCATTGTTAGCATTCGTGATGCATCGTGGAATCGAATCGTGAGGCCAGTGAAGATGCACACCTCTAATTACAATATATTATATTGCTTAGGAAGACCTTCCACTTTTTACCTGAATTAAAGTGACAAGAAATATCCTTATTCTTCAAAAATAATCCATAAACATCCACTACTTTAATGGCCCTGTAATTGTTTGACCGGAAGATGTGGTGGAGGCATTCAGTTCCAAGCCTCATTGTGGCACAGATGGAGAGGAGAGGGGCTTGCTGGTGCCTTTTCATTGGTGGTATGCAGAGATCATTGCAGCACTAGACTAAAGTGCCTATCTTATAGTGAGATGATTGATATATATATACAGTATCTCAGAAAAGTGAGTACACCCCTCACATTTTTGTAAATATTTTATTATATCTTTTCATGTGACAACACTGAAGAAATGACACTTTGCTATAATGTAAAGTAGTGAGTGTACAGCTTGTATAACAGTGTAAATTTGCTGTCCCCTCAAAATAACTAAACACACAGCCATTCTAAACCGCTGGCAACAAAAGTGAGTACACCCCTAAGTGAAAATGTCCAAATTGGGCCCAATTGGCCATTTTCCCTCCCGGTGTCATGTGACTCTTTCGTTTTACAAGGTCTCAGGTGTGAATGGGGAGCAGGTGTGGGTAAATTTGGTGTTAGCGCTCTCACTCTCTCATACTGGTCACTGGAAGTTCAACATGGCACACTGTTCTACATAAAGATGGCCAAGGCTATAAGAATATTGCCAAGACCCTGAAACTGAGCTGCAGCATGGTGGCCAAGACCATACAGTGGTTTAACAGGACAGGTATCACTCAGAACAGGCCTCGCCATGGTCGACCAAAGGAGTTGAGTGCACATGCTCAGCGTCCTATCCAGAGATTGTCTTTGGGAAATAGATGTATGAGTGCTGCCAGCATTGCTGCAGAGGTGGAAGGGGTGGGGGGCAGCTTGTCCGTGCTCAGACCATACGCTGCACACTGCATCAAATTGGTCTGCATGGCTGTTGTCCCAGAAGGAAGCCTCTTCTAAAGATGATGTACAAGAAAGCCCACAAACAGTTTGCAGAAGACAGGCAGACTAAGGACATGGATTAATAGAACAATGTCTTGTGGTCTGATGAGACCAAGATAAAGTTATTTCGTTCATATGGTGCCAAGCGTGTGTCAAGCATTGTCACATGAAAAGATATATATTTATAAAAACGTGAGGGGTGTACTCACTTTTGTGAGATACTGTATGTATGTATATATATATATATATAGATATAGATATAGATATAGATATAGATATAGATATAGATATAGATATAGATATAGATATAGATATAGATATATAGATATATAGATATAGATATAGATATATATATAGATATAGATATAGATATAGATATAGATATAGATATAGATATATAGATATAGATATAGATATATATATATATATATATATATAGATATAGATATAGATATACATATAATATAATATAATATAATATGTGTGTGTGTGTATATATATATATATATATATATATATATATATATATATATATAATTTTGAGATAGATAATATTGTAAAGGACTAGCGTCAAATGTAGAGCTTCAAGGACACCGCCACTCCCTGGTTTTTCTTTTTAAGTGCTTTGTTTGCCCATTTTTATTAAAAGCAAGTTCAGCAAACATAGGTTTCCCTCATAGGGGCTTTCAGCATTCCTTTTTCCATCAACAAAAAAAATGACATTCGGCCGAGTTGGCTCTCACTTGCAGCACTGCAGCTCTGGCCTTACACTCCAAGCCCTTGTCTGTTTCACCAACCAACCACCTTGGTGCATATAGCTAGCAGCCTCTTGCTGCTCTGGCTCCCACGTGGAGCCCTCCTGACTCGTGGTACTCAGACTTCCTATCTGCCGGGGCAGAGCCCAGAACCATGGTCAGGTCACTACTAAAAGCCCAGCACACACCTGACCAATCAGTATGCTGGCTGTTCTTAAAATCAGGACCCAGGACTAGGGATTTCCTCCCACCCGGATGTCTCAGAAATCCCTGAGCTCCAGGTCCCAAAGTGGACTTTACAAAACACTGATGAAACTGAAAGGCCAGTTTCCTCTTCATGTTACATGCTCCATGGAGCCCCTCAACCCGTCTGGTTAATAATTCTGGGTCACATCCTCCTTCTAGACCCTGGCAGGGCAATGCTCTGCCACAATATATATATATATATATATATTTGTTTTTTATTTATACATTTTTTTTTCAATTTAAACATGTTTGTATCAATAGGTGTTATTACCCGAATGCAGTACTAAACCCGCAACCAGAAATATATTTTTATTGTGGCTTTTCACCAATTCCTAGATGTTGTTTTTTTTGTCTGGCTAGTAATTTATTTATTTTGCTAGATCTGGCCAGTAAGGGTCGGTTCACACTGGGGCGACTTGGGATCCGACTTGTACGCCCTCAAGTCGCTCCAAGTCGCTTTGCATTTAGGTTAACATGGTAGGCAATGGGAGCGTCTTAATTGACACTACTGAAGTCGCTCCGACTTCAGAAAAGTCGCGCTAAAGTCGTGTTGCCCATGTGTGAACCGACCCAAAGTCTGTTGTTTTCTTCTTACTTTACCAGACCAAACCGTCCAGCAAAAAGGGGGTGAGACAAACCATTTTAAACTGACAGAGGTGCTTACAATGGTCAACTTTTTATTCACTTATTTAAAACCTTTATCCAACCCCCCCCCCGCCAAAAAAAAAAATGTTGCTATACTTAAAAAGTGTTAGCTGGAGTTCATGCTCAGTTTGTTAGTTAAAGCGGGATTCCGGCCGTAAAAAAAAATAATTTAAAAGTCAGCAGCTACAAACACTGTAGCTGCTGACTTTAAATAAGTACTTACCTGTCCCGGTTGCCCGGGATGTCGGCCGCCTGAGGCCGACCCATCCCTCGGCTCTCTGGTCCCGGCACCGTCATCCTAGGTAAGGGAAACGGGCAGTGGAGCCTTGCGGCTTTACTGCCAGTTTCCTACTGCACACACGCAAGCAGCGCAGCACTCTGTGAATGGCCCTGTGGTGTTCTGGGAACACACACAGTTCCCAGAAGACAACGGGGCCGCTCGCCGAGGAGCAGAACACGCCGTGGAATAGGAAGAGGCAGATTAGGAAGACTGCCTAGCAACAAGGGTTTAGGCAAGTTTAAATTTTTTTTTTTCTTATTTCAAATGTTATTTTTTTGGGGATTTTTGGTGAAATTTTTTTTTTTTTTTTTCAGGGTGGCCCTCCACTTTTAAGTCCATATACAGTAAATCTTCTAGTCTAAAACCAGCCATACATGGATTCAAATTCGGCTGGTTCAGCGGGGACTGCCCAAATTTCGATCCATATATGGGCACTGAGGTTGTAGAGAAGTCAATCCCCATTCCTGCAGCACTGATCAGTGTATTTAGACAGTGGGGATGGGGGAAACAAGTCCCTTTTTTTTTTTTTTTTTTTTTTTGTTGGTTGAATGTAAAAAACTGACTCCTCTTTGGGCTGCCTATCCCTCTTCAGACATAATGCTGCTGTCCAAAGGTCTCTTGGTCCTCCATCCAGAATGGAGACTCCCTAAGGAGTGTGTTGTTGGTTCAATTTCTGTTTTCGGGCTTGATACTGCTTTTAAGTGGGCATTATAGGGGAATGCCTTTAAAGAACGTGTATGGGAAGTTGCTGAACTATGACCATAATATGATTTATCTTTCCTCCTTTAATTCCAACCCCCCTAGCTTATTTCATGTGGTAGGAATTGCACATGACTTTTTTTTTTTTTAAATGAAGTTCAGTGTTGACCTCCATTTAGTTCAACTTTTTTTTTGCAAATTATTTAGAGTATCCAGCATTCATGGAAAAACAAAGACCGTATACATTTACAACATACAATGTGGTAGTGTTATACCAACATCGGCATAGTAGTAAAACTTTAAGTACATCAACCACAGTGTGCAACAATAACCAGATAGTAGATCCGGCAGCAAAGTCTTTTCAACGCAGTCACATGACCAGACTAGTTGTAAATGTAAACACACTGGGCAGTATAAATGCATAAGATAGAATTATAATTATTTTTTTTTCCCTATACAAGTGTGGTGCGTGGGGAGAAATGCATAAGGGCAGCAGGACAGGGTGAGGAGAAAAGAAGAAAACAAAAGGGGGGGGTAAGAGGAATTTAAAAGTAGGGGGGCGTGGGCATAATGGGGAAGGGGGATCGGGGGGGGGGGGTTCGCTGGAAGAAAGAAAGGTAAGACGTCCTAATTTACTGGGTAGGTGCTCACTCCGACAAGGGCTTTGCCCTCGTCTGAGAATGTGAACATGTTTCAATGAATCTAAGTTTTAGAGTAGGCCCTTATGCTTATTTTGAGCTGAGTGTACCAGGTCTTCCATCTTATTAAATTCTTTGACTTCCGAGAGCCATTGTGAAATAGAGGGAGGGTGTGTGTCTTATGCAGTGTTCGACTTGGCGTTCAAAAGGTGTTGTAAGATTGTTTTTTTTTTTTTTGTGTTTTTATTTTTTATAATGGATGTCTTCTTGGGGAGGTCAGAGACATGTACAAAAAAGAAGGCTGAGTCCTTCCCCTGGGAGGGTATAATTGGTGAGTTCTATGCACCTTCTTCCAAAAGTAGTTTAGTTTTGGGCATGTCAGAAACCATGAAATCAGACCGAGACAGAAGTACAGTTAAATCACACTTGTTTAATAATGAAAGTAAAAAGAACAAACGTCAAAACATAGCCAAACTTCAGTAACTGGAACGGATAGTCAGCCAAGCCAGAAGTCAGGGATCAATGTAGTGAAACAGCAAGCAGGATCTGTAGCCAGAAGGGTTGTCAGCAAAGCAAGTCTTTAAACAGGAATGCAGGAGATCTTTTCTGTGATATTGACCAAGGCGAAGGCAGAGCTCCTCTGGACTGGACGGGTTAAGTAGGCAGGACTGACGAACAGGATATCAGCAGCTGAGTATCTGTGGAGAGAGATGGGAGCTGGCAATTAGCCGACAGCTGAGCGGCCAGCTCAGAGAAGGAAGGACTGAGCCAAGCCCTGACAGGGCAGGACTATAAAAGTAATCCGCTCCCCCACCCCTCCTGGCATCCCTAGCATCGGTCTGAAACATTGGGGAAATTATTTATAGAGCACCATTGATATGCTGTACCACCTTTGTAAGAATTTTGAATTTTTTTTTGTATACGCATGCAGATTGATGACTTCAGCACAAAATGGATAGTAAGCTTGTGTTGGGCCAGATGGAAAGTTCTGTTGTAAAGCAGCCTCCCATTTCTGCAAAAAGGAGGGTGTATAATCTTCGGAGTGATCAGTTGAGAGTATATCTGGGAGAGGGTATGGGGAAGGGGGCCTGTCTCGATACAGAGTTGCTTAGTCGATGATCGCCGAAAGCTGTCGGGGGGTGGGAGGGAGCTCAGAAAATGTCGGAGTAGTAAGGCACTCCAAAAGTCAAGGAGATAGCGGACGGCAGTACAGTCAAAGTAAAAATTTATGGCGAGTAATCTGAATCCAAGAAAAACGGGAGAATTGGAAGCATTGAGCTTCCCCTCTGGAGTCCTGGGTGAAAGTAAGGATTCCCCTGATATGGGGTAAAGAGGGGTGTGGGCCGGCTATAACGAGGCATTGGGTATTGGAGCATTTGCAGGAGCACACCTTCAATGTAAGTCCCAATGTTGGATGCCTTTTAAGATTGAAGGGGAGGTCTTTGAGGCACCAGACTGCTCAACGCAAAGGGAACTCACTCTGTAACTGTTCGATCTCCAGCCAAAGCTTAAAATGATTGTAAAGTCTTGTTTAAAAAAAAAAAAAGCCATACTCTTTGCTGCTCCTGTCCCCTCCCTCCTATTGGGTGACCCCACAGTTACAGCGAAAATTTGTCCAATCAGACACGGAGCCCCGACCTGGCTTCGCCCCCTCTCTCCCCTGGTATGCTGACTGACTTTGACAGCTGGGGAGCCAATGGTGCCGCTGCTGTGTCTCGGTCATTCAGGATGAGTGTCTCGGCTTAGACATTCGTGAACATCGCTGTGGAGAGATGGGGGCTCAGGTAAGTAATTGGGGGGGGGGGGGGGGGGGGGGTGCCAGGTTGGCTGCTACACACAAGGTTTTTTTTATCTTAATGCATAGGATGCATTAAAATAAAAAAAACCTTCTGCCTTTACAACTCCTTTAACTGCTTGCCGACCGCCGGCCGTCAATTGACGGCCAGGCGGCGCAGCTCTCGTTGCGGGAGGGCGTTATATGACGTCCTCGCTTTCCTAGGCCACCAGGGGGCGCGCGCGCGCCCGCCGTGTCACTAGGCACCCGGTGCGCGTGCCCGGCGGCCGCGATGTCCGCCGGGCACCCGCGATTACCGGTAACACAGCAGGACCGTGGATCTGTGTGTGTAAACACACAGATCCACGGTCCTGTCAGAGGAGAGGAGACCGATGGTGTGTTCCCAGTACAGAGGAACACCGATCGGTCTCCTCCCCTAGTGAGTCCCCGCCCCCTACAGTTAGAATCACTCCCCTAGCAACACAGTTAACCCCTCGATCACCACCCAGTGTTAACCCCTTCACTGCCTGTCACATTTATACAGTAATCAATGCATTTTTATAGCACGGATCGCTGTATAAATGTGAATGGTCCCAAATTTGTGTCAAAAGTGTCCGATGTGTCCGCCGCAATATCGCAGTCACGATAAAAATCGCAGATCGCCGCCATTACTAGTAAAAAAAAATAAAAAAAATAAAACTATCCCCTATTTTGTAGACGCTATAACTTTTGCGCAAACCAGTCTATATACGCTTATTGCGATTTTTTTTTTTTTTTTATCAAAAATATGTACAAGAATACATATCAGCCTAAACTGAGAAAAAATTTGTTTTAAAGAAAAAAAAATGGATATTTATTATCGCAAAAGGTAAAAATTATTGTGTTTTTTTTTTTAAAACTTGTCACTCTTCTTTTGTTTATAGCGCAAAAAATAAAAACCGCATAGGTGATCAAATACCAATAAAAGAAAGCTCTATTTATGGGGAAAAAATGATAACAATTTCATTTGCTTCGAGTGTTGTATGACCGCGAAATTGTCATTCAAAGTGCGACAGCGCTGAAAGCTGAAAAATGGCTTGGGCAGGAAGGGGGCGAAAATGCACTGTATTGAGGTGGTTAACGTCAGAATGTCTACACTAGTCAGTTAAGGCCTGAACACACGATACGGAAATCGCATGGAAAAATTTGTACGACGAGCTGTCTGACAGTTTTCAGATCGTTTAGTAGGGTGCTTTCGACAGACAAATTTCACTTTTTCATCAGACAAAAACTGGATGTGTAGACTCTAAAATTGTCAGATGTCAACTCAAAGTCTGTTTTTCGTTTCATTAGTTCGGTTTTCGTACAAAAAAAATCGTAAGAGCAAGACTATGCATGCACAGAAACTAAAGAATACATACAAAACTATTCAACACATTACATCACTTCTGAAGTTGTATTCTGTCGTATGAAAATTTTTTGTATTGTTAGTAACCTCTTCACTTAAGACATGAGACTAGCATGCAACAAAAATCGGACGTTCCGTCATCCAAAAATTTAAGCGTGTGTGCGAGGCTTAAGTCTCCCCAAGTGGGTCGCTTGGTAATCTTTCTGTGTATCAGGTACTGCTATACCGCTGTGACGCTTGGGTAGAGTTGGGAGGCGTCGTCATAGTCTTGCCCTCCTATGAGCCCATATAAAGTCATTAAACAGGGCATTTGTTCGCCTGAAAAAGGCCAAAGGGATGTGAATTGGCAGTGCTTGGTACAAGTACTTTGCTGTAAGTTAGGTAGCATTGACATTTTAATAACATTACATCGCCCAAACCAGCAGAAAAGGCCTTGATTCCATTTGTGGAATAAGAACAATATGTTTACAGAGCAGGAGTGGGAAGCTCAACCAAGTATTTCAAGGCTGTCGGGGTCCATTTAAATTTAAAATTGGATTTTAGGATGTTGATTTAGGATGCAAGCATGGCAAAACCCATCAATTCTGATCTGGCAAATTCATTGGAAATGTAAGGGAACCGTAAGCGTCAAGCTCGCAAAGCAGATTCGGTATAGATCTAGTCGAGTTAATAAGCGAGAAGAGCATCATTAAGGAGAAACTTTATGTGGAGTATTTCCAACCGGGAGGCCAGAGATATCAGGATTGAGTCTAATTTTGCAAAGGAACAGTTCTAGGGAGAGGGAAAAAAGGAGTGATGATAGGGGACACATCTACCAAGTAACCTTGGTGATGGGAGGGGTTCAGAGAGAAGTTCATTCCACACTTTAACTTGAGCTGTTAAAGCAGAGTAGACGTTGGTGATCCATTTGACCATCCTGTTACCTAGACCCATGTGACGCAGCGCTGCAAACATAAATGGCCACCTAACGTGGTCAAACGCTTTCTTGGTGTCAGTGCCCAGAAACACAGAGAGTGTGTTCGAGAGGTTAGCCATGTGGATTAGATTTAGGACTTTTGGGGCCCTGAGCATTTTTATCAAGCTCTTTTGCGTTAAAAAAGCACCTGAAGAGCTCAAGAAAAATGCTTTCCTTTAAAATAAATGAATGTGTTTACATTGGGGTGGTGCGCTTCTGTTACGGTGAAAAAATCCTGCTTACAGCATCTTTGGAGCATGTTTGGGGAGCTAAAAAAAAAGTGCACCAAAAATGCACCTTTCATTGAAGGCAATGGAAAATGCGGTAAAACCGCGGAATAAACATGCTATGTGTTTTTGCACCGGATCAGTGTGAAAGTGCCCTTATAGTTTTGTCTCGGGGCTCTCGTGTTGGAATAAAGCCAAGTTGGTCGAGGTAAACCAGTTGAGCTAGGTGTGGTTGCATACGGTTGGGAAGGTTTTTAGTAAATAGCTTTAGGTCTACATTTAGCAACAATCTAGGGTGGTAACTGCCACAGGAGGAAGGTGTCATTTCCCTCTTTAGGAATAACCAAAATTTGAGCTTTTAAGGCATCAAGGGGACGTGAGGTCCCACAACCTAGGGTGTTAAACATTTTTACCATCTGTGGGCCCAGGTGTGGCAAGAAGAGCTGGTAGTATTTAAGTGTGAAGCCGTCTGGGCCTGGTACTTTCTCTGGCTTAGATGATAATTATTAGAGTTGTCCAATGTGGAAGGCATGAGGGGGCGGTGTAGGCCTCAATAAGTGCTTGAGGTGTCGATCCAGAGGGCAAGTTGTACAAAGCCTGATAAAACTTGTGGAAAGTGGATGCTATTTGGTTATGGAGGTGCACCACTTTTTTTTTTTTTCCCCTCACAATAGACTGTACAGTAGTAGTAGAATAATTTTTTTGCTGGGAAAGTGCAGCCATTGTTTTACACGCCGTAGAGTTAGATCAGAGGGTCTTAGAAGTCTGGACTGTATTCCGCAGTCTTGAAAAACATTATTTAGACCAGGATCTTGTCAGGAAGTCCTTACTTTGCACTCTGTAGAAAGAGCTTTGAAATGCGCAGCATGAAACTAGAGGAACTGCTTTGTAAAGCTGTTTCATCTCTGGGGGTTCACTCCAGTGCTGAATATTGCTGTCCTCATTGACAGCAGTGCATCCATTGTTCTATATCCAGCTCAGTGACCCTTTTACAGTGGGATAACTATAAAATATTGCAGATTTTTCATGAAAATATGGCTATGCTTATAGTAGTAGAGATTTCCTGTTTGAAATGCGTTAAAGTGGTAGTAAACCCCGCTTGGTTATTTTTACCTGCAGGTGAGCTTATAATAGGGCTTACCTGTAGGTAAAATAAATATCTCTTAAACGTGCACTGTTTAGAAGATGTTTACCCTGGATGCTGCCAGTTACGTCACCGACGCATGCGTTCTGATGGTCCAGCATACCTTGCCGGACCTTTAGGGCTGCATGCCAGAACTGCGGGGGATGTCATCTCTGCTCCGGCCAATCGCATAGCCGGAGTGCGTGAACCCGGAAGTAAGACCGGGAGGATGTTGGCCCTCTCAGCGGTGACAGCCCAGCTTCGTTCCAAGGTGAGTATTTCATAATGTGCTGGTATGCGATGCATACCAGCACATTATGCCATTGCTTTGCAGGTGTTTTTTTTGTTTTTTGTTTTTTTTACAACCGCTTTAACACATGCTACTTTATGCTGTTTTACATGCACCAAGAATGCTCATTCATATTTATGTTCATGCATACAATGGGTATAGAAAAGATTCCCTTCTCCTTTTAAAATAATCACATTTTGTTGCTTTGCAGCCTGAAATGAAGACACAGTTTTTGTTTTATACAGCTGTCTTTATTTAGTGCAACCTTTGACTTCCAAGTGAAAGATATAACACCAACCTGCAGGGAAAAAAAAATCACAATAGAATCTCAGTTGGTAAAAGCATCCTAAAAAAAAAATCGCTTGTAAACTCAATCGGGTATAGCTAATCACCTTCTCAATGGCACACAAAGCCATTTGACTTTCAAATTTGATCAGCTGTGGTCATTTTCATTAGCCCAACATGAAAAGAGATTTCCTGGAGCATTTCAGTCCCTTGTAGTGCAACTGAAGAAAACTATCAACTGTGGGTGGGAAGGCACTGTGAAAGGATCTCCGGGACAAAGTTGTGGACAGGCACAAGTCAGAAGATGGATATAAAAAAAATTCAAAGGCTTTATCAATGCCTAGAAGCACAGTGATGTCCTATTACTAAGAAGTGAAAGGTACAATTTGGTACAACACAATATTTGGTACAACACAGACCCTCCCTGGATCAGGACGTCACTCCAAACTGGATAAAAGAGCCAATAGGAAACTGGTCAGAGAGGCTACCATGAGGCCTACAGCAACTCTAAAGCAGTTGCAGGAATTTATGACAAAGGGGGTCATTGTGTGCATGTGATAAGAATATCACAATTTCTCCACAAATGTGGCTTGTATGGGAGGGTTGCAAAAAAAAAAAAAAAAAGCTGCTCCTCCAAAGACCACATGCAGTCACAACTGAGCTTTGCCAAAACACACCTTGAAGATTCTGAGGCCACATGGAAAAAGGTGTTATGGTCAGATGAGACTAAAATTGAATTATTTGGCCTCCAAACAATATGTGTGGCAGAAATCTAATACAGGTCACCGTCCAAATAACACCATTCCTACAGTAAAGCATGAAGGAGGTTATCCTGTTATGGGGGTGTTTCTCTGCAGCAGGGACTGGAGCACTTGTCAGGATAGAAGGAAAAATGGATGGGGCAAAATATTGTCAAATTCTTAAGGAAAATCTATTGCCCCTCTGCCAAACAATTGTCAATGGGAAAAGGCTTTACCTTCCAACATGACAATGACCCAAAGCACATGGCAAAAATGAACACAGTGGTTGAAAGAGAAAAGGGTGACTGTCCTTGCATGGCCTAATCAGAGCCCAGACTTAAATCACATACTAGCACATTATGTTAAACTTGCCTGCAAAGGAAGCCCTCGTTGTCCCCGTTGGAGGCCGCATCCATCTTCGCTTGTCTTCCTTCCGGGTCCTCGGACTCCGGCTGTGTGAATAGCCTGAGCCGCGTGACATCACTCCCGCGCATGTGCACAAGAGCCACCGGTCACGGCACAGGCCTCTGAAGAAACGACACGGGTGGCTGTTCCTTCAGAGCGCATCCGCTGATGACGGAATCAGCTGCATATACAGTAAACATCTAAACGGCACAAGTTTAGGAGATATTTACAGTACCTATAGGTAAGCCTTATTAATGGCTTACCTATGGGTACAAACAATACATGGAAGTTTACTTCCTCTTTTTAAAGTGTTACTAAACCCAGGACCCTGCATACACTATATTTGGTCTCCCACAGAACACAGAGCATGGAAATTTTAGTAAATATAAACAGCTTAATACCTTTTTTCATGAGCAGTTAGAGCAGTCTTGTGACTTGTATCAGTGTCTGGTTAAACCTTGTAGGAGGAGTTTTCCTTTTCCCTTGATCCTCTGGACAGTGCTGATTGGCCTTGTGCTGATCACATGTACTCTCCCAAGAAAAAAAAAAAACTCTAGCAATACACACCAAACTGATCATGTGCAGCCTGTCCCCTAAATGCTTTGTTCTATCAGGAGATGGTTTGGAGTTAAAGAAGAGGAGGATCAGAGAGACAGGATCGCACAGCCTTTATACACAATACCAAGGATTAACCCCTTAGGTTCAACAGTGAGTATAACAAGCATGCTTTACTGCATTTACACACTGATTTTACTGTTGTGGGTTTAGTAACACTTTAACCCCCATTAAAAATCTGTGGCATTGCTTTTTTCCTTTTTTTTTTTTTTTTTTTAATTTTTTTCTGACATGGTGTAATATCTTTCACTTGGATGTTATAAGTTGCACTGAGTAAATACAGCTGGATAAAACTAAATCATTTTAAAGGGGTGTGATTCTTTTCTATACCCACTGTATATTTGTTCATTTTAATTGCACAATTAGGTCGGTTTCGCGCTGCTGTTTGGCCACAGTGCAGGTTTACCCTCAGTTTTCGGTCAGTTAACCAACGGTTTCTCTTAGACTTTCCATTAGGTTGCACGTTTTTGGTGCATTTTCTGAAAGTGCACCAAAAGTCCTGCATGCTGCATCTTTGGTGCACTTCCAGAAAACACACCAAAAATGCACAACCTAATAGACTGTGGGAAACCATGGTTATATGTCATATCTTCAACGTATCTGCTGAACTGCCGAACATAGATGTATGCTAGCAATTTAGGAGTAAACAGAATTTCTGCTCTAAATACATGTGCTTTGACTATAATAAAATAAGCTGGATTCCAGGTATGACTTGTTTTGCAAAGTTACAAGTCTATTATGGCTTTTTTTTTTGCATAGTTTCATTGGTCCAGCTTGGACCAATGCCAAATTGCATATGCCATACCAGTCAGTGACCATTTCACCGATATAACTTTTCAGCTATTAGTTTGTAGGGCAGACACAATAGGTAAATAGAACAATGAACCAGGGTGATTTAAACTATGCAGAACAAGTATCCTGGTACAAATAAGTTTGCTCGATGGTGAACATTCATGCACTTAGTTGCACCATATTTAAAAAAAAATGAACATAAACTACAAAGCCGAACAACTGGCCATTTGCCTACCTCTAAAGAGTCTGGTTTCCATATCTGATATCTATGTTGCCATATGGCCTTTTCCAAAAGAATTGGTAAAAATATAATGAGAGCAAGACAAAGGAGGAGAATCCACTATTGTGGAGTCTGGTGTTTGCCTGCCAGCATCCCCAGTTTAGCAGAATAAAACCGATATAACTCCCATAGGATTTTATAGGCGAGCAACACACTAATGTATATAAACGTTAACAATTTATTGAAAAAGGTTTAAAACCATAGAAGTAAAGCATCAGTAAAAGAAAACATGATTATTTTACATTAACATCAAGGTGTACAGAAGTAACAAGCACTAGGTTTCTCACTTCAAACCAACGCGTTTAAGGTGGGTAATCTTTCTTCAAGGGTTTATGATGAAGAAGATATTTGCTTATTTCTATAAGAGAGATATGACAAGACATGTATTGCAATTTTTTCAATAAATTGTTAACTTTAATACATATTGGTGTGTTGCTTGCCTATAAAATCCCAATTCCAATGAGGGTTATATCTGTTTTTTGTTTTAATGAGAGCAAGAGAATATGAGTAGAGCAATAAAAAAAAGGGGGGGGGGAGTGAGGTGAAAGCTGCTTCTTCCGCTATTCCTCAATGTCTTCCATCACAGCCTTAAAGTTTTCTTATTTCTCTCCAAAGCCCTAAGTCCCATGTCTTTCTGCGACAACCAAGATAAAACCAGCCTGAAATTTGTGGCAGGGTGGGTGATATAAATAGATTAGCAGAGAGCTGATCTATTCACAGCACAGCTCTGCACATATCTTTCTTCCTTTACACAAAAAAGACAGTCAATTCCAGTGCTAAGAGGTTTTCTAAAGTGAAGGGCAACAGGACATCAGTATCTCAAGACTGGGTGGATGCTGACTTCCTCAGATGGGGTGATCAGTTGGAAATAAAACAGACAAAAATGGAAGGGGCGCATACCTAGTGCATTACCAATGACATTTAATATATTATAAAATTCATAAAAGGTGGGTACTCACAAACAGCAACTCCTTATAAGCCATAATAAAAATATCTATATAAAAAATATCACATACAAGAAGGTGACATCTGGTCAGAAGTTGCTTTATAATAATAAAATTGGTAATGTTAATATTAGAATTGATTTGAAATTGAAAGTAATTTGTTATCTCACCCTCATACGTGTAGCTGACATCAATTAAGGCATCCCTGTGTCACAAAGAGGTGATAGAAGAAGAAAAACACTTCCAAACCCGGAAGAGCCGGAAATGTCTAATCCTTCTGCCAGGCGCCAGCAGAGACCCTTCTGCTGCGGCGCACTGATCACAGGCGCCATGACCACACTCGAGCTTGCGGTCCAAACATCAGCCATGGTGCACGGCATGCAATACAACGCCAGAGAGGTTCCATCTTCCTGAGTGGCACCAGAAGCGACAATGACTTCACGCCTACGGCGGAAGCTGCACAGCAGTGTCCCCACAAGGATGAAATCTAGAATGTAAATGGATCTGAGCATATGCCAAAAAAGATGAGTGAAGATGAAAAAATTCAAAATATGTGTATATGAAGAGAAACATATAGAAACAAAGAAAAATTATCGGAAAAATAAAAATAAATAAAAATGTTAAAAAAAAAAAAATTTAATGAAAAAATTAAATAATAAAAAAAATCTCTCAAAGCGCTGGGCTGACGGTGCCTGAGTGCCAACCCCCAACATATACCTATTGGACTAAAAGTATACTGGATACCTAATGATAAAAGACAGTGATAATATGAATACTAATAAAAATTAATATGAAAAGAAACCTACTTGGATGAAAAAGAAACATGAGAAATAATAATGATAAATGTGAATAAATATGGACACAGTAAATGAATGATAACTTGTATAAATATCAAAAATGAAAAATAAATCAATTAAGAAGTAAAAAAAAAAATGAATCAATTGAAGAAATAAGAGGGAACTGGGGGTAGGCTCCTGGTCTGAAGCCCCCACACATGGGAAAGGACTTGATAAAGAAAATGGGATCACATTAGGGTCTGAACATCTAGCCCTACATTTAAACCCCTTGGTGAGCTCCCAACCGATGGATCGCAAAGGTTTCTCTCCTATAGAGTCTCCAAAACCGCTGCCCAGTATCTGAATCCTCACCCATAACCTCCAAATCAAGCAACCTCAAACCAGAGGGGGTTTTGATCATGTTTATCCAGAAAATGTGAGGGTAGTGAGTGTTTGTCAAAGCCTTTGAGGATGTTTCTTTTGTGCTCCCCAAACCATGTACGTAGGGTCTCTATTGTGCGACCCACGTAAAGAAGGCCACAGCAGGCAATAAACAACAAATTGTTATCCACAGTTGATGAATTTCCGAATGCCATGGATTTGGCCATCACTGCCTGTAACCTCTTCTTCTTTTTTTTTTTTTTTTTCTGTGCCACGTGTACTGACATGCTGCAAAGTTAGGGACCCCCACACCTGAAACTGCCCTTTTGATAAAATAAACTGCTCCAACACTGGCTGCAGTTTTGAGTGTGCAAACTCTACGAGGGGCAGTGTAGCCCCTCAAGTTCCTAGGTCTACGAAAGATGACATTAGGGCGTTCTGTGATGACATTGGTCAGGCAAGGATCCCGAAGCAGAATACCCCAGTATTTTTCTATGATCCGCTTGATTGGGAATGCCTTATTGGTATAACGAGAGTTGAAAGTCATGTCTAAGTGGTTAAAAGTACAACTGTTCCTGGCCATGACATCCCCAGTTTTTGGTAAACATCACTTCATGTTGGTGACTTTTCGTAACGACAACCTCAGGGTATTTGAGCCTATATTTTGTATTCGCATCATCAATAGTGGCCTGGTCATAGCCTTTCACCAGAAATTTCTCTCTCAGTACACCGCTCTGTTGGTCATAATCTATTAGACAGGAGCAGGTCCTTTTGAAGCCGACAGAACTGACCAAAAGGTGCATTCTTGATCCATCTGGGATAGCGATGGCTATGAGCATGGAAATAGGAACTTCCTGCTGATGGCTTGAAATGTGTTTGAGAAGAGATCCGATCTTCATCATCCACCATCAATTCAAGGTCTAGGAATACCAGCTTCTGACTGTCCAACACATGAGTAAGCTCCATCTCAAAGGGATTCTTCTGACAATATGCCAGAAAGTCTTCCAACTGGTTGCCATCACCATCCCAGATGATCAGAGTATCATCGATGTAACGGGCATAGAGAACCAGGTTCACCCCGAAGGGATTGTTGGACCAGATGTGGAACTGCTCCCAATATCCCATAAATAAGTTGGCATAACTTGGACAAACTTGGCCCCCATGGCTGTGACATTGTTTGTCTATAGTATACAACCTGGAACGCACATTCATTGTGTGCAAGGGTATACCCAATAGAGCGCACAATAAATGAGGCTTACCTGGGATGCAGGTGGTTTTCACGTGCCAGAAAAAATTGGACAGCTTGTAGTTCAAATTGGTGCTTGATGAACATGTACAAAGAAGCCACATCCAGTGACAGCCACCGGTACCCTGTCTGCCATGAATATTGGGCCAGAATCTCTAGCATGTGCCCCGACTCACAGACATATTATAGAAGCTGGACCACCAATTCCTGAAGTGGTCAATGTAGCTTCCCATTGGACTCGTGAGGCTGCTTTATGCAAGATATAGTTGGCCGACCTGGAGTTGTTCGTATCATCCTTATGGATTTTAGGGATATGATTCATAAATGGTGTAAGTGGATATGGGCGGGAACAGAAATTGCCATTCGGAGCTCGAGAAACCCATCTATGAAAGCTTTGTCTAATAATGATTTGAGGGCTTCCTTGTACAGGCCAACTGGATCACCTTCCAACTTTTCATAAGTACTAGTATCTCCGAGGAGACTGCTTCAACTAGATAATCAAGTCTGTTCTAAATGACAAGACTTCCCCCCCCCCTTATTTGCCTGTCATCCCTGACCACTGTCATTATTTTTTATGAAGTCCAAAATTCTTTTCTCTCCTGGTGACATGGAAGATGAATGGTCCTTTGTAGCCCCACTGCAGAGTTGTACCATTTCAGGATAAACTACATCATAAAATGTAGGGATTAACTTGCCTTTGACCCAGTGGGGATGGAATACTGACTTGGGCATAAAGTGGGTGAGGACCATGGGAGCCAGACTGGCAAAGCTGGAAGGGGATTCATTAGCAGGCATGTCAGTGCACTGGGCGCCCTCAGACCATAACTCTTCAAGTGTTTGTAATCCTTTATAATCTTGATCCATATTGGGAGGCTCTGGGAGAGCTGAAGAATTATTAGTGTTTCCAGAATCCTTTTTAATAGAAAAATAGCATTTAAGGGTGAGGTTACGTGTAAATCTATTAAGATCAATAAAATCAAATCCGGGGGATTTTGTGGGACAAAATTTGAGACCTTTACGTAATGGCGTCAGTTACGCTTTGCTAAACGTTACTGAGGATAAATTATACATTTTACTAGTGAAAAGTTGTAAGGTGATGCTGTTGGCCTGTACAAGGAAGCCCTCAAATCATTATTAGATGAACCTTTCAGGGATGGGGTTATCTTGAAGTCTGAATGGCAATTTCTGTTCTGCCCATATCCACTTACACCATTTATGTATCGTATCTCTAAAATCCATAAGGATGATACTAACCCTCCAGGTCGGCCAATTATATCTGGGGTTAGACAGCCTCAATAGTCGCTAGTCCAATAGGAAGCTACATTGACCACTTCCTTCAGGAATTGGTGGTCCAACTCCTATCATATGTCTGTGAGTCGGGGGCACATGCTAGAGGTTCTGGCCCAATATTCATGACAGACAGGGTACCGGTGGCTGTCACTGGATGTGGCTTCTTTGTACACGTTCATCCAGCACCAATTTGGACTACAAGCTGTCCAATATTTTCTGGCATGTGAAAACCACCTGCGTCCCAGGCGGGCCTCATTTATTGTGCGCTCTATTGGCTTAATTACTTTGTGTATCAGGATATATACTATAGACAAACCAATGGCACAGCCATGGGGGCCAGGTTTGCCCCGAGTTATGCCAACTTATTTATAGGATATTGGGGGCAGTTCCACATCTGGTCCAACAATCCTTTCGGGGTGAAACTGGTTCTCCTATGCCTGCTAAATCGATGATATTCTGATCATCTGGGATGGTGATGGCAACCAGTTGGAAGCCTTTCTGGCGTATTGCCAGAACATTCCCTTTGGGATTGAATTTACTCATGTGTTGGACAGTCGGAAGCTGGTATTTCTAGACCTTGAATTGATGGTGGATGATGAATATCTGATCTCTTCTCAAACCCATTTCAAGCCATCAGCAGGAAATTCCTATCTCCATGCTCGTAGCCATCGCCATCCCAGATGGATCAAGAATATGCCTCTTGGTCAGTTCTGTCGGCTTCAAAGGACCTGCTCCCGTCTAATAGATTATGACAAACAGAGAGGTGTACTGAGAGATTTCTGGAGAAGGGCTATGACCAGACCACTATTGATGATGTTGCGAATACAAAATATAGGCTCAAGTACCCTGAGGTTGTCGTTACGGAAAGTCACCAACATAGTGACGTGTACCAAAAACTGTGGGGATGTCATGGCCAGGAAGAGTTGTTCTTTTAACCACTCAGACATGACTTTCAGCTCTCGTTATACCAATAAGGCATTCCCAATCAAGCGGATCATAGAAAAATACTGGGGTATTCTCAATCGGGATCCTTGCCTAACCAATGTCAGGAAGTTACACGGCAGTGACGGTCAAACCCATGCCATTCGGCAATTCATCAATTGTGGATCCCAATTTGTAGTTTATTACCTGCTGTGCCCTTTGTTGCCTTTTCTTTACGTGGGTCGTACGATACAGACCCTACGTACATGGTTTGGGGAGCACAAAAGGAACTTCCTCAAAGACTTTGACAAACACTCATTACCCATACATTTTCTGGATAAACACAATCAAAACCCCTCAGGTTTGAGGTTGCTTGGTTTGGAGGTTATAGGTGACTATTTAGATACTGGGCGGTGGTTTTGGAGACTCTGTAGGAGAGAAACCTTTGGGATCCATCCATTGGGAGCTTTGTCACCAAGGGGTTTAAATGTAAGGCTAGATGTTCAGACCCTAATGTGATCCCATTTTCTTTATCAAGTCCTTTGCCATGTGTGGGGGGCTTCAGACCAGGAGCCTACCCCCAGTTCTCCCTTTTTTATTTCCTTTTTTTATTTCATCAATTAAATCATTTTTATTTTCTGATTGATTTATTTTTTATTTTTTATTTATATTTATACAAGTTATTAGGGATGCACCAAAATTTCGGCTGCAGAAAAATAACTGCCGGGGGGGGGGGGACGACATTGCAGGGGTGTATTCCTGGCTTGCCCCAGTCCTCCCACCTCCTCCCCTGCCTCCCACAGAGCGGCGATCTCCGTGTATCACGGAGCTGAATTGCACGGGCCACAGTAACAATGTGCCGCCTCCTGTGACAGATGGCATACTGATCCAAAGGTGGGACATTGAACCAGCGTGAAGTGATCATAGGAGGCGGGACATTGTTACTGCAGCCTGGGCAATTAAATTCACAGCTCTGTGACACACGGAGATCGCCTCTCTGTTCTGGGCACAGGAAGGCTGCGTATGACGGGCACTGGCAGGCTGCATGAGACAGGCAGAGGCAGGCTGCATCTGACGGCCACTTGTGAGGCTACATTGATCTCTTGTATCATGTCCCCAGTCTCTGACCATCTCCTGTACTGTGTCTGCAGTCTGACCGTCTCCTGTAGCATGACTGCAGTCTGACCGTCTCCTGTAGCATGACTGCAGTCACTGACTGTCTCCTGCACTATGTCTGTAGTCTCTGACCGTCTCCTGTATCAGATGGTTAGAGACTGGGGACATGATACATGAGATGGTTAGAGACTGCAGACTGCATTTTTCTTGAGCTTTTCTTGCGCTAAAGGTGCCAATGATAGCCAACAATAAATTCATATTAATTTAAATTGATGAAATTAATTAAAAGTCGAATATAATACAATTGTATATACAAATATGAATATTTTTTAAAATCTGTCATTTTCGGTATCTGTTTCGGTTTTCGGCCTAGTACATCCTTCATTTTTAGTTACGGCACCAAAATTTCCATTTGGTGCACCCCTACAAGTTATCATTCATTTACGGTGTCCATTTTTATTCACATTTATCATTATTATTTCTCATATTTATATTTTCATCCAAGTAGGTTGCTTTTTATGTTTATTTTTATTTTATTATCACTCGGTAACCAGTATACTTTTAGGCCAATAGGTGTATGTTGGGGGTTGTCACTCAGGCGCCGTCAGCCCAGCGCTTTTGAGAGATTTTTTTTTTTTACTATTCAGTATATTTTTTCATTTATTTTATTATTCATTTATTTTATTATTATTATTATTATTTTTTTTTACATTTGTATGTATATTTTTATGTATTTTTCAATCATTTTTCTATAATTTTTCTTTGTTTCCATATATTTCTCTTCATAAACACATATTTAGAATTTTTTCATCTTCGCTTTTATCTTTTTGGCATATGCTCAGATCCATTTACATTCTTGATTTCATCCCTATGGGGACACTGCTATGCAGCTTCCGCCACAGGATTGACGTCATTGTTGCTTCCGGCGCCACTCGGGAAGATGGAACCTCTCTGGCGTTGTATTGCACGCCATGCACCATGGCTGATGTTTGGCCCGCTGCTCGAGTGTTGTCGTCATTGCGTCTGTGATCAGCACGGCGCAGCAGGAGGGTCATTGCTGGCGTATAGTCATTTCCGCCACTTTTGGGTTTGGATGTGTTTTTCTTCTTCTATAACCCCTTTGTGACACAGGGATGCCTTTAGGGGCTATCTTTATTGCTGTGAGCTGTACGTATGAGGTGAGTTAGTAACTAATTACTTTCAATTTAAAATCAATTCTAATATTCACATTCGCAATTTTATTATTGTAAAGCAACTTCTGACCAGATGTGACCTTCCTGTATGTGATTTTTTAATATATTATATGTAGAAATATATTTACATATATACAGTTGTGCTCGTAAGTTTACATACCCTGGTAGAATTTATGATTTCTTGCCATTTTTCAGAGAATATGAATAACACAAAAACTTTTCTTTCACTCATGGTTAGTGTTTGGCTGAAGCCATTTATTATCAACTGTGTTTACTCCTTTTTAAATCCTAATCGCAACAGAAACTACCCAAATTATGCTGATCAAAAGTTTACATACCCTGGTGATTTGACCTGATAACATGCACACAAGTTGACACAAAGGGGTTTGAATGGCTGTTAAAGGTAACCATCCCCACCTGCGATCCGTTTGCTTGTAATTAGTGTATGTGTTTAAAAGGTCAATGAGTTTCTGGACTCCTGACAGACCCTTTCATCTGTCATCTAGTGATGCACTGGCGTTTCTGGATTCTGAGTCATGGGGAAAGCAAAAGAATTGTCAAAGGATCTGCGGGAAAAGGTACTTGAACTGTATAAAACAGGAAAGAGATATAAAAATATATCCAAGGGCTTGGGAATGCCAATCAGCAGTGTTCAAACTTGAATCAAGAAGTGGAAAAAGAGGGGTTCTGTTGAAACCAAACCACGGTCAGGTAGACCACCTAAAATTTCAGCCACAACTGCCAGGAAAATTGTTCGGGATGCAAAGAAAAACCCACACATAACTTCAGGTGAAATGCAGGGCACAATAGGGAGGCACTTGAAGAAAGGTGGGCTGCATGGTCGAGTCGCCAGAAGAAAGCCATTACTACGCAAAGTGTCCTGCTTACAATACGCCAAACAGCACAGAGAAGCCACAAACCTTCTGGCACAGTCATTTGGAGTGATGAGACCAAAATTTTAGCTTTTTGGTCACAACCATAAACTCTTCATTTGGAGAGGAGTCAACAAGCCCTGTGATGAAAGGTACACCATTCCTACTGTGAAACACGGAGGTGTTGATCAGCCTCATTTGGGTTGTTTCTGTTGTGATTATGATTTAAAAACAGTAAACAATTTTTTGATAATAAATGGCTTCAGCCAAACACTAACCATGAGTGAAAGAAGTTTTTGTGTTATCATTCATATTCTCTGAAAAATGGCCAAGGAATCAAAAATTCAGCCAGGGTATGTAAACTTATGACCACAACTGTATCTATTTTTTTTTAATAATGAAAAGATTTAAATCTGCCCTGTCTCTTCCGGGGGTGGGGCTCTCTTTCAATTATTTTGTTTAAATGCGCTTGTCTGTGGTGGTCCTGAGTAGCTTAGCTCTGAGGAAGGGGGTGCGCCCCAGAAACGCATCAGCTTATACCCCATGATGGTATATAGCACATGATTCTACACTGTGATTTTATGGCTTTATAATAGTTGCTGTTTGTGAGTAAACCACCTTTTATGAATTCTATCATTTATTAAATGTCTTTGGTAAAGCACTAGGTGTGCACGCCTTCCATTTTTGTCTTTTTTAGATGCCTTCCTTTCTTTGCCTATGTGGTTGGGGGGGGGCGGGGGGGGGGGGGGGGGGTGTCCCTTTCCTCAAATCAGCTGTCATACAGTGTATGCCAATAATCCACACCCAGGAAGAAAAAGTCTAATACGATGTGCACTTTCTAAAGAAAATAGTAAGCTGAAGACAGGAGCTATACATGTAAAACTTATGTAGGGAGATTTGTTTCATCTCTGTGTATCATCTGAGGCTGTTCACTTCACTGAGTGTATGTGAGGGTTTACATCCTCTTTATATTCCGCTGAATAAAAAAAGCCAATAAAACGGCTTGATTAGCTGCAGTGGAAGGCAATAGATTAATAGACTCCTAATGTCTTCTTCATAATGAGCACCTGTCACCTGCCCAATTCTACCACATAAGGAAAGTAAAAAAACGGGAAGGGGGACAAACTTCCAAGGATCTCGCCACAGCCAGGTCTCCTGGAAGTGGGGAGAGGTACCAGGCAAAAACAGGTACCCCCCCCCCCCAAAAGGGACCGGAGGGGGGTGAGGAAGCAAACAAGCGGAGATTCCACTTTTGAGTGGAACTCTGCTTCAAAGTGTTACTAAACCCAGGGCCCTGCATTCACTATATCTGATCTACCACAGTATACAGAACATGGAAATGCAATCATTTTAGTAAATATAAACTGTTAAGTAACTTTTGTCATCAGCAGTATATAGCAATCTTGTGGCTTTTGTCTTTTCCTGTAAATAATGCTGCTGTAACTTGTAAACAGTGTGTTTTATTCCTCACATCTACTTTTGTGCAGGCACCTCATAACCATTCTGTCTAGCATCTGTTAGATGCCAATGAATATATTTTTTACTGTATAAATGTGTAAAGCCTATACTTCTAAATGCAGGGAGAAGAGACCAACCAAAGATGGTGCAGGGTTTTCGCTCTTCTCTCTTTTCTCTTCTCTTCCCCTCTTCTCTCCTTTCTCTTCTCTTCCCCTCTTCTCTCCTCTCCTTAGAAAATATTAGTTCCAGTGGAAAAGTATAATGTATTTTCAGTGAGCACATGTGAGTTTTTATTATGATATAATATTTATATAGCATTTTATTATATGTCCATTATTTTGCATATACAGATTTGTCTCCATTAGCTACCCATGTTTCATTGCAATCACTGAGGCTTCCTGCTAAACAGCTGCCAAGAATGCTTTTTTTTTTGAGTGGGTACGATTTTTGGATGTGGTCAGCCCCTGGATCCCTCTGTCTGCCAGTCATTTCTGCATGGTGATACGAGATTCACAATAATTTAAAGCAGTGGTTCCCAACCTGGGAGGGGGGGGGTGGGCCAAATGATTATTTGCCAGGGGTCACCGAATCCTGGGCTGTTCCTGAAGCCCGCACCACTCTCCCAGCCTTTACGCGGCCACCCAGCTGGGCTGTTCCTGGAGCCCGCGGCCACCCACTCAGCCTCTTCGCAGCCGCCCCTTCAGTTCACTGTGTGGCTGGGGGAGCAGAAACTAGAGGTCAGCTGACTGGTGGGGAATGCGAAATGGGAGGAGCTGGAGGAGACACTATCTCCTGATTTCAGTATAGGTGTCACTGCTATGAGACACCACAAAGTCGGAGACACAGTGAGTAACACTACCTGTGATTTTATAGTTGCCATTAAAAGTCCCCACTACAGTTCTCAGATCAGCAGATGACCTTAAACAAGAACAGCTAAGTTGGCTGATCAGAACTCCCCCCAGCACTGCCACTCATCCCGTCCCCCCCCCCCCCAAGAAGTAAGAGAAGGAATAAAAATAGAGAATACATAGAAGGGAGAGGTAAGAGGGAGAGGAACAAAGAAAAAGGGAGAGAAATAATAAGAGAGAGAACAAGGAAGACTGCTAAAGAGAGAGATGGGGAAAAAAAAACAAGATATTAGGATAGAAAGAGATAAAAGGGAAAGAAAAGAGAGAGTGGCACATCCTAAAATGTACCATAAAGGGTTTTAATACTGTACAAGTGGAAGGGACTCAGGGAGCGCTATCTGTGGGTTGGGGGCTCAAATTACTTGTCTTGCCTTGGGTGCTGACAACCCTCGCTACGGAAATAATTTTACGGTTAGGGGTCCCCACAACTTGGGAAATTTTATCAAGGGGTCATGGCACTAGGGTGGTTGAGAACCACTGATTTAAAGAGTGTGAATATTTACAACCTATATATAAACAGAATAGCAATACCCCTTTAGTTATGTTCAGTTGTATTTACCACTGTTTGTTAATTTTATAAGCTATTTTAATTTCCCAGGGAAAGGATGAAAAACCCTCAGTTCAGCTTCTCTTCTTCAACCACACAGCATGTAACATCCCACTTTATTCTCTTTTAACAGGTGTCTCTGTCACACACATCCTGCAAGTCCCAGTCCTGTGGTGGTGGTTCACACTCTTCATCTTCCTCCTCATCTTCCTCGACTTCTTCCTCTTCCTCCTCCTCTTCTTCATCCTCTTGCCATGGAAACTCTGGGGACTGGGACCCTAGCTCCTTCCTGTCTGCCCACAAGCTGTCCGGGCTCTGGAACTCTCAGCACTCCAATGGGAACATAGGAGGAGGAGGAGAAGCAGCAGGTGGGTTTAGAAACCCTGTGTATAGAATATATAACATATAAAGTGCAAATTATTATTTCATATTGACTGTTTGAAACCCTTGTCTTGAAATGCCACACTTGTTGAGCGAAAATAATAGAATTATTTCCATGCCATGCACATATCTTGCATTGCATCACTTTATTCATACAATCCTGTTTTTGTTTCTGTACATACTGCATAGCTCCCTTAAACTTCCAAAGAGGGTGAGAGAAACCCAGCATCTTAACATTCCCTTTGCTGTATAACACCTTGACCAGTGTATCATAAAAGGCTTGCTGCAGTAAATCTAAGAATAGTGCTAAAAATGCTTTGAATTTCACTTCCAACTATAGAATAACTGCTTTCATCAGAGCCTTTTAACAAAGGTGTTTTGCCATTAACTGAGTTTCATTTGAAAATGATGATTCCATGTATAATTGTTGATTTTAAAGTGGTTGTATAGTCAGAAGGTTTTTCATCTTAATGCATTCTGTGTGCAGCAGCCCCTCTAGCACTTACCTGAGCCCCATCTCTCTCCAGCGATGTCCACGAGTTCCTCAGCTGTCCGGGACTCTCCTCCTAATTGGCTGAGACACAGCAGCGGCACCATTGGCTTCCCTGGTGTCAATTAAACTCAGCCAATCATGAGAGAGAGGGGGTGGGGCGGGGCCAAACTGGGGTTTTGTGTCTGAATGGGTACACGGAGCTGTGACTGCCCCCAGAGCTGTCTACTCTGGGGGCGCTCGACAGGAGTGAGGTGCCAGGAGAGCCCGAGAAGAAGAGAATCTGGGCTGCTCTGTGCAGAACCATTACACAGAGCAGGCAAGTATAACATGTTTGTTATTTTTTGAGAAAAAAAACAAAAAAACGAGTCTTTACAAACACTTTAAAGTGGATGTAAACCCTCACATATACCCAGTGAACTGAACAGCCTCATAGGTAAATACTTTCAGAATTTTTCATTGAAGAGTTCAGCACTCTGCTAATCTATTCATAGCAACCTACCCAACACAAAACTCTGGCTGCTTTTATCTCAGTTGATGGAGAACTTATCAGGAGCAGGAGACAGCTAAGGACTTATGGGACTTATTAAGGTACACCCAAGGAACACTTTTGCTATAGCATGGTCTAATGTGTGCAAGTTTTATTGCCACACATGGCTATACTTTGATTGTACAATCACTTGAGCGTGGATGGAGGAATCTCCCCTGCTTGCTGTTGTATTCAGACAGTGGCAGCACCCACGACTGCCTAAATACCCTAACAGTGACTACATCTGCTTGAATGCAATTGTTTGAACATAAATTTCCCACCTGGCTTATTGATTTTTAAACTGACTTTTATTGAGCCAGGTGGTGCTACCAGGGCCACCTGCTGTTTAGATTTCAGCTGATTCAACAGGCATTTGACAAAGTTTGAGCCAGGTATGGCTAGTTTATGTCTGGAAAAAAAAAATTGTACATCTCTGCAATACTTACACATTTCCATATGTTTTATCTCTTTTTTGAAGGTACGGCAAGTAAAAAATGTCTGATCCTGCCAGAAATCCAGCGTGTTCCCAACTTCCTCTTTGAGATGACAACCTAGTGTCTATGTGTATCTATTGCAGAATGTACTACATATTTTTTATGTTATTTTATTTTGCCCAGACATACACGTTAAGGGCTACTTAAAGCCCAACTTAAATTAGAACTTTTTATTTTATTTTTTGGTGGAATTGGGAAAGGCTTCCGTCAGTCTTTATTGCTGTGTGTATCTCTATCGAGGAGAAAATCCTCAATAGAGACACTGGACAGGATGTGATGGAAAGATTCTCCAACAGACACAGGTGAAACTGAAAGACATTTTCTATGAGTTAGAATTTGGGTGGGGGGGATTGTGGCAATGTTTGTATTACCTCCTGTGCTGTTCTGTCCAAGTGACACCCACAACCTCCATTTCTAGTACAGCTGTTACAGGGACAGGAAAAGTGAGGGAGTGACTCCCCAGTCCCCATTCACATTTGTGCGATTCCAAGTTGCAAGACTTTGGAGTGCAATTTTGATGCAACTTTGGATGGGTGCGACTTGGATGTGATGTTATTTACTGTCCCTCTGCAAAGTCGGACCCACTGTTGCATGTAAAACATTCAGGTACGACTTTCATGCAACTTATAACATTGAAGGCTATGGCTCTTAAGCAGTGTTAATTTAGTCGACTAAAACATTTTAGTCGACTAAAATGACTTAAACATTTTAGTCGACTAAATGAATACTGTTTTTAGTCGATTAAAATACGACTAAAACTAAAAGCCATTTTAATCAAGACTATGACTAAAACTAAATTGCAATTACTGAAATGTACTGGAGATTTTAGTCGACTAAAAGGTACTGGAGATTTAGTCGACTAAATATAACTAAAACAATTGCAGAAGACTAAAATGGGACTAAAACTAAAATGCCATTTTAGTCCTAAGACTAAAATTAACACTGCTCTCAAGTTGCCTGAAAGTCTGACCAAAGTAGTGCATGAACTACTTTGAAGTCACTGTGACTTTAAGTCACACATATATGAATGGTTATTTTTGGAAAACATGATGTCCAAAGTCTCATAACCAGTCACATTAGTTGGCTGTGCAACCACCTGGGTAAACATAGTAAAAGATTGCTGCATGATGAAAATATTACTGCAGTTGTGCAGCAAACTTATGCCGCGTACATACGAGCGGACTTTACGGCAGACTTTGCCCGGCAGACTGGATTTCATCAGACAATTCGATTGTGTGTGGGCTCCAGCGGACTTTGTTTTCTCAAAAGTTGGACGGACTTAGATTTGAAACATGTTTTAAATCTATCTGTCGAAATCGAGTCCGGTCCAAAAGTCTGCTCGTCTGTATGCTAGTTAGATGGACAAAAAGCCACGCTAGGGCAGCTATTGGCTACTGGCTATAAACTTCCTTGTTTTAGTCCGGTCGTACGTCATCACGTACGACTTCGACGGACTTTGGTGGATTGTGTGCAGGCAAGTCCGTTCATTCAGAAAGTCTGTCGCAAAGCCTGCCGTAAAGTCCGACCGTGTCTATGCGGCATTAATTGTGTGAAATGGGGGTAAACCCCCATTCACATTTGTGTGACTTGTCATGCAACTTTAGACATCAAAGTCGTACCCCATGTTTATCAATGATAATCATTCATATGTGCGACTTAAAGGCACTGCGACTTCAAAGTAGTTCATGCACTACTTTGGTCCAACTTTCATCCAACTTGAGGGCCATAGACTTCAATGTTCACCCTCAAAAGGTGCATGAAAGTCCTACCTGAATTTCTTACATGTATCAGTGGGTCCGACTTTGCAAAGGCACAAGAAGTAACATCCAAGACACATCTATCTAAAGTTGCGTCAAAGTTACACCAAACTTGCGCAACAATTGTGAATTGACCTGGAAATGCCTTCTGGAGATCCAGCAAGTTGGGAGGTTTTTTTTTTTTTTTTTTTTTCCCCTCATAGTAAAGAACCCGAGTGGTGTTGCCTTTCACATGGGTGTGAAAATCAAAATCTTTACTACCACAGGCGCTTTATTTATTTTTTTTTTTTTTACATCTATCTCTGTAATGAATGGTGGTTAATGCACACTCGGCAGACTTCCACATACAGTGCCTTGAAAAAGTATTTGTACCCATTGACATTTTCCACATTTTGCCATGTTACAGCCAAAAATATAAATGTATTTTATTTATTTTTTTTTTTTTTAATGTGATAGACCAACACAAAGTGGCACATAATTGTGAATTAGAAGGAAAATGATAAATGGTTTTCAATTTTTTTTTTACAAACAAATATGTGAAAAGTGTGGCATGCATTTGTATTCAGCCCCCTTTACTCTGATACCTCTACTTAAAATCGAGTGGAACTAATTGCCTTCAGAAGTCACCTAATTAGTAAATATAGTCCACCTGTGTGTAATTCTCAGTATAAATGCAGCTGTTCTGTGAAGCCCTCAGAGGTTTGCTAGAGAACCTTAGTGAACAAACCGCATCATGAAGGCCAGGGAACACACCAGACAGGTGAGGGATAAAGTTGTGGAGAGGTTTTTAGCAGGGTTAGGTTATAAAAAAAAAAAATATCCCAAGCTTTGAACATCTCAAGAAGCACTGTCCAATCCATCATCTGAAAATGGAAAGCGTATGGCACAACTGCAAACCTACCAAGACATGGCTGGGCAAAGAGAGCATTAATCAGAGAAGCAGCCAAGAGGCCCATGGTAACTCTGGAGGAGCTGCAGAGATCCACAGCTCAGGTGGGAGAATCTGTCCACAGGACAACTATTAGTTGTGCACTCCCCAAATCTGGCCTTTATGGAAGAGTAGCGAGTAATAAGCCATCGTTGAAAGAAAGCCATAACAAGTCCTGTTTGCAGTTTTCGAGAAGCCATGTGGGGGACACCGCAAACATGTGGAAGAAGGTGCTTTGGTCAGATGAGACCAAAATTGAACGTTTTGGCCTAAAAACAAAACACTATGTGTAGTGGAAAATTAACACTGCACATCACCCTGAACACACCATCCCCATTGTGAAACATGGTGGTGGGGATACTTTTCTTCACCAGTGACAGGGAAGCTGGTCAGAGTTCATGGGAAGGTGGATGGAGCCAAATACCCAAATACTGAACAATCTTAGAAGGAAACCTGTTAGTCTGCAAAAGACTTGAGACGGGGGCGGAGGTTGACCTCCCAGCAGGTTGATCCTAAACATACAGCTAGAGCTCCAATAGAATGGTTTAGATCAAAGCATATTCATGTGTTAGAATGGCCCAGTCAAAGTCCAGACCTAAATACAATTGAGAGTCTGTGGCAAGACTTGAAAATTGCTGTTCACAGATGCTCTACATCCAATCTGACAGAGCTTGAGCTATTTTGCAAAGAAGAATGGGCAAAAATGTCACTCTCTAGATGTGCAAAGCTGGTAGAGACATCCCCAAAAATACTTCCAGCTGTAATTGCAGCGAAATGTGGTTCTACAAAGTCTTGTCTCAGGGGGGCTGAATACAAATGCACACTACACTTTTCACATATTTATTTGTAAAAAATGTTAAAAACCGTTTATCATTTTCCTTCCACTTCACAATTAGACCAACACAAAGTGGCACATATCACATAAAATCCCAATAAAAGACATTTACATTTTTGATTGTAACATGACAAAATGTGGGAAATTTCAAGGGGTATAAATACTTTTTCAAGGCTCTGTATCAATGGTCCAGAAATGCTGTTATGTGCTGATATGCTGAAGGCCACTAATGGCAATCAAGTCAGTGCAATTTAGTGGGCATAAATTGCTCTTCATGCCAGTTTAAAGGCACCTTAAAGAGAAGTTTACTTGATGTTCTTATTAAGATGCCCAAGGGATCTTCAAAATGAACACTATTTGAATAGTAACACAGCAACAAGTGTATATTCAATTTACAGACCTCCATGTCAGAACTGGGTGTGGAGGAGTTCAAGAGCTACGTTATCATTTGTATAGATGGAGGTAGGACCAGAAGGAAGCAATAATAGGCTAGAAACAATAGGCTGGCACATGTGTGCTCAAGTAGTAAGGGAGTTTCATTCGGTATATCGTTGTGTTAACAGATATTGAGACAAAAACTGGCTTGGTATAGAGGCATATGTGGAGCCTACAGACTATGAGTTTGTAGGAGAAGCTCAAATTTAGCTGAGGGTTAAAAGGACCACATATTGGTGTAGCTTTGTGAAATGAAAGGTAAGGCTAAAAGCATTTATCACTGATTTGACCTCTTTGTCCCTAGTAAACAATAAAATAAATCACAGTGCAATGGGGACAGTGCTTACTAGCATTGTTTGTTTTAATTTGGTTATAGGCAGCCATATCTGAGTTCATAATACAATGTTGCTGTTATCATAATAGTGGCCCTTTCTCATTTTTATTTGACATTAGTGTTACAATAAATAAGATTACCACAGGACCTTACATGGGATAGCTTGCTTAGTTATAGATGTTGCTTAGACTTGATTTGTTCCTTTGCTTTTTTGGAGAGCATGTGCATTTTGTTCTATAGGGGAAAAAGGCAGCAGGCTTCCGGCATCACCGGAGCGTGGTAGCAAGACATCGAAGCTGTCTGGTTTAAAGGTCTGTCCATATAGTTCATCTGGAACCAGCACAGGAACACTCCCTACCTCACTTAACTTCTGTAAATCTCCAAAACAGTTCAAAAGCATGTGTCATAGGCCATCATCCCCAGGTTAGTGCAAACTTTTTAATTTTTGTTATCGGATGTTTGAGCTTAGCATGCCCCTTTTTGTAGTTGCATAGTAGGCTACCTGTTTGTACCTGCTTTATAACTGGATGTCTATGTCTAGACAACTGCCTAAGTATAAGATACTTTTGTACGATTCAGTTTGTATCTGTTTTCTTGAACTTGGCCATCTTTTAAGCAGATCAAGTTAGTGACGATCGTTTTTCCTTACCGGTTATTTTGGCCAAATATTACTAAAGTGTTAAAACGATCGCAATCATAAGCATTAATGCTGAGCTTAAGAAAAGATGCCGGAGACTATGCACGCGGCCGTCGGCGACTCGCGATTGCTCCTCAGAGAGCCAGAAAGGGGATCTGTCAATATAAACAGACAGATCCCTGTTCTGTCAGGGAAGTAGAGAGAGATCTGTTGTTCCTAGTGATCAGGAACAGCGATCTCCCTCTACTCCCCGTCAGTACACTCCCCCCACAGTTAGAAACACCTCCCTAGGGAACACATAATCCCTTGATTGCCCCCTAGTGTTAACCCCTTCCCTACCAGTGACATTTCTACAGTAATTAGTGGCTATTTTTAGCACTTATCGCTGTATAAATGTAAATGGTCCCAAAAAAGTGTCCAATCTGTCCGACGCAATGTCGCAGTCCTGCTAAAAACCGCTGATCACCGCCATTACTAGTAAAAAAAAAAGTAATAATAATAAAAATGCCATAAATATGTCCACTATTTTGTAGACGCTGTTACTTTTTTTTTTTTTTATATATGTAGAAGAATACATATTGGCTTAAACTGATGAAGAAATTAGTTTTTTTTATTTATTTTTTGGATATTTATAATACCAAAATGTAAAAAATTGGGTTTTTCAAAATTGTCGCTCTTTCTTTGTTTATAGCGCAAAAAATAAAAACCGCAGAGGTGATCAAATACCACCAAAAGAAAGCTCTATTTGTGGGGAAAAAAGGACGTCAATTTTGTTTGGGTACAGCGTCGGATGACCACACAATTGTCAGTTAAAACGACACAATGCCGTATTTTTTTTTTCTTATATCATTGATTCTTATCCACCCTGCTTAAACCCTTTTTACCATCTGAGAATCGACATTAGTCAGAATGGCTGCTCATGACATCAGAGCCAATCGTGAAGCTTGGAAGACGTAAAGGAAAGGGCTAAACTTGACGTTTATGGGAGATTAACATTTTCCTTCATCTGACTATATATCTTGACATAACAATCCTGACATGCAATTTTCATTGTACCTAAGCTTATCACGCAGGTTCCTTACAGATATGCTTTACACCAAGCCTGTCGCTCACAAGACTTTACTAAACTATTTGACCAGGAGGGCTTTAGGTGAAACCTGCACACCTTTTTAATGCAACTTCCATTGTGTAATTTCTATGGTTTTGGTGGCTTACCAAGAAGACTGGGCATTGCCATTTGGGCTTTTTAGTAGTTGGGGGTACAGACGTTTCTACATTTACCACGTTTGCGCCACTGCTCTCCTGAGTTTACTTTAGTAAGGTTTGCTAGTACTGTAACAGGT
Source organism: Lithobates clamitans (assembly GCA_037952925.1). NCBI lineage: Eukaryota > Metazoa > Chordata > Amphibia > Anura > Ranidae > Lithobates > Lithobates clamitans. Next base: position 1,474,541 of record JBBGZY010000194.1, on the reverse strand, counting down.
TAGCCTTTAGTTGACTTGCATTAACCTGAAAAAAATCTTTCATTATTTCTACAGCTTGAGCCTCCTGTAAAAAGGAAACTGCCGAAGGAAAATTAAAGCTGTAACATGCAGTGTACTCATAAGTTTATACCCTGGCAGAATTTATGATTTCTTGGCCATTTTTCAGAGAATATGAGTGAGAACACAAAAACATTTTTCACTCATGTTTAGTGTTTGGCTGAAACCATTTATTATAAATAAACTGTGTTTTTACTCTTTTTAAATCATAATGACAGCAGAAACTACCCAAATGACCCTGATCAAAAGTTTACATATCCCAGTTCTTAATACCGTGTATTGCCGCCTTTAACATCAATGGCCGCGTGAAGTCTTTTGTGGTATTTGTGGATGAGGCTCTTTATCTTCTCGGATGGTAAAGCTGCCCATTCCTTTTGGCAAAAAGCCTCCAGTTCCTGTAAATTCTTGGGCTGTCTTGCATGAACTGCACGTTTGAGATCTCCCCAGAGTGGCTCAATGATATTGAGGTCAGGAGACGGAGAGGGCCACTCCAGAACCTTCACTTTATTCTTCTGTAGCCAATGACAGGTCGACTTGACCTTGTGTTTTGGATCATTGTCATTTTTGGAATGTCCAAGTACGTCCCATGCGCAGCTTCCTGGCTGATGAATACAAAATGTTCCTCCAGTATTTTTTGATAGCATACTGCATTCATCTTGCCATCAATTTTGACCAAATTTCCTATGCCTTTTTAGCTCACACATCCCCAAAACATCAGCGATCCACCTCTGTGTTTTACAGTAGGAATGGTGTACCTTCATCATAGGCCTTGTTGACTCCTCTGCAAATGTAGCATTTATGGTTGTGGCCAAAAAGCTCAATTTTGGTCTCATCACTCCAAATGACTTTGTGCCATAAGGTTTGAAGCTTGTCTCTGTGCTGTTTGGCGTATTGTAAGCGGGATACTTTGGCATTTGCGTAGTAATGGCTTTCTTCTGGTGACTTGACCATCCAGCCCGTCTTTCTTCAAGTGCCTCCTTATTTTGCATCTTGAAACAGCCACACCACGTGTTTTCAGAGAGTCCTGTATTTCACCTGAAGTTATTTGTGGGTTTTTCTTTGCATCCCGAATAATTTTCCTGGCAGTTGTGGCTGAAATTTTAGTTGGTCTACCTGCCTGTGGTTTGGTTTCAACAGAACACCTCATTTTATATCCCTTTCCTGTTTTATACAGTTCAACTACCTTTTTCTGCAGATCCTTTGACAATCATTTTGCTTTCCCCATGACTCAGAATCCAGAAACGTCAGTGCAGCACTGGATGAAAGACGCAAGGGTCTGTCAGGAGTCCAGAAACGCATTGACCTTTTATACACACACACCAATTACAGGGAAACGGATCACAGGTGAGGATGGGTACCTTTTTAATAGTCATTCAAACCCCTTTGTGTCAACTTGTGTGCACGCTATCGGGCCAAAATCACCAGGGTATGTTAACTTTTGATCAGGGTCATTTGGCTAATTTCTGTTATGATTATGATTTAAAAAGCATAAACACAGTTGACTGATAATAAATGGCTTCAACCAAACACTAACCATGAGTGAAAGAAAAGTTTGTGTTATCATTCGTATTCTCTTAAAAATGGCCAAGAAATCATAAATTCTGCCAGGGTATGTAAACTTATGAGCACAACTGTACATCATGTTTTAGTTCTATGTTTTTTCAAATAATTTTTTTAAGTTTATTGTTGTGCTTTGAATACATGACAGATTTGGTGTCGGCATGCATCTTAAAAATATTTGCCTGCATAGTCCAGTACAGCTTTTTCTTAAATCAAACCAGTGTTAAAAAGAAAAAAATCCACTTGGCCTCCCTAGTTTTATAGCATGTACCTGTGGTACCTTAATGCACCTTCTCCACTCAGATGCTTTACTCAATTGTCAAACACTAGGTGTCTGCTCCACAAAGATTGCTGGACGAATACAGTCCATTTGACAGCACACAAGCCTGATTAAGCACTGGATTGTGATGGAGACGGGCAAGGTCATTTACTCCCCTTCCCCCACTGAAGATTGGTAAAGTGGACCGGAATGTGCCTACTGTATACTCAGAATTACTTACATTTTTTTGGCTTTCAACACAGGCTTAAAAGTTATTTACTTAATCGCATACATCACATATCCAAAAAACAAAATATTTATTCCTCATTGAAGGATAACAGGATGGTCGCTACACGTTATTTTGTGTCCGGCCATAGAATAGCTGGTTTGCAACACAGTTACCACTTAAAATATAAAGCCATTTTAGTAAGCAGCGGTTTTCTGCTGTGCTAGTTCTGTGTAAAATAAGTAATCCTATAAATGTTATTGTATAGGATTCAGGTGGCAATGAGACATTATAATCAGCCATGTTGGATTAAGGTAGGCTAAAATTGGTCATGACATTGAAGTGGTGATATACACAGAACCGTCTTTTTATTTATTTATTTTTTTAATACAGTGCTGTTTTTACTACTATTTACTGGAGAGCTTTTTCTTTACTCTCAACCAATATTAATATTGTGCCTATAATGTTCAGAATGAAAAAGTTTTAACTTTTTGTCTCTAAGTCGTAATTGAAAGTTTCTGTTTTACCATGTTTAAGTTGTTAATAATAGTATGGTTGTACTTCACAGATTGTGTTCTTTTAGGGGAAGCCTATCATTCAGAGCACAGTCGTCATTCGGATCCTAGTGCTCCTCCGAACAGTCCAACTGGACTAGCATCTCAACCTCCAGTCTCTCCCCACAGTCCTCCACACCCATACCTCTCCTCGCCCAATACGGCAGCCCCTTTCTCAGCAACAAGCCTATCGTCTCACACTGCACCCTCTAAAGCCACTGTCTGCCCCACCACTGGAGCTCACAGAAGTCCTCATTTAACAGGGTCCAGCCCATCTCTCCTTAAAGTAAATCCACCTCCACCACCACTCTCTGCCTGTAGCCATCCTTGCAATGGGCACTGTAATGGCACAAATGCACTACAGCAAGGAAGCACACCTGGAACCACCACCAGGTAACTACTTTGAAAATGCTTTTGATTTATCTTTGGTTTATTGTCATCTGCAAAACATTTATAAAGTGTATTTTTATATATTTTTTTTTTTAAGGAACAACTCAGTTATTAAAAGAGAAGTTTGGGGTTGCTGAAAAAGACAAACATACAGTACAACATACTCTGTGTGATGCTGCAGCTGTCGCCGCAAGCTTTAAGATGGAAAGCTAAGAGATTACATGGCCGCTGATTGCTCAGTTCTGTGTCTTCTCAGAGCAGAGATTGTCAGTGACTGCTCTCTGCTGTGCTCTTCCAGTACTCGCTGGAGAGGGGGCAAGTACAACAGGATTCAGCTCTCAGCCATGTGTTGAGAGCCGGAGTCAGCTGTCAATCAGGCAGCTGGGGGGATCCCGACAATATGTTCGGGATCCTTCCAGAGCCTGCAGCAGGTCTGTGACATCAGTCGGCAGCGGGCTTTACCATAAAGAAGTGCACTCCTGTGACCCAGAAGAGAAGTATGCTCAAAAAACTCTGGCCATACAAGTCTTTTAACAAAGCAAGAATCCTTCATCTAACTGTCCGCTTAAGCTGTGATCATCTGCAGGTTGTTTTGGCTAAAGTGTTGTTTGGCAGACCAAAGGTCTATAAAGGCATTTATAAATCTACAATTCACAGGAGATCAATTTTTCCCTGAAATGTTGGAGGAGGACATCAAGGACCTCACTAGAGGAAAGAGTACGTTCTTGCCTCAGCCCAGGAAGCCTTCCATTTTAGACCATGAGCAGTTTTTGTTGGCGAGAAAATTCAGACAAGGGAACTACATCCTTTAAGCCAGGGGTCTTCAAACTACGGCCCTCCAGTTGTTCAGGAACAACAATTCCCATCATGCCTAGTCATGTCTGTAAATGTCAGTGTTTTACAATGCCTCATGGGATGTGTAGTTCCGTAACAGCTGGAGGGCCGTAGTTTGAGGATCCCTGCTTTAAGCCCTCTATCTCTGCTGTGGTTAAGCATCTTTGGCAGTCCAAGTCCACCAAGTCTGCAGAGAAGTTCTCCTTCCCTCAGTGAAGTTTTATCTCTACCTGTTCATGCAGAGGGGCAACTTCTAATGTTTGTGGACTATTGACTAACCCGTGTGTTTTACAAATGGGTTTGCAGATTGGTAGCCTAGGGCTGCAAATTAGATTTTCTAAATCCCCCTCTACATTTATATTTGTGCTGATAAAGCAACTCAGCATTGAAGTCAAAGTGCCAGAATGATAGCCGGGTACTAGCATTATTAAGTGCAGTACTTTTTAGTTCTTCAGCTGGTTCCACTTGCTCGTTTGTTTTTTTTGTCTTTTGTGCTATTCCAAAAACATATTTGAGTCTAAGGCTCTATTCACAACTGAGCGTTCTGAATCGTGCGTGGAATCTCCATGACTTTGAAATACTGTAGTGGCAAATTGTGCGATCCCTGTCACTTCCAATGGCATCCCGATCACGGCACGGTTTAGCCACGATTGTGACAGGCGTCCCATAATTATGTTTGCGCGGCTTTACTTTGATTCGTCGGCGATAATCGCGACAAAATCGTACCAGGATCAGAGTGCCATTGGAAGTGACATTGATAGCACAGGCGTCCTACAATTTGCCGCTATTTTTAATCGCGGACAGTATCGCGGCAATTCTGCCCACGATCCGGATCGCTCAGATGTGAACGAAGCCTAAAGCTGGGTTCAAATTATTGCAATTCGCATAGCAGGAGATTGTGACCCGCTCTCTATGGCGCCGGTTCACACTTTTACAGTGCGGCTCCGGTGCAAATTGCGTAGGAGTCCTGTGCCTCTTTTGGTCCCTTTTCAGGTCCTAATTCAAACAAAAATTCGGGCCGAAATCGGACCTGAAACTGTGAGTGTGGACGCACCGAACCACTGCTTTGAGACGCTTTCTGCTCTAGTGTGAACCCAGCCTAACGCTTAACTTCAGGTAGGGGTAGCTAGAGCACTTTTTCTAGTTGGATGTTTTAAACTGACCCAATAAAGTAACATGTATTCTTTCAATAATCTTAAAAAAATAAAGTAAGCACTTCGTATGCCCAAATTATTCTGCTTCAAAAATATACAAAGTACTTCCTTAGGCCTCATGCACACGAGACGCTGTTAAACGCGTGTTCAGAGGCAGTTGGACACTTTTTTTAACTGCCCCTGAACTCATTCAATATTATTCTATGTGTCCATGTACAGAGTCTCATTTTTTGGCATTTTTAGGCAGTTGTGCTTAACCTTGTTTTTCCAGAAACAAAAAAATGGGTTCAGACGCAAAAGTTTTCCACGTTTCAGACGCCAAACGCAGCTAAACACCAGTACAGTGTTTGCGTTTATAAGTGTTTTTAAAGGAACTCTATTTTTTTGGACCAGAAAACACAGAAATATGATGGTAAACTGCAGCAGAGAATGACATTTTGCGGCCCGAATTTGGGGCCCCGAGCACCAAGTGACCTTGAGATACGGGGCCCCAAAGTCGGGTCGCAAAATGTCATTCTCTGCAGACGTTTCTAGACGCAAACTCGGCTAAACGCGGCATGCAAATGCGGCAAAACTGGCGTTTCTAAACGCCGGTTTCAGAGTTTGCACCGGCGTCTGGTGTGCATGAAGCCTTACACATCCAAAAAATTAAACAAATACTCTCGGTTGGGGTTACAAAGTGGACTTATCTTTTCCAGCTGCCAAACTAAGCCTTTGTTTCACTTCCAGCATTTAATGCTGTCACATTCCTCTCAGAAATTGTGCCACCTTTACACCCCAGGCAGGGAGTGTTTGGGCAGCCTTCCCTACCTGCAATCTCTCCTTCTCTTGGGCCAAGACTGGCAAGATCCAGGGAAGCCCAGCTGTGGGGGAAGTATCTTTTATCTTGCTGTAAATGTTGGGACAAGGACTGAGGTAGAAGATCCCAGGTCTAGCAGTATGAGTCACCCGCCCCTTTACCTACTGCAGATTGGCCAGCCTGGGGTGTAGAGATGGCTGGGGAATTCGGGACATATGTGGCAGCATTTATCACCAGAAGTTTAACTGTGGCTCGGTTTGCAGAAGAATGTCAAGATGCTGATCCAACTTTGACATTGATGTGGCTAGGATCGCTAGGTGAGTTTTTTAACGACGACTAACGGGATTAACTGTGTAACTTTTTCGATCTTTGAGGTACTTTTGTATCTTTTTTGTAGAAGAATTGTTGGGGGCATAAGGAGCGCTTACATCCTTTCTTGTAAGATTAATTGTTAGTTTTGTGTTCAAGATGCTTCTGAGTGGGGACAGTGTGAGACTAGCCTTGTAGTTATTTGATATTGCTAAAATACCTTTTTCTGTGCACCAGTTTGAAACAACCTTGACTTAACTCTACTGGAGACTTGTCTTTCTCACCAATCCGCTGAGCCACTGTTTAAAGAGAATGCTATTGGCCACTAAGGCATTCTTAGTGGATGGTTGGAGCATGGGTCAGGCTTGGCTAAAGACCATGAGGACTAGCCACCAACAAACCTGAGCCCTTATCAGCAAGTTTTAAACAGGATAAGAAGAGCTCATAGTTTTTTACTATAAATTGTGTAGGTTGTTAAACACTCTTTTTTTCTTTGTTTTTCTTTTTAACCACTTTAGCCCTGGAAGGATTTGCCCCCTTCCTGACCAGGACATTTTTTTGCGATTCGGCACTGTGTCGCTTTAACTGACAATGGCGCGGTCATGTGACGACGTACCCAAACAAAATGTATGGCTTTTTTTTTCTTTTTTTCCCACAAATAGAGCTTTCTTTTGGTGGTATTCGATCGCCTGTGCGGTTTTTATTTGCGCTATAAACAAAAAAAGAGCCACAATTTTGAAAAACACACAATATTTTGTACTTTTTGCTATAATAAATATCCAAAAAAAAAATTCTTTATCAGTTTAAGCTGATATGTATTCTACATATTTTTGGTAAAAAAAATCACAATAAGCGTATTGATTGGTTTGCGCAAAAGTTATAACGTCTACAAAATAGGAGATAGATATATGGCATTTTTATTATTATTATTTTTTTTACTAGTAATGGCGGCGATCTGTGATTATTATCAGGACTGCGATATTGCGGCGGACAGATCGGACACTTTTGACACTTTTTTGGGACCATTGATATTTATGCAGCGATCAGAGCTAAAAATAGCCACTGATTACTGTATAAATGTCACTGGCAGGAAAGAGGTTAACACTAGGGGTGATCAAGGGGTTAACTGTGTTCCCTAGGTGTGTTCTAGGGGTGGGGGGGAACGATCGGTGTTCCTATATACTAGGAACACATGATCTGTCTCTAATCCCCGGACAGGACGTGGGTCTGTGCGTTTTAAACTCGCAGATCCACGTTCCTGCTCTGTCACGAGCGATCATGGGTCCCCGGCTGATCTCACAGGCGTGCACGCCTACTAGATCGTCTTAAAGGAGCAACGTATACCTATGGCGATTTGCGCAGCCATGCCAAACTGCCACAGTACATTTACTGAATAATAAAGATTCACAGAAAATGTGAAGATGCTCCTTCTAACGTTTGAAAATATATTTGTCATATATTAAGTGCTATTCTCAATCTTACATTTTAGTGTAAACTAATCTTTAATCTCAAAGAAATGAAAACTTTAAGGAATGAAGAACAACATGTTTGCTTCACTGCAAATCTTCTGAATATTTTAGGGATGCAACATGTCGAGGACACAAGTTTTCCAGTGTATCCGGCTGCTCCAACTTGCAACCCTGTGAGGCAGACGAGGGTCTGGGGGAAGATGAAGACAGTAGTTCAGAGCGTAGTTCATGCACTTCTTCGTCTACCAACCAGCGAGATGGCAAGTTCTGCGACTGCTGCTACTGCGAGTTCTTTGGTCACAACACGGTAAGCTAATCTAAGGCCTGTTCCACACTAGCTTCAGCTTGTAAAAGAGCAGTGTGTACAGCAAGCTTTGACAAAGCATTTGCAGATCTATCAGCAAGCTTTAAATTAACTCATATAGTGCAGCACCACTGAATATACTGTAACAAAACGTCCCACACTCTGCTTGAGTGCTTTCGTCATATACCGCTCCCTCCCAGTCTGAATATAGATATTAGATATTTCAAACCGCTGGACAACCAATAACTAGACAGTACTCGTTTTGGTTGGAGAACATGAACTGATTTATTTGAGATCTCGCACAAATATATACATCAGGATGACAATACAAACTGTAACCAGACACCTAATTACCATGAGCTAATTAACTAATCATTTACCCAGACTAGGTGACTTTCAGGTCAGCCTTGCCGTCTCCTAACTCACAACCTACAATACACATAAGTAGAAGCACATCCACCAATAGTTTGCTAGGAAACAAAGGTGTGTTAATGAGCACAATTAATAATGGGTGAAAGACCCTCCAGACTAGTAGACAACAGGAGACCCAGGGCTTTCCAGATCTCATTAATCAGCATTCTTTTCATATACATCTGCCTCAAAACTGGCAGAGACCATCATGGCCTTTTGCATTACATAACAGAATATCTTCCTAAATGCTTATTGTAATGAAAATGTAAGCGTAGGATAGTTTTGCCTTAACAAGATGTGTTGTGATCTGTAGACGTAGTGTAATTGTAGATTCATTTTAATTTAATTCTGGGTTATTAAAAATATAATATTCAATGTCAGTCATGCACATATGTTCTTTTATTAGCATTTGAAAAGGACAGCGATAGTTAGTTTTTTTCCAGGATTGAAGTGACACCTAGATGCCAATAAAAGTTTCCATTAGAGTAAACAGATTGCCACTATCCTGAGGCTTCAAAGAAAACTGCTAGTCATTTTGGCTACATTGATCTGCAGGGGGCATTCGTAAGGCTCCGGACAGTCTGTAAACTTTGATTAATACCAACAGATCTAAGGAACCTAGTTTATCTCTAATAAAAGCTAAAATATTAGCGTCAGAGAGATGAAAATAATTCCTTTTGATCGTACACCTGATGGGTTACGTGTACATGTAACTCTGTATGTATAGCAGGTGTGGAATCCTAGAGAACCACACAAAACCGTTATATGGCGCCTGATTGCAGCAGGCAGGCAGTGATTGGTACTGTTACGATCGGACTGATGCGCTGGTATTGGAAATTCTATCCATGACCCAGCAATCAGCGCCGTTCTGGGCCAATTTGACTCTGGTCATTTCAGAACACAAAACATTTGTGGGCTGAGACAGGAACACCACCCCAGGGTTGATTGGCCAAGGGCTAAAGTCCAGCCCAAATCCATATTTCAATAAATTGGGTAGCCTGAAATATGGACATTGTTCTTCCACGAAGCCAGTTTGAAACTGGGGAGTTCCCACATGTTCCAGTATGCTTCTACAAGATAGACTTGGGTAAAGTTTATTTCTGTTTTTATCCCTTTTTTATTTTAGTAGCAAATTGCCAATTGTGTGTCTTTCTGTATCTTTTGTATCTTTTTTGGTAAATCCTTTTTCTTTGTATATCTTATATGCACTGCCCACTTTCGGGATATTAAATGATAAAATTAATAAGTGACTTCTGTGTACTAAGCTAGGACTCGTATCTCTGGAGAGGTTGTTGTATTTTAGTGCTTAAGTACTCGGTCTAAGTTACGTGCCAATCGGTATGCAATTGCACTGTGTGTTGGCAGATTGCATGCGGATTGTAAGCTAACAGATCTCCCAGATGGAGATCTGTGTGTTTGGTGGCTCAGCAGACCAGTCTGCGGACAAACTGTTGGGTGGTGACAGGCTATTGTTTATTGTATGTCTGGTGTGTGGGTGTGGGGACAGTGGGAAGAGTGATTAACGCCGGGGTTCAAGCTTGCAGGATAGCTGGAGGAACCCTAGAAGTGTGTAGTAATTGCTAGACTGCTCCCCAACCCTTAGAGTGCACCAGATTGTATGCAAGATTCGCATCTGCCTGTGTGTGGTCAGCTAGCTGGATTGGAGTGGAGTCTCCCTCTAGTGGTGGCCAAAGGTAGTGCAGGCTGTGAAAATACTACAGCCAGTCTTACATGCTCAGTATAAATTCCCCCTTATTCCCTTAGTTCCTCATATACCCCAGTCACAGAACGCACGTCACTTTTAGCTAGTCGCCGTTGGGTGTGGAATTCGTGACACCTATAGCTCCTTCAAATCCCAGGGCCATAGTCGGTAGGCAAGAGGCTAGCTTTAAGTCCCCTCCAAAAGCCTCTCTCTCGGATGAGTCTATCACATATACCACTTTAAATTCTTAGGTATTCTATGCTCTTAATAAAAGTCCTTTGCATGAAAATCAAATCTAATCAAAAGTGTCACAAAACTAAGTCCATAAATATATATGAACCACCGCAGTGTTCTAGAATTACCAATCGGCTTATGACACCAAAAGTGCACACCACCTCCAGTTGATTGTATTTCATACACGGATTCTCAGCAAGCTTTGTTGAAGCTTTTAAAGTACCATTTAACTTCAGGTAGTAAATGTTGAACACACATGGCAATGGTAGCGTTACTTACCACTTTAAACAAGCTGCTAGCAAGCTTCAACAGATAAAAAGTTCTGAAGCCTGCTAGTAGCTTGCTTAAAGTGGTAATCAACACTCCTATTAGGATATAGGTTATATAGCGTTTTCTTTCCTTATTTCAGTTGAGAATTTCTTTGCATATTTTCAGCCACCTCCAGCTCCCACAAGTCGAAATTATCCAGAGATGCGTGAAAAACTTAGATCACGTTTGACCAAGAGGAAAGAAGAGGTCCCACAGAAGCGGCACCCTTCAGAAGAGCAAGCAGTGGACCACCGTGATGTTGATGAACTTTTAGACTTCATAAACAATAGTGAACCCAAGGCAACCAGCAGCAATAAAGCGGCAAAGCGAGCACGCCACAAATTAAAGAAGAAGGTTAGTGTGCCCTTGCTCAAACAATACAAGCACCCCACACTCCAAGAAATTTCATTTTTGTATAGCTTTTTCAAAGCATAGGCTTGTTTACAAGACATTTTAGTTTTTTTCATATGAAAAAGGAGAAAACGGTTTATTATGGAAGAAAAGGTTTCCAACCAGTAAAATTGCATCTGTAATTTTTTATTTTGCAGCTAAAACAATCCAAATTGTTGCTATGGACAGCAAATACATTTTTATTCCTCTGGTTTTATAGATTTACTGTGACCCCCTCCCATGCTCCCATGTAATATTGCTTGGGGTCCAGTGGCCAAACACTGAGCATGGTCACGGTCATGTATTTTTTGGGAGGAGACATTGCCATATACATAAGAATTAAGGTAAAGTAAATCCGTACTATGAATTTGAGAGAAAAGCTAATTTGCTACTGCCTCCACATATACCAAGCACCAAAAAGGTAGATGGGCAAGATAAAAAAACAAAAATTGGGTAGGTGGAATTGACGCTGCTAGTGTGAAATATGCTTACGTGTGGAGAATAAAAATTAAAAAAAAAAAAACAACACAAACAAAGCATAACACTACCTTAACCTCCCTGGCAGTTTTCACAGGTGTGGCTCGGGGTTGAATTTCAGTACCATTAGCGGTAACCCCGAGCCTCACTCGGGATTGCATTGCAAGATCCTGGTGCAGTGTACTTGCCTTGTCCCCAGGATCCTGTGATGTCCACCCCGCTGTGTCTGGGGGCTGTGTCCCCCGCCCGATGCCTCTGTGTGCCGGGCTCCGTTCCCTGCGAGCGTCGCAACGCACGGGGGCGGAGCCCGGCGGCAAATTAAAAAAATAGAAAATTCATAACACATAAAGTACACTGTAATCTTACAGATTACATTACTGTATGAAATCAATTCACATCTCCTTTGTCCCTAATGCTTTGTCCAGTGCCCTGCATGCAGATTTATATTATATATATACTGTTCTTTCTGCCTGGAAACTTGAGATTGTCCATAGCAACCAAAAACAACAAAAATGGTTTTAGAACAGCTAGAAAAAGGCAATAATGAATTAGAACATTTTCAGAATTGAGCGATAGTGAATCGTGGGGAAATTAATTTTATAATTATTATATTATTATTTTTTATAATTATTTATAGTTATTTATTATGTTTTAATTTTATGATTTTGTGTTCCAAACTTTATCATACCCGGGATATCTACTATAATCATGTTTGGATAGATTTGAGTGTGTTATTGCTAAGAATTACAGGCCTACAATATAAAACGCCAAATTTCTATGCAAAACAATTGTACCGCTTTGAGACAAAATCTGACATAATCATACCGCCAGGGAGGTTAAACGACACCACCTTTGATTCCAAAGTGCTAAGTGCAAAATGCATATGAAACCTATACCATAAAACAAAGTGCTAGTGTGAAATGTCCAATATAATTAAAGTATAAGACCCCTTTTCACGCTGAGGCATTTTAGCGCTAAAAAATGCTTCTGTAAAGCTCCTCTCAAGCCGGGACGGTGCGCTTGCAGGACGGGGAAAAAAAAATCCTTCAAGCAGCATCTTTGTTGTGGTTTGGGAGCGTGTATACACCGCTCCCAAAACGCCCTGCCCATTGAAATTAATGGGCAGCGCTGCCGAAGCGGCTTGCAAAGTGCTTTGGCAGTGCCGCAACACGTGCGCTTTTAACCTTTTCCTCAGGCGCTAGCGGGGGTTAAAAGCGCCCCCCACTAGCGGCTGAAAAGTGCTGCTATAACAGCGGTAAAGCGCCGCTAAAACTACCGGCGCTTTACCGCTAACGAGGCTCGCGCCCCAGTGTAAAAGTACCCTTACAGTGATAATTGTAAACATAAAAAAAACATAAATCCAGATAAAAGTTCATGAGTTCATATCAAAAAATCATTTTCATAGTAGTGAAATAAGTGCTGCTATGAAGTGAATGCCAACAGGCAAAAATCATTGTGTCACAATTGTATCCCCCTCTGGTAATGCACTCAACGGATGACTATACCCATTAAAGGGTAACTAGCCTCCACCATGTCCGATGACTGTGAATGTGGTCCTTACAGCTAACTTCTAGACCTCCACTCCAGTGAGCTCCTGTTGGGCAGAGCAGCCAAAAGACATGATTGGTGGAGTTCGCTGTACTCCTCACACGCTGGAGGAGGGGGGGTGATCGGCGATCAGAGTGTCCCGGGGTGACCCACACAACTGTGCGGTGGGCTAAGCAAACTTATTGGTTTAAGATCAAGCCTGCAAGCAGCTTGCTATGGGGGCACTCGACGGGGGAGGTGCCAGGAGCACCAGCGGGGTAACCCCAGAAGAGGAAAATGGGGGCTGCTCTGTGCAAAACCATTGCACAGAGCAGGTAAATATGATATGTTTGTTATTATAACAAAACTGCTCCTTCTTAGGCTCCACCACAAGCCAATTTTTATGCTGGCTGCAAAAAGAAAGTGGAGGTAGGGAAACGGGGAACAGTGGGTATCAGCGGGTCTGGGGAAGGCCTTTTTACAGACACTTGCTTTACTATAAATGGGCAAAGTGAGAGAGTTTCTTTATAAAGTAAAAGATTTTTACCAACCCAATTACCAGAGTATCCAAAAAAGCTTTTATTTAATTTGAGGTGGGATTAACAGCCAACGTGTTTCAGGGATTATGGCCCCTCCCCTTCATAAGTTCTAAAACAAAGGGCATAGGGCTAAATTCACTAAGAGAGAAATACTGCATGAATTTGTGGGCTCAATTCACTAAAGAATATTGCATGAGATAATTGAATCTTGTGACACATTTTTTCCATTTGTCTTGTGCGATATTCAAAATGTCAATTCACTGTCAGTTTATGCAGTATTTACCACACTAGTGAATAACGTACAGCAAATACTGCATAACATGACAAACATACATTTGTTAAACAAGTTGTGGTTTAGCCACGCATTATTCAAGGAATGCGTTCAATTAGACTTGGTTGTTAAGGAGCTGGCACCTGCCAACATCCATAACTACCAGTAAGTAGTTTGTTAACCACTTGACATCCGCGCCTGGGCCGAATGACGGCCACAGCGCGGACCTGAATTCCCGGGAGGCCGTCATATGACGGCCTCCCCGGTGCGCGCGCTGTGATCACCGAGTCACTGAGACTCGGGTGATCACTGATCACATGGCTCCTTACCATGTGATCAGCTGTCAGCCAATGACAGCTGATCACATGATGTAAACAAAAGATCGGTAATCGTTGTTTTTTTTTCTGCTCACGCTGATAGCGTGAGTAGAAAAAAAGCTGATCACCGGCTCAGCTGCAAGGGACATCGGTGCCGAAGTGGAAGAGGCACATCTGCCTCATCTGTGCCACCTGCCATTGCCAGCTATCAGTGCCCACAAGTGCCAGCTATCAATGCCCACCAGTAGTGCCAATCAGTGCCACCTATCAGTGTAACTGATCAGTGCCCATCACTGCCACCCATCACTGCCACCCATTGGTGCCCATCAGTGCCGCCTCATCAGCGTACATCAGTGAAGGAGAAAAATTACCTGTTTTAAATTTTTTATAACAAAATATAAAAAAAAATATTTTTTTTTAAATTCAGCCTTTTTACAGTTTTTTAACAAAAAATAAAAACCGCAGAGGTGATCAAATACCACCAAAAGAAAGCTCTATTTGTGGGGGAAAAAATGATAAAAATTTCATTTGGGTACAGTGTTGTATGTCCGCGCAATTGTAATTCAAAGTGCGTCAGCGCTGAAAGCTGAAAATTAGTCTGGATAGGGGGGGGGTTTAAGTGCCCAGTAAGCAAGTGGTTAAGGAGCAGGCGGCTTCTGCATCCTTAACAACCATGACTTATCTGCTGTGAGTTGGGTTCCCCGCTTACAGCAGAATGTATACAAAAGAATAGCTTAAAAAAAAACATCCGGCATTAAAAATAGAACTCTACTTGCTATCACTGGCATTTAACATACTGCCAGGTTTACTACTAAAACACTACAACACTTCATAAAATGGCTCAAGCAGTATTTTAGTAGTGTTTTTTAGTGAATTGAAAAAGTTTGCAAAACACTAAGAGGTGTTTTACCGCAGTGGTAGATACTGCTTTGTGAATTGAGCCCTTTACATTTAAAATAACTCATTCTGTGTTTATGTCAGGAGCAGGTAATACACTGCATGCATTTTTAATGTTTTTATTTTGTGGTATTTTAACACATTTTAACACATTTTTTTACGTCTTGTTTTACTGAAGACTGGACCTCCACCTGGATCGGAAAGTGAAACTTTTAGCAGTGGTATTCCTAGCACTGCTTAATGTGACAGTTCAATTCAGAGATGCTGGCTGTCAGAACCGGCACCCGCTGTCGTAACAACCATGTGTCGCACGCTTGTTCCTCCCCCTTTCATGCTTGCTCAGATAAGGGTCCAGCATGGAATTTGGGGAGGACCTCTTTAAACCATGTTTCTGCTACTTTGTTTACATTCCCCTGTCAGCCAGGAATCCTGGGACAGGGACAAGTCAGTGGTTGTTAAAGTGGTGTTCCACCTGCAAATTTTCTTTTTTTAAACACTAGCCGCTGACTTTTAATAAGGACACTTACCTGTCCAGGGAGCCAGCGATGCCGGCCTCCTGAGGCCGATTCGTCCATCGGATCGGGTGCAGGCCGCCATTCTTATTAAGGGAAACAGGCAGTGGAGCCTTGCGGCTTCACCACCCGTTTCCTACTGCGCATGCGCAAGTCACGCAGTGCTTTGTGATTGGCCGGCTGTCTTCTGAGACACACACATGTCCCAGAAGACATCGAGGGGGGGAGGGGGGCTCGCCGAAGAAGAGGATATGACGTCCTGTGCCGTGGACCGGATGGATCGGAAGTACAGGAAGTACTTCATAAAAAGGTAAGTTAGAAGAAAAATAATTTTATCTAGCTAAAAACGAGCGGTGCTCTTTCATTTAAGACCACCTCTCAAAAATGGGTGGAACTCCGCTTTAAGACACCTGCTCCCTGACGACCAGCATCTCTGAGCTGGAACTGTCACATTTAGCAATCGTAGGCATACCACTGCTGAATGTTTCAACTCCCAATTTGAACATTCATTAAATAGTGAGTGGCTGGACTACAAAATAAAAAAAAAATGTATTTACATTTTTTTTTAATTGACCTTCATATCATAACGCATCAATTGATGTGGTATTTATCATGCATTTGTTATTTTTGCTTTTTTTACCGCATAAACTACATCATTATCAAATACTTTATTAATCCCAAAGGGAAATTACTAAGATACAATTACATTTTGACAAGACAATGAATTGACATTTTATTTGTTGCATGTGATATTTGGATAAAATGAGTCACATGATCTAAACATCACATGTGATATTGCATTGACAAAGGAATGTGTGTGAAATGCTATACAAATGCTATAAAAGTATAATAATGAAGCAACTGCATTTAAAACAAAAAAAATGTTGGATGGTAATGACAACTAGTCTCTACACATACCCTCTACACATACCATAGACACAATTATCTTCACATACACTCACCGGTTACTTTTTAGGTACACCTGTTTAATTGCTTGATACCACAAAATGCTAATCAGCCAATCACATGGCAGCAACTCAATGCATGTAGGCATCTAGACGTGGTAAAAATGATTTTCTGAAGTTCAAACTGAGCATCAGAATGGGGAAGAAAGGGGATTTAAGTGACTTTGAATGTGGCATGGTTTTTGGTGCCAGACAGACTGCACTGAGTATTTCAAAAACTACCAGTGAGTGGCAGTTGTGTGGACAAAAATGCCTTGTTGATGTCAAAGGAGAATAGGCAGACTGGTTTGAAATGATAGGCATCAGTAACTCAAGTAAACACTCTTTACAACCAAGGTATGCAAAATACTTTCTCTGAACGCACAACACATTAAACCTTGAAGCCTATGGGCTACAGCAGCAAAAGACCACACAGGGTGCCAATCCTGCCAGCTAGGAACATGAAACTGAGGCTACAACTCGCACAGATTTACCAAAATTAGACAATAGAAGATTGGAAAAATTGTGCCTGATCTGATGAGTTTTGATTGCAGCTGCGACATTCAGATGGTAGGATCAGAATTGGATGTAAACAACATAAAAGCATGGATTTTCATTATAGCGCCAACAGTTTACGCAACGCTTTACAATATAAAAGGGAGACAATGCAGTTAAAATACAATAAAATACAAGATGATTAAGAGAGCCCTGCTCAGAGGAGCTTACAATCTAATAGGGTGGGGCAGGTGGTACAAAAGGTTGTAACTGTGGGGAATGAGCTGATCGAAGTGGTTAAAGATTAGTTGGAGACGTGATAGGCTTTCCTAAAGGGATGAGTTTTCAGGCATCGCCTGAAGATAGCAAGAATAGGGGCTAGCCGGACAGGTTGAGGTAGCGAGTTCCAGAGGGTGGGAGAGGCTCTGGAGAAATCCTGGAGATGAGCATGGGAGGAGGAGACGAGAGAGCTTGAGAGTGGGAAATCTTGAGAAGAGCTGAGAGGATGATTTGGGTGATATTTGGAGACAAGATTAGTGATGTAGCTCGGGGCAGAGTTGTTGCTTTGTATGTTGTGGTTAGTATTTTGAATTTAATTCAGTAGGTGATTGGGAGCCAGTGTAGGGATTGGAGGAGAGGGTTGGCAGACACTGAGCGGTTGGTAAGGTCGATAAGTCTGGCAGCAGAATTCATGATAGAGTGAAGAGGGTATAGCCTATGGAGAGGCAGGCCAACGAGAAGGGAGTTGCAATAGTCAAGGCGAGAGATAACAAGGGAGTGAATGAGGAGCTTGGTGGTTTCATTTGTTAAAAAGGGGCGAATTTTAGAGATTTTACGGAGGTGAATTCTACAAACTTTTGACAATGATTGGATTTGAGGCTGAAATGACAAGTCAGAGTCTAGGATTACACCTAGTACCCTGGCGCGAGGGGAGGGACTGATAGTTGCATTGTTGATTTTGATGGAAAAGTCATGGAGGGGGGCACGTGTAGGGGGGAATATTAATAGCTCAGTTTTAGAGAGATTTTGTTTAAGGAAGTAGTGCGACATCCATGCTGATATGTAAGTTAGTAATGCGAGAGGAGACTGAAGGAGTGAGGTGAGGAGTAGACAGATAGATTTGGGTCTCATCGGCGTATAAGTGGTACTGGAAGCCGCGGGCAGTTATCAAGTGACCAAGGGAGGAGGTGTAGATGGAGGAGAGAAGTGGTCCAAGAACAGAGCGTTGGGGGACCCCCACAGAAAGGGGCAATGGAGAGGAGAAGACAGAGTTGTAGGTGACACTGAAGGAGTGCTGTGATAGATAGGCAGAGAACCAGGATAGAGCAGAATCTCAGAGGCCAAGGGAATGTAGTTTATTGAGAAGGAGCCGGTGGTCAATAGTATCAAAGGCCACAGAGAGGTCAAGTAGTAGGAGTATGGTGTACTGGCTGTTGGTTT
Source organism: Lithobates clamitans (assembly GCA_037952925.1). Taxonomy (NCBI): domain Eukaryota; kingdom Metazoa; phylum Chordata; class Amphibia; order Anura; family Ranidae; genus Lithobates; species Lithobates clamitans. The sequence continues at coordinate 1,456,161 of JBBGZY010000194.1, read as the reverse complement.
TAGCAGTTAGAAAATCATTAATGAGTTCCATCCTGCCTTGTATCAACAGTTCAGGCTGGTGGTGTAATGATGTGGCGGATATTTTCTTGGCACACTTTAGGCCCCTTGGTACCAATTGAGCATCGTTTAAACACCACGGCCTACCTGAGTATTGTTGCTGATCATGTTCATCCCTTTATGACCACCGTGTACCCATCTTCTGATGGCTACTTCCAGCAGGATAATGCTCCATGTCACAAAGCTCAAATCTCAAACTGGTTTCTTGAACATGACAATGAGTTCACTGTACTCCAATGGCCTCCGCAGTCACCAGATCTCAATCCAATAGAGCACCTTTGGGATGTGGTGGAATGGGAGATTTGCATCGTGAATGTGCAGCTGACAAATCTGCAGTTGAAACTATGCCAAGAAGAACTGAGGCACTTCTGAAGGCAGAAGTGGGTCCAACCCAGTACTAGCAAGGTGTACCTAATAAAGTTGCCGGTCAGTGTATATCCAGGAAGCTTCACATATATATCCTTTTGATACATTGAGGGAAATATATCAAAACTGGAGCAGACCAAATATAGAGAAGCTGTGCATGGCAATCCATCCATTTCCATCTTTTTATTTTCAATGTTTAAAGTGGTTGTAAACGTTCGTTATTTAAAAAAACAAAAAAACAAACATGCCTATACTTACCTGCTCTGCACAAAGCAGCCCCAATCCTCTTCTTCTGGGGTCCCCCGCTGACATTTCAGGCCCCTCCTCTTCATCGGGTGCCCCCACGGAAAGCCATGGGGGCACCCGTGCAGGCTTCTTTCTGAGTCCCGCTGTTGCATCCGTTGACACAGACAGCAGACTCGGCCCAGCTCCTGTGTCACGTTTTGATTGACAGCAATGGCTCCTGCTGCTATCAATCTGTCCAATGAGGAGAGCGACAGTGGCTGGAGCTGCTGTGCCTGTGCACATTGCTGGATCGAATCGGGCTCAGGTAAGAAAAAGGGGGGATTATGAGGGGGAGCTGCAGCACTGAAAGTTTTTCACCTTAATGCATAGAATGCATTAGGGGGAAAAAAAAACCTTAAAGTGGTAAAGGCAGAAGGTTTTTTATCTTCATGCATTCAGTGCATGAAGATAAAAAAAAACCCTTCTGTGTAGAGCACTCGGTAGAAGGAAAGAGCCAGGAACGCACTGGTGGGGGGACTCCAGAAGACGGGGATCAGAGCTGTTCTTTGTAAAAACATTGCACAGAGCAGGTAAGTATGACATTGTTAAAAAAAAATTATGTACCTTTTTATAATCACCTGAAATATATTTTTAAATGGTTTGTATTAATCTTTAAATATGTTTGTTGAAAAAAAGCTGATACCTTTTATATGGGAGTGCAGATCGTACGCACATCTGAATCAAATGGAGCATCCAGATCATTCATTTAAATCAATTATACAAAAAAGGTGACATCAAGGTTTATAGCTAGCAACTTATTGAGACCTATAATATAATATTGTTTTACGATTGATTGCGCTGATGGTTCACATTTTGTTTTTAGCATATGCATTTAACTCCAGTTAATGACTTCGGTGCTTAATGTTCAGTATTGACAGTATGCAAAATTGTGTGTGTGTTACATAAAAAATGTGTTGTGTTGATTTTTAAAATCGTATCTGATGATTTCTTAGCCTGTGCAGAATGCAAAAGTGCGAATCGATGTTGACATCAAAAACTTTGAGACAACATGACATTTTCAACAGATTTATTAACTTTTTATTTCCTTTGTCTAGGAGAAAGCCCTTCAAGAAGCTGGTACTCAGAAATCTGACATCTATAGTTCATCTGTAGAAGACACAGGGGCGCCATCTTCAGGAGAGAAGTTACTGCAGTGGCCTCAGCTTGAGTTGGAGCGGGTAAATAGTTTTTTAACAAGCCGGCTTGAAGAGATCAAGAATACCATCAAAGACTCTATTAGGGCTAGCTTCAGTGTCTATGATCTAAATCTTGATGTCAACGATTTCCCTAAAAAAGCAGCTGTGCTGGAGCAGAAAAACTTGCTCTCCCACCTTAACGGTTCTTCTGATCTCCAAGAGATTGATCTTGACCTGTCCCCCCTTACACTTGGTGTTTCAAAAAACCAGGATGCAAAACTGGCAGAGAATGAAGTTAATACTTCCACTCAGTCTACAGAAAATGGTGTTGTGAAAAGGCTAAGTGCTGTTCCTAATCTCTCCCGTATGATCTGGGTTCAGTCTCAGAAGAACTCTGAATCTGGGGAAAGTGGGGATAAAACTTCTATCAGTACCCTAGAAAACCAGATATTGGATAGTTCTGAAAATCAGAGACCCCATGTTCAGCCAGGAGCTTCTCTCTCTGGAGGTCGTACAAAGAAGAGCAAAAAAACAAGCCTCCAAACACGAAAGTGTGAGCCTCATGTTGGGGAAGTTGCACCGCCTAAAATCGGTACATCAGGAGCAAAAGCCCAACGCAAGCTTTTACTTGAGCGAATGGAAGAGACTTCAAAGCAAGGACCAGACACTGTGAATTCAGTTACCTTCAGGCCAGAAAAAGAGAAAAGTGAGCCAGTTGGATCTGAAAGGACAGATGCCAGAGCCACTGCTGGGTCTAAAAGCAAAGCCAAGAAGAATAGGAACAAAACAGATAAACCAAGTATATCTGTTGGTATGTTTTATAATTTATTCAGATCTTTTTTACTAAATGTACCTGTAAACTAGAGCAGATATATGAAAACTGAAACCGGGTAAGACTGTAGCTGTTGCATTTAAAATCCAATCCGATATAAGGTTTAATTTTTTCCTAAAAAATGAAACATCAAAAACCAAAATCACAAGTTTTGTTGAAGTCATTATTGTTCCCTTTTTCGTAAATCAGCTTATGAAACAATTGCAGCAGTTGAATACTTTTGTCACAATCATCCACAAGACCGTGGAGTTGATTTACTAAAACTGAAGAGTGCAAAATCGGATGCTGCTGTGCATGGTAGCCAATCAGCTTGTAACTTTAGCTTGTTCAATTAATCTAGAAGCTTATTGGTTTCTAATGCAGAGCTGCAAAATATTTTTCACTCTCCAGTTTTAGCAAATCAACCCCCATGTGTGCCTCTGTGTCAGAGAAGACTGGTCAACTACTTAAAGTTGTTATTGCTGCTCCTAAAGACAAAGTTACACACTGCTGCTCCTAAACTCATGTTTTTGAACTTTTGGCATTTTTTGCCCAAGCCCCTGAACACAACTCGATAAAAGCCATGCACACATAGGCTTTGACCAGAGTTTAGGAGCAGCAGCATTTTAGAGTCGGTCAAAGCTCCTTCTTCTGAATGCAGAATAATCGCATTCAGGAGAAAAATGCTAGACGTGGCAAAAACTTGTCTAATTGTGCGTTAACGCTAAGTGCATTTTAGCAGTTGAGCGTTTAATTCATTTTAAAGGCCAGAATAAATTATTTATTCTGGCCAAATAAATTAACACCCAAGCACTTGACGCTGCTAAATGTGTCTGAAAGCGGTAAACACAACCATTCCCACTCTATTCAAAGCTTAAAAAAAAAAAGTTTTGGCATTACATAAACTTTAGCATCTCATTCATACCATGCACATTTCCAAGCATTTTGTACTGTAGGTAAAATAGATGGACATCCAAAAATACTTTTCTCTACATGATTCATTTCCACTTTTGAAGCACATTATTCCCATTTCAGTCAACTGAAGAGTATCCTTTCAAGCAGAACCACTCTTGGGAATGCATGTTACAGTATGATCATGTCCTGCGGCTTATGAATATAGAAGAGAATCCAGTACTGCTCTTGTTTTGTAAACTCTGACCAAACTGTGCTGATAAGGCTCCTTTCACACTTGTGCAACTTAACTTGGGACTACAAAGTCGTATGACAAGTCGTAGCCCGTGATTTCCAATGGGTACCACTCATATCTGCATCTTCAAAGTAGTCCATGCACTACTTTGCTCTGACTTTGATGCGACTTGAGGTCCATAGACCTTAAGATTACACAGGCATCGCTTCAAGTCACGTCAAAGTCGGATGACTTTCAGGTTGTACAAGTGTGAAAGGGGTCTAATGGTGTCCCAGTGTAAGGGCCTGCCAGAGGAAGTAATTGAGATCTTTGGGATGGCAAAACTTGAAAACTACATGCAATATTTTAGTCAGTGCTACACAGGTCACTCTGAAGGAACGGTATACATGTGCCGTTCCTTCAGAGCCCTGTGCCATAAACAGTGACTCCTTCATGCTTGCACGGAGTTGCGTCAACGTGGCTTGGCCATTCAAAAGACTGGAGCCCACAAACCTGGAAGGAAGACCGGGTGAAGATGGAAGCCCTGTCAGCGGTGACCGCGTCCCATGGGAGGGCTTCGTTTCAAGGCAAGTCTTTCATAATGTGCTAGCGTGCGATGCACACTATAGCACATTATGACTTTACCTTGCAGGGATAATATGTGTGTATATGTGTATGTATGTATGTATGTGTATGTACAGTGGGGCAAAAAAGTATTTAGTCAGCCACCAATTGTTCAAGTTCTCCCACTTAAAAAGATGAGAGAGGCCTGTAATTGTCATCATAGGTATACCTCAACTATGAGAGACAAAATGTGGAAACAAATCCAGACAATCACATTGTCTGATTTTTGAAAGAATTTATTTGCAAATTATGGTGGAAAATAAGTATTTGGTCACCTACAAACAAGCAACATTTCTGGCTCTCACAGACCTGTATCTTCTTCTTTAAGAGGCTCCTCTGTCCTCCACTCATTACCTGTATTAATGACACCTGTTTGAACTTGTTATCAGTATAAAAGACACCTGTCCACAACCTCAAACAGTCACACTCCAAACTCCACTATGGTGAAGACCAAAGAGCTGTCGAAGGACACCAGAAACAAAATTGTAGACCTGCACCAGGCTGGGAAGACTGAATCTGCAATAGGCAAGCAGCTTGGTGTGAAGAAATCAACTGTGGGATTAGAAAATGGAAGACACGCAAGACCATTGATAATCTCCCTCGATCTGGGGCTCCACGCAAGATCTCACCCCGTGGGGTTAAAATGATCACAAGAACGGTGAGCAAAATCCCAGAACCACACGGGGGGGACCTAGTGAAGGACCTGCAGAGAGCTGGGACCAACGTAACAAAGGCTACCATCAGTAACACACTACGCCGCCAGGGACTGTTTTGGGGCTGTTTCTCTGCAAAGGGAACCCGACGACTGATCCGTGTACATGAAAGAATAAATGGGGCCATGTATCGTGAGATTTTGAGTGCAAACTTCATCCCATCAGCAAGGGCATTGAAGATGAAACGTAGCTGGGTCTTTCAGCATGACAATGAACCCAAACACACCGCCCGGGCAACGAAGGAGTGGCTTCGTAAGAAGCATTTCAAGGTCCTGGAGTGGCCTAGCCAGTCTCCAGATCTCAACCCCATAGAAAACCTTTGGAGGGAGTTGAAAGTCCGTGTTGCCCAGCAACAGCCCCAAAACATCACTGCTCTAAAAATCTGCGTGGAGGAATGGGCCAACATACCAGCAACAGTGTGTGATGACGCTTGTGAAGACTTACAGAAAACGTTTGACCTCTGTCATTGCCAACAAAGGTTATATAACAAAGTATTGAGATGAACTTTTGATATTTGCAAATTATGGTGAAAAATAAGTATTTTGTAAATAAATTCTTTCCAAATCAGACAATGTGATTGTCTGGATTTGTTTCCACATTTTGTCTCTCATAGTTGAGGTATACCTATGATGACAATTACAGGCCTCTCATCTTTTTAAGTGGGAGAACTTGCACAATTGGTGGCTGACTAAATACTTTTTTGCCCCACTGTATGTATGTGTGTATACACACACACACACACACACACACACACACACACACACACACACACACACACACACACACACACACACAGTGGAAGCTCGGATTACGAGCAAAATCCGTTCCAGGAGTATGCTCGTAATCCAGAGTACTCGCATATCAAAGCGAGTTTTCCCAAGTCAAAAAATAATTCGTTCCGCTTTTGGCCTGAATCCTGCTCATTTTGCGAGACAACACTCGCAAACCGAATTAGGATTTTTAGAAATACAGTTCTCAAAAGTGAGTACACCCCTCACATTTTTGGAAATATTTTATTATATCTTTTTATGTGACAACACTGAAGCAATGACACTTTGCTACAATGTAAAGTAGTGAGTGTACAGCTTGTGTAACAGTGTCAATTTGCTGTCCCCTCAAAATAACTCAACACACAGCCATTAATGTCTAAACAACTAAAGTGAGTACACCCCTAAGTGAAAATGTCCAAATTGGACCCAAAGTGTCAATATTTTGTGTGGCCACCATAATTTTCCAGCACGTCTTAACCCTCTTGGGCATGGAGTTTACCAGAGATTCACAGGTTGCCACTGGAGTCCTCTTCCACTTCTCCATGACCACATCACGGAGCTGGTGGATGTTAGAGACCTTGCGCTCCTCCATCTTCCATTTGAGAATGTCCCACAAATGCTCAATAGGATTTAGGTCTGCAGACATGCTTGGCCAGTTCAACACTTTTACCCTCAGATTCTTTAGCAAGGCAGTGGTCGTCTTGGAGGTGTATTTGGGTTGTTATCATGTTGTAATACTGCCCTGCGGCCCAGTCTCTGAAGGGAGGGGATCATGCTCTGCTTCAGTATGTCACAGTACATGTTGACATTCATGGTTCCCTCAATAAACTGTCATGCCTATAGTCACCACCAGGGGCTGTCAAGAGCACGTACCTGATTCCATGCTTGTCAGTCTCGCTCTGTGTCACAAGCTGCACGCTTCCTCCGGCCAAAGCTCCAGTTAACACATGGGAAGCAGGTTTTTTCTCCTTGGAATGTCCCTCCACCTGGATAGCTTCACTCCAGGAGGCAGAGGGAGCATGGGTCAGTCGGCAGTGTGCCGCGCCGCTCCCGCCGCCATTCCAATGGTTCCCATTGGCAGCTCTCCTCCCCTCCAGCCCTCCTCCGTCCGATCGGAGCCCGCTCGCGTGGGAAAATTATCTATTTTGAAAAAGATGAGGTGGGTGGGTGGTCGGAGGAAAGGGGGCTTGGCAGCGTTGGCGTGCTTCAGCGTCCACAACGGGGGTTGTGTAGGCATTCCCAGACATGTTTACTTAAGCATCAGGCTGAGCTTAATAGCAGCAGTTGCTGGATTATTGCTCAGCAGTGGGTGCATTTTTTTGGTAGTACCACAAATGCAAAGGGCACAAAGGGGTCGCCCTCAGGCCCTAAGGACCCTCCCTCTACAACACCATACCCCCCTGAAAGACCTAGGGAGGCTGATCAGAGTGAGCCATCAGGGTCATTAGGGGCTGCAATTGCTTCCGACACTTCAGCCCCTGTCTATATAACTGAGCAGGTTTTCTCCTCAGCTATGAGTGGATTGGAGGAAAGATTATTGGCTTTAATCGCATCTTCACAGACTGGAAGAAAACACATTTACCACCCAGGATCCTCAAACAGCGGAACGGGGAGGGGGAAGATGAATCCCCCTCAGGGGACTGTGAAAGGGCTGATGATTCCTCTTCCAAGGGATCAAGTGGGGAAGGACATTCTTCAGCTTTACATGCTGAGAAGTTGCTGGTGCATTCTCTTACTGAGATGGTCCACTCCACATTTAGGCTACCCTTAACAGAGTCGGTTGAAGAGCCCACTTCCTGTTTGTGTTCATTAAAGCCTCCTCAAGCCTTGCATGCCTTTCCTGTCCATTCATTACTAGAAAGCTTATGTATTCTGAGGGGGATCACCCAGATAAGCATTTTTTCCCTCCTAAAAAGTTTTCAACACTTTATCCTATGGAGGAAAAATTTACTAAGATGTGGAGTATACCAGCAATTGACGCTGCTATATCCTCTGTGAATAAAAGTTTGGCTCGTCCGGTTGACAGTGCGCAAATGCTTAGGGATCCAACTGATAAAAAATTGGAATTCCTGTTAAAAAAACATTTTCTCCTTGGCAGGTTCAGTGGCTCAACCTGCAATGGCAGCAATTGGGGTATGTCAATCCTTGAGACCATTTGAAACAGCTGCTCAAGGTTTTCTCTAAACAGCAAGTCCAGGAGTTAGCTGAGCTGCCAGCAGCTTTGTGTTTTGCAATTGACGCAATCAGAGATTCTATTCTTCAAACCTCTCCCCTTACGCTTGGGTTGGTACATATGCATAGAATCTTATGGTTGAAAAGTTGGTCAGCCGAAGCGCCATGCAAAAAGCTCTTGGCTGGTTTTCCTTTCTGCGGTGAGAAGCTGTTTGGGGAGGATTTGGACAAATATATCCATAAAATATCAAGTGGTAAAAGTACCCTTTTGCCAGTTAAGAAAAAGAGTAAACATCCCTCATTTAAACGGGCTCTTTCTCCAGTGCCAGGGGCATCAGCCTCCAGGCAGCCGCGACGGCCTCTACTGTCAGGATCAAGAGGTAAACCTCCGGGTCAACCCCAGGGACAAAAGAAATCCTGGGGGAGGAAACCCACAAGACAGAACGCTAAAGCCTCTTTATGAAGGGGCGCCCCCGCTCGCTTGAGTGGGGGGAAGACTTCTGAAGTTCTCAAGGGTCTGCAGGAAGAATTTTATGATGGATGGGTGGTATCCACAATAGCTCTAGGTTACAAACTAGAATTCCGAGAATTCCCGTCTCCTCGTTTCCTCAGGTCGAATGTTCCCAAAGATCCAGAGAAAAAGAAGTCTATCTTTTTAGCGTCAGACTGACTTTTTTCACAAAAAGTGATCATGGTGGTCCCCATGGAAGAGCAGGAGTTGGGGTTTTATTCAAACCTTTTCACGGTGCCAAAACCAAATGGGGATGTCAGACCCATTCTAGATCTCAAAGATCTAAACCGGTTCCTGAAAATTTGCTCTTTTCGCATGGAATCAATCCAATCAGTAGTCTCCATCCTACGAGGAGAACTTCTCCCATCAATCGACATCAAGGATGCATACCAGCATGTACCTATTTTCCCCGCTCACCAGAAGTATCTGCGTTTTGAAGTAGAAATCCGTTTGTAGCCTTGCCTTTTCGGTCTAGCTACTTCCCCTTCGGGTGTTTACAAAACTTCTGGCCCTTCCTCTGGCCAGATTAAGGACTCAAGGTATAACAATAATAGCATACCTGGATGACCTGCTCTTGATAGACCGGTTGGTAGCCCGCTTGGACCAAAGCATGGTCACCACAGTCAACTAGTTGGAATACCTAGGTCCTCAACCTAGAGAAATCTTCTTTAAAGCCAGTAAGAAGATTAGAATACTTGGGTCTGGTTATAGATACAGCCCAGAAGAGGGTATTTTTACCCCAGGCAGAGATCAGCTCCATAAAGGAGCTGGTTCCAGGTGGTCAGGGTAAAGAAGGGTCCTTCCATTCGCCTTTGTATGAGGTTGTTGGGGAAGATGGAGGCTTCATTCGAAGCAGTTCCCTATGATCAGTTTCATTCGAGACTACTGTAAAACAGTATCCTATCGGCCTGGAACAAGAGGGTTCAAGCACTAGATTTTCCGATGCGTTGTCGCCAAAAGTGCGCCAGAGCCTCAGTTGGTGGAGGATATCCGAGAATCCGCAGAAGGGGAAATCCTTCTTACCGGTTACCTAGAAGGTGCTACGTCTTCGCAGGATCAAGCGAGAAAGGAAGTCGGTAGTTCTTGTGGCCCCAGCGTGGCCCAGAAGATCTTGGTATGCAGAAATAGTAAAAATGGTGGTAGGGGCCCCGTGGACCCTACCACCACGTCTAGACCTGCCATCGGAGGGACCAGTGTTCCATCCAACTTTACAAACACTAAATTTAACGGTTTGGCTATTGAAACCCACATCCTGAAGAATCGTGGGCTTTCAGGCTCAGTGATATCTTCCTTGATTAATGCAAGGAAGCCAGCTTCCAGAGTCATTTTTTATAGAGTCTGGAAGGCATATGTTTCCTGGTGTGAATCCAGGGGTTGGCATCCTAGGAAGTATGCCATAGGTAGTGTTCTTGCCTTTCTGCAAATGGGGCTAGAGATGAAACTGGCCTTGAGTACTATCAAGGGCCAGGTCTCGGCCTTATCGGTTTTGTTTCAACGTCTGCTTGCTTTGCATTCTTTGGTCCGAAAATTTATACAGGGGGTAACGTGGCTTAATCCACTGGTTAGAGCACCCCTGAACCCTTGGGACTTTAGTTCTGTCGGCATTACAGAAGCAGCCTTTTGAGCGGATACGACATATTTCTTTGGTCCTTTTGACAAGGAAGCTAGTTTTTCTGGTAGCCATTTCTTCTGCAAGATGAGCCATATTTAATCATTCACAAGGATAGATTACTATTGCGTCCTCTTCCGAGCTTTCTGCCAAAGGTGGTATCAGGTTTTCACCTAAACCAGGATATTGTTTTACCTTTTTTCCAGAACCCTGTTGTAAGGAAGAAAAGTCACTACCTTCTTTGGATGCAGTGAGAGCAGTCAAAATCTATTTGAAGGTGACTGCTCAGATTCGGAAAACAGATGTTTTGTTTGTGTTGCCTGAGGGTCCTAGGAAAGGACAGGCAGCGTCGAAATCCACTATTGCCAAATGGATTTGGCAAGTAATTGTTCAAGCTTATGGCTTGAAGAGGAAGGTTCCACCTTTTCAAATCAAAGCGCACTCAACCAGGGCTGTTATTGCTTTGTGGGCAGTGCATCACTAAGCCTCCATGGCTCAAATCTGCAAGGCTGCAACCTGGTCTTCAGTTCATACATTCACCAGATTCTATCAGGTGGATGTAAGAAAGCATGAGGATATTGCTTTTGGGCGCAGTGTATTGCAGGCGGCAGTATAGGTCCTCAGGTCTGATTGCACCCTACTTTTTTTTGTGTCCCCTCACCTCAGGTGGCATTGCACTGTGACATCCCATACAGTAATTACTGTGTCCCTTGATGTACGATAAAGAAAATAGGACTTTTATAATACCTTACCTGTAAAATCCTTTTCTTGGAGTACATCACGGGACACAGAGGTCCCTCCCCTCTTTCTGGTTACATGTGTATTGCTTTGCTACAAAACTGAGGTACTCCCGGTAAGGGAAGGGGTTATATGGGGATTTGAACTTCCTATCTAGGGTGTGCCAGTGTCCATCACCTGAAGGTGCCATATAACCCATACAGTAATTACTGTGGCTCTGTGTCCCTTGATATTCTCCAAGAAAAGGATTATACAGGTAAGCGGTTATAAAAATTCTATTTTTTTTAATGTATGGCCAGCTTTAGGGTGTCTCCACTCTGGATGTAAGAAAAAGAAGACACCTTTGACCCGTAGCACTGTCAATCTGGGGCTAAACTAGTGTTGGATGCACTAGCAGATTTAATCCTAACTTACAAATTAAAGCGCAACTCTAGCTTTTGCTTTACAAGTAGTTTCAGCAGCAGTTTTTTTTCTTTTGGGATAAAGGTTTTGCATAATTGAATACAAGCTGACCATTTTAAGCTCCCTTGTCAGTGTTAAATGCTTTGTCTCAACCTTCTTACACTTGCTAGACATTTTGGTCTGGTAAAGGAAATTGAAAAATAACAGACTTACAGGCCAGATCTCCAGGTAAAAATAAAGCAAAAAAGTCAGGGAAAAGAAAAACACTGCAGTCACCACATCTAAGAATTGGCAAGCTACAATGCAATTTTTGTTTTTGGGTTTAATACTGATTTATTCTTGATAGAACTCAGACATTGGAGCTCTGTCAGCTGTCATATGTGCATCAAATTACCAGAGTGTTACTTTTTAAAGTGGTTCTAAAGGCAGAAGTTTGTTTACCTTAATGCATTATTCTACGCATTAAGGTAAAAAACCTGCATGAAATTGGAACAAAGAAGCTGACCATAGTGAAGTCCCATATAGGTAGTAAAACATTTTATTAATATATTGCACTTACAGACCTAGGCAAAAATCGGGCATATTAATGGCTCTGAACACAGTAACCGCTCTGGTTACCAGATTCCAAAATGCCTGCGATGGGGCTGCGCATGTGTAGTATTTCAGGCATCGTAATCTCATCCGTCCTATGCATTTTATCATAAATGACGTAATGAGGCAGCGTCCATATCCATGATCACAATGCCACCCCTACAGACAGCTTTGGGTTTATGCAGCTGGCTCTGCCAAGAGACATTGACCCTAGAACTATGCAGGAACCATCAAATGGGAGGTCAGTCAGCCACAGCTCAAGGAACTCCTAGCAACCTCTGGAGGAATCCTAAGGTTCCATGGAACCCTGGTTGAGAATGGCTGGATTAGATGTTTAGTTTCTACATTGTTGTAGAGGAATTTAACGGACAACCAGATTGTTAAATGTGGGTGTGGCCAGCTTTAGTAATCTAAACTGCCTTGAAAGCTTGTTCTAATCTACAGGTTTCAGCTACAAGGCTAAATGAGTCAATAACCTGAATCACAACAATTTTACATTTTTCCTAATCCTATTCTGTTTTTTATAATGAAAACCTCTCTGCTTGTAGATGATGTGTTCCTTCCTAAGGATGTAGACACCATGGAAATGGATGAGACCGATCGAGAAGTAGAATATTTCAAGAGGTGAGATGTGAAAACTGTTTTTAGACTGTTTTTGCATTGTGTTTGTATCGAGGTCTGGCTGCATTTACTGTACAACTTAGTATGTTTGCACTGAGTCAGTTTGGGGTTGCTTAATCTATATTGTGAACATTTGTATTATGTTTAACTTGTGCTCCATGGAAGCATCCAGGAAGGAATATGAGAGATTGCTTTCTTTTACATTTTTTTTTTTGTGTCCTTTTTTTTTTTTTTACTTGAAAAGCTGAAATGAAGAGTCGGCAACTCGTTCTTCCAAATAAATAACCTAATTATAGCAGGCAAAGTGTAAAAATTACAGCAGCTTGTGCGTTTCGGCATAAGCCTTAGTCCTAACTGGTTCTATGGCTATGACTAAGGCTTATTGCCGAAACTTGCAAGCTGATGTAATTTGTACACTCTGCCCACTATAATAAAGTTATTTATTCAAAAAAAGTTGCCGGATTGCTATTTTGATCTCCAAGTTATGCCTCAGTGTTAGGAAGACACCATGAACCAGAGCACCGCTTTCTCTACCTCTTTGAGGAATTCAACTGGGTGTTGCTTTTTCCTTTTTCACTTTTCGTTTACTGTTTGATCATTAGGACTGGAAATGAGGGTAAGTCAGCCAGGTGGCTGTACTCGCCCACTTCACACTCCATTGCTATACCACTTGTTTATTGGTCCTCTTTAAAGCTGAATGACACCCAGTATCATTGAACCCACTCCTGTGATCCAAGGGTGTTATGAACCAGTCAAGTTGCTCTGGTTTCAGAGGGGAAAGTTATCAGAGACCATTGCCCTATCCTTGCATGGTGCCTTTTGCTGCTCCTTTTGGGACCCGAAAATTGCTGGAAAAGTAGAGACCCCATGATATCCTGTGATTTAGATAGATGACATGGTATTATGCTTTGACAAAGATAGTCTCAAACTGCAATCATTTTCTATATCTTTCTTTCCTAGGTTCTGTCTGGACTCTGCCAAGCAGACGCGGCAGAAAGTGGCTGTTAACTGGACCAACTTTAGCCTGAAGAAAACCACTTCCAATGTGGCACAATGATGCCTGCACTTCCTTCATTTCCCCTCTCTTCTAATGTCACCAGTACACTTGTTTTAACAAGTTCTCTGACCTCTGGTTCCCCACTGCTCCATTTTGCACACTTTCACAAGCTGTTTAAGGGTTTTTAATAATGCGTCTCAACTGCCCTTTTTTTAATTTGTATTTTTTTCTATCACGGCCAACAGCATTTTATAGCTCTTGTATTCAGGTCCTCATTGTTGGCATCACACATGGCATGAAATCTGTTTTGCTTCACCCCCTTGCATTGAAGTGGCATGGACAATATTTGTGTGTTAAGAGAATGACTCCTACATGCCATAATGCCTGGAATCTCTATGTTCACTATTTCTCCATGAATTTTAAACCCCAGCTTCCTAAGATGTCAGTAGCGCATCCACTACACTAGGATCACACAGGGAACAATTTATGAGGAAAAAAAAATTATATATAATTTTTTTCTGCCTGTAAGATTAGGACTAGTTTAATTTTGGAGGTTGCGTTATGTAATCTAAACACTACGTTGAAATAACAACAGCTACATTATTTGAGCTGCTAGTGTATTTTATTCTTATTTTTTTTTTAAATCAAAGGAGAAACAGTTTCTGCATCCAGGTCATATAGAGAGGCCATCAGGTAACACTTGCCCCTTTTATTCCCTGCAACAGGGACTTGCAACAAACCTGTGCACAACCCATAACAATAGAAATGCTTTTGGCAGCTTGAAAGTCTTCAGTCAATGGATCTTTTCATAGTGCTTGGTTCTGCAACTGTTTTGAGTGTATTTAATCATAGAGAGACTTGTGGAGGCTTTTTGTCTTAAAAGAAGCTGTGGACTTTAAAACTAGGGAGGGGCGGCAGATAAAATTGACTGGTAGAAACAATAAATCCAGCAAGCCTCATCACCACTATCAATATGTTTATATCATCAGATTTTTTAATTGGTCTGTGTTCCCTTTCTTAACCTGAAGCATGCTTTCTACCTGTGTGGGAAGATGGTTCTTTCTCACAAAGAAAATGTAAAAGTGTGGTTACCCCAGTGTACAGGGAGCTTTAACAATCTGAACTGCTTTCCACTCCCCTTCCTGAATGCAGGGTTCCAAAATATCTGCCAAACTAATTCAAATCTCACAAGCTATTGGATTTTAGATACTACAATATTCCATAAACGGGAACTCACTAGAATATTTCTTTATGAAGTTAGAGATGTCTAAAATCTGGTCAGTCCCCGGTAAGAGGAATGTAGGAGCATAAGCCGTCATTGTTTTAAATCTATTACTGTATCCTTTAATCCTATTATTTTATCAAGCACTTGCATCACTTCTGTTCCTCCACTCTTGTGTGAAGCCTTCAGAAGGGTGCATTGGGGAAGGTACTTTGCCATTTTAACCAGAGCACCTTTTAATAGCCCCTCTTTCTCTGCTATGTGTATTTCCCATGCATTGTCTTTTACCAACCAAAATAGTGTATCTGGCTACAGTAGAGCGAGACAGAAATAATATGTCTTATTTCTTTATTTTTTTCATGTTATTATTTTTACCTGACAGCTGGTGCTATGCTCGAATACACCATGGGATTCTGGACTTTATAAGCAGGATAAGCAGGTCCAGTTCTCTGGATTCGGCATTGGATTTTATTAACGTTCTGTTCGCCAAGTGTATATTGGCTTTGCTGTGTTTTTGTTTTCATTTTTTTATTATTATTTACTTTTTATACTGTGAAAATCTTTCATTCAGAAAGATTAAAATGACATTTGACACAGGTGAAATGGAGTCTAGTCTCTGTCTTTATTGTTATGGTTTAGCTAGTGTATTCAATTTTCTATAAACCTATTTCCTTTTATATCTAAACACAGCCACACAGTAGCCAGTGTTAAGCTGGCCATAGGCAGTTTAAATCTTGGTCGGTTCAGCAAAGACTGGCCGAAAGTTGAACCAAGTATGGGCAGGCTGATTGTACCCAAGTTGACCAAGTTGATCCATTAACTTAGGTACAGCCAGCCTGTTGGATTTTTCATGTGATTATTGCTAGGGGCTATAACCACTAGCAATAATCACTTTCCGTTCTCCTGGCGGAGACAGCTACACCCGCTAGGAGAATACAATAGCTCTGTGGGAGGGATTCCCCTATTAACACAATCAGTATTCAGGAAAGAAAATCGCACCATGGCCAGCTCTAGCACTGCACCATATGACATCTGCCAGTACAAAAAAAACATTTTAATTTAATAGCATGTATGCAGGAAATTAACCCTCCTGGGTTGATAGAGAAATCTTTGTGAATCTCAACTAACTGATAGATTTAACCTAGAAAGATTGTAAAACCTTGATTTTGTCTTCTGAAGCTTCGCCTACCTGTTTGATATTTGTCTGGAAAATGTGTATGATGGTGATATCAGTGAAAAACAACTTACATATTTTGAATTTTTCTGGCATCACCCTGTATCGTCTCTCTGTGGTTGACCTCACACTCTTTGACCTTATATGATAAGATAAAAATACTTTCCTTTACCTTTATTACAATGACTATATGTTCCCTAGTACTTGGTTCCTCAGCTGGTTTGGAGCATTTGTCATTCTAGCAGAAAGGATGTTCTGTTAGACCAGTAAGGCCTGTGTGTATTTCACTAAGGGAATAGTAGACTATAGATTTTTTGTTTGCATCCACATATTGCAAGGAACCATGGACCATAAACTAATAATGCTGAAAGGGATGCAAAATATATCTGAAGGTAAATTAAAAGGAGCTCAGTAAGTGCAGCCAGAGTCATCTCTGAAAAACTCGCAATTCTTCTCGCGTCTTCTTCCTTTACTATCTAAAATTTATATATTTGCTTTTCAAAACACTGGAGGTTTTTGGAAACCAATCAGCTTCCAGGTCTACTGTCACATCTTAAAGCCTAACTCCACTTTTGTTGAGAAAAAAATCATTCCCCTCTGGGTGATCTGTGTACATTGCAAGGATTTTAACAAACTTTGTTGCAGATTTATACTTTTTGTTATTCTGAAGAAATCCATGTGTGTTTCTCTGTGCCCATGTTGGAAAGTGAGTCTAATGGGAGTGGTTTCATAATTATCAATTATATGCAGCACCTGCAGGGCACTAATGAAGAAAGCTGCTGGGCCTGCATCCCTTTAGACGTGTTCCTATTGGGAGTATCTCACCAAAAATGAAATTTTTGTTCCAAGGGATGCCTGAAATCTGACTTGTATCTTAGGCAGACTTCTGGGAAAATTGGTGAGCCACAAGCAGGAAATTATGTTTCTGGGGGGCGTTCTGTACACATTATGTGTACAAAACACCTCCAGGTAGCCATATTGCATTTTACAGAAAATTACAGCAGCTGCAGATTGAAAAGGAAAGGCAATTTTTTATAACGTGGAGTGGAAAGTGGAGTTACCCTTTTATTTTAACAAGCTGAATTTAGAAGCTAATTGGCTACCATGCACAGCTGCACCAGATTCTGAGTGCTCCAGTTTTCTTTTTTTTTAAATAGACCTTTTAAGCCAAACAGAAGGTTTACTTTTTTGCCAGTCTCCTGCCACCCAGCACTAATGTCTTTACATTTTTTGGCCTGCCCCCCCCCCCAAAAAAAAACACCCCGGCCTCAGCCTCTGAAGCTTCAAGGAGGCACAAGGGACTTCCGTATGGGTACTGGGGCATGAGCTGTAGTAAGTATTCGGGTTTTGTTTTTGGGGGGATGGCAACATGGTTTTATTTTCTTAATAGCTTTTTAAAGCTATTTGTTTGGGGGGGGGGGGGGGGGGGCAAAAATACAACTAGTATACCCAACGCTGATGATGTACGAAAAAGTGTAAGTATAGTTTATTTCCAGTAAGCTCATATATTGTTGCTTTGTTTTGTGTGATGCAGTAATGTTTGATATGACTAATTTTTTAATGCTTGTGACTAGCCCTGTACAGCATGAAGTGTTTTGTTTATCTTTCTGTACTAGCTTTGAGCTGCATGCAGGCAGCCTATAAAAATGAATAGAATATGCATTGGCTGTACAAACTCGCCCCCACACAGCCCAGTTTGGCAGATATGCTGGGATGGGTGCACGGTCCCGGATGCACAGGCTTTGGATCTATTATCCTGTTTGCCTCCTTCCACAAATACATACTTTCCTTTAATTTGATGGTCATGGCTCTGTTGTTTGTTTACATCCAACTACACAAGTCTTCACTGTGATGCCCCCACCTGCACATATCAGCTGAAATGCAACTATTCGAGATGTTGGGACAGTTCTTGAACCGATTTCTGAAGGATGAGGATTAAACCATTGTTCTGTAAGATCTGTATCACCTGTTGGAGGTCCTCTCTTAAGGCATAGATTGATCTCTCCTGCAAAAGCAGATTGTCCAAGTATCCTAGGTCATAAATCCTTTTGGACTGCAATAAAGACTTTGGTAAAGATTCTGGAGCTGTGGCTAAGTCTAAGGGGAGAGCGACAAACTGAAAGTGGCAATACACTGCCAAACAAAGAAAACTTTTGTGTGGAGGAAGGATCGGGATGTGTAAGTATGCATTCTTGACATCAATTGATGTCAAGAATTCTCCCCGACAAAGGGCTGCTATGACTGGTCTCAGAGTCCATCCGGAACTTGGTAACCTAAAAAAAAAGGGGTTTAAGGATTTGAGGCTCAGAATGGGTTTGATCTCCCTATTCGGTTTCGGAATTAAAAACACTTTCGAGTAGAAACCCTTTTATCTCTCTTCCATTGTTCCTGTATAACAACTCAGAGTCTAAAGTTGGGATACAGGTTTTAGTTTGTCTTTTTAGTGCTGAGGAGAATACACATTTGACAACCAAAAATAAGGTGGCAGGCTGGTTCTGAGATTCCAGTTTGTAATCTGAGGATATGACCTGCACCCTGGAGTCCGAGATCTTGGCATCAGATGTTTGCAAAGGCAAACAGACGTCCCCTCACTGATTGCAGTGGGGGCACCTGGTTTAAAGGGTCTGTAAGATCAAGACTTGAGGCAAAAGGAATTTTCCTGGTCTAACCTTGGATGTAGAAGCCTGTGGAGAATGAAGAAAACAGGCTTTTTCTCTGCATCTGTACAGAAAGAAGTACTTACCTAAAAACTGATGGCGTGCATCACTCATGCCATCCACACAGTAGTGTAGGGCTGTTGGAAAGGCAAACCATGCCCAATAGTTATGAGATTCTTAGCCATATGCCTGGACCAAAATTGGCGTGTCTGACACATTGCCATGGCAACCACAATTGGTTGTATAGTCAGCCAGCTATCGAAAACAAAGCCTTGAGCAAAATCATCTCAATGGTCTTACCAAGGGGATCCCTGGAAGTAGGTAAGTCATCAACTGGGACTGTGAGTTTTTTTGAGGCAAGAGATAGCTGGGTCTGCCTCGGGCATAACCCATCTTGTTGTAGAATTCCTCGTCCCGGGGATATGTTGCACAAAGTGCTTAGGAGGAATATAAACCTTTTCTAAATGCTTACAATCCTTATGCAAAACATCCCTGACCAAAGTACGAACTGGAGTTTTGGTGGTGCCATGGCTGATGAAACTTCTTCCACAGACAAATCATCTTAAGTCAGAGAAGAGAAACTGCCTTGATTATGTCCTCTAGTTCCGACCAGTTGGAAGATTCTGTTTCAGAGGGTTGAGAGGAAACTGAGGGGCTGTGGGCTCTAGCCATTTTAGCTGTTTGTTTTTTAGTTTCTTAAAAATTTCTCTATTTCCTACCTAGTAAAGGACATTCTGATGGAGAATTCTTTGCACGGATCAGAAGAATGAGGTGTCTTGGACAATGCGCCAGAATTTAGAAGTCCTGACTGAGGGATACAAGAGGAAACCCCTGTGCCGTGACTTCCTGTGGGAGAAAGCTCAAAGCCTGGGAATGTAGGAAGACGCTTTGTTGGTCGGACTGCATTTAACCCCCTTTGGGGTGATGGCCATCCATACTACCTCTATGGAGTACTCATGCTCCTGCAACATTATGGTTATTTAGTCCATGTGAATTGTGGGGGTGGAGCACATTTTCAGCACGTAATGTGACATACCTGTCTCAGCAGTTTGTGTCTTTTCCCCTGGTCTATACAGAGACGATTGATGTTCTGACAATAATGTGAATGACTGGGAAAAAAAGTTAAAAATGTAAAGAACACTAGATTTGTAAAATGCCTGCTTTTATGTATTCATATTTATTATAAAGAAAAGAAAATGATTTAGACTCCTCTCTGATTTATTGGGCCCACATCTTCCTTTTTTTTTTTTTATTACATAAAGTCACATGACCTCTTGTGTACCCTGCACTGTTCACATACAAAAGCACAGGGTCATAATGTTTGTGAGATGAACAAAGGAACTATTTTGAAGTACTGCTCTGTCAGTCAAGATTGTTGTGCCACCCCGCATGACATGCAGTAGTTTCACATGGAGCTGTGAAGGACAGAAGAAGTTTATGGCTTCCTGATGCTAAACTTGGAGCATGTCTCTGAGCAATAACAGAATAACTTCATCAGTGCAGGACTGCTGTGACTGAATGACAGCTCATCGGATCACTGCGGGTAGTGGCAATCCTGTGAGCTGTCACACAGTCACAGTGGTCCTGCTACTGTCACTTGTAAACACAGAAACCTGCCGGAGTCCTGCATTATTTACGATCTCTGCAACTTTAGAGAGCATTTGATATGTTTTAACCCCAAAAATCCCACATGTACTACAGACAGTTGCAAAGGCCCCTCAATAAGTTGAACGGGTCACGTTCAGGTTGTGGTACTGGACGCTGAACACAATAGTGGGGAAATTTTGTACCCCTTCCTCTGCTACCTTTTCAGCATGAGGGGGAGTGGTTGGGGGGTGCAGTAAAAACGTATCTCATCCACACATTTTTACCATCCCCACACAAGTGTAAATGAGACCTTACACTACCACCACAGCATCCATGCTGATTTTCTTTACTGAGAGTATAAGCGGAAAAGCACAGGTAGGCTGGCAGCTGTTACTCAGCGTAGGTGGATATAGACAGTGTCCATACTGTCTGCCAGTTATTGCCAGACTGAAAAAAGTTTTCTTAGCAATGCTTGCAAGTTTGATCCTTGGTCAAAATGAGACATTAAATCTGTCCCCTGCCTGAGAGCCAGTGCACACCCCTGACCTCCCCATTGAAGACCAGTGTCCATCCATGACCCCCCAGTGAGAACCAATACCTCCCACTCTGAGCACCTGTGCCCACCCCTAACCCCCTTACTGAGGACCACTAGCCCTGCCACCATCACTGAGCCCAGTGCCCATCCCTGACACTCAAGTGAGGACCAATGTCTTAAATACCTCCCTAATCACCACTGTTAATCCCTAACACTGCAGTGAGGACTAATACCCATGACCCTACCACTGAGTACCAGTGCCTGCCTACCCCTGGCTCGCCACCAAGGACCAGTGCACCCCACTAACATCACTGCACACCAGTGCCCCTGACCCCTACTGAGGACCAATGCCCCCAGATACTGCCACTGAGCACCAGTTCCTGCCCCAAACCCCCCAGACCAATGCCCTGGCTACCAACAGTGCCCATCTCTGACCCCCCACTAAAGACCAATGCATCTCAATACCAGTACCCCTGACCCCCCCCCCCCCCCAATTGAGATATATACAGTATGCCTCTTGTACAACCACAAAAATGTTAAATGAATACCCTGCTGCAAATGAAAACACATTTTGCACCAACTATGGCTTGCTGCACTCAGTAAAAAAAGTCATCACTAGAAATACATTTTTCTAAAATGCTGGGAACTATGCAATGGTACAATTTGGAATTCAGACCTTGTGTTTTAAATCGATTGTAAACTATCACCTTGTAAAACAACCCATTCAATTTAAAATGTAAATGAAAGGCAAAACATTATAAATACCTTTTTTCACTTTTTTTTTTTATAAGTGATCACATTCCCTCTGTTCTCAGCTGCATAAAAGCTGGGGGGTAAAGAAGCAACAGTATACTGTGCAGGGGTGGCCCATCCATTAAGGGCGCCGCCCCCCTTATCCATGCGTTCGGCCCCTATGCAGGACGCTGGATGCATGGATTCCAATTGGGGGAGGGGGTGTTTTTTTTTTTTTTTTTAAGCACCTGATTAGAGCCAGAGCCTCTAATAGGCTTCAAAATAGGGTGGGCTCATGGCCCAGAGCACTGTGCTACAGGCCCACCAAGGTGTGTTACAATAGTGAATAAATATTCACTATTGAAACACTAATACTCCTCCCGGCCAATCGGGAAGCTGGTCTGAGACCCGGCTCCTGAGTGGCCGAAAGGAGAAGCACTCCGATTGGCCACGGGGGAAGAGGAAGCCTCCTGTGATGCCCGCTGCTGGACTGGGGAGGGGTGGTTGTGTGTATTTGTTGCTGACCCCCCCGCCACTGATAGAGAACTTCCTAGTCAAAGGCTGTGGGCTGTGCAGTGGGGGGGGGGGGGGGGTATCTAAGGACAAGTCTGTTCATTGGAGGATAGCAAGCTAAGTTCCCGGGATAGCTAGGGAACTCGTCATACTGTGTGTTTTTCTGCTTAGTGTGGTCAGTTTTTAAAAGGAAAGCAGAGGTACTGCCATGAACACCAGGGATTTCGCAGGAAGCAATACAAAGTAGTATAGTAGGATACTTTCTCATACAAGTACATGGTGCAGCAGGCACATATTAGGAGTTTGAAAAGCTGGGTTTACATACTCTTTAAAGCAGTTGTATACCCCACTTTGTGATTTTTTTTTTTTTTTTTTTTTCTACAGGTAAGCCTATAATAATTACCTGTAGGTAAAATAAATATCTCCTAAGTGTGCACCGTTTAGGAGATATTCACACTGTATGTAGCCGCTGACTTCAACGGTGCATGCGCTCTGAAGTTCCGGCGTATCGTGCCGGAACTTCGGAGCGTCTTGTTGGGAACTGGCTCCGGGGATGTCATCGCGGCTCTGGCCACTCAGCACTTGAGCCTGCGAACCTGGTAGGTAACGATTGGGGGAACATGTCAGCAGTGACCGGGCGCCGCAGCAGGGGCTTCGTTCTAAGGTAAGTATTTCATAATCGGTGAATATGCGGTGCATACTAGCTGAGTATGCCTATGTCTTATAGGTTTTTTTGTTTTTGTTTTTTAACAGGGTTTACAACAGCTTCAAGCACTTCCCTGCACAGTCCAGAATATAATTCCATCAATCTGGTCTGGTCAATTGTGGATAGCAGTATGCAAAAAGTAAAAAAAAATGTATTTTTTTTTTTTTCAAAATTGTCTCTCTTTTTGTTTTTTGTTTGTTTTATAGCTCAAAAAATAAAAACCGCAGAGGTGATCAAATACCACCAAAAGAAATCTTTTGCTAAACTAACAAAAAAGACCGAAAATGTTGAAAAAAAAAAACAAAAAAAAAAACAGTGTTACTTAGTTTCTGTTATAAAATGTATATAAAAAAATTCTCCCTCACTGATGTGCACTGATGGGTACTGATAGGCTGCACTGATGAGGCGGCATTAATATGCAGCACTGATGGGCACTGACAGGCGGCACTGATAGGGAAGCACTGGTGGACACTGTTGGGGCTGCACTGATGATCAATGTCCTGATTGTCAGTGCAGATGTCCCCACTGAGGAATGCCGCGTAGCGGCTCTCCTCTTCTCATGCTCTGTCAACGTGAGGAGAGGAATGCCGATATCTGGAATTGCCTGTTTACACTATGATCAGCTGTGATTGGACACAGCTGCTCACATGGTTAAAAGCCTACGTCATAGGATCTTTACCGTGATTGGCGATGCACTGTGTCCCAGGGTGCACCACCAAACACCCTGCTGAAGATGGGAGGATGTCATATCAGGTCCTCCCAGAATGAGAATGCTCCTGCCCGTCCATTATTTCATTATATGGCGGGCGGGAAACCGTTAACCATTTAAAGGGTTTATTAACCCACAAGTCTAAGGCTGGCCATACACTATACAATTTTCTTGTTCAACTTTCCTTTAGATTTACCAAAACCATATAATATGAGGTCAAACCTAAACCCTTTCAATTTGTATGCTATCAGGCAGGCCCTTGCACTACATGGTTGAAGGTAATTCTAAAGGAAATTGAATAAGAAAATTGTATAGTGTATGGCCAGCCTTACTTTATATAATCTGCTCGGTCTCCTAAGGATATGTGTGTATGTGTTTTGTACTGTATAAAAAAGATATACCTTATTTGTGAGCGCTCATCAGCGATCACATGACACACCGCATGTCTCCTCTCCCCATTTGACAGATGCAGCGGGAGGGGCCGAGATTTCCCCCCTGACGTCAGTCTGGAGGGGGAGGGCTAAAACTAGCGCCGCTTAACCTCTTATGCCGGCACTAGTGTGAAAGTACCCTTACTGCCCTTAAGATCCACGCATGTCAAACAAAAGAAAAATTCCCAGCTCAACTTACCAACCAGTGTACAACAAACCAAATTGTCCTGTCTAAAGCCCCGTACACACGGTACGATTGTTGGACAACTGAGCGTCTGTTTTTTGTCAAAAGGGCGTGTGCCAGGATCTTGTCTTGCATACTAACATTACACAAATTGTCGTGCCACAAACATGAACGTAGTGACGTACTACGAGGAATTTCAGCTCTTGAGCGACACTTTTTGGGCCCCTTCTGCTAATTCCCTGTTTGGTGAGCATTGATACCGAGCATGCGTGTTTGTACTTTTGACTTTTGTGTGACGGACTTGTGTACTGACCATCCAAAAATCTGATGTGGAGCCGTCGTTTGACAAAAATTTACAAACTTGTCATCCAACATTTGTTGGCTGAAAATTGGAAAACAATTGTTGAAAGGAGTGTACTAACGGTAAGAACTTCGGACAACAGTCTGTCGAACGACAATCCGCTTCTGATTTTCGTACCGTGTGTACGAGGCTTAACAGTTCACGTTAAAAACAGGGGTTTTGTTTGCACACATTTGCAAATATTTGCGTAAGCTGCAGGGGCTGCGTTACTGTGAAAAAATAATAAATACATATATTTTTATCTGTAACAACATGCATTTATTTATTTTTTTTAAAGGTGAACTTATCTTTTTAAAGTGGTACTAAAGCTTAAACTTTTTTTTTTACCCTAAAGCATTCTCTGCATTAAGGTAAAAAGCGCTCCTCTGACTTCCTGCTTTCACAGGACACACTGAAGGCAGCTGAGCAATAGACACCTGCTGCTATCAGTCAAACGTCTTTGAAGAGTGAGCCGGGGGGGGGGGGGGTGTCACTGGTGCTGTTTGTGTCTATGGATACGCACAGCCCGACTTGGGAGCACACATGAGCACCTAGCACCCGAAAGAGGGGAGAGCTGATAGCACACACAGGGGATTTCCAGAAGAGAAGGAAAGTAACCTTTCTATGTAATATTGTTGCACAGAGCAGGCAAGTATAACCTCTTCTTTATTTAATAAAGAGACATTTTACTTAGTAGCATTTAAAGCCTAGTTCACACTATTGCGAACAAAGACATTGCATGTGGTTCTCAACCGCACTGCTGTGTCGATCGCATGCAATATCTCTGCAATGCGAGTTCATCCATACTATTATATGGCTGAACTCGCATTGGATTTGCATAAAAAAAGGTGCAGGGACTTTTTTTTTTTCCAGCACTGGAATCGGATTTTGTGGGTGTTCTCACCCATGTGCTCTGATTCCTGTCCAAATCCACGGTTCGCACTGCGATCTGTGAACCAATCGGGGGGTATCATTAACATTGTATTGTCACCCGCAGCGGTTCGCAGAGGGCAATGTGAACTGGCTGTGGGAGAGATGCGATGCGGGAACCAGCGCTAGAATCGCTCTGGTTCCCGCATCGCTATAGTTTGAACCCAGGCTAAAAGAACATTTTAAATACTGACCGACCACATAACATAGATCTACAATGGCAAGTCGACCCTGCTGCGCCAGATCAAACACCTAGTACATTATGTGACACGTCCGGGTAGGGGGGTGTGCTCACGCCCGCTGTTATTACATACAGCGGCAGCTGATCGGCTGGATGCCCGCCGATCATTAGGCAGAGAGCCAGAACTGCGATCTGCCTATGTAAACAAGGCAGATTGTCGTTCTGACAGGAAGAATTTGAGTTTGTGTCCCATGTCTTCCCCTAGTAAAAAGCACCTAACAGTGTAGTTAGTAGAACACAGTGCATATTTTTAGCACTGATCACTGTTTTTGTGTCACTGGTCCTCAAAAAGTGTCAGAATATCCACTGCAATCTTGCAGTTGCTGATCGCTGCCATTACTAGTAAAAAATAAATAAACCTGTCCCATAGGTTGTAGACGCAATAACTTTTGTGCAAACCAATCTATATACGCTTATTGGGATTTATTTATTTTTTTTTTTTTACTGAAAACATGTAGCAGAATGCATATTGACCTAAATATATGAAGAAATTCGATTTCTTTCTATTTTTTTTAATAGATATAATTTTTAGCAGAAAATAAAAACTACTGTTTTTATTATTTTTTTTTAATTGTCCTTTTTTGTTGTTGTTTGTTTATAGTGCATAATATTACAAAAAACGTAGCTGCTAACTTTAAATATAAAGACATTTACCTGTCCAGTAAATGTCCATGCTGTCCGTAAGCTTGGCACCTCAAGCCAATTCGTCCATCGGCTTCGGGTGCAGCTCTCGGCATTGCAAGGTTTCCTACTGCGCAAGCCCAAGTTGCGCTCCGCCTCCTGAATGGTCCCGTCGTCTTCTTGGACACCCACAGGTCCCAGAAGGCAGCAGGGGGAAGGAGGAGGGGCAGGACATGACATAGATCGCTATGCGGCGATCTTACCAGGAAGTGGGAATGGGTACCTGTCAAAATCAGGTACCCGCTCCCCCAAAAAAGTGATCAAATACTACTAGAAAAAAAGCGCTATTTGTGTGTGTGTGGGGGGGACATCAATTTTATTTGGGTACAGCGTCGCATGACCGCGCAATTGTCAGATAAAAGCAATCTGCAGGCTGACTAAAGTTGTACCTAGCCAATTATTGGACACTTCAAATTATATTTATAAAAGATCGCATTTGAACATTTTTGTTAGTTATGTATACGGTCAGCTCAGTGCTTCATGCAGTTTTTATATTGTAAGGAATTCCGTTTTTTTTTTTTATACTTCTTTTTCGTTTTTGTACGTTGTTGAACAATGAGGAAAGTCATAGTGCAGCTTGATGTGGAATGTTTGAATGTCGCAAGAGACACGAGCAACACTAACGTCTTCTCCAATTTATTTTCCATCACGAAGAATAAGCAACTGCAGTGACACGCAATTTGCGGCAGATTGTTCCTCCTCGGGCACCATACACGTTCGTACGTCCTGGACGTGCACACGCAGCGGACTTTGCGTACTGCTGTAGTGATTGGCTGGAGGATTGTATGACGATTAGTAAGCGCCGGAAGCGGGCGACTGCTAGTGGAGGTGTCTGTGTTCGGCACACAGGGATACGTTTGTTTATAACATGGAGAATAGCAACCACAACGAGAGGAAAGTAAGTGGGGTTCAGGAGGAGAGAGGGACTTTTTATAAGGGAGTAAATGATTATAGCAAGGGTAATACTATGTCTTCTCACAGTAGCCAGCTTATTAGACCCCATACTAGTGGTGGTACTGTAACTGGGCCTTATGTGACTGTACCAGGGTCACACACACACTGCAATATCACCACCTATAGCCAAATAGACCGACCTCAAGTCCTGTATGGGACTTACTTTTCTCTGCTTCCTTCTCAACACTTTGTGCATATATCACACCTAGATGTAGGATCACAAGTACCACTGGTCAGGGCCCAGTTTAATTAAAGAGGGGGCAGCAAGGCCAGAAAGATATAGGGATTGCACACTGCTCAGACGTTCAAATTCTTCCATTTACATCACTTGTAACTACAAACAGGGGGAGAATATAGGGGAAGAAATTACATTATTGCATTATAGGGGCGGCACAGTGGTGTAGTGGGTAGCACTCTCACCTAGCAGTAAAAAGGATCGCTGGTTCGAATCCCAACCACGACACTACCTGCCTGGAGTTTGCATGTTCTCCCTGTGCCTGCGTGGGTTTCCTCCGGGTACTCTGGCTTTCTCCCACACTCCAAAGACTTGCTGGAAGGTTAATTGTCTTCTGTCTAAATTGGCTCAGTATATGAATGTGAGTTATGCCTCGTACACACGACCTGAATATCGTACGACCGTTCTCGCTTAATAGTTGCAAGTAGAAATTGAATAGCTAAATAAAGTCACAAAAATTCCCGTACGACAGACAAAAAAAAAATCGGAAGTGATGTCATGTGTTGTAATGTATTTGTATTGTATTTTCGGACGACAACTATACTGACTAAACGAAAATCGTACGATCTGGAATCGTACAAGGAAAGTTTTCGTGTATGTCCGATCGAATAATATCGGATGAATGGTCGTGATCGGCTGTCGAAAGTAGTGTACTCACACGATCCAAATATCGTGCGATCCTTTCTCGGACGACCGTTTTCGTACGATATTCGGATCATGTGTATGGGCCATTAGGGACCTTAGATTGTAAGCTCCTTGGGGGTAGGGACCGATGTGAATGTACAATGTATATGTAAAGCGCTATATAAGTACCTTTAAATAATAATAATAAAATAATAATTACTCAAAGTAGAACTACAGGACAAAATTTTGTTTTTTCTTATTTTAGATAGAGCAAGGAAAGGCTATAACCCCTTTAATTTTTATTAATGATGGTTTTAGGGTTTATTTTTGCCATCTTTGTCCCATTGCGGAGATTTCCCTTCACTTCCTGTCCCATAGCCAAAATAGGAAGTTAGAGGAAATTCCTGCACGTTAAGGGAATCTATTGCCCCCCCCAGGTCTCCAGAACTTGTGTCCTCATTGGAAGATTTACCCTCTATTACTTTTCTGGGGTCATCCCAAACTTTGGGATTTTCTTTTACTTTCAATGACAATGGTAAACAGAACAAATAGAGAGAGTGAATTTCCCTAATGGGGGCACAGACAGAAATAAAAGCCTGACAGGTGTTCTAATCCATCTCTCCGAAAAAAAATGTTTTGGCTTTAGTTACAATTTAATTTAGAACATGAGGCAAAAGTAAAGTTCCACCTAAGAACAGCTTCTATATAAGACTTGTTAATAAACTAGAAAATACATTTTACAGCAAGCTACTTAAAAACTGCTCACCATTTTTTACTTTATTTTGCTACAAAATGGAGGGGAACTGTATAGTAGATGTAGTGCACATAGATAGCGTTGTACTGCAGTTTGGTCACATAAGCTCCCCATCCCTATGATAACAGTTCATGATCTTACTATAATAGCTTGGTAATTCAGATGAAAGAGGACTTCAATCAAGAACATGCATGCGCAGGATGTGATTATGCCAAAGTGCTGGGCTAAGTTTTAGAAGATCATTTTTTATTTAAAGTGTAACTTTACCCTTAACAACTTGATAAAAATGATGTTCTCTAGCAAGGAACATACATTCTACATTAAAAATTATGTTACCAAAATGAGTGTGCTCTGTAAATTACCTCTAGCATTGTTCCTGTTTCTTTTTGCTGGAGGCTGCCATTTTGCTGAAGCCCAGAGCCCCAGCTGTAAATTATTATTATTATTATTATTATTATTATTAACGATTTATATAGCGCCAACAGTTTACGCAGCGCTTTACAATGTAGAGGGGGGGACAGCACATTTACTGTACTGCTCAATACAGAAGGGACAGGAGGGCCCTGCTCGTAGAGCTTACATTCTAAAGGCAGGGGATGGTGGTACAAAAGGCAATAGATGCGGGGAATAATTTGATGGGGGTGGCTCGGGGACAGTTGTTAGGTGGGTGTGGGATAGGCTTCCCTGAATAAGTGAGTTTTCAGGGATTTCCTAAAGATGGACAGGTTAGGGGCTGATCATATATACCGGGAAGGGAATTCCAGAGGATGGGAGAGGCTCTGGAGATGTCTTGAAGGCAAGCATGAGAGGAGGTAACAAGGGAGCTAGAGAGCAGGAGGTCCTGGGATGAGCGGATGAGCAATGTTGTACATGGCCTTGTATGTTGGTTAGTATTTTGAATTTTATATGGTGGGGTAGGGGAAGCCAGTGAAGGGATTGGCAGAGAGGTGCAGCGGTCACGGATCAGTTAGTGAGGTGTATTAGTCTAGCAGCAGCATTCATAATAGATTGAGGGAGGGGATAGCCTGTGTAAGGGTAGGCCATTAAGGAGAGAGTTGCAGTAGTCAAGGCGGGAAATAATCAAGGAGTGAATAAGTTGCTTTGTGGTGTCGTTAGTCAGGAAGGGTTGAATTCTGGAGATGTTGCAGGGGTTAAGGTGGCAAGATTTTGCCAGTGATTGGATGTGGAAGCTGAAGGAGAGATCAGAGTCAAGGATTACACCCAGCACCCTGGCATGTGTGGAGGGACCAATGGTTGTGCTGTTGATCTTAATGGTAAAGTCATGGAGGGGGGCGGGTTGGAGGAAATATAAAAAGCTCAGTTTTAGAAAGATTGAGAAAGTGATGTGACATCCATACCAATATGTCATTCAGTAAGTTTCAGCTCCACGAGGAGATCGAGGGGGTGAGTTGAGGTGTGGACAGATAGATCTGGGTGTCATCAGCGTCATAAAGCGGAACTAAACCCTTTGATTTACCAATTTAAAAAAACAGTTTGTTTTGTTTGTGTCCTCAACCAAACTGTCAAACCATCAAATAGCTGGTGTCATAAGACCCCTTTCACACTGAGCCCTGGGCGTCAGGTAAAGCCTGCATAGTTCCTGGTTCATCGCCACTAAGCAGAGCCAACAGCTTGGCAACCGTTATTTTTTTATCTTACTCTCAGGATGGCAATAAAAACTGTCACTGTAAAGGCCATTCTTTCTACTGATGACCAATGTAAGGGGCATTTTCCTCATGGCCCTTGATTGACTAATCTTACCAGGGGTTTCTTGAGACCTGAAAAATGTTTCAAGGTTTTCTTAAGGCTAAAAAGTTTAAGAAAGGCTGCTCTAAAAGTATAATCTATTCAAAGTCAAAACAAAGCTTACATGTGTAAACAGGAAAATACTCCAGGATATATTGTACTAAAATGTAAAAGTTAATATACATCCACAGAGGCTGTCCATCTAAATATAATAAAATATGGGATCAATGGCTAGAACACTCATTTGTGTGTAAATACCCGTATTTTAATGTGTGGAGGGCTTGTGCAAAGGCTCCTCGGGTTGTTCTCTATCCACCCGCTCTTTGCCCAGTCATATCGATACTTTGTGGCAAATAGCCTATGAACCTTCTCCCCCTTGTTACCTTAGCACCTTTAATTATGTTACCTCTCACCTCTATAACCTCAAGTATTATTTATTCTGTATATTACACATATGTGTGTACTTACATTGATGTAAGTCACATTCTGTTAGGTTGTGTTTAACACTGTCTTTTCTACTTGTACTGTATATGTGCAAGAGTCTCAATAATGAACTTATTTCTTTCAATGTAAAAAAAAAGTGCCTGTGTTTCCACAGAGAGCCCATCCAGAGGATGAAGAGCCTGAACTTTCAGAAGATGACGACTATGTACCCTATGTTACTGTCAAGGAAAGAAGATCTCAGATGGTATATTGTTTTCTGGGTTCTTACCTTGAGATTTAATGATCATTTGTGCAATCCAAGAAGCAAATTCGGTTTTACGTTTCAAGTCAAGCCAACCATCAGATATGTCATGATAGTGCCACTGTGAACTTTCATAGCAGCAGAATATCTAGGGACATCAAAACCTTCTGTATTATATAACCAGTGTATAGCTTGCACCTTTTCTGCAAGATTCAGTCAGACCATGGAAACTTCAACTTTCTCAGGCTCAACCTGATTTTTTTTCTGTAATATACCATGCAATATGTATAAGCTCCTTAACAAAAAAAAAAAGAGCAAACGAAAAGACTTTAGAATAAAAAAAAATTATATTAAAAAGCCAACTTTTTTTCCCCTTTTAAAAGTATCCAAGATAAAATGTGTTTTTTTGTTGTTCCTTATTCATACAGATTTCATGTGCAGTAATTCACCTCTGACATTCCCATACATAAAATATGACTGCATAAAGTTATTTCACAATTCATATTTCCATCGTTGATTTGGGTGAGTATCGAGGTAATTTATATGGATTGTGAAAAAACGTTATGTAGTTCTACTTTATGTATTAGGATGTCTGTGGTGAAATATGTATGCAGCACATACACATTTTATCTTGAATACATTTAAAAGGGAAAAATTAACATTTTTTATATAGTCTGTTTTTGATTTGATAAATAACAAAACTATTTGCCCTGCTACCTAAATCAATGTGCAAGTGAGTGGACCAAAAATAATATTCGTAGCTGTTCACACCTTATGTCACTCTCCTCTGTGCATATACAAATCTACAAATCAAAAAGGTGCTGCGCTACTTCTATCCATATAACAGTGTGCAGATTACAAATGTAACCAATTTTACATGTATAAACTAATGTTCCATATACACCAGCCTCTTGGGGTCTTTCTTATTCTTTCACTAATAATGTGTTGTGTAAAATATCCTCTTTGACCAATCACCAGATGTGCTCTCACCTCATGCATGACCTACACAAACTGTATGGTCAAATAGTGCATGCGACCCTTTTTTAAATGGGATCCTTTTCTTTCCAGCAAGATTCTTCTTTTATCCTCCATCTCCTGCTCTTGGCGTTGTAGAAAAAAAAAATATGCTACATAGTGTTTACCCTTTAAAATATCTTTTATTCTTATCCACTCATGTAAAATAAAACTCACGTTTTAATGTGCACTTCAGCACACCCACATATAATGGCATATAACGGGCACAAACTTTGTTTTCAAAAACTAATGCTGCATTTCCTGGTTTCCAGAGTATGTTGTGATGTCATCCAAAGCCCCGCCCCTAGGCTTTTCGTCAAAGGGACACGTGACTTCCTTGGGGCATCACCATCTTATGGAAGAGTGATCTACCTTTGATTCCATAACTTAACTTCATAACACGTCATAAAAAAGAATTAAACTCTTTGCAGAATTTAAAAGTACCATAAAATATACATAAAACATGGTTAAAAATCTAAGAGGAAATGCTCTTAACAGACAAAAGAACAAACCTGAATTACATAATTGATAATATAATTTAAATTCATAGACTGAAATATTTTAAAGAGAAACATAAGCTAGTATTAATTAAACCATTCACATCCCATTCTTTATTTAACTAAATGGGGTGAATGTTTTTAAATCATAGGTCCAATGAGTCTTCAGTTTAGAAATGTCCTGTCTAATTTGACTACCTCTCCAATTTGGAATAAATTTATCAAAAGCCACAAAAATAGTACCCTCTGGATTTTTTTCTATGATGAACCTCATAGTGCTTTGAAACACTATGTCCAGAAAAACCCAGCCGTATATTTGCATGTTCATTCAGATGGGTTTGTAACATTCGTACTAGAGGGTCTATACCTTCTGGTAAGGAGCTTATGTTACTCGCTGTTTGTGGCACTTGGATGAATACTCCTTTACATAATATTTCTTTTCATGTTTTTCTTTTTTGTTTTGATGTTTGGAGGTGGTTCACGTTTTTATACACATTTTCACTTTTTGGGAATTCAGATGGATTAATTTCTTTTTAGCGCTCACTAAAAGAACTTTATTTTTTCTTTTATAATATTTCTATATTTAAAGTCTTTATTGGAAGATTATTCATGTATTGTGGGTTAGCACTACACTTGCATATATAATTTTAAAATTTAATGTCAACAAATTGTGTTAGCTGCTCTTATACTTTGAAAATCCATGAGCAGGTGGCATTTTAAAAGATTTTTTTCACCTGGTGGCATTGGCAGGTTTACGATAAGCATTCTGAAATTTGATTTCAGTTTCTAGAATGGATGTGTATTGAAAGCATGCTAGAGAGGTGAATACTTGCTGCAGGGCTCAAGTAGTCAATTCAGAATTTTGATTATATAGAAGCTCAGTGTAGAGATTTAGCTGGATAGAACCTATACGTATATGCAGACGAGAGTGCATATTGGAGACTTTGCAAACAAAAAAATAGATGCCTGTTAAATATCACAACGCAGATTTGTCATAACAATTTAGTTTCACATTTTGATCGATGTTAATGATTTCCATAATTGCAGCTCCGAAAGCGACTACAGATGCGAAAGAAGGGTGTTATAGAAGTAGAGCAGAGGGACAGTGGAAGTGATCAACGAGGGGATGAAGATGACATTCCTTTGGGACCCCGGTCTAATGTCAGCCTCTTGGATCAGCATCAGCATCTAAAAGAAAAAGCAGAAGGTGTGTGTGTTTTTTCTATATGTGTTAAGAGATTTTTTGCCAAAGTTTTGATGCATGATAATTAAACAAGAATTGGTTACTGCATTAATTGGTGCGTATCTTTAACAGCTAGAAAAGAATCTGCCAAAGAGAAGCAGCTGAAAGAAGAAGAGAAGATCTTGGAGAGTGTTACAGAAGGAAGAGGTGAGCATTTTGGGCATATTTAATCCACTGTCACATAGTAAGTTTCAGATACTGTCTACTGTGTAGTGCTAATTTGTGTATTTAAGATAAGCTACATACACAAGCTTGGATGTCTGTGCAGTAGTCAGGTGGTGCTAAAGAACATGGCACTTTTTATTTGTGAATGTGCTCAGCTTAAACAATATATATTTTTTAAAATCAAGTAATATTTGAGTTTTAAATATTTAGTTATACAGGAAAAAATAACAGTAAAATACAGTTCGTTCCTCATACAAAAGATAAGATTTACACATTACAGCTTAGGTTGTTACAAGCACTATGCAGTTAGGGATATATCGCACCATATGCCAAAAACAAAAGGAAAGATGCTTTCTCTTCAAATATATATTAAAAAGCAAAACAGCATTATTAAACGTTTGTCACTGTTAATGTGACAGGCTTGAGAGCATAGAGATAGATGGGCCTAAGATTGGGGAGGACAGCCAGGGGGACCAAAATTTTTGACAACCCTTATGTTAAGTTATTTTTTTTCCTATCTAGGATGGTCATTTGTCCATTGTAGAAAAGTTGGAGGATTAGGGGATGGCCATCTTTGAGCAATCAGTTTGCGAGCAAGAAATTGTAAACATACTAGTAACAGCTTAGACATTGGAGGTACCCTATCCTCTGGGATTATACTTGAGCAATTTTGAGGTGAATGGGTAATTGGAGGGATCACAGATTGATTGTTTGAATAATGGATGGCCAGTAGGGGCACCTCCAAAGCATGCGAATTAGGGTGCCAATATCCCTAGAGTATCTGGAACAGCAGGAAGATGTAGCTCGGCTCCAACGGCAATTTATAATTTTTTGTGTTCTTTTCTGTAATTGATTTGCACAGGTCACCAGATTCCCATTTACTTCAATTTTTCAGCGTGCTGTTTTGAACCTACTTTGCATCACTTTTCTTTGAGCAAAGCAGGCTCTATTGAGATGCAAGAGCATTTTGGGCATAGTAAATTGGACCGAGAACCTTTTGTGGTATTTTGCACCTAACTACTTAAATATATTGGCCTTGGAAGGAAGCAGCTCATCCAGGTTCATGGCTGCAGCCATGATCCTGGTATCATTCTTTGGAGTTAGCAATTGCCTTCACTGTACAGCCACCCGGTCACTTTTACAGCACTCAGAGGGCCCATCGTTCTTTGGCTTTCCCGTTCCACCACAAGCGGTTGGGTTGGCTTTGACAAATGAGGCTGAGCACTAGAACAAAAATTAATTCTAAAATAGCTTTTGAATAGAGAGTCCTACATTTATTACAATAACTTTTTAGTCTTTGCAAAATCCCTGTAACATCTATTTCAAGATTCATTGGTTCCTAGGGAACTGTTTATGTTTGTTGATGATCTGAAAGCATTTTTTACTTTCTCTGCAGCTCTGATGTCTGTAAAGGAAATGGCAAAAGGAATCACTTATGATGATCCTATAAAAACTAGGTGGGTCTTGAAATTTTACCGTACTTGAATTCATTGGATGTGAGTCCTGAAAACTGATAACAGTGGTGAGCCTGCTGTAGTCTTTTTGTTTTTCCTTGGGGTCTATTTATCGATGCTTTCTCCCAAGATTCACCCTTAAAGTGGCATTGAAGGTTCGGCTTAAAAAAAAAAGAAAGGAAAAAAAGTCAAACTTGCCTTTTCTGTGCAGTGGTTTTGCACAGAGCCGCCCTGATCCTCCTCTTGTCAGGTCACCCACTGGCACTCCCTGACCATTGCCCCCATTAGAAAGCAGCTTGCTATGGGGGCACTGGTGCATGTTCACTTCTGAGCCCCGGTCTATGCGTTCATTAGACACATCCCCCGCTCTCTCCTCATTGGCTGTGATTGGCAGGCAGGGCTGCTGATGGGGGGGTGGGGACCACCAGCCCTCTTGTAGGGGGCCCGGCACACAGAGGGGCCCAGGGAGCAGGAGGATTGGTGAAGTAGAGAATAAGGGATGATAGAGCGATGCCATGTGTGTCTCTCCCTCCAGCAACTTAAAGCCGGTTTCTTTCTCCCCCTCTCTCGGCAGCTTTCAGCTGCTAGGTGAGAGTCACACATGGCCACATTTTGGGGGGTCCTGGGGTGGGTTGCGTCCAGCCAGATTTCAGTTCTGCCCCCCAAGCTGGTCCTGCCTTGATTTGATGTGCCGTGCCTGTCCGGCAGCCGCTAAGCTCCTTCCCCAACCCGCACTCACAGCCGGGACAAGGTGACAGCAGCCTGTAGGCTTGAGCAGTGGGAGGAGAAGTGGCAGAGAGAAAAGAAAGGAAGTGCACTGTGTTGTGCTCTTCCCTCCTGTCAGAAGAGTGTTCATCTATACAGCGCAGGATTGATCTTACTGTAGATCACTCTGTACACACAGTCCACGTTTCCTTTTGACGGGAGGTGAGCAGCCCTTGGAGAGATAGGGGGCGTTTTGTGTGTGTGTGTGTGTACAGTGCGATCCCGTGCTGTATAGATGAACACTCTTCTGACAGGAGGCAAGAGCACAACACAGCGCACCTCCTCCTGGCTTTGTAGTGGCTTCCCCTGTAAGTTGGGCAGGGGGGATATATGCTAGAAGAGGAGGTTTGGGGAGGTTTGAGCCAGGTGATGGGGAATTTAGGTAGGGAGGTTAATTTAGAGAAGGTTGGGCTAGGAGGAGGGACTTGTGGGAATTTGTCCCAGGAGGGGAATTGAATGAAGATTTCTGCTGAATTGGGGGGGGGGGGGTTGGGGGGGAACTTGAGCTAATAGGAGGGATGGGGGGATTTTGGGTAAAAGATTTGTGCTAGGTTACAAAGTTTGAGAAGAAAGAGGATGTGTGCTAAATAGGGTTATTTTTTGGGGTAGGGGGGATTTGTGCTGGGGGAGGGGGGGGATTGGAAATGGGAGTTGGTAAAATATGTGCATTATCGTTTGGGGAGAGCTTTGGCTTGCAGGAGGAATGATTTTTATGTGTTGTTTTTTTTTGTCAAAATATGTACGGGGGCCCAGTGAATTCTAACAGCGGCTCTGTTGGCAGCTGTGGGAGACAATGGCTCCAGCTGCTGTCTCAGCCAATGAGGAGAGGGAGTCCTGCGACAGCTGAGGCTCTCGTGCACATCGATGGATCGAGAGGGAGCTCAGGTGAGTATTGGGGGGACTGTGGGGGGACCAGCACACAGAAGGTTTTTTACCTTCATGATGTATAAAGGTAAAAAAAATCCTTCGGCCTTTACAACCACAATTTATTCACACATTTTTCACAGAAGAATCAGAAATAAATGAATGAATCATGAGTGAAACTTTTCTGAATCTTTGGTAAAACTATAAACAGACTCTTATGTATTTTTGTGACAGATTTTTCTAAAGTTTTATTGTGTCCCTGTGCAGGTAAAAGCCAGTGACAACGAGGATTATGTGCTGCCATTTATTTTTATGGACCCATATTATATGTTGTACTTTTTTTTTTTTTTATCTTTAATTTTCTTAATATTTTTTTTAAACCGCGTGAGGCTCATCAGGACGTTAGCTGAGACCCATTGTATTTGAGTTTATTTACTTTAATAAACCCTCCAACTTTCACAGTCAGGAGAGTGATGGTAGGTGATAATGTGTGGTTTTCCTAGCAGCAGCAGAGCTTTCTTTATCTTGAACATTGAATATATACGTAGATTATGTAGTACCGTTTTTCTCATATTTTCTACAAAAGTTTCACGGACACCTTGATGCACCAAAGTGCTATTTTTATTTTAACAAGTGTTTTTCGGTAGTATTTTTTTCAGTTCAACTATATCTTCCTTTTTTCTTTTTCTTTTTTTTTTTCTGACAGCTGGCGAGCTCCACGTAATATTCTAGCAATGTCTCAAGCACGCCATGAACGTGTCCGGCGAAAATACCACATTTTGGTGGAAGGCGAGGGCATTCCACAACCTATTAAGAGTTTTAAGGAAATGAAGTTACCTGCGGGTAAGTATGAGTACCTATATTTTCCCATTTAATATTGTTGTGATGGACATTTTTTTTACACACATGATTTTCTTTTAAGCAATTTTACGAGGGCTAAAGAAAAAAGGAATTCTGCATCCTACTCCAATCCAGATCCAGGGCATTCCTACCATGTGAGTAGATACTTCTTTTTTTTTTTTTTTTTTTTTTCAATATGAGGTTTGAGAGCTCACAGAAGATGGAGGCCAGGAGTGTGTCTAAATCTGACAAGGCAGCTGTGCAGCTACCAGATCGCTTCCACACATAAGTGGCGGTCCTCTCCCACATGCCTTTACCATGTTTCTCTTGCTCCATGTACTCATCGATGGACCTGGGATCAGCATGGTGGGTGCACACGGGTAGAGGGGAGTGTGTAAAACCTCACTTCTGGGTACTGGTGTAACATTCCCCAGCCCCTAATATCTCATTTAACAGAAATCACCACATAGGGTACTTTTTGTCTCCTATGTGAGGAAAAATAAAGTTTAGAGGAAACATTTTTAGCCCCCACATTTAGGTTCATGCATGCGTTTGGGATGCCTACGCATAATAACATTGATTATGATACACGTGTTGCATTTCGCCAAGCGCACCAGTGTGTGAGCAATAATTCTAGGCCCATTATTACTCTAAACTGATGACCTCTAGTGGCTTTTAAAGCGTCACCTATGGAAAACATAGGTACCAAAGTTTGTTGTCATTTCACAAGCGCATGCAATTTTAAGCCTTGATATGCTGGGTATCTATTTACTAGGTGCTACCTCATCTTTTATATTTTACCAAAAAATTGGGTAATATATTGCGTTTTGTAGACTGAAATGAACTTTAGTGTATTTATTACTGAAAGTTTGCATTTCATAAACCAGTGCGCTAATATCGTGTGACATTAAAAATTGTGTCTGCTTTCAGAAAATATATAATGTATAAGGGTTTTAACTATTTTTCAGGCCTAAAATTATTCTTTAAACATGTGCCAAAAAAAAAAAAAAAAAAAAGCAAAAAAAACAGCTCTAGCAGGTTAAAGGTTAAAATGAGTATAGTAAACTTTTATATTGACTTTTTTATTAACTTTTTATTGCAGCTTATCAGGAAGGGATATGATTGGCATTGCATTTACTGGCTCTGGAAAAACGCTGGTGTTCACCTTGCCTGTCATTATGTTTGGTCTGGAGCAAGAAAAAAGACTACCTTTCACAAAGAGAGAAGGCCCTTATGGACTCATCATTTGCCCATCGGTAATTCAGTCTTCAGATATTGTACTCTCTGTGCCACTCTCTTTTTTTACATTGTGTAAAATGCAATCTAATTAAGTATCAGCCACAGATAGATATAGTTAGAAAATAGTTATAGTATATAGTTAGAAGATCTCCAATCATTGCCCATCGTCAAATGAAGAATTATTTGTCTACTAAAAATGGTTAAAGCACAATCACTGGGCTGCGACTACAGCACAGCATAAATCCAATAAAGTGCCAAAACACAACAAACCCTATCTACATGGATAGATTTAGCTTAGTTTTGGGAATCCAGGGGCTGGGCTGCCTCTCCCATATATAGTTAAAACAAACATTGCTTTAATCAGTAAATTAGTTGCAATAAGTAACCAATCCTGCTCCTAAAATATCCCATGCTGGGCCCGCCGTCCAAAATGAATTTCCAATCTGTTAGAATTGATTTGGGACCCTTAAGATTATTACCGGTTTTAAAGTATATGTTCATCTTAAAAAAAATAAATAAATGCATATCTTTTTGCAGGCAGGAGCCTGGAAAGCATTGCACCTGCCATCAGGAGCACCTTTCGTTTCCAATAAAAAAATCTAAGCAATGTCTCTGTGCAGTAAAGACTGGGAGTACTTACTTCTCCAATAGGCAGCTTGTCTGAGATCTTTCATCTTCAAAGGCTGCAGCAGTTGAAGTCTTAAAAATGCACTATTTTTGGAAGTCTTGAATGCTTGCATTTCCCACCGCACACCATGGTTTCTTTTTCAAACCCCTAATTTACTACAGGGCCAGCAGGAGGAACCACAGTGTAGGTACTGTACTGCCTTTCATCTAAATGGGGATGGTAGAGCTCCGTTAAGGAAAAGTTGGTTAGAAGGCTGGAGGAGCTTTTAAGTTAGGATCTTGCGGGAGGGATCAGAAAGTGATGTGCCAAAAGGAGAGCAAGGATCTATGGGGGAACAAGATATATAGGGAGTGGAACAATGGGGAAGCGCAGGGCTTAACTAGATAGCAGAGGAATTGAATCACCTAAGAGTAGTGACAAAAATGTGACAAAAGCCAGGCGTAATTTCTAGTCACCGTTGTGACCTGGTGCCTGGGATTTGTCGAGCTCTGCCATGTTACAGGAAAGAGAGGCAAGTTGGTATGACAACAGCGCTAAATTTCAAAAATATAACTTCAATAAGTTGCGATCCACTAAATGGGACCAAATATTTGCAACAAAGGCAAGTGGGGATGTTTTTAAAGATGAATTTAAACAAGTGGGAATTCCCCAAACCTTAAAAAGTGTGACTCCCGGCAGACCCTCAGTTTTAGTGTTTCCCCTGGTGGGGAAACCCTGCATGGGAGACAAGTGGAGGGTGCTCTCAGGGGTAGTCTGCCAGATGCCAAAAGCTAGTAAGGGCATGAGTGAGCTGCGGTTTCACACTGACCTGTTCCAGGAGGTGGAAGTTTTTTTTTTTGTTTTTTTTTTTTGGTCGATATGTGCAGAGTCGTGATAAATGACTCCTTCCTCAAATGGTCTAAAGTTGTAAATGGTGTGCCCCAGGGTTCTGTTTTGAGGTCAGTGCTGTTCAGTTGGCTTAATAATTAATTATATAGAGGTTGTGATAAAGCTTAATTTCAGTGTTTGCAGATGGTACCAAATTATGCAGGGAAATAATTTCGGCACATGACATAGCATCATGACATGATAACCTAGGCAGCTACATGGCAGATGAGATACAGTATTAAGAAATGTAAAGTTTTGTACTTGGGTGCCAAAAAATCACATGCAAATTACACATTAGAAGGGGCTCCTCCTGAGAGAATCAGTGATTGCAAAGGATCTGGGGGTGCTTGTGATGCATTAAAAAGGGCGTACATTGAAGAGCTAAATCAATTCCACCCTTTCACAAAACACTGGTTGGTCTTTTCTTGAATAAACAGTTCAGCTTTGGCCACCAATCCTCTGGAAAAACATTTAACTACAAGAAGTTCAGCGATGGGCAAAAAATGAATAAGGGGGATGGAGGACCTCAGCTATGAGGATTGGTTACATAGATTACAGTTACTCACTGTGGAGAAGAGGCACGTGAGGGGATATAATTACATTGTTAAATATATCAAAGGTGATTTCAGTAACTATAATAAACTGTTTACGCCAAGGTCACTGAAGGGGACACGTTGACCATGCTTTGAGGTTAGAAGAAAGGAGGTTTAACTATAGATTGCAAAAAGGGTTTTTTACTGTTAGAATTGTAAAAACCTGAATCTTCCTCCCCCTAGGAAGTGGTACTAGCTGAGAGTTTCGACATCTTCTAAAAACGTTTAGATATCCTCCTCAGGAAGCAGAATATACAGGGCTATGGGAATTGTTAGAGAATAAAAGTTACATATACATAGGTTGAATGGGCTTGTGTCTTTTTCAGCCTTCTAAACCATGTCACAGTGCATGGTGGGAGATTCAGGCATTCAGCACTCTTTACCAAGCTTTGATTCACGTAGATAAAAATCTTGACGAACATCTTTAACTCCCAAAATTCCACCGCTGTTGCAATGCAGGAACTAAGGTGTAGCTAGCTAGACAAGATCATAGAAGCCCCCTTAAAGCAAACTTGTGGTTTGCCCATGCAGTCTATAGGTGCATAAAAATAGCTTGTGTTTGGGGAATAAGGAAAGGTAAGTATATTATTTATTATTATTATTATTATTATTCAGGAT
This sequence comes from Lithobates clamitans, assembly GCA_037952925.1. Lineage (NCBI taxonomy): Eukaryota > Metazoa > Chordata > Amphibia > Anura > Ranidae > Lithobates > Lithobates clamitans. The sequence continues at coordinate 1,414,205 of JBBGZY010000194.1, read as the reverse complement.
TTATATAGCGCCAACAGTTTACGCAGCGCTTTACAATATAAAATGGAGACAATACAGTTATAATACAATAAAATACAAGAGGATTAAGAGGGCCCTGCTCAGAAGAGCTTACAATCGAATAGGGTGGGGCAGGTGGTACAAAAGGTTGTAACTGTGGGGAATGAGCTGGTGGAAGTGGTAGGAGATTAGTTGGAGACGTGATAGGCTTTCCTGAAGAGATGAGTTTTCAGGGATCGCCTAAAGGGAGCAAGAGTAGGGGATAGCCGGATAGATGGAGGTAGCGAGTCCCAGAGGATGGGAGAGGCTCTGGAGAAATCCTGGAGATGAGCATGGGAGGAGGAGATGAGAGCTTGAAAGCAGGAGGTCTTGAGAAGAGCGGAGAGGTCGATTTGGGTGATATTTGGAGACAAGATTAGTGATGTAGCTGGGGGCAGAGTTGTGAATGGCTTTGTACGTTGTGGTTCGTATTTTGAATTTAATTCGCTGGGTGATTGGGAGCCAGTGTAGGGATTGGAGGAGAGGGTTGGCAGACACTGAGCGGTTGGTAAGGTGGATAAGTCTGGCAGCAGCATTCATGATAGACTGAAGAGGGGATAGCCTGTGGAGAGGTAAGCCAATGAGAAGGGAGTTGCAATAGTCAAGGCGAGAGATAACAAGGGAGTGAATGAGGAGCTTGGTGGTTTCATTAGTTAAAAAGGGGCAAATTTTAGAGATGTTACGGAGGTGAATTCTACAAACTATATATGCAGCTTACTGGGCTTTTTTATTGTATAGGCAAAGTGCAGGCTCAATTTAGGAATTCTACACATATTCTAATGGGGTCCTTTAACACCAATAAGAAGGAATTTTCCCAGTGAGCACGCAGCTGTAGAATTCTGACAGCTGTCTCTAAACCCTCCGCAGAATACTTTTGGCATTAATTAGCAATCTGCAAGGTGTTGGAAGATGCCTCCTGTTTCTCTGGTAGCCATACCAAAATTCATGATCTTCTCTTATGATTTACTGATTATTTGTATCTTGTTTTTGTCTCGCACAGAGAGAGTTGGCACGTCAGACACACAGCATCATTGAGTATTTTTGCAAATTGTTGCAAGAAGACAACTTCCCAACTTTGCGTACAGCACTCTGTATAGGTGGCATGTCTGTCAAAGAACAAATGGAAACCATTAAGCAGTAAGTCTTGATTTCTTACACAAAGACGCAGCATATAATGATCTACCTGTCTGTAGAAAACATGGCCACCCTATACTACTTTCTTCTTTGTAAGGGCAGGTATGGCTCCTACTGCACATTTTCTCTCCTGCCTGGGATCTCTGCTTGGAGATTTACCCCTACCGCTTTTATTAACACAGTAGTCACAGACTGAGCTTTACTTTTCAGCTGAACTGCTAGTTTCTCCAGCCAAGTTATGTTCTTCTTAACGCGTAATTCAATTTCTAGGGCAATTTTTTTTTTTCTTTGTTTAAACATTTTATAGACTGATGTTTTGAAATATTTATTTATTATCTGTGTTGAAGGTTTTTATTACAGGGGTACTTGCAGATCATACCAGGCTTTTTAGCAAAAAAAAAAAAAAGCCAAGCACTGCACGTGCACTTGTTGACTGCTATGCAAAATAAAATTGTAGATGGGTCTTCTCTTGGAAGGTGGCATCCCTCCGCTGGCATAATTTAGTTGTGTATATGTAATTGGATTCTCTGCTATAATGGTTTATTCACAACACACACAACACAGGCTTTTCACTACATAGCAAAAAATCTACCCGAAGAGTTGTAGGCTTGTGCTTGCCACCTGTTGGCGCCAAGTGCTAAATACCTAACTAAAAAGAAATAAAAATACACTTCAAACTTATATATATTGTAAATTATATTTACTGTATTTATTGGCGTATAACACTCACTTTTTCACCATGAAAGTTAAGTGCAAATAGCGTGTGCGTGTTATACGCCAATACTTTAATTTTAGCTGCCTTGGAGGGGACAGGGAGGGGGGCGGGACAAGCGCCATCAGATTACATACAGTGAGAATCTCCTGTTTACTTGGCAGCCTCCGTAATAGGAAGTCCCGTCTCCTGGGCTGCCATTGGACCACTGTTCTGCCTATCATAGGAGATTCTCACTGTATGTAATCTGTCGGCACTCGTCCTACCCCCTCCCTGTCTTCTCTAGGTTGCAGATGGGCATTGTTCAGGCTGCACTGATGGCAATAGTGAGGCTGCTGCATTGATGGTAATGGTGAGGCTGCACTGATGTGGACTGATAAGGCTGCATTGATGGCACTTGTGAGGCTGCAGACAGGCATTGATCAGGCTGCATTGATGGCAATGATGAGGCTGCAGATGGGCACTGACCCTTATTTTGCTTCAAAGTCCCTTATTTAAAATTTAAGTTTTTTCCTGAAACTTCCCTCTTAAAATGAATGTGCGTGTTATACGCCTGTGCGTGTTATACGCCGATAAATACGGTATATAATATTGTGAAGCCTCGAAGCTGCTTGGCTGACACTTGATGCACATATTTTTCTTGTCTTTTCTAATGCAATCCCTGCATTAGCTTTTTGTGAGGTATCTGTAAGGACTTGTTAGTGTTGTCAACATTTTTAATAACCTTTAATACTTTAATAACTCTTTGACAGCATTTGCTTGCCACGTGTAGTACTTCATATAGTTGGATGTAAAATGAACAACATGATTTTAAAACCTTAATTTAATACTAGTGCAAAGAGTAATGTATGTATGTATGTACCTATTGCTTCTAACAACCAGTCAGCTTTTTACAGACCAATGCATTAAGAAATGGGTCCTGTTTTTTCTAGTATATCATGTCCAAATATCTTTGCCTTATTAAAATTGCCCTGTAGCTGTCCCCAAATGTAGGGCATCCAGCCTTGTGTCATAAACATTCCTAAAAAACAAAACAAGAAAAAAAACACTCAAGATTGAACTGTACGGACTAAGACTTGGATGCCACTAAAGTTCATGTGTGTGTTAAGACAGGCGTCCCAATACTTTTTATAATATAGTGTGTGTATATACACTCACCAGCCACTTTATTAGGTACACCTTGCTAGTACTGGGTTTGACCCCCTTTTGCCTTCAGAACTGCCTTAATTCTTCGTGGCCTAAATTCAAAAAGGTGTTGCAAACATTCCTTAGAAGTTTTGGTCCATATTGACATGATAGCATCATGCAGTTGCTGCAGATTTGTTGGCTGCACATCCATGGTGCTAATCTCCTGTTTCACCACATCCCAAAGGTGCTCTGTTGGATTGAGATCTGGTGACTGCGGAGGCCATTGGAGTACAGTGAACTCATCGTTCTGTTTAAGAAACCAGTGGTGAGATAATTTGAGCTTTGCGATATGGTGCATTATCCTGCTGGAAGGAGCCATCAGAAGATGTCTACACTGTAGTCATAAAGGGATGGACATGGTCAGCAACAATACTCAGGTAGGTTGTGGTGTTTAAACAATGCTTAATTGGTACCAAGGGGCCCAAAGTGTGCCAAGAAAATATCCCTCACACCATTACATCACCACCACCACCAGCCTGAACCAATGATACAAGACAGGATGGATCCATGCTTTCATGTTGTTTACGCCAAATTCTGACCCTACTATCTGAATGTCACAGCTGAAATCAAGACTCATCAGATCAGGCAATATTTTCCAATATTCTATTGTCCAATTTTGGTGAGCCTGTGCGACTTGTAGCCTCGGTTTCCTGTCCTTAGCTGACAGGAGTGGCACCCGGTGTGGTCTTCTGCTGCTGTAGCCCATCTGCTTCAAGGTTTGATGTGTTGTGCGTTCAGAGATGGTATTCTGCATACCTTGGTTATAAGGAGTGATTATTTGAGTTACTGTTGCCTTTCGATCATCTCAAACCAGTCTGCCCATTCTCCTCTGACATCAACAAGGTATTTTTATCCACACAACTCCCGCTCACTGGATATTTTTTTTTCAGACCATTCTCTGTAAACCCTAGAGATGGTTGTGTGTAAAAATCCGGGTAAGATCACGAGTTTTTGAAATACTCAGATCAGCCCGCCTGGCACCAACAACCATGATTGGCATGGTTGGCAATTCGTGTTACCAAGCAATTGAACAGGTGTACCTAATAAAGTGGCCGAAGAGTGTATGTACGTGTATGTGTTATATTTTTTTATATGTGTATATATGTATGTGTATATACTGTGTGTGTGTGTGTGTGTATATATATATATGTGTGTGTGTGTGTGTGTGTGTGTATGTGTATATATATATATATATATATATATATATATATATATATATATATATATATATATATATATATATATATATATATATGTGTGTGTGTGTGTGTGTGTGTGTGTGTGTGTGTGTGTGTATATATATATATATATATATATATATATATATATATATATATATATATATATATATATATATATATATATATATATATATATATATATATATATGTATATGTATATGTGTATATATATATATATATATATATATATATATATATATATATATATATATATATTCTGATGTATGCGCGTAAATGGTGAATAGACAAGGAAAGGAATAAGGGTCATTGTCTAACAACCAATAACAAAGAGATTTTTGCCCGTAGAGGCACAGCAGCATTGGCTAGATATGAAACAAAAGAAAAATCGTTTAGTACACCCTTTTAAATTAATTCATCCCATCAACTGTAGCTTTTTGTAAACAAGTCGTCTTCCTGCTTTTATAGAATCTTTCTTTGTTGTTTTCAAGTGTAATGTATAGTAACAATAAAAGCAAGTTACACCTGGGAAAAACTGCTAAACGCATATTACATTTATTTTCTGTATTAGGGGAGTTCACATGATGGTGGCAACTCCAGGTCGGCTTATGGACCTCCTACAGAAAAAGATGGTGAGCCTGGATATCTGCAGGTATCTGGCTCTGGACGAGGCTGATCGTATGATTGATATGGGCTTTGAAGAGGATATTAGGACCATCTTTTCATACTTTAAGGTTGCTAACCTTCCACTTATTACTTTGATCTGCTGGGTTGTTTTTTTTTTGAGGGGGGGGGGGGGTGTTTCATTTTGCTTATGAACAAATTTTATGTTCATCTCTTAGTTACTCTAACAAAGAAAACATTTTCTGTGGGTTTCTGTACACAACATTTTTTTTATTGCACTGCCTTCTAAATTAAACACAAAGCATAGGTGAAATTATACTGTGTAAATAATCATCTCCAGCCATATCTGTAATGTATGTTTCCTAATTAAAAGGCTTCCCTGCCAATTTTATATCTAAAAAAAATAAACTACAGTTGGGCTTTAAATAGGAACATTTTTCACTTTGTCTTTTTTACCTTCTGCATGTACATATAGGGTCAGCGACAGACATTGCTTTTTAGTGCCACTATGCCCAAGAAGATCCAGAACTTTGCCAAGAGTGCCCTTGTAAAGCCAGTCACCATTAACGTGGGACGAGCAGGTGCTGCCAGCTTAGATGTGATACAAGTAAGAAGGCCCTTCTCTTTAAATTTCTATACATTCCCTTTTCAAAGTTTGTAAAATATAACCTGTCTGGTAATGTAAATAGCATGAGCACATATGGTGTCTCAATAGCTATGTAAAATGGTAATGGTATAAAACCACTTATGTCATGCTTTTTCCATTTTTTAGGAAGTGGAATATGTCAAGGAGGAAGCAAAGATGGTTTATTTATTAGAGTGTTTGCAGAAGACTCCCCCTCCTGTGAGTATATTAATGCAAACATTTATTAAAAATGCAGAGAAAAAAGCATTTTAATAGGCAAAAAAAACAAAACGAATAGAGCTGTTCCGTGTCGAAAAGCCTGCCATAAACACAGACATATTTTTCCATTGTTAGAGCAGGGACTTTCTTTTTTGTTTAGTAAATTCTGCATATGGTCCTGCTGTAGCTGATAATGTCAAGAAAGGAATCCCCTGCTGATTGCTTTAGCAGTGCCGGTGGTGTTGTGACAAACAGTATGCAGATAGCCAATCCCCTTTGATACTCTGTCATGCTAATTCAGTTACATTCTGAGTTCCTGAGGCTCTGGTATTAATAGCAAAAAAGGTGAATACAATGTAGTAACCTAACCTGTTTTTCAATCAATAACAAAAAAAAAAGAAAATGTTGATTGAAGAACAAATTATGTTTTTTTGATTTGTTGTGCTCCATGTTTAGGACAGAGATGATTTTTACTGAGTTCTGATATATGTAAGAAACGTTAAACGTGAATATGAAGTTCATTTCAAACACAAAATATTTCAAAAGCTCAAGATAATGGAGCAGAAATATGACCAGTTCAGTGTAGAATCTATACATTTTCAGAGACCCTTACCCTTGGACTGCATGTTTGTCTACCCACTATCCCGTCTAAATTTTGTTTTTTCTAGGTGCTGATATTTGCAGAGAAGAAGGCAGATGTAGATGCTATACATGAATATCTGCTTCTCAAGGGGGTGGAGGCAGTGGCTGTACATGGAGGCAAAGGTGAGAATTGTTTTGTCTTTTTGCCTTTTATGAATTTCTTTACGCTGAGCACACAAGTAGAAAGTTTCCATGTAATTGGCCTTTGACATTTGCACAATAAAGGGGCAAACAGGCCGAATATTGGGCAGCAATAGAAACCGGTTGACATTTGGCCCTTCTGGCCGGCTTCTGACGAAGGGGCATGCCCCAAAAAGGTCTGCCTCCGGCATCCGATCAGCGCTCCCAGCCAATGACTGAGAGCTTTGAACCGTGTGTGTGTGTGTGTGTGTGTGTGTGTGTGTGTGTGTGTGTGTGTGTGGGTGGGGGGGGGGGGGCGGGGTCCTCCCTGTTAGAAGGCAACCGCTCCTCCCGAGAACTTCAGTGTTTGTTTGTTTTGGTTTTTTTTGTTCAGTTTTGGGTTGAACGAGAAAAAAGTAATAGGCTTTAGGCCTGCAGAAGTGACACATTATGGGAGCTTCCAGAACAACAGGATTTCTGGGCTCTGCACTACAGAGGCAATTGGGTATTTAGCCACTAACTGGAAGTTTTGGTATTGTATTGGGATAGAATAAACCAAAGCTTGCAAAGTCAACTGTCAAGCAGTAAGTAGAATGTGAGGAGGCCATCCCTGGAGCCCACCCCTTCCAAAACAAGTAAGTTCCAGTATTTGTGTTCCAACAAACTTTTCAACTTTAAAGGCTTAGTTCACCTTTGCAAAAAATAAATAATAAATGTATTTTTTTTTTTTGCAGGTAGAAAAATGCGAATGTATTTTTTTAAATTTTTTTTTTAGGAGCCTAGAAAGTATTGTATTTACGATCAGCAGATCACATGTGTAATTTCAGGCTCCTGAAAACTGTCAGTGTAGCTGTCTGCCCGTACCTTCTACGAGCAGGCAGTTACCGAATGACAGGAAGATTCATAAAACTACCTACCGCTCAACAGTGCCCTGGTAGATCATTGAGAATTACAAGCCATCAGCTGCAATGGCTGACGGTAGTGTTAGTTCTCCGATTCACAGAACTTTGAATGAATGACGCAGCCGGGTAGGTTTAGTTCTTTTTCGTTTTGTTTTTTTTTTTGTTTTTTGTTTTTTTCAATTACAGTGGGTACAAGGAGAAGATCCCTGACCTGCTGTCACAATGGGGGGGGGGGGGGTGCAGGGGCTGCTCCTTATCCTTTAATAAGTCCTTTCCCCTTTGCTCAGGACAGAGATGATTTCTACTGAGTTTTAATATATGTAAGAAACCATAAACATGAATATGACGTTCATTTTATACACACAATAATTCAAAAGCTCAAGATGATGACAATTTAAGTACACAAAACCTATATAATTCAGCAGAAGTCAGTTAAGAGATGCTGCATCTTTGGAGCCTTCAGCACTGAGAAGCCCTGCGGGCCTTAAAAGCCACCTTCCCTACCTAAATCATTTGTAAAGACATTTTTGGTAACTATGTTTTGGTTGACCTCTATACAGTGCATCTGGAAAGTAATCACAGCGCTTCACTTGACGACCAGTTAGGCGTTCCGGGTTGACGACGCCAACAGCACGACGTCCAGCTCTATTCACAGCCATTGATGGTGTTTGGTGGTTCACAAAGATACATTTGGCAACTTTCCAAATGAAGTCAGAATCACAGGCTTGTCCTTCTTTTTTTTTTTTTTGAATAGAATGTAGGCATTCGACAAGCATTCCTCAAGAAGATGCCTGAAGATCTTCTTGTAGTACTTCTTTTGCTGTTTCCTCATTGCTTGGTTGGCTCGGTCGACACCTCCCATGGTGTTATTGTAGTCTATCACTACTTGTGGCTTCATGATTTCTTTCCCACCTTTTGTGCGTACCATAACAGTGGAGGTATTAGGAACTGTACTCATTAGGCACACATCTTTCTTGTCACGCCATCGCAGTGCCATCATTTTGCCTTTCTGCCAGGCAACCATTTCTCCAGTCTTCAGCTTCTTATTGCCAAACATTGGCGGCATGTAGCGCTGGTTAGCCCTAACGGCTCCATAGGCATCTGTTTTGTTTTGCAGAAGAAACTCATAAAGGTCAGTAGATGTATAAAAGTTATCGGTTGTTACGCAATAGCCCTGATTTAGGAATGGTTCAGTGAGTGAAAGAATGGAAGATGTTGCCTTTCCATAGTTGCTGTATTTTGGATTGAATTTTGTTGCTTTTCCTGTGTATATGACTGAGTTCCAAATGTAGCCAGTTGACTATTCGCATAGCATGTAGGATTTGATGCATTGTATTGTACCCAGCTGAGCCTACCCTTGTAGGTCATTAAACTTTCATCTATGCTGATATCTCTTTCTGGCACATAGCTCCATTGGAAATTCTTTAGAATCATTTGAGATTCTACCCAAGTTTTCTTTTACCTTTGGTGCAGAATGAGTAGTTTCATCAAATTCTTTGTTGTTTTTGAAGTGTAAATATTTCATGATCAGGAAAAATCTGTACTCTGACATGATGTGCCAAAGAATGGAGTGGCAAGTAATTTATTAGTTGTCCAATACCACTTCTGCAAGGGTTTCCCCACCACTCCCTGAAGTATTATTAGGCCCAAAAATTTCCAAATGTCATCTTTTGTCACTGGTTCCCGCTTTCTGCATCTTGGAAAGTTCCGATGTGTAGTAGCTATATGTTGCTCTTTGTACCCGTTTGTCTCGGTAACGTTTTTTTCAATAACCTCTTCGGTCAGAAATAATTGTAAGGGTTTGTCGTGTTCAACGTCTACTTTCATACCAGATGCTCCAGTAAATGGGAATCTTGAGGGCGCTGCATGATCCGTACCACAGTCATCTATTGTCCAAGTTCGGACATCACTGAGTTCAGTCGCAGAATCATCGCTGTTGTCTTTCAGTGTCTGATGACAATTTTCCCATGAATCACTATCGCTCAATTCTGCAAGTGATTATAATTCACTATCGTTCTTTTCTAGCTGGTCTAAAACCACTTTTGACTTAATGTTTTGAACTTTTTTGAATTTCCCGCCTGGCTCTGCCCCCCCCTGCGCTCGCAGGGAAGGGAACCCAGAAGACTGCTGCATCGGCCGTAGGACACAGCGGGAGGACATCGGGGGGATCATAGGGACAAGGTAAGTACCATTACAGGGATACTACGGTGTAACCCCCAAGTGTGGCTCGGGGTTACCGCTTTTGATACTGAAAATTAACCCCAGGCCACACTTGGGATTACGATTAGGGAGGTTAACTTAATACGTATAATTATGCATTTAAAAATGTGCCTCTGACTGGTCCTTTATACCGTGCTATTTAAGACAACATGCAGCCAAATGTGAGAATGATATTGTTCTGCTTAATGCTGTTAATTCATCTTGCACCAAACAAGGTCACAGGTGGCATACTATGCTTGTACATTTTTCACACCACTTCTTTTGCTGCTTATCTGTCAACAAGCCTTGTCTTGCTCTTTCAGATCAAGAGGAGAGAACAAAAGCAATTGAGGCTTTCCGAGAAGGCAAGAAAGATGTTCTGGTTGCTACTGATGTTGCTTCCAAAGGTCTGGACTTTCCAGCTATACAGCATGTGATCAACTATGATATGCCAGAGGAGATAGAGAACTATGGTGAGTGTGAAGACTCAAATACATGCTGCTGGGATGTGAGGGAGTGTTAACTGTTCTGCATTTCTTGTATGTGCTGTTCCTTGTAGTACATTTTAATGATCTATGCGTATACTGTTAGTGAAAATGCAATACATCTAATTAAGAGCATAGTTCTCCCTCTAAGAGAGGAAGGATTTAGGGGTACACCTAGTTGGGGAGTCACAATAGTTAGGATAGCAAATGGTTAGGACTACAGTGGTGTTGGGGGGATGCACATTCCCCAGCCGCTGGGGCTAAAAGGCTGCTTGCGGCAAATGCCTCAATACACATCACTTGTAAAAGGCTAACAATGCTTTGTGTTCAGAGGAATGGTGCTTGCAGTATCTGGCAAGATTTGATACTGCATCACCCTGTCCTGTTAGTGGCACCTACAAGCAGGCAACTTATGAGATTAAAACCTGAGCCCTGGGTACACAGAATGTGACAGTCAAGCCATAAGATCATTAGCTCTAAAGTGTGAAAAGTGGAGATTTCCTGTAGTGGTTTGTTACTTTCATTTCTTTAGTGTAGTTTAATAAATGGAAATAGGAATATTTGAGATGACAGTACCCCCTATTTTTTAGGCTAGTTTATGTGGACTTGATTAGCTTCTTTAAGTTGATGCTGTAAAGCAGGCATGTTGTTTTTATGAAAGTCAGGCTTGGACGCTCTGTGCTTCGTGATTGATCCTAGGAGGCTGCGGAGGAGCAAGGGCAAGCCGAACTTCCTCTCAGATTGCCACAGCAATCTCACCGGAAATGGGGCAGCTGTTACCTGTCATAAGTCGGGTACCCACTCCCCAACCCCCCCCCCCCCCCAAAAAAAAGGGGTGAAGTTCCGCTTTAATAGGGAGAGAGGGCCACCATTTTAAATGTTTAAACCGTTATAATCCATCAAAATCTTATAATATATATAATCTGAGGGGTTCTGCATTTTTCTCTGACCTGTTTTTTTTTTTTTTTTTCGCTTCATGCTTGTTCTGGATTGTAATTGAGAAACATAAAACCAGACCAGTATTTTCAGGAGGCCAGCAGTGGTAGCCTCAGGTTACTCTTATGTCAGGTGTGCTTTAAATCTTAATTATGGGTTAATTATAGAGTATGCATTATCTCCTCTTAGCAGTAGCAAAGGTTCCACTGGGTCCTCAATCACTTACACAAATGTCCCGGTTTAAGAAAACCGTCTGCGTTCCATCTGCAGGCATTGATCTTGGTTACAATAGCCACTATACTGTGCTTCTAGTAAAGTTTCATCAAAGCATGATCTCCCTCCTCTCAGCTAACAGTTCAACCAGTGTACTTTGCAGACCGGCACTGGTATCCTCTCATTGTCTCCTTGCTTTCAGCTATCTGAGCCTCGTTGTTACTCTTGACGGCTGTCTCCCAAGGCTGCCAAGGACACGTTTGTTGGGTTCCTCACAGCTCAGCCTCAGTCTTACTTTCATCGGCTGGACCTCCTCCAGCAAACTCTAAGGCTCCTTTCATACTTATACGACTTGTCCCACGATTTTGTACTGCAAAATCGTATGACAAGTCATTCTCCATGATTTACAAAGACTACCATTCATGTTGGCACGACTTTAAGTCGTGCCGACTTCAAAGTAGTCCCTGCACTACTTTGATCCAACTTCCATCCGAGTTGATGTCCATAGACCTCAATGTTAAACCCTCAAGTAGCATGCAAATCGTACCTGAATAATCTAGAAATGATTTCAGTACGACTTTGTAAGCACAAGCTGAGAATGGTAAATTCCAAAGTTGTGGCAAATTCGTACAGAGTAGTACTGCTCCCAAATCACGGCAAAATCGCGCAAAAATTGCACGACTTTGAAGTCGCACAAGTGTGAAAGGGGCCTTGGGCTCACCTCACCTTATCTTTTATAGGAGATCAAATTAGCTTAGCCCTTCCTTGATCAATAGGACTTAAAAATAATTGGCGTTAATGTGCTAACTATTCTGTGTTCTGAAAAAACTATTTGTTTATCCAATCCTTTTTTAAGCTGAGTCAGACATCTGACTGTTTTGTGGAAGATTATTAGAGAGAGTACTATATTGACTTTAAATCAATATAGTGGGCAGACAGAGTGCTGGCTCTTTTCTTATCAATTTAATTTTTGGTGGGGTGAATTTCTTTAAAGGGATAGCACACTGATCATGTTTTTAACTAAATCTCCTTTCTTCTGTTTAGTCCACAGAATAGGACGTACTGGTCGATCAGGTAACACTGGCATTGCGACCACTTTTATTAACAAGTCATGCGGTAAGTATATTTGTTTGTGTTCATTAGACTTCACTTGGTTACTTTTTGTATGGTTATGGTGATTTGGAATTCATAATAACAAATTTATCATTTCGTCACACAGATGAATCTGTTTTGTTGGACCTGAAGGCTCTGCTTCTGGAGGCCAAGCAGCGTGTACCTCCTGTACTGCAAGTGCTCAACCCCGGTGATGAAACTATGCTGGATGTTTCAGGTGAGAAATCCCAAACATCGCCACTAATTTTCTCTGAGCTCTGTATTCACATGTTTGCCATTGTTTTAAGCATTTCCACATGTGAACAGCTTATATTCCTCTTACATTGAACATTTAGGGATTAAATGGTGTAATTACGATGCCCTGAGATGTGCAAACAGATTAGTGTAAAGGGCGTTGCTCTGAAAGGCATGAGCTGAGCAGTGTCTGCTGGTTACTTTTGGTCTTCTAAAAGCTGTAAAAGAGACTTTAATGCCTGGATTACATTGGTAGGGTGTAAAGTCTGTTTTATAGTAGATAGATATAAGGATGGTAATTAATGTATAGTTGTCCTTCAATTCACATAAGTAGTAGTTAATATATACTTTTGAGGCATTTAATAAAATGCAGAAACAGTAATCCCGCCCAAAATGCATTGCAGGAGGTGGAACTTGACACACTAGCCATTTTCCTGATGTTACCAGTTGCAGATGTGTTTAGTGGTTTCCTTTTTAGATGTTTTTTCTGATCAGCTAACAGAACTGAGTCTTATGGGTTTCAAAAACAATATTTGTTATAAGTGGAATCTGGTGTGACATCATCCTCCTGCTTCTTTCATGTCTTGGATATTCCAACAGAGATCTCCCTGTCCTAGTTCACAACTCTGTTCCTGTCCATTTGGGAGTTTTTGGTGTTCTCAAGCAGAGATTTCACCAATGGAGTCCCCGTGACATAAGAAATTGTTAGGTGGCTTAACAATCCAGTGTTTACAAAAAAAAAGTGCTTGTTTTAGGTGACCAACACTTAAAAAAAAAAAATATGATAGCCAGTTATTTGTTTTTATTTAAACCAGCCATAGAGGGAGTGATTTTTTATTTTTTTTTGTCTCCGACCATGTGGTTGGAAAATCCCTCCTGCGGAGCTATTCCTGGCTGGGAGAACACACCGTGATTATTGGTAGCGCCTATACCCACTGGCAATAATGACATGAAAAATCTGATAGGCTGGTTGTACCCAAGTTGGCCAATCAACTTGGGTACAATCAGCCTGCTTATAGATGGTTTTCGAATCTCGGCCGGTCCCTGATGAAAGGAAGATATTCAAACCATTTATGGCCAGCTTTAATTTGTACATTTTGATTTGATTCCTTGTCCAATCTCCGGGGAGGGGGGTGTATTGGGTAAATCTATAGCTTTGCCCTTAATGTTTTAAAGGGTATTTTCATATATGACATGTTAAAAATACTATATGGACACTTTTATAATATACAGCATGTTAACCATTACAAATTGAATATATTATTACCCCATCCCATCCGTCTTCCAAAATCCACCTGACTTCTGAGTTTGTTCAACGTTTTACACTGTTATTCCTGTTGCCATAAAACAGACTGAAAATGCAGTATGCTAATCTTGCCTTAAAACAAAGCAAAGTTTGTGTAGGGTGAACAATGGAATAGAGGTGTGTTACATGTCATTACCATAAATGGAGTCTCACATTTTGAGGTGTTCCTGTTTTAACATGTCTTACATTTTGTTTGATTTTGATGCGTGCTGCACCAAACTCACAAGGTGTGCACTGTAATCTGTAATAGATCTTGTTACTTGAATGTCTTGACAATGTGCTTTACAAGGTTCACCCAAAACACAAACTGTGGTGGCTACTGCCTTCTCTATAATAATAAATGGATACATCAGCAATTATAATTTTGGCTCTAATCTGATTTTTTTTTTTTCTGTCTTTAGAGGAACGAGGCTGTGCCTTTTGTGGAGGTTTGGGTCATCGTATTACAGATTGTCCCAAACTGGAAGCAATGCAAACCAAACAAGTCAGCACCATTGGAAGAAAAGACTACCTGGCCACAGGTTCCATGGATTTCTAATGGTGGAAGGCCACGGCCGGCTCTTAGATGGAGGATTCTATTTTGTGAATCTCCTGGATGTATCTGTACATTGGGCTTTGTCTCTGTCTTAAAGAAATACTCTACAGCAAAGTATGTATTTATTTGTGGTCATTTACCTGGTAGTGACTTGTTGTCCTCTGGGCACCAAAACTTAAGTTTCTATTAAACCTTTTATCTGCTCTCAGAACATGTATAAATCTCCCCAACTGTATAAATTTTTACTTGTATCATTATCTTTCTGTATTTTAATGGTTGGTGAACACTGCGATGTCTGTCTCCATAATGTGTCTGCCGATGAACTGTGTCCTAAATGCTCTCCTCAACAGACTGTGAGTGTTGGCATGGAGTCCTTTTGATGATGGTAAGCCACATTATGGGAGATTACATTCTGATTCATGAAGTCTGCATTGCAAACCAGTAATATTGGAAAAAATACCAATCGGTAATGCTCTATTTTGTACTGACTAAATCTTCTGCTGTACATCCACAATAAAAGATTGTGAACACAATAAAAGATGAGTGAAATGTCAAGTTTTTTGAGAGATGAACACATGGAGACAGAACATGGACTCTTCCACTCCTAAGTCCCCCCTCTGATGTTGGAGCAGTTGGAGTGTCCGGACCATATTGGAGTCGGTGGTACATGCTGTCAAGACCCGGATATCAACATTTTGTCCCTGCAGAGGGCTATATCTGCAAGCTCATACGACCTTGCCAATGAGGAGATATAACAAGTGGACTTTTTCCTTTCTACTTACTTATTTTTTGAATCCTGTCTTGGACTGACCATGAGTTACCTTGATATGTGACTACTTACTTTCAGTTTATGTTAATATTTTGTTGGATTTATGATTCCATGCACTTGTTGTTGTTATTATCTTTGCTGGGATTCACACACACATTGTGTCTCCTAGGCATTCTTTATTTATTTAATTAATTACTGCTAGCGCACAAAAGTTTTATTTATATGTTTATTACTTCATGGATATTTGAAGTTTTTTTTTGCAGCTGCACTCTATGTATTTGTCATTTATTTGTTATCACGTACTGCTTATTAGCGCAGGTTTCTTCCATTATTTTTGAATAAGGATCCAACTTGTGAACTTTGATCTGACTTTGACACTACGTCAATGCCAGAGAGTGTTAGTCTTTTCTTTATCGTACATCATGGGACACAGAGCCTTAAGTAATTACTTAATGGGTTATAGGCCACCTTCAGGTGATGGATACTGGTATACCCAGTCCAGAAAGTTCACTTCCTATATAACCCCTACTCCTTCCAGGAGCACATCAGTTTTTTCACCAGTGTCTAAGGTGTTGGCCACAAGTGAAGATGTACTCTGTGGAGCTCCAGGAGGAATCCATGCTGGATTTAAATATCCTCCATAGACCAGATCCATCCAAAGTGTCACTGAGACTTAAGTGGATGGTACCTGGGGCCTTGTATCCGAAGCACGAGGCTCTGCCTGTAACGCCTCTCCTTGTAGGGCTGGACCAGGGCTTAGGTCTTGTTACATTACCTAAAGCTTTCCTGGTGGGGTGCTTTACAGGTCTAAGGGAGTGGAACCCCCATATCTAGGGACCCGGTCCTTGAAGGTTTGCTAAACGCAGCCCTCCATGATGGGTGAAGGTTGGATTGTCTGTTAATTTAGCAAATCCTGCGGCAGGGATAATGTAAGGGTAGAAACTTAGGAACTGAAAAGTCCACCTATGTATTCTTCCATTAGGGGAAAAAAATGTTGTCATGCCTTAAATTCTCCACTAGAGGGAGTCTATGCACATACCTTAATCTGTTGTCTTCACTGTAAAGCTCAATCTCTGTGTGACCGCAGCAGCGTGTGAAGAGGGATTTTTTTTTCTCAGGTAAAAAGAAATCTGACAAAATGTTTTCTTTCTCCCACCTAAAGGGACTGAGGGTTAGAGGGACAACAGTGGTGTACCCACCTTACACCCCCCCCCCCCCCCGCGCTGCGGTGCGGAGGTCCCGCTGGTACTGCTACTATTAACTATTTACTGTTGACTGCTGTTGCTGTTGTTTTGTGTCTGCTGCTAAACAGGTCTCTGCCTCCCCCCTCGTGTTGGGTATGTAGACCCGAAAGCGCCGCGCACGAGAGCGGGTACATTTTTAATGTAAAAAGGGGTGGAATTTTTTCAGAGTGGGCGGGGCCTAAGCGCAGGGCCATAAACGTCCACGAGGAAGCACGGCAGGCAGAAACAAATAAAACTACAGCTGGGACTATCTCTTCTCGGCTGGCGGGGAGGAAACAAGCAGTCTGCACACAGGGACACAGGAGCTGTGGGACACGTGAGGGTTGCAAACTGGCATTCCTGATACAGGAAGCACATTTTTTTTTTTTTCCCAGCACTAGGCTGAACTTTTATAGCGGCTTTAAATGTCATGACTATATTCAGTAAGTGCAATTGTATAGTGCCTCTGTTTTTGTGCTTAGGACTATGCCTACTAAAAAAGACACCAAAAAGGTACTAAAGGTTTTACCCCCAGGCACTAGGATCTTGAGTCGCATTTCCACGCTGTCATCCTCGCCTGAATTACCAGCTATGGCAAGCCAGAGTGAGCTATTGGAACAAATTGATGGTGCAACTGCTTCTCACATCTCATACCCTGTATACGTGACTGAAGATGTCCCCCCCCCCCGCAGGTTCGGGAAGGAAGATTAGTGGCTTTAATCGCATCCTCCATTCAAATGTCTAGGACGCGTGCTAGATCCCCCCCTCCCGCACTTCAGACCCCTTGCAAGGGGAACAGTGGGCACAGGATGAGGTGTTACCCTCAGGTGATCAGGAGGAAAAACAAACCAATGATTCCTCTACGGAGGAAACAACGATAGATGAGCCCTTTTCCAGCCTCTCAATCTGAGAAAATACTGATACAATCTCTTACGGAGATGGTTCGTTCTACTTTCATGTTACCTCTAACGGCGTCTCCTGAAAGCTCGGTTTCTTCCTTGGGTTCTTTAAAACCTTCTCAGCCTTTGCATGCGTTTCCTGCACATGCATTACTAGAACAGCTTATTTTTCCTGAATGGGATCACCCGGATAAGCATTTTCTCCCTCCTAAGATATTTTCAATTCTCTATCCCCTGGAGGAGAAATTCTCCCAAAAATGGAAAGTACCAGTAGTTGTCGCTGCGATTTCCAATGTGAAAAAAGGCCTAACTTGTCCTGTAGACAATGCTCAAATGCTTAAGGATCCAACAGATAAAAAGTTGGAATCCCTGTTAAAATCTACTTTTTCCTTGGCAGGTGCGTCTGTCAATCCCTAAAGGACCAAATTAAACAGGCCCTTAAAGAGGTTCCTGCACAACAAGCTCTGGAATTGGCTGAACTACCAAAAGCATTATGCTTTGCCATAGATGCCATTAAAGATTCTATTCACTAGGCATCCCGCCTTACGCTTATGCTTGTGTATATGCGTAGAATCCTGTGGTTAAAAAATTGGTCACCTGAAGCACCATGTAAAAACAACCTAACTGGGTTCCCTTTTAATGGGGAGCGGCTATTTGGAGAAGACTTGGACAAATATATTGAAAAAATTTTTAGTGGGAAAAGTACTCTTTTGCCAGTCAAAAGAAAGTATAAAGACGATCAGGTCAGTAGTTTCTATCCTTCTATACATATCTGCATGTTCCTATACTTCCTGCTCACCAAAAGTTTCTGCGGTTCGAGTTAGAACAACAGCATTTCCAGTTTGTAGCCCTGCCCTTCGGGCTAGCCACAGCACCCCGGGTGTTCAAAAAAGTGCTGGCCCCACGTCTAGCCCGTGATACAGCCGGCGGCTATAGCCGCTCGCTGTATCACTCGGCCCCGTCCCCCGCCGCGCTGCGTCATCAGATGTGATTGACAGCAGCGCGAGCCAATGGCTGCGCTGCTTTCAATCCATCCACTGCAGCCAATCAGCAACCAGGCTGAGCTGCAATGGAGATGACGAGAACGAGCAGCGGAGATTCGAGCGTCAGGTAAGTAAAACGGGGGGGCTGGGGGCGGCGGTATTGTCAAAAGTTTTTTCACCTTAATGCATATAATGCATTAAGGTGAAAAAATGTTTACCTTTACAACCCCTTTAAGGGCACAGGGCATAACAATTGTAGCGTACCTAGACGATCTGTTGCTAATAGATCAGTCGGTGGCTCGTTTGGAGCAAAGCGTACGCACTACAACCAGTTATCTGGAAAGTTTGGGTTGGATTTTCAACCTAGAGAAATATTCCTTAATACCGCTAAAAAGGCTGGAGTACTTGGGTCTGATCATAGACACAGCCCAGGAAAAGGTGTTCTTGCCTCAGGCAAAGATCAACTCCATAAGAGAGCTGGTGCGGATGGTCAGGTCAAACGGCGATCCCTCCATTCGCCTCTGCATGAGGTTGCTAGGAACCATGGTGGCTTCATTCGAAGCAGTTCCCTATGCCCAGTTCCATTCAAGACTGTTGCAAAACAGTATCCTGTTTACTGTTTACTTGGAACAAAACAATTCAAGCTTTAGACTTGCCAATGTGGCTGTCCCCAAGAGTGTCCCAAAGCCTCACTTGGTGGTTACTAACCCGAATCTGCTGAAAGGAAAATCCTTAAGACTAGTCATCTGAAAAGTGGTAACGACGGATGCCAGCCTTTCAGGCTAGGGAGCAGTACTAGAAAAGACAACTGTCCGGGGATAGTGGTCAAGAACCAAAAGAACCTTGCCCATCAATTTCCTAGAGATTCGGGCAGTGCATCTGGCTTTAAAGACCTGGACTTTTCAGGTTACCGAATTGTCCTGTCAGGATCCAATCCAACAATGCCACAGCTGTGGCCTATATCAATCACCAAGGGGGCACCAAGAGTCTCTCAGAGCAGAGAGAGGTGAACTATGTTCTAACTTGGGCAGAAAATAATGTTCTGTGCCTATCGGCAGTCTTCATTCCGGAAGTAGAGAATTGGCAGGCGGACTACTTGAGTCGCCAGCAGTTATTCCCAGGGGAATGGTCTCATCACCCCAACATATTTCAGGTTGTTTGCCAAAGACAGGGGACTCTGGACATAGATCTTCTAGCGTCCAGGTTCAACATGAAGATGGTCAACTTTGTGGCCAGAACAAGGGATCCACTCGCATGTTGAACGGATGCATTGGTGACCCCGTGGGATCAGTTCTCACTGATCTATGCATTCCCCCCTATTCAGTTGCTGCCTTGACTTCTTTGCAGGATCAAGCTGGAAAGAAAGCCGGTAATTCTGTTGGCACCAGCATGGCCCACACGGTCATGCTATACAGAAATCGGAAAGATGGCAGTGGAGGGCCCATGGTCCCCCAACTACGGCCATATCTGTTCTCACAGGGACCAATATTCCATCCTTCCTTACGGTCTCTAAATTTAACAGCTTGGCTATTGAAACCCACATTTTGAAGAAACGTGGGTTTTCTGGGTCCGTTATCTCTCTCCTTTAATTAATGCAAGGAAGCCAGCCTCCAGAACTATATATTACAGAGTCTGGAGGGCTTATGTTTATAGTGTGAATCCAAGGGTTGGCACCCCTGGAGATATATCCTAGACAGAATTCTTGCCTTTCTACAATTAGTGGTAGAAATGAAATTGGCCTTGAGTACCTAAGACCACTTGCTACACATTCTTTAGTCCGGGGTTTTATGCAAGGAGTGATGTGGCTTAATCCGCCCGTCTAACCTCCCTTGAACCCTTGGGACTTGAACTTAGTTTTGTCTGTGTTACAAAAACAGCCATTTGAACCGATACAACATATTCCCTTAGTCCTTCTGACAAGGAAGTTGGTATTTTTGGTTGCTATTTCGTCAGCAAGGAGGGTTTCGAAATTGGCTGCTCTTTCTTGTAAAGAGCCATATTTGATTTTTCATGAGGACAGAGTGGTGTTGCGCCCTCATCCAGGTTTTTTTTACCAAAAGTGGTCTCAGGTTTCCACCTGAACAAAGATATTGTCCTGCCATCGTTTTCTTCCAAAACCATGTTCCAGTCAAGAAAAGTCACTACATTGTCTTGATGATGTGGTGAGAGCAGTGAAAAACTATTTAAAGGAAACTGCTCAGATTCGTAAGACTGAGTTCTTATTTATTCTGCCAGAGGGTCCTAAGAAAGGAAAGGCAGCGTTGAAATCCACTGTCGCTAAGTGGATTCAGCAAGTTATAATTCAAACGTATGATTTAAGGGGTAAGATTCCCCCTTTTCAAGTTAAGGCACACTCCTACCAGGGCGGCTAGTGCTTCTTGGGCAGTGCGTCATCAGGTCTCCATGGCTCAGATCTGTAAGGCCGCAGCTTGGTCTTCAGTGCATACATTCACAAAATGTTATCAGGTGGATGTAAGGGGGTATGAGGATATCGCCTTCGGGTGCAGTGTGCTGCAGGCAGCAGTACAGGTCCTCAAGTCTGGGGGTACGCTCCGGGTTGTGTCTCCCTTCCCTCAAGTAGCATTGCTATGGGACGTCCCATTAAGTAATTACTTAAGGTTCTGTGTCCCATGATGTACGATAAAGAAAATCTGATTTTTATAACGGCTTACCTGTAAAATCCTTTTCTTAGAGTACATCATGGGACACAGAGGTCCCTCCCCTCTTTTTTGGGATTTAAGTATATTGCTTTGCTACAAAAACTGAAGGAGGAGGGGTTATATAGGGAGTAAACTTCCTGGATTGAGTATACCAGTGTCCATCACCTGAAGGTGGCCTATAACCCATTAAGTAATTACTTAAGGCTCTGTGTCCCATGATGTACGATAAAGAAAAGGATTTTACAGGTAAGCTGTTATAAAAATCCTATTATCAAAGTGGGACTCCAAAGTTGCACCAAAAATTGCACAACTTTGTAATCGGCTAGTGTGAAAGGAGCCTAAAAGAACCTAAAGGAACAAAAAACAAAAGGTCTTGCTTTTCAATGGTAATTGATTTCTTTTTGCCCAGGCCAATTCTGACATTTCTCACATACATGAAAAAAATCTTACTCTTTTCTTTGCTAGAAAATTACTTAGAACTCCCGCCCAATTTTTTATATTTTATGAATGTAATGTCCTGGAGAATAAAATTGTGGTTTTTACAGGGGTTTTTTTTCCCTCTTTCGTCTTTCAGGACAGCACATTTGAGACCTCGGCTCCTCCCCTCTTAGGAAACACCGCCTCCACCAGACTTAAGTCGCCCCTTCCCTCCAGTCCATCAGTTTTGGTGTTTCCTCCAGTGAGGAGACATCCCTAGGAACCTGGGCTAAATCAGATGGAGAGGCTGAGGCCGCTGTAATCCTGGAAAGAGAGACAGAGCTGCCTGGGGAGGGCGATGCGGAGGTCTCATACACAGCAGGACGGATGGGGAATCTAGTTACCTGCAGTGGCATTGCGTTCCCAGTCCTCCCTTGGGGAATGTGGAGGCCTGGGCGTTCATTTCTCCGCTGCCTTGGGAGGGCGATGCGGAGGTGTCCAGATCCCCCCTCGCTCTGGGGAGTCAGCATGGAGCTCAGCGCTGAGTCTGATGACGGGCGACGTCATTTCCGGCGGGGAGGGCACTTCCGTTCGACCTGCAGCCTCCGGTCCCGGCCTGCGGGACGGAAAACGAACGGCGCGACGGCTGGTGCGGGCTCCATTAGGGCTGTAGTGACAGTCAAAGGAGCATCTTGAGGCGGACCACTCCTCTGGCCAGATGGTTCCCGTTCTGTGCCGGGTGATGCCAGCACCAGCCACACTAAGGTAAGTGGAACCCTGGGGTGGTGTTCCCTTACCTTGTTTCCACTTAGCTCCGTGGGTGAACCCCCCTCTTAGTGGTCAGAGGGGAGGAGTTGCACGTTTTGGACCCTGGTGGTGGTTGGTCCTGGGGGGTGCACTGCTGGTGTTGGTCACAGATTTTTATTTTTTTAAGAAAACTGTTGCTGATGCTGGCGGGGCTTGTTTTTGTCGTTTTAGGAAAAAGCTGCAGAAAAAGCCAAGCCCTTGCACGTGTCCAAAAGAAAGTGTCCATCATGTAGGACTACTTTAGGGGAGTCCTGGGGGAAGGTTTTGTGCAATAAATGCATTGAAGGCTTAGTCAGGGAACACTCTATGGAACCGAGCTCTGACCTGGAGGCTTCGGTTAAGGAGCTTTCCAGCACTTTTCAATCTTTGAAAGCATTGTTTGAAAATTTTCAGCCTATGCAGCCCCCAGCCGGTCCTCTGCCAGCGCAGCAAGATGTCGCACCTGGTCCTTCAGGTCCCTCCGTCAGTGAGGTCTTACCGGGGGGGCTCCAGAGAGGCTTTGGAGGATGAACCAGATAGTGCATCCTCACATTCCTCAAGCGAATCAGATGGAGAGAAGGTGGACGGTGAGTCTTCCAGATCCTCCCGTTATAAACTCTCCTTGGAGGAAGTGGAAGAGCTCTTGGGAGCAATCCACACCACCCTAGGTATCCAAGAGGAGAAGAATTCTCTGTCTCTACATGACCGAATGTATGTGGGACTTGGAGAGCAGAAGAAAGGTCTTTCCGGTGCATGAGGTCCTAGTAGATACCATTAAAAAGGAATGGCGGGACCTTTCTTTTCTAGAGCCTTATAGCGCAGATTCTCTTTTTCAGAAGATGAAGCTAATGTTTGGAACAAGTCACCTAGACTGGATGCAGCCTTCTCTCTGGTGTCCAGAAAAACAGACTTGGCTTTTGAAGATATGGGGGTGCTCGCAGACCCAATTGACAAGCAGATGGGTTCTCTACTTAAAAAATACTGGGATTCATCTCTAGGCAACCTCAAGCCTGCCATGGCTGTCACAGTAGTGGCCCGTAATATGGAGCACTGGTTGACACATATAAAAGCTCATATTGAAGCTGGGACTGCTAAGGAGAAGATTTTCTCCTCCTTTCCAATGCTCTTGAAGGGGATCGCATACATTGCAGACGCCTCAGCAGAGTCGGTCCGCATGTCTGCTAGATCTTCAGCCTTGGCCAACTCAGCCAGGAGAGCTCTTTGGTTAAAGACCTGGCAGGGGGACAATGCTTCAAAAATCAAGCTTTGCGGAGTCCCTTTTACGGGGGACTTGCTGTTCGGTCCGGATCTGGAGGCGGTTCTTGATCGAACTGCCGATAAAAAGAAGGCCTTCCCCTTGAAGAAAAAATTGGGGGAACAGCCTAAAAAGAAGATTCGCTCACAAAGAGTTTAATTTTCCAAGAGCAGAGTCTCAGAAAAAAGTCTGGACCAACAAGGGCAGAGGGCGCGGTGGAGCGATTTTTCGCCCTCCTGAACAGCCCCGAAAACCCCAATGACAGGTTAACCCCTTTGGGAGGAAGACTGGGGGCCTTCCTCCCACAGTGGGAGTCAAGTTACCTCCAATCAGTTTATTCTAGGGATCGTAAGGAGGGGGTACAGATTGGAATTCTCAAGTCCCCCCCCACACAGGCTGCTGGTTACGGACTTGCCAGAGTGTGCGGAGAAGGCAGCGGCATTACTAGCCTCACTAGAGGATCTAGAACGGCAGGATGTAATAACACGTGTCCCATCCGGAGAAATGGGCAGGGGTTTCTATCCCCACATCTTTGTGGTTCGGAAGCCTTCAGGGAAATTCAGGCTCATCCTGAACTTGAAACCCCTGAACCTATCAATCTCCTACAAGAAGTTTCGGATGGGTTCCATTTTTTCTGTAAAAACACTACTTCCCCCGAATTGCTACATGGCGTCCATAGATCTAAGGGACACCTATCTGCACATTCTGATCGCAGAGGACATTCAGAAATTCCTCAGACTCGCAGTAAGGTCTGGGGAGGAAGTAGTGTATCTTCAGTTCCAAGCCCTCCCCTTTGGGCTCTCCTCTTCGCCCCGGATATTCACCAAAGTTTTGATGGAGGTTCTGGCTTTTATGCGCCTTCGGGGAATTTCAGTAATCGCATACCTGGACAACCTGCTCCTTTTTGCTTCCTCCCCAGGAACAGCTGGTCCAGGATTTGATGGTAGCAAGGGGTATACTGGAACATCTGGGATGGCTCCTAAATTTGGAGAAATCCAACCTTGTTCCATCCCAGAGGATTATATTCCTAGGTTACATCCTGGACTCAACCCAATGGAGAGTTTTCCTTCCCGAAGAAAAAATTGGCAAAATAGCCCGAGCCTTGGCAGTTCTGCAGGGCAATCATCGAATCACCATAAGAAGGGCCATGTCAGCCTTGGGTTTACTGACAGCTGCCCTCCCAGCAGTAAGGTGGGCAGGATTGCACTTCCGCCCTTTACAGTGGTTCATTCTGAAAGTTTGGGACCGCACTCAGAGGTCCCTGGACTCGGCAGTCTTCATTCCTGTACGGGTGAATAGATCCCTGTGGTGGTGGAGAAAGGCAGCAAACCTATCGCAGGGTCTGGAGTGGGTACTGCCTGTGTCCAAAATTGTGACAACAGACGCCAGCGGCACAGGTTGGGGCGCACACCTGGGGGCGAGTCTGGCGCAAGGTTCCTGGGAAGTCGAGGACGCAGTGCAGTCCTCGAACTGGAGACAACTGAGGGCCATTTTTCTGGCTCTCAGAGCCTTCCAACAGGAGCTCCGGGGACATCATGTTCAGATCCGCTCAGACAATTCCTCAGCAGTCGGTTACGTAAACCGACAGGGGGGCACCAGAAGCGGTTCCCTTTGGGGTCTGACGGAAACAATTTTCAGTTGGGCCAAGGTCACGGTGCTATCACTATCAGCAGTTCACCTAAAGGGGGAATTAAACCAGAAAGCAGACTTTCTCAGCCGGAGGAAGTTGAAGGAAAGCGATTGGGTCCTCAGTCAAGTCATCTACAAGAGGATTATCCAGAAGTGGGGAGTCCCATGTGTGGACCTTTTCGCTTCAGGAGAGAACACAAAAGATCCCCTCTTCTTCTCCCTGAACCGGTAGGACGGGGCGATAGGGGTGGACGCTCTGTCTCAGAGCTGGCATTTTTGCAAATGCTATGCCTTCCCCCCTCCTGTTCTGTTGCCTGCAGTGTTGAGAAAATACCAATTAGAGGACACGACCCTGATCTTGATGGCGCCACACTGGCCCAGGAGGTCATGGTTCTCGATCCTAAAGAAGCTGGCGGTGGAACCACCCTAGATATTGCTGGTCAGGGAACATCTACTCTATCAAGGCCCAATCTGCTGCCCTCAGGTGGAGAGGTGGAATCTGGCTGCCTGGCTACTGAAGAGGACATGCTGAGAAGTAAGGGGTTTTCCGAAGGATTGGTAACAACTCTTCTAAATTCTAGGAAAGAAGAAACGCGCAAGATCTATTTGAAGGTCTGGAAGAAATTCGATTTTTGGTGCGCAGAGAGCTCCTTTAGTGTTCGCAGTCCAGTAGCAGTGCTGGAGTTCCTACAGAGTGGGGCAGATAAAGGTTTGGCAGTTAGTACCCTTAAGAGTCAGGTGTCGGCTTTAAGTGTATTCCTTTAACAACAGCTAGCAGTAAATCCTTGGATATCCAGGTTCTTTAGAGCTTTAAAAAGGCAGAGACCAGTCAGCTCTCGCCCCTTTCCGGTATGGGATCTGTCCTTAGTGTTGCAGGCATTTACAGAGGGTCCTTTTGAACCTATTGTGTCTTGTACGGTGAAGTTTTTAACCCTCAAGACGGTTTTCTTAGTAGCCATCACTACTGCAAGGAGGGTTGGTGAGCTCTCTAGGAGGGCACCTTACTTTCAAGTTTTTCCGGATAGGATTATTTTTAAAACCGATCCAGCCATTTTTCCAAAGGTAGTTTCATAGAAGCCAGGAAATTTGTTTACCCACTTTTTGTTCAAATCCTGTGAAGGAACAGGAGCAGGTCTTCCACAAGTTAGATGTCAGAAGATGTGCATTAAAGTACCTGGAGGTTACGGAGCAGTTTAAGAAATCCGACTCCTTTTTTATTTCTTTTTTAGGGGCAAGGATGGGTTCTAGAGACACACTCTAGCCAGATGGCTAAGATTGGCTATCAGTCAGGCCTATATAGCGAAAGGGGTGGAAGTTCCGGAAGGTATTAGGGCTCATTCCACTAGGGCTATGGCAACGTCACAAGCAGAGTGGGCTGGTGCTACACCCGATCAAATCTGCAGAGCAGCAACGTGGTCAAGTTGTAAGACTTTCGTTAAGCACTAAAGACTGGACTTATTGTCTGCCCAGGACCAGGCCTTTGGGCGTAAGGTTCTACAGGCAGTAGTCCCACCCTAGGGTAAGTGCTCGCTTATCCTCTCAAGTGTGCTGTCCTGAAAGAGGGAAAATCAAAGTTACTTACTGGTAACGTTTTTTCCAAGAGTCTTTCAGGACAGCACCGATACCCACCCAAAATATTGTCTTGCCACTAGGACGTGAGAACATCAGGAATATGAAGGTTGTTATGATGTGTTCTTATGTCTCCCTAGACTGCCCGGAGGTTCTCGTGCAAAAACTGATGGGCTGGAGGGAAGGGGCGACTTAAAAGTCTGGTGGAGGCAGTGTTTCCTAAGAGGGGAGGAGCTGAGGTCTCAAGTGTGCTGTCCTGAAAGACTCTTGTAAAAAACGTAACCAGTAAGTAACTTCGATTTTTTTTTTTTTAATCATGATATTTGCACAGTGGTTTATCAAACGCAAATTTTCAGGAAGAAAATGCTTTTGAAAAATACACAATGTTACTTCGAGTAAATAGATACCTAATATGTCACACTTTAAAATTGTGGAATGGAAACAAACTATGGTACATTAAATGATCCATAGGATGTGCTTTAAAAGCCTTTACAGGTTACCAGTTTAGAGTTACACTGGAGGTCTGGCATTAGAATTATTGCTCTCACTCTGACCTTTGTGGCGATGGCTCACTGTTTTACCTATGGTGTGTGATTTATGTGCGTGTTCACATTTGCGCATGGGGGGGTGGGCTTTAAAAACTTTATTTACATTTATTTTATATATATATATATATATATATATATATATATATATATATATATATATATATTTTACAGTTTTTATGATCAGATGCTTGCCTAGCCAGTAACAGCTAGTAAACAACAACCCAAAGTTGAACTGACTAAATCCTTGATGCTTTCAGCCTTATTTGTGACACAGTAGGTGAAGAAACAGATGTTCCTTCTCCTCTATTTGTCTATCTGCAGCTGGCTCATACGCAGTTGGGAAGTGGTTAATATTACCAAAACGTGGCTGTGTGGGGCTCCACCGGCCATGTCATTTATTTACAGAGTTCTGTGAATATGAATCTAAAAGTACCAACCGCCTTTGTGGCTGTCGCCTTGTAGTTCTCAAGGAACTACCACAGCACTGATGAGTGCTGTGGTAGTTCATTGATTATTCCTGTCAGTGTGAAACTGCTTGCTCATACAGGCTGACAGCTTACACTGACGGTCTGCACGAGACCTACATGGCACCAGCGATCTTCTGATTGCTGATTCAATGCTTTTCAGGCTCCTAAAAAAAAAATGCACATTTTTTTACCTGCAAAAAAAAAATATGCATTTATAATTAGTTTATTAATTTTTTTTCTCCAAAAAGATACTTTAGCTTCTTTGCCGTGTTTTTCAAGTGTAGGATGCGAATTGTGAAACATGCACTAAAACGCACATATGCTTGATGCACTACATAGTGTGATTGCTGTGGTTCAACAAGGAAGAAGGCTTTAGAGCAGGGATATGCAATTAGCGGACCTCCAGCTGTTGCAAAACTTCAAGTTCCATCATGCCTCTGCCTCTGGGTGTCATGCTTGTAGCTGTCAGTCTTGCTATGCCTCATGGGACTTGTAGTTTTGCAACAGCTGGAGATGCGCTAATTGCATATCCCTTCTTTAGAGTTTCTGTGGGAGCAGCGCTGTAAATAAGGTGAGTATCGGTTACACCTGTACGCTGTACTAGTGTTTACGATTAGGGTTGCACCGATACCGAGTATTTGCACAAGTATCGGTACTCGTGCTAATGCACCGATACTTTCAGGGTCGGTTCTTTGAGCTGTCAGTCGGGATGAACAGATGTTCCTCTTTTTAACCCCTTATTAACCCGTAATTTACTCTAATCAGCCTTAATTAAGGCCTGATTCACACCTATGCATTTTTAGTGCTTTTTGCATTTTGCAGATTTGCACTACAGAACGTGTTCTATAGGAAACCATGGTAAATGGACTGTGGTGCAAATCTGCAAAATGCAAAAAGCACTAAAACTGCACAGGTGTGAATCCAGCCTAACTCCCTATTCTACTCAATTTAATTATTATTTTCCTGCTTTTTTTTTTTTTTTTTATATAAACGATAAACAATTAAAACTTTTTTTTGTTTGCTTTGTTAGTGAATATTTTTACACATATATTTACGCATTTCATATAAAAAAAGCAGAATGAAAAAACAAAACCAATTTATTTAATTTTGTAAATGACTTTTCAATGCTTTGTACCATTGCTGGCAGCTGAAGTTGAAACAAAACAGTTGCGGTAGGTATCAGTAATTGGTATCGGTGAGTACTAAAAAAAAAGTATCGGTACTCATACTCGTAAAAAAAATGGTATCGGTGCATCCCTATTTACGATAGAACCACCATATACATGAGCACAGTAGCGCACAGCCATTCATGTCAATGACAAGCTGTACGCTGCCTGGGCAGAGGAAATGAACTGAACAGGGCTCAGCCAGCCTGTGTGCAAGAGCTCTAAGGATTCTTCACTTCAACTACAACGGTTTGGTAGTAGCTTGCAATGTTTGTGCAAGTAAGGGCTGGGCACATGCTTGGGCACATGCTTGGGCACATGCCTTATAAAACAGCTGGTAAATGTGGTTTTATTATTTTTATGTTTGATAATAAACAGTCTTTTATTATATAGCTTGTTTTACTAGCCTGTAGAGAAATTCTTTTGAGCTGCCATAAGAAGCTGTCAGGAGGGTAATGAAATATGTAACATTAGTTCAGAAACAATGTGATCTAAAATGCTTTTTCACATTTTTTAATGTTAGTTTTATTAGTGAGACATTTATTTTTACTTAACGCAGTATTAACCCCCAAAAATATATTACATCAAAGTTTACCAATTCTTATATGTGATGGCTGCATTTGTTTCCTTTTACAGTGTTGTGTTTTTTTGTTTTGTTTTTTCCTTTATTATCACCTGATGATCAGGCAAGTCTAAGGCCTTTTCAGACGAACGATCCGTTCAGGTCCGCCTGTCAGTTTTTTAGGCGGGCCTGAACGGACCCTCCATAGACCTCTATGGAGCGTCGGATGTCAGCGGTGACATCCGACCCGATCCGATCCAAAAAAGTGTAACGGAGGAAAAAACTTTTTTCCATCCGTTATCGGATCGGGTGACGACGGACTCTGCGGCCCGTCGTCATCCGATCCCCCATTGGGGAGAGCGGCGCTCTGACAGGTCCGTCGCTGAGCAGTGACGGACCTGTCATCTGCCTGCTCAGCGGGGATCCACGGAGCGATCCCCGCTGAGCAAGCGGATGTTCACGGGGTGGATCATCAAGGTTCCATCCCGTGTGAAAGAGCCCTAACACTTTTAAAGTTCCTTTAGCCTAGATTCACACTGAATGCGGGTTAGAAATCGTGCAAGTTCAGCTGAACTCGCAAGATTTCAAACCAGCAATGCAGTCTGACTTCGGGGGGCGATTTGACAGACATCTGTGTGGGTTCATGCATAGATGTCTATTCAAATTGCCCCCGAAGCTGCCAAAAGTAGTACAGGAACTGCTTTTGGGAATCGGTGCGGGGCCGCACCAATTCGGACAATGCTATTTCCGGCAATAGCTGCCGATTTGGCATGCCTGCAAGGTAAAGCCATTATGTGAAACTTACCTGAAAACGAAGCATTCCAGCAATGTGATGTTATCGCTGGAGGCTGCTTCCATCTTCTTCTGTCTTCCTTCCGGGTCCGCAGACTCCGGCAAAAAAATATATAAAAAAACAAATTTCTTCCTCAGTATAGGCCAATATGTATTCTACATATTTTTTGGTTAAAAAAAAATCCCAATAAGCGTATATTGATTGGTTTGCACAAAAGTTATCACGTCTACAAAATAGGGGATAGATTTATGGCATTTTTATTATATATATTTTTTTTTTATTAGTAATGGCGGTGATCTGCGATTTTTATCGTGACTGCGACATTGCGGCGGACAGATCGGACACTTTTGACACTATTTTGGGACCATTGACATTTATACAGCGATCAGTGCTATAAAAATGCACTGATTACTGTGTAAATGTCATTGGCAGGGAAGGGGTTAAAAACTAGGGGGCGATCAAGGGGTTAAGTGTGTTCCCTTAACGTGTTCTAACTGTAGGGGGGATGGGCTCACTAGAACATGACAGAGATCACTGCTCCCGATCACTGGGACCAGTAGATCCCTGTCATGTTGCTAGGCAGAACAGGGAAATGCCTTGTTTACATAGGCATCTATCCGTGCCACAATCGCGGGCCACCAGTGGACATCAGGATGGAGTGACGTATGGGTACGTCGCTTTGCAAACCCGTGCCACTTTGGCAGGGATGCTTGTATTGGTACTAAAAAATGAAGATAAGTGCAAATAAACAATTAAAGTGACTGTGCAACACTATGATGGCCAATGACTGGTACCTAAAACATGGGAAAAAAATTTGAGATATAGAAAAATTGTTTAAAGCAATAATGAATCACAATGTCTATCAGACTGAATCTAAAAAAGACGTGAGTGAGTCCAAACAGGTAAAGGTGAATTCAAGTGAAAAACAGTTCATGAACGGTGGAAGATAGATGTTCTGCCTCCTATGAAGGAGAGCCACCATGGAAAGATTTGGCTATGCCCCTTGGAAAAGGAAACCACTATGGAAAGAATTCCCCATCCAATGTGCTGTTGCTGAAAAGTTAAGGATTTTACGCTATGTGGTGTTCTCTTCCTTTTATGATGATTCTGGTTGGGGGAGCCCAAGACTTCTGGATGCTGGATCCGTGCTGCTGTGCATCCTGTATGCTGGTTCCTGTGAAGTCCAAGTCTCCAGTTTTCTTCGCTTGTCTGGCTCCTTGCTGCTGGCAGAAGGCCCATACCATTTGGTAAGAGTACCCTATCATCCTGTCTAGTGGTGGCTGCACATTGGATGGTGAATTCTTCCCATGGTGGTTTCCTTTTCCAAGGGGCATAGCAAATTCTTTCCATGGTGGCTCACCTCCATAGAGAGAGAACATCTATCTTCCATCGTTCATGAACTATTGTTCACTTGAAGCCACCTTTAACTGTTTGGACTCGATCACATCTTTTTTACATTCAGTCTGATGTACATTGTGATTCATTATTGCTTTGTACAACTTTTTTATACCACTATTATTTTACCCACGTTTTAGGTGCCAGTCATTGGCCTTCATTATAGTGTTGCACAGTCACTTTAATTGTTTGCTTATTTGCACTTATCTTCATTTTTTAGCCCTCCACTTTATCCCTCATTCACATTGCACAATTTGTCTAATTGTAGTGCTAGCAGCTTGCAAATTTCGATTGGTGGCGCAGTAGTTTTTATAATTTACATTCTAGGTTAGACTAAAACCCTGCGCTCCTTTCGGATACCTGTATAATCACTCCCTGGTGCACTAAATGATCTAGTGTCTGAAACAATACGTTTCTCTTTGGAGGACCTGAGGGAACGCTGGCTCCTAGGAACCCTTTAAAGGGGGAGCCCCCTCTCAATTCCAGCTTGTAATCGCGGGATACTGTCGAGGTGACCCACTCGTCCTGAACCACTGTTCTCCAAAAAGTGCAATAGCCTTCCCCCCACCCAATAGAGTGGAGGCATCACCTCAAAAGGAGGGCTTGGTGCCGGGTTTAGAAGAATTTTGGACCCAGGGTTTCTTCTGGCCCTGGCCCTGTGGCTTTCCCCTGGTTCCAGTGCCCTGTTGGCGGCGGAACTGCCTTGGAGCTGAGACATTTGAGGAAGTGGTCCCTGAGGTTTTAAACGAGGGACGTCTGGTCCTTCTCTTCACAGGAAGTAGAGAGCACTTCTTTCATTTCGGAAATCTTTTGGATATATTTGTCCAAGTCATCACCAAACAAACCTACTCAGTGGAAGGGGAACACTGCCAATAACTTCTTACAAGGAAGTTTAGCTGACCAGTTCTTAAGCCATAGAAGTATGCGCATGTGTACAGACAGGAGAACCAAACGAGAGACTTGCTGTATCGAGTCCTTTAAGGCATCTACAGCAAAACACAGTGCTTGAGATATATCTGCTCTGCTTTCAGTAGGATCCTCCTCTTGGTTAGGACTGTCAGACTCTAATTGCTGCGACATCTGGCTGAACTGGCCAAAGAAAAGGAAGCCTTAATGACTCCAATTTCTTGTCAACAGGGTACTTCAAGCCCTTTGCGTTATCCACTGGACAAGTTACATTCTTGTTTAAGAAAGAGACTGCGGCATCTATGGCTGGCATGCTCCACTTCCTAACAACTTATTCCTTTATGGATTATAAAAGGGAATCCCTCTTAGGAGGACCGAAAATCCTGTCAGGATGTTCCCAATCAGCATACACCCTGTTCCAACAGTGGGTGCAGGGGAAAAGCCTGTACGGCCTTAAGAGGCCTCAGGGACCCCAAAGAGGACCAGGGGGGCTCAGAAACTTCTGCGGGAGGTAACTTAAAGGCATAATGAACCATCTCGGTAAGAGTGGATTGAAAGCCTCTGCGACTGAGAGGCAGATACCAACTAGACATCTTCTGGCCCAGATTGCTCAGAAGAAGACTCATCTGCCAGACCCTCCACAGAATCCATGACATTTAGCTCTTCCCCATCATCAACCAATTCCTGCTCCAAGTTAGGATCAGGGGAGGGGGATCTGTCACGCTTCTTGCCACCCTGCGAGATAGAGGCAATCATGCCAGCAATCCTGTCCTCTAACCCAACTAGAGCTGAGGACAGATCATTCCTGGTGATAAAGGCTGAAGCAGCAGCGTTGACAGTAGGCACAATGCCTGACAGGTGCAGCACCTCTGATTGCCCGGAAGCCTCTGCTCTTTCAGGGGATACAACACAACACTAGGGTTTTGACTAGGCTCCTCAGGAGCTACTGACGACACAGATGTGCCCCTCCCTGTACTGTTAGTCCTGCTCCTTTTTTTTTGAAGACATTGCAAGCCACAAAAAGGGAGTACCTGGGTTTAGTATTTACACACCCCAGAAGGGAGACCCTTTAATAGGGCTCACCAAGTCCCTATGCAACAATCCTGCTAATCACCTTAGCCTGCCAACCAACAACTGGTGACTCATGTGACCCGGGTAAGGAGAAATTAACTGCTAAAAATGACTGGTTCGGAGCCTACTCTGTGTCCCACAGCTGTCGCCTGGAAGCAGCGCATGTCTGCCATACTCAGCTTATAAAAGCAGGCTGTGTGGCGGGACACGCATGGTCCTGGCAAATGGGCATGGCTGTATTCGCATATGACACAAATCTTTGCATGCCAAGATTGGGCTACGGCACATGCGTGGCTCCGTGCGCACACAACGCCTGTGGTGAAGCCACGTGCAACATGGCCTCCAAACAGGTATGAACACTCGTGCACTTTGGCGAACGCACGTGCGCCATGGCGAACCAAGATGTGCAATGGTGCACCTTCGTGCGCGGACCAGCTATAAGAAAAAACAGCCAAGACAACAAGAAAAAAAATGTACTCTTTGCAAGCACCCACAGCTAGCCCAAAACTCTTCCCCCCCCTGTGGTCACTACACACAGGTTTCCAGCCTCTAGCTAACTTGGCTGATTGTTACAATCACTGGGGCACCCCGCAATAAGTAAATAAGGGGGTTTCACTTACCCGTCCAGGCACAGGGCAGCCTTAGAAACTAAGAGCCCAATCTTCACCCATCATGGCGGATTTTGTCACTTGGGGACCTTCAAGGACTGGGTACCCTTTCAGTTTTAGGGTCCACTCCCTTGGACCTGTACTGCACACTGTAGGAATTGCCTTAGATCTGTGGTGTCCAAGATTCCACTATGCAGGTCCAGCGCCCAGAGGTCGCATTACAGGCAAAACCTCACAGGATCCTTGACGTCTTCTTTGCGAAGCTTGAGTACCATTTTTTTTTTTCACCATTAGAAACAGGTTTATTAAACAAATTAAAAATAAAAAACAAAAAGGCAGACATTTGAGCAGTTACATAACCTGGAACAAAAAAAAAAAATTATACAAAAACAGTTATCGCCATTTTTGAAAGGCATTTCCTCGTCCCAGTCCACATCCTCTTCGTCCTGCAGCCACTTGAGCTTTGAGAATAGTAGCTTTCCCCCTTCCAGCACCTGAACCCTGATTTTTATTTAACATTGGGGCATTTTTTTAACATGTCTGGAAGTATCAGGAAACGGATTTTACAACTCGCCTGTATTTGTTTCACAGGTCACAATATGCCCTTCTGCTTCATGAAGAACCTTGATGGGAACACCGATAGACATCTTGGCTGTAGAGGCTTGAAATTTCCTGGCGTGGCTTCTGCTCTACCCGGGGAACCATTTATTTAAGCATATAAGCTTTTTTTCAAATGGATCCGATTGGTCAATCCCATATAACCCAGTAGGTAATCAATAATAGCCTAACTCTGTGTCCTGTGATGTGTGAAAGAAATCTCAATCAGCCCTGTCTAGTTCTCTTCTGTAGATTAGGGCTATGCGCTGCTGTTTGGGTGCAGCACATTTAGGTGTGTCTGTGTGTTTTACATACGTTTAGGTGCGCTCCCATTGACTTCTATTGGTCCATGTGTTTTCTGAAAGTGCTTTTAAGATGGGACATGCAGGACTTTGATGCGTTTTCAGGAAAACGCACGGTTTATTAGAAGTAAATGGGAGTGCATCAAAAACCACATGTAAAGCGTACATAAATCATGCTGCCTCCAACCTGCAGTGCACTGGTGTGAACCGGCTCTTAGAACACCTAACCCATATGTTTTTTGAGACAAAGAGAGGGGTAGGTACCCTGTAGTCTAGTTCAGAAACTAGTTGCTTAGGGTGACCCACGCTGCTCCTCCTGAGATGCAGTAGACTAAGCGTTGTCACCACAGGACAGGAAGTGTGTTAGGCTGGGGTCAGACTTAATTCGGATGCGGCTCACAGCAGGGTCTCTGTTCTCCATTTCAGGGACGAATCGGGCCCAAATTTTTGCCTGAATTCGGACCTGAAAATGGAGGCAAAGACGCACAAGACTCCTGTGCAATTCACTCCGTGGCCACCCCAGAAATGTGTGAGCCGGCTCCATTCAGAGCTGGTCATAGTCTCCTATCATGTAAATTGGATGCATCATGCGAATTGGATGCGGAGAAACCCACATCCAATTCACATAAGTGTGAACTCAGCCTTACTGGGCAGAATTATCAGGTATTGTTAAAAGAAAAAACCCTGGAAATAAAGAAAACTGCATATAAAATATATTACATTTGTGTTCGTGGTATTAACTATAATTTAACTTATGGAACATTCTGGTTTTGTCAGATTAGATCATTATTGTGCCTACAAGAACAATCAAATTAAGGCCAAAACTTCCTTTACATAGCTTTTGTGGTAAAGGTATTCTTTCTTTCACTCATACAAGCTTGATCCTGACCCATGCTGCCTGTTTCTATAGCCAAATACAATGTGACTTTGCCCCGCCCCCACTCCCTCATCACAGAAGTTGATTGACAGCAGCGAGAGCCAATGGCTCCCACTGCTATCAATCTGCCCTGTGAGGAGGGAGAAAGAGGAAAGAGTCGCTGCTCTTGCACACAGCGCTGGATCAAGATTGGGCTCAGGTAAGTGTAAGGAGGGCTGGGGGGGTTTTCCTGTGGCAGAGAAGTTTTTTTTTTTTTCACCGTAATGCATTAAAGTGAATGTAAACCCACACATATACCCAGGGAAGTGAACAGCCTCAGATGATACACAGAGATGAAACAAATCTCCCTGTATAAGCTTTACATGTACAGTATATCTGCTGTTTTCAGTGTTTTATATTCTTTAGAAAATGCAGATTGTGGTAGGAGATTTTCTCTTCCTGTTCAACACTGCAGTGATGTCCGGGCATACAGCCAAGACATCTGATTGGAGCAAAGGCACACACCCCCTCTCCATATAGGCAGAGACTTGAAGAGCTGTTTTTTGAATATTTCAGGTCTCTGCTAATCTATTTATAGCAACCTCCCATAACACAAAATTCACGCTGCTTTTATCTCAGTCGACAGAGAACTTGTCAGAAGTTATCATGCTGATAACAGCAGAACGGAGCAGGAGACAGCTACAGGACTTAGGGATTTGAAGAGAGATAAGAAAACACTGCAGATATATGTGCCCAGCTCAAATTTCATGAATCGGGGTTAAATCCACTTTAACCACTTCCCACCCGGCCTATAAGCACATTGACGGCTGGGCGGTGGTTCGGTTATCCTGGCTGGACATCTTTAAGGATAACTGCCGGCGCGCTCGTGGCGCGGCATATCAGTCTGACACACCACAACACTGATTTCGGTAAAGAGCCTCTGACAAAGGCTCTTTACCACGTGATCACCTGTTTATTGGCTTTTCCTCACTCGCGGCTGACAGATGTGAGTAGAGGAGAGCAGATCGGTGGCTCTTCTGACAGGGGGATCTGCGCTGATGGTTTATCAGCGCAGCCCCCCTGCGGATGCCCACACTGGACCACCAGGGATGGCCAGCACACATGGATGACCGAGTATGCCCCCCATGGCCACCAGGGATGCCACACAGTGCCCTTAAAGATGTCAATCAGTGCCCAGAAATGGTGCCAGTCAGTGCCCACTACAAATTCCTGCCAGATGTCTCCTCATCAGTGATGCCCAGCAGTGCCACCCATCAGTGCCCACCTATCAGTGTCACCCATAAGTACCCAACATTGCAGCCTTTCAGTGCCCATCAGTGCTACATACCAGTGCCACCTCATCAGTGCCTGTCAGTGAAGGAGAAAACTTACTTATTTATAACATTTTATAACAGAAAGAAAAACAAATATATTTATAACAAAGAAAAACTTTTTTTTTTCTCAAATTTTCGGTATTTTTTTGTTTGTTGCGCAAAAACTAAAAACCCCAATAGTGATCAAACACCACCAAAAGAAAGCTCTGCTTGTGGGAACAAAAGGCAAAAAAATTTGTTTGGGTACAGTGTTGCATGACTGCGCAATTGTCATTCAAAGTGCGACAGTGCTGAAAGCTAAAAATTGGCCTGGGCAGGAAGGGGTGAAAGTGCCTGGTATTGAAGTGGTTAAGGTAAGGCTCCATTCACATATGCTGCGGCTCACAGCATTGGGTCCGGTGTGCCCCTGTTCACCAATTCAGGTGCGAATCAGGTCCAAATTTTTTCCTGAATTCACACCTGAATCGGACCAGAAGACGCACAGGACCCTTCTTCAATGTGGACCACGACTGCCCCGGAGCTGTGTGAATCGGCTCCATTGAGAGTTGGTCACACTCTTCTGTCATTCCAATTGGATGTGGGGACACCCACATCCAATGCCACATTTGACACCTTTCAGGAGGGGGTAGGGGGTACCTGTTTTTGACAGGTACCTGTCCCCACTTTTGAGAGAGCTCGCCACGGCGAGATCACTCAGAAGTTCAGCCCCCTCCTCCTTTCCCCGCCGCCGGGCCATTCAGAAAGCGCAGCACGCTTTGTACATGCGTGGTATGGATCGTCTTGTGAAGCCGAAAGGCTTCACTGACGGTTTACCTCTCCACGAATGGGGGTGGCAACACCCGAGAGCTGATGGAAACATCGGCTGGGGTGACGATATCGCTGGTTTCCAGTACAGGTAAGTGGCCTAATATTAAATGTCAGAAACTACAGAATGTGTAGCTGCTAAATTTTAGTTTTTTGCGGGGGGGGGGGGGGGGGGGTGGTTACAGTCTGTGACACATCAGGGTGCTTGACTAATAGTATATAATATAATATTAATAATATAATAATAATAGAGTATCTAATTCTAAATCAACCGTTACATCAGGAATATTATGTGCTTTCTCATGTCATTGCATGCAGTTTGCTCAGCAAAGCTTCCACCCAAATTTACCCTGTGCATTTACATGGTAGAGGCGTTGCATGTTACCTTAGGGGCAAGGACTGTTGGGAATGCTTCTTAGCACATATTAAATCATTATTATTTATGTTATGAATTGGCACCTAAACATAAATGAGTTGCAAATATTACATGATGGTGTATTTTTTATATTTTGCTTCATAGCTCATTCTTAGATGGGCAAATGCACCACAAATGGGGGAAGTTATTACCATTTAGAAATACTGGAAACAGAACGACATTATGTAGTTTTAGTCTGGATGAAAATGGCAGCAGCATTGTGCATCTGCACTGCAGAGGATTTTATGTCTGTTGCCCTTAGCTGAATGCAGTATCAGCCTGGATCCTGCAGAGGTCAACAGTGCTCAACCTTCATGCTTTAGAAAGCCTTGATTCAGTCCCTGAAAGGTAACTTCTGAAAGATATCACCAAATTAGGAAGATGAGAACCTCTGTCTAAATTCCTGAGGCTGTGCCAAGTCCTAGGAGATTTACAAAGGCCACATTACACTGCAGCACTAAACTGTTAACCCTTGTTTATAATGTACTTGCTGACTGATATTTAATGAACCAAAATGCATATTACACTAACAGGTTTAAATCATAAGAAAAATGACAGCCGTACCATAGTAACCAGAATCTATATGGAGCCGCATTAGCATGACTAATTCAAAAACATTTTGGATTTTTTTTTTTAACTTCACTTTAATCAGTTTAGTCTACATCAGGGATATGCAATTAGTGGACCTCCAGCTGTTGCAGCACTACAAGTTCCATGAGGCATAGCAAGATTCTGACAGTCACAAGCAAGACGCCCAGAGGCAGAGCATGATGGGACTTGTAGTTTTGCAACAGCTGGAGGTCCGCTAATTGCTTGTCCCTGGTCTATATTATGTTGAGGAAAAATCACCTGTGTGTCCACGGCGACTTAACCACTTCAGCCCCGGAAGGATTTACCCCTTTCCTGACCAGAGCACTTTTTTTTTTTTTTTTTTAATTTTTTATTTATATTAGAAAACCGGTTCACCGGGACATACAGTAGAAACATAACTGTAATCAACAGCAATACATACATCGGTATAGGAACAATATGTGTCGTATATTGACAAAAATTGAAAAACATGACTTTTCTGTTTCTGTAGTTTTTAGAGGCAATGAGGATCTTACAGTGTCGATGATCCATAGATTTTTACAGCAGCATAGTTTCTGATCACAATTCCAGCTGTTAGCTTCGACTACTGAAACCATCTGCCTCATGTTTTCTGCTAGTCATCTATCTGTCAGTGTGTCATGTATGTGGTTTTAGCATTTTAGTGTATCTTAGTCCCCGGGTTAGCGGCTCTCCAGTTATTTTATTATTTCGAGAGAAAAGAAGAAAGAAATAGTTTGTGAGGGAAAGAACAGGTTTAGTAAGATAGAGTGGGAGAAGACAGAATTAGAGAGGGAGGGGGGGTAGGGTATGAGGTAGGTGGGGGTTGTACCAATGGGGGGGGGGGGGTTGGGAATCTAAGTGGTAGTTCATGAGTCCTTGTATTCGCCTAAGTCTCTAAAGTCTTGTTCCTATCTACAGAGTGCAGTATAACCTCATCTGCCTCGAAGTGCCTGACCTTCCTCAGAGTACTTGAACATATTCCATAATTGCCAGGTTTTGGTGTACATTTCCTGTCTGTTTTGGCTCGTGAGGATTAGGTCCTCCATTTGGTTTATTTCCTCAACCTTTTGGAGCCACAGGGCTATGGTTGGTGAATGAGTGGATTTCCATAAGGTTGGGATGCATGATTTTGCCGCGTCTAGCAGGTGTCGTATCACTGACTTCTTGTAAGCCCGTGCGGGGGTGTCAGTAGCGTGTAAGAGGAAGTATGCTGGGTCATCTGGCACAACGCGATCTGTGAATTTTTGTGTTATTTGGCGGACTTCTCTCCAGAAGCTCTGGATTCCAGGGCAGGACCAGAAGATATGGAGGAGTGTGCCTTTTCCTTTTTGGCATCTCCAACAGATGTCAGATGACGAGGGGTATATTGTGTTAAGAAATGCCGGGGTTCTGTACCAGTGGCTAAGAATTTTATAGTTCGTTTCTTGGATCTTGGTACATAAGGAGGATTTATGGGTGAACTGTAGGATGTGTTGTTTTTTGCTGGTGGAGAACTGACATTTTAGTTCTTTTTCCCATTCGATAAGGCCCCGAAATTTATAATCCTCTATTGGAGTGATTAACATGCTGTAGGTTAGGGAGAGTGAGTGTGGTAAGGGCCCCGTTCCCGAACATAGATCCTCCATAGGTGCAAGGGGTTGATCGATATCAGTAGGTGGTGGCATGCTGCTGAGAAAATGATGGAGCTGTAAAGCCCTCAAAAAGTCTAGCCGAAACTGTCCCTCTGGGTCAGTCAACTCTGTGATAGTCTTCCACCTGCCGCTAATGCTGAAATGCGAGGCTTGATATAATCCCCTCTCCCTGAGTTCCCAAAACCCCCTATCGCTCACTCCTGGTTCAAACAAGGGGTTTCCTATTATGGGTTTAAGTGGTGAATTGCGAGAGAACAGGGGGGACGAGTCAATCAGATGAGCGCAGACTCGTGCCGTGTTACCTATTAACGGGTGGCGTTTGAGGTCTGTTGGGAGTGCAGTGTAACACCAAGGGATCCTGTGTATAGGGGTTGTACTTTGTGCTTGTTCGAGTTGTGTCCATAGTTTGGTGGGTGTATGTCGGCACCAGTCAATAAGCCTTCCTAAGTGTGTTGCTCTATAGTAGGTCTGGAGTTCAGGCATTGCCAGTCCTCCGTATCGTTTGGGTAACGAAAGAATTTTCCTGTGTATGCGTGATTTTTTCCCTGCCCAAAGGAATTTGATAAATATTGAACGTATTTGGGTGAAGTAGCTTGCGGGTATGTGTATTGGGATAGTCTGCAGCAAATATAGGAATTTGGGTAAAATTGTCATCTTAAGGATGCTGCAACGTCCAAACCAGGAATGGAGTCCGCCATTCCATTTATCTAGCAATAGCTGTACTTTTTTAAGCAGAGGTGGGAAGTTATATTTGAACAATTGGGAGAAGGATGGGGGTATGTATGTACCCAGGTATTTCAAAGCTGTAGTGGTCCATTTCAGATGGAAACTATTTTGTAGTTGTGTGAGTTGTGGTTGTGGAATTCCCAATCCCATCGCTTCGGACTTACTAAAGTTGATTTTCAAATTGGCTAGTTGGCCATATATGCTGAATTCTTTCATAAGGTTGGGGAGGGAGATGGTTGGGTTCGTGAGGGAGAACATCATGTCATCTGCGTATGCAGAGACTTTAAATTGTTTTTTATTTACTTCTACACCTGTGATGTCTGGGTTCAGTCTAATGTGGCATAGGAAAGGTTCCAGGGATAATGCAAAGAGCAGTGGTGAGAGGGGGCAACCCTGACGGATTCCGTTAGTAATTGGGAAAGCTTCCGAGATTACTCCGTTCGCCCTTACTCTGGCCGTAGGGTCTGAATAGATTGCGGAGATCCAGTGCATCATTTTCTCACCTAGTTCTATATGATTTAGTGTCGCAAACATGAACCTCCAGCTGACCCGGTCGAACGCTTTTTCGGCGTCAGTTCCTAGTAGAATACATGGTGATTTGGTACTGTTGGCTATATGAAGTAGGTTAAGGACTTTAATCGTGTTGTCCCTAGCCTCCCTAGTTGGGACGACCAGAGCACTTTTTACAATTCGGCACTGCGCTGCTTTAACTGGTAATTGCGTGGTCATTCAATGCTGTACCCAAACAAAATTTGCGTAATTTTTTCCCACAAATCGAGCTTTCTTTTGGTGGTATTTGATCACCTCTGCGGTTTTTAATTTTTGCAATATAAACGAAAAAAAGACCGAAAAGTTTGAAAAAAAATTATATTTTCTACTTTTTGCTATAAAAAAATACAATAACCTCAATTTTAGTCATACATTTAGGCCAAAAAGCTATCAGCCACATGTCTCGGGTAAAAAATAATCAATAAGCGTATATTTATTGGTTTGCGCAAAAGTTATAGCGTCTACAAACTAGGGTACATTTTCTGAAATGTACGCAGCTTTTAGTTTAACTACCTATCTCATTTCTTGAGGTGCTAAAATGGCAGGGCAGTACAACCCCCCCCCCCCCCCCATGACCCCATTTTGGAAAGTAGACACCCCAAGGAATTTGCTGAGATGCTTGTTGAGCACATTAAATATTTTATTTTTTGTCACGATTGAAAAATGACAAAATAAATAATTTTTTTTTTTACACAAGGTTGTCACTGAAATGATATATTGCTCAAACATGCCATGGGCATATGTGAAATTACACCCCAAAATACATTCTGCTGCCTCTACTGAGTACGGGGATACCACATGTGCAGAACTTTTTAGCAGTCTAGCCGCCTATAGGACCCCGAAAAACCAATCACCACCTTCAGGAGTTCTAAGAGCCCATTCACACAGGGGCAACACGACTTCCAGAGCGACTTTGGGAGGCAACTTTGATACGACTTGAGTATAATTCACAGCACGACTTGGGGCAACTTACAACACAACTTGAAGTCGCCTCCAGGACAGGGAACTTTACAAGTAGCCAATCAGAGCTTATCAGCTGTGTGTGAGAAGGAGGGGGCTGGCTGTTTAGTGGAGTAAATTACTTTCTGTTTCCTTTCTGCTTCCTGTAAAGTTGCCTCAGTATGAACAGTGATCAGACTTGGAGGCAACTTCCATTGAAATCAATGGGTACAAGTCGCCTTCTAGTCGGATTGAAGTAGTACAGGAACCTTTTCTGAAGTCGGAGCGACTGCAGTAGTGTACATTAAGACGGATCCATTCACTTACATTGATTTTTTCATGTAGCGCGACTTGAGGTGACTAGAGGCGACTTGAAGTCGGATCCAAAGTTTCCCCTGTGTGAATGGGCTCTAAGGGTGTACATTTTTGATTTCACTCCTCACTACCTATAACAGTTTCAGAGGCCATGAAATGCCCAGATAGCACAACACCCCCCCTCCCCCAAATGACCCCATTTTGGAAAGTAGACACCCCAAGCTATTTGCTGAGAGGCATGTTGAGTCCCTGGAATATTTAATATTTTGCCACAAGTGTCAGGAAAA
The DNA here is from genome assembly GCA_037952925.1 of Lithobates clamitans. Taxonomy (NCBI): domain Eukaryota; kingdom Metazoa; phylum Chordata; class Amphibia; order Anura; family Ranidae; genus Lithobates; species Lithobates clamitans. Next base: position 1,370,731 of record JBBGZY010000194.1, on the reverse strand, counting down.
TTACAATACATTTTTTTTTTCACAAACTTGTCACTAAATGATGTATTGCTCAAACATGCCATGGGAATATGTGAAGTTACACCACAAAATACATTCTGCTGCTTCTCCTGAGTACAGGGATACCACATGTGTGGGACTTTTTGGCAGTCTAGCCGCGTACAGGACCCCGAAAACCAATCACAAAACACCCCCAAATGACCTCATTTTGAAAAGTAAACACCCCAAGCTATTTTCTGAGAGGCATGTTGAGTATTTTGCAGATCTCGCATTTTGTCACAAAGTTAAGAAAATTGAGAGCTGCAAAATACTCACCATGCCTCTTAGCAAATACCTTGGGGTGTCTACTTTCCAAAATGGGGTCATTTGGGGGGGGTTGTGCTATCTGGACATTTCAGGGCCTCCGTAACTGTGCTAGGTAGTGAGGAGTAAAATCACAATTTCTTGTTCATACATCACGGGACACAGAGACTTGATAATTACTTAGTGGGTTAGATAGTCACCATCAGGTGATTGGACACTGGCAAGCCTAATTACATGGCGATTTCCTCCCCTATATAACCCCTCCCATATGGAGAGTACCTCAGTTTTTTCGCCAATGTCTAAAGTGGTTGGTCACGTTAGAAGATGTGCTAAGAAGAAAGCTCTGCTTGATGGTCTCTGCGGGGGCCTAGGAGCTATACAACCAGATTCATACCTCGGGCCAATATATACGCCTAAGATGGATGGTACTCGGGCTTCGTGTGTGAAGAAACAAGGTTTTGCCTGTAATGTCTCTCTTTGAAGGACTGGGCTCTGGGATCCAGTGCTTTGGCGCACAAATAAGGTTGCGCAAAAAGTTTTTCTGGCAGAGTCTTTCTGCCAGGTCCAGGGAAGAGGATCCTGTGAGTAGAAACCCAGAACCCTGAAGATTGGAACATCGCTACCCGTAAGCAGTGATACACAGAGCTGTGGGCAGTAACCATCTCAGTGGATTTGAATCTAGGCATACCTAAGACACCTACTCGGCATCAGGTTGTGCAGACTGAGCTAATGTTTATATTGTAAGACCAGGGCACAGTATTGATTGTATTTGTACTAGTACCCCTGCTTTGCAGCTTACGACTATGTCTCCTCGTAAGAGGGCTTCAGGGTGAGGTAAAAGAGGCACTAAAAAAAATCACTGCCTACTTCTAGGGGTTCTCTGGGCATGCATGCAGGATTCCATCCCCCGTGAAAGGCTGGGGGCAGCCTCACAGGATGAGTCTGTGCCCTTGTCAGGCTTTGCAGCCTCTCCCAATGTTGCAGTTCCTGTACATGTCACTGAGGCAATATGAAGGCTGCATTGGATGGTTTGGAAGGAAGGATTACTACTTTTATCACAGCTTCCTTAAAGAGTTGCAGAAAAAGGGGTAGAGCCCCTCCCTCTGCTTTAGGTCCCCTATCGGATGAGCATTCTAATGATGAAATATCCCTATCTGGGGATGGGGATCGTGAGCAGTCGGACGATTCAGGGGAAGAGGAAAAGCTCTCTTCTGCCTCTCAGGCCCTCAAAGTACAGGTGCAATACTTTACTGAGTTGGTGCGTACCACATATAGATTGCCCTCTGCTGAGGCTGCCAAATCCTCTGTTTCCTCCCTGGGATCCCGGAAATCCCCACAGGCTGCATATACCTTCCCAATTCACCCCTTATTGGAGAAGTTATTTTCTCCTCTTAAGAGGTTTTCTATGCTTTATTCACCAAAAAATGGGAGGTGCCAGCAATAGATGCGGCTATTTCTTGTATGAATAAAAGTCTAAAAATAGAGAAGACAGCCGCGCTGGATATAAACACTGATATAACATTAAATGAGCAAAATCCTTCAAATCAAGAACAAACAGGTGTGTGAAGGATATAAAATTGCACTTACATTTAGTAGATCATATAAAAACAGAAATTAGCCGGCCAGCTAAAAAGCGAACACCCGTCAGACGGAATCTGCAGCACGTCAGCACGCCCGACGTACGTTTCGTCACACTCTGACGTCGTCTGGGGCAGACGACGTCAGAGTGTGACGAAACGTACGTCGGGCGTGCTGACGTGCTGCAGATTCCGTCTCGGACGGGTGTTCGCTTTTTAGCTGGCCGGCTAATTTCTGTTTTTATATGATCTACTAAATGTAAGTGCAATTTTATATCTACCTTTTAATAAACCTAAGCAGGATTACACTATGTTGCCCTTTCTTTCCTTCACATACCCCCTGTGAGAACCGAGTATAACTGGAGGAGGTACCTCCTCATATGAATGTTCCCTGGGACCTGACTGACAGTATACTCATCCATAAGCTGAAGGGGTGCGGTGCCGTTTCATCAACAAAGGCCCCGACCGGGTTAAGGTCGCAAGCTTATATTAGCTTGCCTTCTGGTAAACGCACAATTTTATCAGTCTGTCACATTGGTGCGGTGAAGGTCTCATTTATCCAACTGTACTTCATTTGGCAACCGGGATTGGTATCCTATCTCTCCTCATCATTCCATTTCTTCTGTTGGGACTCATATCTGGACTGTTTTTTTTGTTTACCGATTTTGGGACTAATCTTTATATGATCAATTCCTTATCCACATATTCGATATAATTCATTAACACTTAAATAGATATTTTTCACTTCATATATTTGTTTACCTATAGGGCAACCTTAAGGTAATCACTATCACAGCGCTGCTCTTTTCTGATGAATAAAAGTCTGACCTGTCCTGTGGACAATGCTCAGGGGTTCAAGGATCCAACTGATAAGAAGATGGAAACTTTATTTAAAGCCTCCTTTTCTATGGCTGGCGCTGTGTTCCAGCCTGCGGTTGCAGCAATCGGCATGTGCCAGTTCCTCAAGGAACAAATGAAGCAGGTGCTTAACCTCCTCCCCACTGAGGAGGGTGAGGTTTATGCAGACCTTCCTAAGGCCTTATGTTTTGCGGTTGATGCCATTATCGATTCTGTTCAGCAAGCATCCCGCCTTTCCCTCCTGCTTGTACACATGTGCAGGGCCCTTTGGCTTAAGCATTGGGCAGCTGAAGCTTTGTGCAAAAGATATTTGACTGCGTTCCTGTTTTATGGGGAACGCCTCTTTGGGGATGACCTGGACAAATACATCCAGAAAATTACCGGGGGTAAAACCACAGTGTTACCGTTCAAAAGAAAGAGTAAACGTCCCACATTTAGATGTTCTCTGTCCCCAGCCCCTGGAACCTCGTCCTCCAGGCAGGGGCGACGGCCTCCCCAATCCAATACTAGGGGAAAGGTCCAAGGCCAAGCCCAAGGGCAAAAGAAGTCTTGGGGTTCAAGATCCGTTAAGCAGAACCCAAAGACCTCCCTATGAAGGGGCGCCCCCGCTCGGCCGATTGGGGGGAAGGCTGCTGCAGTTTGCATGGGCCTGACGGGAAGAGATTTAGGACAGATGGGTAACCTCCACGGTGTCTCTGGGCTACAAGCTGGAGTTCCGGGAGTTCCTGCCTTCTCGTTTCCTAAGGTCAAGAGTCTCCAAGGATCCAGAAAAAAGAAGACCCTTGTTTCTGGCCTTAGAACATCTACTATCCCAAAGGGTGATTATAGAGATGACCCCAGAGGAGCAAGGCTCAGGGTTCTACTCAAACCTCTTTACGGTTCCAAAACAAAACGGGGATCTCAGACCTATTCTAGATCTAAAAGACCTGAATCCGTTTTTAGACATTCGTTCTTTCCGCATGGAATCTATCCGCTCGGTAGTTTCCACCCTTCAGGGGGGAGAATTCTTGGCATCAATAGACATCAAAGATGCATATTTACATGTGCCAATATTTCCCGCTCACCAAAGATTCCTGAGGTTTGCGGTGGATCAGCGCCACTTCCAATTTGTGGCCCTACCTTTCGGTCTTGCTACAGCACCTCGAGTGTTCACAAAAATTCTAGCTCCACCCTTGGCATAACAGTGACAGCTTATCTGGACGATTTGCTACTTGTAGAATAGTCCGTAGCATGCTTAGACCGCAGTGTGCTCAGCACAGTAGAGTACTTACAGTACCTAGGCTGGGTCCTCAATCGAGAAAAATCTTCCTTAAAGCCCCCAAAAAGGCTGGAGTATTTGGGCATGGTCATATACAGAGCCCAAAGCAGAGTATTTTTACCCGGGTCAAAGGCCAAATCCATAAAAGAAATTAAGAAAAGAATCCCCGTTAGAACTGTACCAAAACACAGGGTGACAACTGTAGGTACTCTTAGATATAGTGTACCAACGTCCCTGTAATCTGCATACAAAATGTGGGAATAGAGTTGGACTTTGAGGGCACACAGGTAATTAGACTATAAAAAGTAAAAAAGGCAAAGGCCTTGAGTGAAACTGAGCATAAGGGACAGTCTCGAAAGAGGCCACCATCTTCCCTAATAGTCTCATACATAGCCGAATGGAGGGATTCTTCCTTGGTATGACTACCCGGACCAAATCTTTTATGGATTAAAATAGGCTGGGGAGTGGTTCTGAAAGAAGTTTCCACAAAGGGGAGATGGTCCAGAGCCGAAAGGCTCTTGCCCATCAACATTCTGGAGATTTGGGCAATTTGTCTAGCCCTCAAGGTCTGGACTTGCAGGTTGCAGGGTTGTCCTCTCTGGATACAGTCCGACAATGCTACAGCTGTGGCATATTTCAATCACCAAGGGGGCACCAGGAGTCTGGATGCCCAAAAAGAGGTGAATCACATTTTTTCATGGGCAGAGAGACATGTTCTTTGCCTGTCTGCGGTCTTCATCCCAGTGGTAAAAAATTGGCAGGTCGCCAGCAGCTGTGACCAGGAGAATGGTCTCTACACCCCAACATTTTTCAGGCCATATGTTGAAAATGGGGTGCCCCGGATGTGGACCTGTTGGCCTCCAGGTTCAACAAGAAACTGGACAACTTTGTGTCAAAAACAAAATATCCGCTAGCACAAGGGTCAGATGCCTTAACGATTCCATGGGATCAATACTCTCTGATCTATGCGTTCCCTCCAGTTCCGCTTCCCCCACGATTCCTTCAGAGGGTCAAAAGGGAAGGAAAGGCGATAATTCTGGTGGCTCCGGCTTGGTCCAGGTGACCTTGGTATGCAGAGATCATAAAGATGGCAGAGGGAAGACCTTGGGTTCTTCCGCTCCACCCAGATCTACTCTCACAGGGTCCAATATTCCATCCTGCCTTACAAGGTCTAAATTTGATGGTTTGGCGGTTGAGACCCACATTCTAAAGGGTCATGGCCTCTCTGGGCCAGTCCTGTCCACCCTGGTTAATGCTAGGAAGCCAGCTTCCAGGCTCATCCACTGCAGAATCTGGAAGGCATATGTTTCCTGGTGTGAATCCAGAGGGTGGCATCCTAGAAAGTATGCCATTAGCAGAATTCTTGCCTTTCTCCAATTAGAGTACTATCAAGGGCCAGATGTCGGCCTTGTCAATATTCTTTCAAAGACTGCTTGCCTCTCATTCCCTTGTACGGGCCTTTGTTCAAGGGGCACTATGCTTGAATCCTCCGGTTAAGCCTCCTATGTGCCCATGGGATCTGAATTTGGTTTTGTCTGTTTTACAGGAACAACCTTTTAAACCATTGCACCAAGCTTCTTTAAATCTTTTAACAAAGCGGGTGTTTCTGGTAGCCATATCCTCGGCTAGAAGGGTATCTGAATTAGCAGCTCTTTCTTGTAAAGAACCATATTTGATTATTCACAAAGACAGGGTGGTGTTGCGCCCTCACCCGACTTTTCTGCCTAAAGTGGTTTCAGGATTCCATCTGAATCAAGATGTGGTCCTACCGTCCTTTTTTCCAGATATGCAGTCCACGGAAGAAGAGTTGTTACACTCTTTAGATGTTGTGAGAGCAGTCAGTATCTATCTGCAGGCAACCGCTCAGATACGAAAGACTGATTGTCTCTTTATTCTGCCAGAGGGCCCCAAAAAGGGCCAGGCAGCATCGAAATCCACTATCTCTAGTTGGATTCGACAGGTTATTATTCAGACTTATGGTGTAAAGAAGAAAGTTCCTCTTTTTCAGGTCAAAGCGCACTCTACTAGAGCAGTTAGTGCTTCATGGGCAGTGCATCACCAGGCCTCCATGGCTCAGATCTTCAAGGCTGCAACTTGGTCTTCAGTCCATACATTCACTAGATTCTATCAAGTGGATGTAAGAGGGCATGAGGATGCCGCCTTCGGGCGCAGTGTGCTGCAGGCAGCAGTATAGTTCCTCTAGTCCCTTGGCGGTCTATGTTTTTTTCTGATCTGTCTCCCTCCCCTCAATTTGGGCATTGCTATAGGACATCCCACTAAGTAATTATCAAGTCTCTGTGTCCCGTGATGTATGAACAAGAAAATAGGATTTTTTAAATACAGCTTACCTGTTAAATCCTTTTCTTGGGAATACATCACGGGACACAGAGCTCCCGCCCCTCTTCGGGATTCTACGTTGGGACACTTTTTGCTTTGCTACAAAACTGAGGGACTCTCCATATGGGAGGGGTTAACTCGCCTTGTAATTAGGCTTGCCAGTGTCGAATCACCTGATGGTGACTATCTAACCCACTAAGTAATTATCAAGTCTCTGTGTTCCGTGATGTAGTCCCAAGAAAAGGATTTTACAAGTAAGCTGTATTTAAAAAATCCTATTTTTACGCCTTTAGAAAGCTTGAAGGACGGTGCTTGGTTTTTGGGGTCCTGCACGTGGCTAGGCTCCCAAAAAGTCTCACACATGTGGTATCCCCATACTCAGGAGAAGCAGCAGAATGTATTTTGGGGTGTAATTCTACATATAACCATGCCATGTTTGAACAGTATATCACTTGGTGACAACTTTGTGTAAAAAAATAAAAATAAAATTTTGCCGAAAACTTGTGGCAAAATATAAAATATTCCATGGTCACAACATGCATCTCAGCAAATAGCTTCAAGTGTCTACTTTCCAAAATGGGGTCATTTGGAGGGGGGGGGGGGGGGGTTGTGCCATCTTGACATTTCATGGCCTCAAAAACTGTGATAGGTAGTGAGGAAGTGAAATCACCATTTTGCACCCTTAGAAAGCCTGAAGGCGGTGATTGGTTTTTGGGGTCCTGTACACGGCTAGGCTCCCAAAAAGTCTCACACATGTGGTATCCCTGTACTCAGGATCAGCAGCAGAATGTATTTTGGTGTGTAATTCCACATATGCCCATGGCATGTTTGAGCAATATATCATTTAGTGACAACTTTGTGCAAAAAAAAAAAAAGTTTGTAATTTTCCCGAAACTTGTGGCAAAATATAAAATATTTCATGGACTCAATATGACTATCAGCAAATAGCTTGGGGTGTCTACTTTATAAAAAGAGGTCATGGGAAGGGGGGGGGGGTTGACCTGTCCTGGTATTTTATGCACAACATTAGAAGCTTATGCCACACATCACCCACTCTTCTAACCACTTGAAGACAAAGCCCTTTCTGACACTTTTTGTTTACATGAAATTTTTTTTTGCTAGAAAATTACTCTGAACCCCCAAACATTATATATATTTTTTTTAAAACAAAGGCCCTACAGATTAAATAGGTGGGTGTTGACCCTGACATGATCATCCTGGCAGGTGACATGACAATGGGATGGGCAGGGCATGTACCTAAGGGTCCTCCTGCCCCCCACTGTCCCTTGGTTACCCTTCTCTGAATGTCTCCTCAGCAGCTCTCACACTTTTCTCCGATTTCTTCTTACTTACTTTCCTTCTGTCTCTTCTTTCCTCTCCCCTCCTTTCCATCCCTTTCTACTCCACCCCACACCCAACACTTGACCCCCCCCCTCATTTTTCCCTTGTCTTTTCTCTTTGTTTTAACATTTAATTCCTAAAATTTATGTTTACAATCTTATCTTGAATGACGAGGCTCTCCTAGCCAAATTCACTTTCTATACCAAGTAACGGTCATTGATGCCAATATTATTCTGCATAGCAATAGGAGTTAAGCTGTAGGCGATAGCCATTTGGCTGACTCATCACACATGCTTACTTGTGACTGTTTCCGGATGGTAACTCCATATGCACTAAAACACAAATGTTTGATAAAATATAAAAGATGATCTTATGCCGAGTACATAGATACTAAAAATGACATGCTTTAAAATTGTGTACAACCGTGCAGAGGCGACAAAATACATACATTTTTAAAAGCCTTTACAGATTACCACTTTAGATTTATAGAGGAGGTCTACTGCTAAAATTACTGCCCTCAATCTGACCTTCGCGGTGATACCTCACATGCATGGTGCAATTGCTGTTTACATATGACACCAGACAGACGCTTGCGTTTGCATTGCGCGCGAGCATGGGGGGGACAGGGGTGCTTTTTTTTTTAGTTATTTATTTTGCTTTTTTACTTTACTTTTACATTGTTCCTTTCATTTTTATTTTTTTTAAAATAATTTTTATTGTTATCGCAGAGAAGGTAAATATCCCCTATAATAGCAATAGGTAGTGACAGGTACTCTTTAAAAAAAAAAATTGGGTCTATTAGACTCTAGATCTCTCCTCTGCCCTCAAAGCATCTGATCACACCAAGATTGTGTGATAAGATGCTTTCCCAATTTCCCAATTTCCCAATGGCGCTGTTTATATCCGACGAAACCAAAGTCATGAAATGCTTCCCGTTTCTTAGGACATAGAGATGATTGGAGCCGTTCTGATCTTTGAACAGCTCTATGGTCAGCTGGCGGCTGAATTATCAGGTTCCCCGGTGGGACAGGAGAGCCTGAGAAAACCAAGGAAGACGATGGGAGGGGGGACTTTCCCTCCTGCTCCTTGTAAAAGCAATCTAGCGGCTAATTAGTCGTTATGATTGCTTTTACATGAAAGTTGGCCGCAGGCTGAAAAGAACGATACCAAGATGATACCGAAACCTGCAGGCATCATTCTGGTATAACAACTCAAAGTCCAGCAACATACCAGTACGTTGCTGGTCCTTGTTGGGCATATATTGTAATGTTCTTTTTTTTCATGCAGCCTGTGGGCTGAACAAAAAAAAGATATTGATCGGTGGGTATGCCCACCATTAGAATACCACCCTGCATCCACCCACTTCTAATGATGGGCATACATGCACCAGTTTGTTTTTAACATTGTGGTGAAATCACCTCCTACAGCGCTGGAGTCGCTGATTACGTATGTCAAGATGCTGTGAAGATAAATAAATCAGTGTTGCAGCTGAATGGTGTACCTGAAAAGCAAACAATGGTAACAACAAAACATTCACTCAATAAAAACCACAACAATCTGTGCCAAAAATAAAAAATATATGCCGAAGCATGGGGGCAATCCGCCCCTAATGTTAGGGGCCAAATCGCACCTCCACCCCTGCCCCCATGCTTCGGCATATATGCTCCTTTTTTAAATAAATCAGTGCTGCAGCTGAATAGCGTACCTGAAAGAAAATAATGGTTGACAATAAAACACAGTAGACAGTAAAGTATTAAAGAATTACATACCGGAAAAGCAAACATGATAAAACATAGTAAAAAGAGCAGAACACTAGAGAGAGAGCTTTTTTATTATATATATATATATATATATATATATATATATTTTTTTACACTTTTATTTCTAACTGTAACTGTAATGGTTCCGAGTTCGGGTCTCTCATAATGCGATGGCATCTTTGGAGACCTGTGAAAGTGTGTCCTAGTCTGTGCAGTGCTGTACCCCATGCTAATACTCCACTAGTGTGTGGTAGCATTGAAAACATTCACCAATGCAAAGACCAGGATGTTCAGGACAGGAGGGACAATAATAGTGGGTGTCACGCCTATATCCGCGATTGGTACAGACATGACATCTTCTTTGGGGTGATCGTTGGGTAGGGGTAGGGGTACCAGGTACTGGCTTACTGCATTTGCATTGGGAAGTTGGGGCACAGCACCGTCTGGAAACAGAAGGGCTGTGACGATCTCTTTCTGGAATTTAAGAAAGGATCCAGTTCGTCCTGACGCTTTGTATAGCACATAAGCGTTCAGCAGAGCCAATTGGAATAAGTATACAGATACTTTTTTATACCAGCGTCTGGCCTTACGGGCAATTAAGTATGGCGCCATCAACTGGTCGTTGAGGTCCACCCCTCCCATATTAAGGTTGTATTCGTGGACACAGAGGGGTTTCTCCACAACTGCAGTCGCCGTTTGAATTTGGACCGTCGTGTCTGCGTGAAGGGAGGACAGAATGAAAACATTCTGTGAATCCCTCCACTTCACTGCGAGCAAATTATTACTTCTCAAGCAGGCTCACTTCCCCCAGCCTAAGGTGGGAATCTACAAGCTGCTGGATCGCTTGGTGCCACATGCGCCAATTACATGATCAAACAAGTGACTAAAAAGTGGCATGCTTGTGTAATAATTGTCCACATAAAAGTGGTACCTCTTTCCGAATAAGGGTGACACCAAGTCCCACACAATCTTAACAGCGCTCCCTATGTAGTTTGAGCAGTTCTCCAGTTCTCCGGCTCCACGTCACTATCTTTTCCCTCGTAAATCATAAAACTATATGTATAGCCTGTGGCCCTGTCACAGAGCTTATACCTCTTGACCCCATATCTGGCACGCTTACTGGGAAGATACTGTTTGAATGATAAGCAGCCAGAAAACTTAATCAGGGACTCATCAACGCAGACAACTTGATCGGGAGTAATCAAGGCTGCAAACTTGGTTGAAGTGGTTTACAAGGGGTCGAATTTTGTGGAGCTGATCGTATTCAGGATCACCCCGAGGACAACAGAGTTCATTGTTGCTGAAGTGCATAAATCTCAAGATCTGCTCATATCTAGCCCTGGTCATGTAGGCAGAGAACACGGGCATATAGTGAATTGGGTCAGTGGACCAATATGACTGCAACTCACTTTTTTTTAGTTATGCCCATGAGGAGGGATAGGCCCAGAAAGGTCTTAAATTCGGAGACCGTGATAGGTCTCCAATCTCTGGCAAGGGTTAACTGGGGATTAGCGGTGATGAATTGACCAGCATACAAATTGCTTTGGTCCACAATAGATCTCTAGAGATCTCAGCAAAAAATCAGCAGTGAAAAATCACCTGAATTCCGGGTTGGCCAGTGAATGGGGTAAGTACGGGTGCTGCAGAAGTGGTGAGCTCCCAATTTGGATTGGTAAATGCAGCAGAAAGGGCACTATGGGCTCGACGGGCCTGTCTTTGTCTTCTACAAGCATACTAGCTCATTATGCCTTTGTCTTGCAGGGGTTTTTTTTGTTTTTTTCGAAAGTTTACAACCTCTTTAACATGCACAATATAGCTTTTAGGTGCATCATAAATTGATCACTTCCCCATGTCTATGTAGAAAAGTTACCAATTAACAGCAAATAAGCAGCATAGAAATGAATGAAAAGGTTAAGGTATATTCATTTACCAAAAGACCGGTATTGATGGAGAGAAAGCAGAATGCACAGCAAGCAACCTGGAGAAGCTCCAACTCTCATTATGTGCAGGATGTTAACACTGCTGTCTGGGAATGCATGACAGGGCCAGAAAACCACAAATTTGTGCATTCCACAAGTCCAGAAAATCTTATTTTTTGCTAAGGTCACCTGATAAAGCTTATTTTCACAAACTGGCCATAGGGTGGCTCACTAACCTAGACTATTATTGTTTTTTAACTGCTTTTATTCTTCTAGAGAGAAATTATTAAAAGTTTAACTTCAGTTTTGTTGAGAAAAAAAACACACTCTCTCTCTAGCTGAACTTCATACAATGTGAGGAAATAAGCAAACTGTATTTTGCAGATTTGCAGTTCTCTGGCTGATTCCTGAATTAGAGGATCAGTCTTTATTACAGGGGGCTTTGCTAGGGTGGTGAGAGACTTAAGCTGGGTACACACTATTAGTGTGAACGAAAAAAAAAAAAAACCTGTCGGCTCCAGTTGGAGCCACTGTACCAACCATGCAAGGTTAGTACATCGATCTCCCCTGCTGAGCTGTTGTGTCCTGACTGGGGGACGGCCCCCATGCCAAAACACTCCGATCAGCGCTCTGCCATTGGCAGAGAGTACTGATCAGGAGTCGGTCGGATGCTGGTTTTCCAGCATGTACGTCCGAAATACATACGAGCCAAATATCAGCTGTTTTTTTTTAATCGGCCGTTGTCCCCCGACATTCAGCCCATGTGTATGGGGCTTAGAGAGGAAGTAAAACCCATCTTTATTCTCCTGCAAAGTAAAAGCATAATGGGCTAGTATGCATCGCTAGTATGCACTTACCTGCAAACGAAGCCCGCGATGTCCATGATGTCCCCGCTGGTGGAAGCATCCATCTTCATCCCTCTTCCTATTGGGGCTGTGGACTCTGGCTCTGTGACTGGCCAGAGTCGTGGGAGCCGACGGTCATGGTACAGGCCCTATAGAAACGGCGCGGTCGTGCCCTTTCTAAAGTGCGCATGAGCCGATGACGTTGACGCAAGCGTATAAGGTAAATATCTCCTAAACCATGCAGGTTTAGGAGATATTTCCAGTACCTACAGGTAAGCCTTATTATAGGCTTACCTGTAGGTAAAAGTGGTGTGTAAGGGACCCTTAGGCACTGCAACCACTTTTAAGGGACCCTTAGGCACTGTAAGTATAAGAATCATGTAGTGCACCATGGTGGATGTGGCCTCCCTGCGCTGACAGTGGGAGGGGCATACTTAAATAGTCACCAGTACTATTCAACATATACATCCGCCAACTTCTCAATATCATCAGGAAAACCGATCTCTGCTTCCACTCATACGCTGACGACACCCAACTCTACTTTCGCATCACTGGACAAAAAAACCATCATCAACAATTAGAAGAATGCCTCAGTTCAATTGATGACTGGATGACCTTCAGCGTCCTCAAACTTAACGGTGCAAAAACAGAACTTCTTCTCCTACATGCCAACAAAAATTCCAAAATTAGGACCCTGTGGACACCTCCCACCATCCTAGGACAGACCATCGCTCCAAGCCTCAAAGCCAAGAGTCTCGGAGTCATCTTTGACTCTGGAATGACAATGGATGCACAAATAGGATCAGTGGTGAGCGGTTCCCACCATCTCCTCCGCCTCCTACGCAGACTCATCCCTTTCATCCCAGAAGAAGACAAAGCGGCAGTTGTGGGAACAATCATCAATTCCCGACTCGACTACGCAAATTCGCTATACTTAGGACTACCCCAATATCAGCTTGCGCACTTACAACTCATTCAAAACACGGCGGCAAGACTGTTAACAGGAAAAAAACCCTGGGAATCTATTTCACCATCCCTAAAGTGCCTACACTGGCTAACCGTAAAGAATCGGATCAAATTCAAGACCCTCTGCCTCACCCACAAATGCAAGGAAACGCTCCGCTATATCTTCAGGAGAAAATAAAACACTATACACCCAATCGCAGCCTTCGATCAGCTAACCAAAACCTCCTCATCATGCCCAAATATCGCTACAAAGCAAAGGGAGAACGAAGATTCGCAGTCCAAGGACCTCGACTATGGAACGCTCTTCCGACCCACATCCGCATGGAAGAAAACCATCAGGCCTTCAGGAAAATACTAAAGACCTTCCTTTTCTAAGAGCTGGCAACAGAGAACGCATTTCTAGCGCCTTGAGGCAATTCAGTTCGCATTTGCAGCGCTCTACAAATCCTTCATTCATTCATTCCTTCAACCTACGCCTACTCGCTGTATGCACAGCACACATATGCCACAGTCCTTATACCTACAAAATATGATTTAATTGAAGTACCACGAACAAGAGTCTCCCAGACACATATAAACCTCAGCACATTCATTTAAGAAATGTAATCTATTATATGTGCTTTTCTACTGAATTTAGACAGAGCGCTAACACTTTGTCTGAGCCTACTTTCAAGAAGAACTTCATTAAAATAGTTGGGAACTACTTAGTAAACTGCAACTATTGATACAATGAAAACTTCGGTCAGGAGTATGTAATTACAATATAGCATATAGAGTGCAAGGGTCAGGAGTTTATAATGTACAGAGTGCAGTGGTCAGAAGTATATCATGTACAGCCCAGCATACAAATAGCAGTGCTTGGTGTATGAGTTATGTAATATGCAGTCGAGGGTACAGTGGCCATAAGTATTTAAGATACAGCAGTAAAAGGTATGTACCACACAGCACAGCATACAGAGTATGGTCAGGAGAATGCTATGTACTCTATAGAGGAGAGGTGCTAAAACTGGAGTGTGCAAAATCTGGTGCAGCTCTGGATTGAAACCAAGCAGCTTCCAGGGTTTTTTTTTATGTAATCTTTATTTGAATTTTTGCATCACATAACATACAAAAGACAGGAAGCCAAAAGGCAAAAACGTCATATATAAGAATAAAAACAGACAGACAGGTTCACGTCAGAGTCAGTCATGATGCTCCATATAATGACCAGAAAAGGTAGGGGATCAAGGCAAGGTGAGCAGCATAATCGTAATATATCTGATGAACAAAAACATAATTGTGGTGCCTCAACTAACCCATTACTGTGTGTGGCTAAAGCCTCATACACACGATCCCGTTGTCGGCCAACCGAGCGTCTGATTTATGTCCAAAGAAAATGTGCCAGGAAATTGTCTTGCATACTAACGGTACACAATTGTTGGCCAACAAACACGAACGTAGTGGCGTACTATGAGGAATTTCAGCTCGAGAGCCACCCTTTGGGCACCTTCTGCTAACTTTGTGTTTGGTGAGCATTGATTCCAAGCATGCGTGTTTGTACTTTCAACTTTTGTGTGACGGACTTATGTACTGACGATACGAAAATCTGATATCAGACTGTTGTCCACCGAAAATTTACTAGCCTGCCATCCAACATTTGTTGACCGAAAGTTGGACGACAATTGTCAGAAGGAGCTTACTAACGATCAGATTTTAGGACAACAGTCACTCAACAGACAATCCCCTGCCAACAATCATACCGTGTGTACGAGACTTTAGGCTGACTGAGACCCCATTACGTGAATCAGAGACTAAGGAAGAATAAGAAGAAGGGGGGACAAAACAGAATAGTCTAAACAGAGCTTCCAGGTTTTAATGTTAAAGCTTAATTGAACAAGCTGAAGCTACAGTAGAAGCTGAATGGCTACCATACACAGCTGCACCAGATTCTGAGTGCTCCAGTTTTGGTAAATCCCCCTCCAGCCCAATGTTACAGAATCTTGACAGCTGCAATTTGTATGCTGTGTTGTACATCGCATACTACTTTTCAATACCTCTATATTAGACATGTGCAGAATGAAAAAATTTGTTGGGTTTCGTTTCAATTCGTTATTTACATAAATTTGTTTAGTTAAATTCGTTTCATTTGTTTAATTCATTTTCGGGATTTGTTTCGTTTATTCGTTTTCAAATCAATTTGAAAAGTTTTTGAATCCGAAAAGTTTTCGAATCAATTTCAAATCGTTTTCCAATTTGAAAAGTTTACCAATTCGAAAACTTTTCCAATTTCCAAAAATAATAAAATAGAATAGAAAATAAAGGAATAGAATAGAAAAAAATATATATTTTTTTTCTATTCTATTCCATTATTTTCTATTTTCTTTTCTTTGGAAATTGGAAACTGATTCGAATTCGAAAACGATTAGAATTCTAATTTCGTCCGAATTCGAATTTCGTTAGTTCAGATTCGTTTTAATTCGGTACTATTATAATTCGGAAATTCGGATACATCAGAATTTCCATATAACAAAAATTCGTCCGAATTTTAATTCGCAAAGAAACAAACCACACATGTCTACTCTATATACTTTACTATACATTATATAATCCTGCCCCCTGCTCTCTTTACAGTAGGCTGATGATGCTCCTGACCACTACACTCTGTAAGCTGTGCTGTACATTACATAATAATCACTGCTGAACTCTTTATGCTGTGGTGTACATTGCTCACTCTTAACTGTTGCACTCCCAGCATACAAAGTGGTTGCCAGGAAACCCAGTGGCCTAAAGCTCTGCAAGACTCAGGATCATTGCTGAGTGGTCGTTAGCTCCTTGTTCCTGTGATATACCCGATTTGCCTTCTGACTATGCCTGATCTCGATCCCTACAGTACCTGACCTCTGGTTGATTCCACACCTTGTTTATCCCTTTGGCTCATCTTCTGCCACTGTAATACTGACCTCAGCATGGCTCCTGTTAATGCTCTTGTTTTCTGAATCTGTACCTCTGCTGCCTACTCATTGCCAACTTTTGCTTGCCTGACCATGTTCCTGCCTCCTGCTTCTGCAAGTCCTGAAAAGACATCCAGCACGAGTTCCTGTTCTTCAGCTTTTATATGACTGCAAGATCCCATTCTCCTGCTGGCCTGGACTTACTACAGGCGCCTGTGCCAAAGACTGAGAGATAAAAAACTATGTTCAGTATCCCTCCCTCAGCGCACACAGAGAAAATATTGATAAAACAATAGTTAGCAGCTGCTATACTAAAATGAGATACATCAAATATATGTCAAAGAAAAATTTCTAAAACATTTGCAGGGCTAGTGCAAAAATAGCAAATATTTCAAAATATCAATGAAATTGCTTAAGAGTCCACTTAAACAAAGTATCAAATGGTGATCCACTCAGTAAAAGTCCATTAAGAAAAGGCAGATGAGTATAAACTAGACGATCATGGAAGAAAATATTAGCAGCGATCCCAAGTCTCCATCACCACACCACTTGTGCCACAGCCCTGTAGGTAATCCACTTACCAGACCCTACTGATTAACACACTTATCAATCAAAGGGATAATCACTGTTCACTGGACTTTTCATCTGTATTTTCTCATTGCAAGCAATAGATAAAAAAATTCCACATAGTGTAATCCAGTACAACAATTATTTATTAATTTAAAATTATTTCACAAAAAAACACTCACAATGTTTGCATAATATAAGGGCATGTAACATCAATACTATGTCAGTCGTGCATTCCCCTCTAACCTCTCACCGCTCCTGCGGTGTTCCCGGGAAGGACAGACGAGGATAAGCCAACTCTTTAGATAGTTGCGTGCTGTATATAGCTGCGTGCTGTAGATAGCTGCGTGCCAAAAACCTGGGGGGATAAAAAAAACAGGAGGTGTAAGGGGGAGCCTTCATCAGTTAAGCCTCTACCAGGTACATGACATTGGTCAGGATTATGTAACATAGTCCTGCATATGTAATGCAGTGGTCAGGAGTTTGTAATGTACAGCCCAGTGTACAGAGTGCAGTGGTCAGGAGTATGTAACATATAGCCCAGTATACAGCATACAGAGTATATCATGTGCAGCCAAACATACTGATTACAGAGCTCAGGAATATGTAACATATGCCTCATCATACAGAATGCAGCATTTAGGAGTACAGTCCAGTGGCATGTACTGGCATGAAAGAAAGCAAACAATACAATACTACAACTATTTCTGACATGGGCTAATCATCAAACTTATTTTCAGCCTGGTTTTTTTACTATATATAAAAACATTTTGTATTACAAATTTGTATTGTAGTTACTACAAGATAAAGGATTCCCAGGTCTTGGTAGTTAACTAAGGACAAGACACATCAGAGACTGCTCACTTTGAGATTTAGTTTTAATAGATTAAACCTCACACTCAGCTATTGAAGAAGGGAATATTCACTGCATTTATGGTCCATTGAGTTCTGTAAACTATAGGCTACATATTTATCTTATCACGTACCCCTGATGACGTCAGTTGTGACGAAACGGCCGTAGGGTCACAACGTTGATGCGCAACGCACATGCGCGATCTGTTTTTAAACCGCTAAGGAGTTTTTTTCTTTTCTGTTACTGTCATTTTGTTATAAATGCTTTTAATGCATTCTAGCCTTAATAAATTGCCCCCAATTTTTCAATCTACACTATTGGAGTCCTATTCTATTTTTTCTTGGGAGCTGTGGCTTATCTGTACCTGACCTTGTTCGAGATGAAATATTGAAGAAATCCCTATGAGCATACTTCCACATCGGGGTCCCCGTTGCTGTGGGCTGCCTGTCCGATGAAGTGAGAGAGAACTCGGAGGCTTCATTATCTCTGGATATTTCCACAACTAAGCCTGTTTAGACCCCCCTGAGTAAGGGCGGTCGCAGGCTTTTCGGTAAGCCTTCATTTTTACCATTTGGTGGTGGGCTGCACGAGAGGTGGATCAAGTATTCCCGAACCCTGCAATACATCTTTTTCTGGATTTCTTCTGGAATTAACACATTGTTATTTGGGACACTTTTTTGAACTTTTTATTTTCACTATTCGTGTTATATATTTATTCTTTTCACATATACCAATTTGGGCATGGACCCATATTTATAAGGAATATCACTCATGAGAATTTCATTTCACTATGCATCATATATAGATATAAGCCTTAGATGAATAATCTATGTGTGTTTATATTGTTTATTTGGCATTATATCTTAGTAATATCAGAGATTGTGCACTAATTTTTAGTCACTAGTCACATTTTTTTTGTCCAGCGCTACACTGATTGTTATGTACATATTTATCTTACTTAAAGTGGATGTAAACCCTCACATATACCCCGTGAAATGAACAGCCTCAGATGATACACAGAGATTTAACAAATCTCCCTACATATGTTTTACATGTATATTTAT
This sequence comes from Lithobates clamitans, assembly GCA_037952925.1. Classification (NCBI taxonomy): domain Eukaryota; kingdom Metazoa; phylum Chordata; class Amphibia; order Anura; family Ranidae; genus Lithobates; species Lithobates clamitans. The sequence goes on along the minus strand of JBBGZY010000194.1, from coordinate 1,352,156 downwards.
ATTGTCTTCAGCTTTCTATATTCTTTAGAAAGTGAACATAGAGTTTGAATTTTTACTTCCTCTTTCAGCAGTGGGAGGGGAGTCTAGGCATACACTGTGTGACAGCTGATTGGATGAAAGGCACACACCCCTTCCACATAGGCAGAGGATGAAAGAAACATGCAGAGCTGTGCAGTAAATAGATCAGCTCTCTTCTTATCTTATCTTCTTTATAGCACCCTCCCCAACACAAAATTTCAGCTGCTTTTATCTCGTGTCTAAGAGCTTGTCAGAAGTTATCATGCTGATAACAGAGGAACAAAGCAGCAGAAAGACATGGGACTTTAGGCTTTGGAGAGAGATAAGTAAACACTGCAGATACATGTGCCCAGGTCAAATTTTATGAATCAGGTTTACATCCACTTTAACACATTTTTTAAAGTTATTGGTATAGTTTTAACTTTAATAATTGTAGCATCACCCCTGGAGGGGCCACTGAGAATATGCTTAGGTCTCCTTTGTTAGTACAGAGACTGCCAGGCACAGTTCCATGCACACCAACAATACAGGCTCAGTCTAGGCTGTAGGGGGAAGTCTTTTTAGAATTTATTGCTAAGAAATTTTAAACAGGAGAGGAGTTCAGGATAAATGATTTAAAAAAAAAGGACAAACTTCCAGCACAAATCCTTGCTGTAGCTACAGGCACACATGAAAGTCCCAAACACAGGTCTTACAACATCATAGGAGCTGTCTGCCACCCAGCTTTCTAAGGTAGATTGTCAGGGAGGGAGACAAAAGATCCTTCTCCAGACTAGAATTTCAGGACAGTGCCATCCAGCAAAAATCCATCAATAATCTTCTCCAGGCCCTCAGTTCAGCACCTGCTGAGGCCCAGACTGCAATTTCTTGTCTCACTTGTTAACTCCCAGGGGAAGCAGCCCCAGGAGAACTGGAACCCTCTCTGGAAAGGATAAAATACTCTGAAACGACCTCCCAAACAGTTACCACCTCCCCAGCCACCTTCTGAACATCTCCTTCCAGGGATTGGCTGAGTCATGATAAATATTCATACTGGCCATTTGACTCTCTGCCCTATATTCTAGAAGCTTCTCCCAGAAGCAGGTGGGAAAAATCAAACACTCAGCTTGGAGACTCTGACCAGACAAAAACAATAGATTAATGCTCCACTGAATGCACTGAAGCCAAAAACTAAATTTAGCCAAGTAGCCTAACTAGAGGAGGGCGCTATATAAACTATGTACAAAACCTCCATACATGCCCTTTAAGTTTCATTAGCTGTTTATATGTAATGTATATTCCTATCACGTTTTAAATTGCTTAGGCTATTGTGAAGATGTGATTAAAGTGGTTCTAAAGACACAAGGTTTTATACCTTCATGCATTCTAAACGGCACTCTGTGTGCAGCAGATCCCCCACCCCCCCCACCCAGTACTTACCCAAGACCCTTCTCGATCCAGCGATGTCCACGAGAGCCTTGCCACTCTGGGGAATCACATTTCTGATTGGCTTTTGGCAGCAGCGGTAGCCATTGGCTCCTACTGCTGTCAATCACCACCAGTGAGCCAATCATGAGACAGACTGTCAGGGCCGAACCATAGCTCCATGTGTGAATGGACACACAGAGCCGCAGGTTGGGAGCACGCCTGCTTGGGTGCCCCCACAGTAAGCTGCTTGTTGTGGGGGCGCCCGGCAGAAGGGAGGAGCGCCAGTGAGAGACCTGAGGAGAGGGGGATCTGGGCTGCTCGCTACAAAACTACTGCACAGAGCAGGTAAGTATGACATGTTTGTTATTTTTACAAAAAAAATAAACCCAAGGCTTTAGTATCACTTTAAATAACTAATATAGATCTGTAACAGTTTGAATTCATTTTGCTAACACATGCAAAAACAGTAAAGGAATTTATAATAATACAATGCAATCTGTCTTTCACCAAGCAACAGCTAGCATTATGTAAGTCAATGGCGTAAGAAGTATCCAACCTGCCAGCAACTGGAAGTCAGGTCAAGAGCCTAGCATTATACCCAAAATTAAACTATTTTTATGGTGAGAGATTATAATTTGTAATCAATGTGAGAGACGCCACTTATGCAGGGAATTACTACTTTATACTTAATGAGTGAGGTTAAGCAGAATCCTCTGCACTTGATAACCTCCATATGTGTTTGACGCATTTTAGCTAAGTACATTGAGCATCTGTGGTAGAAACAGTGCTAAGGATTAATTAAGTGGAACCACTCTGAAGAACCAAAGTGTCCCAGAAAAATGCAGCCCGCCTATCATTGGCATGCACATAGGATGCTGCTGATTTTAGTGCCAGATAGTTATTCATTTGTATATTATTCAGGCTGTATAGAGTTTAAAATTGTTGCTCTTCTATGACTGTTTATCTTGTTCCCCACATGATATTTGTGGTTGGTATATGTTTGTATTTGTCAGATTGCAACTAAAAGCTAAATCTTTTGGAAACTAGAACTCTGCAGAGAGTACTACTTGTGTCTATCTGCCTCACAACTTTTTTTAATGTAAACTTGGGACATTTTAGGCCAACTCCAGCTTAATAATACTTGTATAGCACCAGTGGCGGCTGGTTTTTTTTTTTTTTGGGAGGGGGGGTGGCAAACCTTTGCTTTGGTGCCCAGTGCTGTTCACGTTCCAAGACCTGTTGCTAAGGGACTTTTCAAGAAGATGTAGTTGCTAAGGGCTACTTTTGTTTAACATTCTGGAGTATCCCACCACTCCCTATGCCCTAACCAACCTACACTGCAATAAATTAAGAAAAAGCAACCCCCTACACTACTTATTAAGCCAGAATTGTGGATGCTACTGTGTGCCTGGATGTTCTTACACTGTGGGAAAAGTGGGCCTGGGACAAGATATCGGGACCAGGTAGAGTGGCTACACTGCACTTCATCCCTGTTAACCTGAGCTCCAAAAGCAAAAGTCTTCAGAGGTACATACAAGACCACCTATGGACTATGCATAATGGGTGTAGCTAACTACATCTGTTAGTGTCGGTGAAGGTGGTGGAACCTAATGAGAAAACAAAGCATTTAAATTAAATACAAAGCACAGAAAAATCCCTAAATGGAAAAACTTAATAGAAATTTACAGGTACCACACCAGGAGTAGAATACAAATTATACATTTTCGACCATTCCATAAAAAATGTTAAATATTTGAAAAAGGACTCAACAAGTGAAGCAAGGTAAAGGATATAGTATTGTGGCATGCTACAGATTACACACAATCATAGTATAAAATTTTTTAAGACACGTGACAGATGATATTGCTCCAAATATATTAATTTCTCGGGGCACTCCAACAGATAGATATCTTCAACGCTATCACGTACCTGGTGAGGACTGGAATGTTGTGGGCCCTCTCTTGCACCTCCTGCCCAACACTCCTGAAGGTGGAGACAGGAGACAGAGTGTATGTACAGGAGAGTGGGGAAATGGCGCTACCCTGTATGGCACAGAATGTTTAATTGTGAAATAAAAAATAAATAAATAAAATCCCAGTGTACGTATTCATGAAAAAAGCATATAAATCTATAAAAAGTGTACAGATCTTTAACAATGAATATATGAATTATATAGATATTGTGAGTATGTGTGATTGGGCAAGGGCGCACGCCAGCTGCACAGAATACTGAAAAGCACGTCTGCCCTCATCCATCCACCCCACTCACAAACTAGCACAAAATGTGAGCCAACCCAGTTCCCAAAAAACTGGCATTAGCAATAAACCATAATCCTATAAATGCAGATATCTCCACATCTTAATGCATGTGAGCATAAGTGATATACCAACCAACAAACCATGTATATAAATCCACAGCAAAAAATTGATATGTGAGTGTTCAATCATATAGTCCAAGTCCCTGAACAAGAGGTATAAACTTATTGTGAAAAAGTGCTTTTTTAAAAAAAATAAAAATATATATAAACAGTGATCAAATAAAGCGTAGTCTCATGTTCCAAGCAGAAATTCCAGTGACTTCTGTGCACAGCAGGTATGGTGACTTAGGTGCTCCCCCAATGTGTCCCCACTCACCAAAGGTAGTCACCCCTACAGGGGTAGTAGGCATAGAGTGGGCAGCTATAAGTGGATCTCCCCCTTGGATAGCCGTATTTGATCCTCTGCACCTCCGTCAACCCGTTCCCTTAGTCCAGAGACTTCTAGCACATGTTCCGAATCAGGTTTCTCAGATTCTTTCACCGCAGCAAGCGGCACGATCCTCACAGGAAAACACAAGGGGCTCCCATAGTGTAGTATAAACGATTTATTAAAAATATTCCAGATAAAAACACTAACGGCAATATTCCAGTACGGCAAGGACACATGCAGTGGTATAAGCTGGAACCTAGACTGTAGCGTGCGTGCCAGGAGACAGAGTGTGCGGGCACAGAGTGGCATGAGTGCCAGCGTATCTGGCTGGTGAAGTCAGCTCGTAGGTGGATTAAGTTAGGGGTCGCAGTCCTAAGAACAGGATAGCATAGCTCCCAACTGTCCCTGATTTCGAGGGACTGGACCTGATTGGGAACAATGTCCCTCTGTCCCTCTTTCCTCCTCATTTGTCCCTCATTTTGGTCTGATCTATGTAGCTCTATATAAAATGCACTATTTATCTTTTAAAAAGTGTTTCCCAGTGCTAAACGTTTCATCCAATTTCTAAATAGTTGCATTTGTAAATTTCAAAAGCCAATATAAAGGAATAGCAGTGGTAAAAAAAGCAGTTGTGAGGTATGGGATAGTGAAGCAGCTTAGCACTAGAGCAGGAGATTGTAGCAAATTTAGTATGCAGGCAGCGACCAGCGGCAGGAAGCAGGCCAAGGTCGGTAACAGCAGGGCAGTGCAGTACAGCATCTGCAGGCAAAGATGAGTCCAGTAAACAGGCCGTGGTCAGAGAGATCAGGTGAACAAGGTTAATGCAGGAGCAAAGGCAAAGTTCAGGAGTAAGCTGGTTCATACACAGGTAAGCAGGTTCAATGGATCAGGTCATAGGAATACAGGTACAAGCTGAAGACCATTCAGGAACTGCTCATGGTGACAGACCAGTTTAAACAGGTCACAGGGCACAAAGTACGCATGCTAATTTGTATGTGTACGTACGCGAGTGAGTGCACAATTAGCATGTGAGCAATTCGCACAAGCGCGAATATAAGCATAAACCCGCACTGGTTTTCTGCTGCTGGGAATCTGGTTTACCTTACAAACACGTTTCTCGAGACAAAGCCAACTTCTTCAGGAAGAGGTTGCTATTGTGTGTCTGTTGCACATGTTGAAAATATATATACATATCTAAAAGCAAAGATTGATTTGACAGATGCCACTAGGAGGCAGATGGACCCCTTGGTACCTCCCACAGAATAGTTGCTGTTAGTTACTGATGGGAAAAAAATGTTGTCAGGTTAGAGAATCATCCTATGTGATTTCCTCCAGTCCACATTCATCTGTAAAGCATGTTAAAAAAATCCACGATGCTCCCTGGCATCCTGTGGATGAAATACAACTAACAACCACACAATTTAATAATTACCAATCAGTCACTTTTGGCTCAGAGTATGCATGGGCACGTACCGGGGGTGTTCTCTCCGAAAACTGCTATTAAAGACAGAAGAAATTAGTAACATTTACAGTAGAATATACTGCCCAGTCCTTGCTACCCAGCTGAATATTTACATACAATGAAATTGATAAATAGAGTAATTCGTACCACTGGTATTGGTCCCCACAAGTCCAATAAGGAAAGCATAATGCTCAGTTTCTGCTAGTATGGTTTAAATTGAAATATGACAGACACTGGTAGCCCAGTATACAAATTATATTGTCCACTTTTGGTTGTCCTGTTTAATGGCTTGGGGTGAGGTTCGGGACTGACACTTCCATGGGTTTGTGGTGGACTCAGTAAGTTTGAAATTAAGTGGACTGAATGCTTTCTAAACCTAATACACTGCCTGATAATTGAACTTATGTCAACTGGTTCAGAAAGGAGAAAGTGGCACTGCAACTCTGCTTTTTCCTACCTATCTAATATATATATATATATATATATATACCGTATATATTTATTTATTTTTCTTAAAGAGCTACAGCCCATAAAGCATTGTTTGGTAAAACCCGGCCAGCAGCAGGACAGTATATAAATATGACCAGGTAGAATAGATTTAAATGTGAGAACACAAACCATGCAGGTGTTTTTCTACACTAGAAGTTCAAGTGTATCATCTCAGAGACACATAAGAAAGAATAATCAGCAGCAAGGAAGTTTCGTGAATGGATAGAAGTACTGTTCTAAAATGGTATAGGCATCCTGGACAATGAGCCTCTGGCGATGTGAACAAACCCAGATCTCCACATACTCTCCACATGCCATAAACACATAAAAGGAGGAGGAGAAGTTGAAGGTGAAAGAGTGGTAGGAGTAGAAGGCCACATCAAAGATTCTCATCACCTACTACCTCCATGCAACAGAACCCTTTTTTTTATAATAATTTTTTGGATAGTCCTTGTTTCAGGAATGGTGGCATTCTATTGCTACACTAAGTTTTTGCTGCAGCCTGCCCTTCCCCTCTTGGACCTGGAGATAGACTCACAAGAAAAAGCAAACAAGGGCTGAAGGGGGATTAAAATGAGTATCTCACTTCTCATTGTCCTGAAAACAGAATACATCTTTAAGTTGTGGATTTTTTTTTTTTTTTTTTACGTTATAACAAACTTTTTATTTGCAAGATTGTACATAATACATAAAAAGCATTTGTACACTTGTTTAGCATCATGTAGAAGACATTCCGTACACAAAGAACATAATACAGAAATATTTCAATCATATAGTTAGTTCTTTAGGTTCTGACATAGTCCGTACACTTCCACACCCATACCTAGTAAGTATCAGGATAGGCACCGTTTATGTGCATGTCGTAGACTCTTGTAACCATCTATCCCATATTCTGTTATATTTATTTGGACAGCCTCTGTTAATATAAAGGAATTTTTTATATGGAAGGGTTGTGTTAATGTCTCTTTTCCAGTCCACCAATTGAGGGGGTTCAGATCTCATCCATTGTCTGGCAATAATTTTCCTAAGTTGTGGATTTTTTAAATAATTAAATTGCCATCCCTGCCCACGTTTACTTGACTGAGGCAAGGATAGTCTTGCAAAAAAAAGTAAAAAATAAATCTAATAAAAAAAAAAGTGATGATGGGTATTTTAATGAGTTGCCCCATCAATTAGGCCATGCAGTGAATGCTCTAAGAGAAACACAAGAGGGATTGTGGAGTTCTGTCACTAATCCCTGCCTCTTCGCAGCTCACCATTTTAGTTGCCTCTTCAAAAGGGGCCAAAAAGGTACAAGCCTCCTGAATGATGAGCCAATGACTGGGAGTAAAACCCAGCCTTGCAAAGCCTGTTTACATGCCATAAACACATAGTAGGAGGAGGAGTATGAGAAGGATATATAGGGGGGAGGAGGTCACAGAAATGCTTTATATCTACTACCCCCATCCTGCAGCACCTCTACCTCTCTTTAGGCTTACCATTTTTTTTCTGGATAGTCCGCATTTGGGGAGGAGTGGTATTCAATGGCCAGCTAGGTTTTTCTGCTGCCTGCCCTTCTTCACCGACCGTAGGAGTACCCCCCTCCATTTGCTGCTGCCTGCTTTTCCCTCTGTGTTGTGGGGCAGGCAGCCTATGGCCATAGGTTTCCCCCTGCAGTTATGCTTTCAATACCCGGACCAAAATTTATAAATAAATATTTTTAAAAATACAACTGGCTGCTGAGTTCCTGGAAATGTTCCTGGGCCAGAGATTCTGGTGCTGACGACACACTGCTGTCAGCAGCTGCTTCCCGTGTAATTTGTACAAGGTTCACTGTCCTTTACTGCATTGTGGCTGTTATATGTTGAATAATAAACATACTACACTATTGGAATTTTCTTCTGGCTCCTGGCAAGCTTTTTTTTTATCCTCAGTTGGAGGAATATGAGGAGATATAAATGAAGTTTACATGCCACAGTGATTCCTGTATGTTTGCTTGGGCGTGTATGCTGCTCTCATGATAGCCATTGGTTTTGGTAAGCCTTGAATTCACTCAATGTTGGTGGCTGGTCACTGGAGCACCTTCTGAAGAATAGCTACTTGCATTGTTTTATACAACATGTATTCTCACTGGTCATATACACTGTGGGAACTTGCTTTGTGATCACTGGACTTTATACTTTGACACTATTTACGTGCAATGTATTTCTTCTTATTGCTTTCTAATTTATTAATGGCACTGCACTGTTATTTTTCACATTGCGATTGGAGGTTTTAGTTATACTACCTTTTGTGCCAGCAGCCCCATTTGGGTGTTTTAATATACCTATCACAGCGCAGATATTATCTCTCACAATTTTAATATTTAAAATGTCACTAAACCCACATCATAAAAAACTGTCAATAAATGCTGTATTACATGCTGTTCTTACTCAGCCAATTCAATATTAAACCCTACAGACCAAGACTGGGATGCCATTAAAGTTCATGTGCTTGTAAAGGAAGGTGTCCCAATACTTTTGGCAATATAGTGTATCTCAGTATAGTCGAGCTCTGATCAGGGTCCACAATTTCACATCTGCGTGCTTGGAGTCTTTTAAATCGTGTAAGACATTGTGATGTCAGACCTGCTGGCCTTTCAAAAGTATATATATTTTATTGCCATAGGCACTTAATAATAGTTATCTATTATAATGTTAATAATCTTTAATAAATAATAATAGCAACCAATCACAGTTTACCCGCATCTTGTTTAGAGAGAGAATTACTGATTGATTTTTCATGTCGCTGCATTTTGCTTTAGCTAATTGAATAACATAAAAGTATGACTAGTTCTACAAAACAGGGTTTGTTCCATCTATTCTTCACTTTCTTGCATCTTGGAGAACAAGTGTTCTTCTGTCTAAGATGAAGAGAGAAGAAAAATACTTTTTCATCTTTATTTTAACTCACTGCAAGTTATTTCTCAATCTGTAACCCTGGAGTCACAGCATATTACCTAATGACATTCTTTCAGTATGCTGTTGCCCAAGTATATTTGTGAGTCACAAATTTTTTCCATATAAACCAGAAATTGATATCATATTACCTATTTAGGTAATCTAACCTGAAGTCATAAAACTCTAAGAAATGTTTTAAGTGGAATTCTCCTTCTCAGTAATTGTACATTGCACTAAATTGCAGTTTGTGATCGGGGTGCAGTGTGGTGTGTCAGAGAGCAGTGATCGAGCAGAGGATGAGGTGAATGAGAAAAGTGTGTTAAGAAAGTCCCAGCAATACACAATTAGGCCCAACAGGTAGGTACTGCCAACCGGAACCACTCACGAAACTGTATCAGTGGAGCATTAGCTTGACATGGTGTTGACAGCTTCTGCAAAAAGGAGCGGTAATGCATCCTGATCATCACATTTATTTTTTTTATTTATTTCAGGTACTTATATAGCACCGTCAATTTACGCAGCGCTTTACATATACATTGTACATTCACATCAGTCCCTACCCTCAAGGAGCTTACAATCTAAGATCCCTAACTCACATTCATACATACTAGGGAGAATTTAGACAGGATCCAATTAACCTACCAGCATGTCTTTGGAGTGTGGGAGGAAAGCGGAGTACCCGGAGGAAACCCACGCAGGCACAGGGAGAACATGCAAACTCCAGGCAGGTAGTGTCATGGTTGGGATTCAAACCAGCGACCCTTCTTACTGCTAGGCGAGAGTGCTACCGACTACACCACTGTGCCGCCCAGCACATGTCTGACCAAGGGGTCCTGCGTGACTCCGAAACGTTGCACCTTTTTGTGCTGTGATCGTGCAATAAACTAAACCGTTTGGACGCCACCTTGTGCTGATCCTTGGTGCGCTGGCAAGTATCTACATTGCAGCCTGACCAGTACACACCCAAATGGGAAGCTTTCTAAAACCCAGGAAGGACATTCCCTGCACAGTCTCTACTCCTTCGGAAAAGCTTTTACTTCCTCTGAACACTTGCTCTGACAGAACGGGAGCCTGTCTCTACGCTAACCACTGGCTAACTGCATGCCAAACCCGGGGAGCCAGTGTTTTAAATATACACTGTCTTAAAGCGAAAGTAAACCCATCCAAAAAAACATTCCATTTTTGGCACGTGCCGGAAATGTAACGCTCCCATTGGTTGTGCTCTTAACCAAACTGTTAAACCATCCAATGGCTGGTGTCATAAATGATCACATGTGCAGCATCATAGCAGTTGTAGATTAAACAGAGCCAAAGATGGCAGCTTCCTTGGCTGAAAACGATAGGGGGATTTACTTACACTTTAAATAGACATTGCCCTGACCCAGGCCAGGAGGAGGCCATGAGGGGCACCAGCATCCAAAGGGACAGCTGTTCTCCTGGTGAGTCCAGGAAATCATAAAGGAACCAAGTTCTTCATGACTTCCTACTTCTGCACCTACAGTGGGGAGTGCAGACTCCACCCACAAAGAAATGTTCATGCATTTTTAAATCAGAAATGTAACCATATAACCAAACACATTAACTAATGTAAAAGTCTGACTGAATTGTACACTTATTAACAGTAATAATAATACTTACAAATAACACATTTAAGACAGAACATGGTGCCATGTGTTGTATAGTTGCTAACAAGTGGTTGGTCATGTGGTTTAGACTCTAGAATTTGTTGAACTGCATACTTACATTGGTCTACCTTGGCACAATGCAAGCATGCATATCCCATACCAGATGGGCCACTTAAGAAGCTGAAAACCACTGTAGTAGTTGAAGTTACTACAGGGATAGCTGCAATCTTTAATATGGTTGTAAACCCTTACAATCCACTTTTTTCTACAGGTAAGCCTATAATTAGGCTTACCTGTAGCTACCCCGGATATCTCCTAAACCTGTATGGTTTAGGAGATATCCCCTGTATCTGCATGTGCCGACGTCATCGGCACATGCGCACTGAAGCAATGGCACGTACGTGTCGTTTGCTTCAGTGAGTGTGCCGTTACCAGCGGCTCCCGCGCGCATGCGGGGGAGTGACGTCATCACGACTCCGGCCAATCACAGTGCCGGAGCCGTGATACCCGGAAGTAACTCCGGGGAGAAATGTCACCGGTCGTGCTGTGTATGGGCACCGCAGCGGGGGCTTAGATCTCAGGTGAGTATTGCTATGCATACTAGCTCATTATGCCTTTGTCTTGCAGGTCTTTTTTTTTTCTCATGTGATTTACAACCACATTATGGCCCTGCTCTGGTTCTGTGTGAGTGGCTTCCCCACTGCACACTGACCACAGAGGAAGTCACAAGCTTGATACTGCCACTACTCATGGAGCACCCTGTATTTATTTCAGTGAATACAAGGCGTTCTTTGATTGGATGAGATAGAGATTTGGGTTTTACCACCCCCAACTTGTCTAATCAGGGAAAACCTTGTATTCATTAAAAATATTACAAGACACTGTATAGTTGCTGTGCTAAGTGAGCAAACGCCTGTGGTCAGCAAGGTCACACAAAACAAGTCATGGAAGATCACGGCTATCACTGTAGTGGTGTCAAATACAACTGTATTCTTCAGCTTCCTCTGCACCCCATCAGGTATGGGATATGGACACTTAAATTGTTCCAAGCTGGACCAATGTACGGATTCAATACAGATAAATCCTGGAGTTCAACATTAATGTTAACACCAACATGCCACTTTCAAGGAGCATCACTGCCAAACAGGCCCTGGACCAATGAAAGATTTAATTCATGATCTTCCAGTAAGACAGCTGTAATTTGTGCTCAGGAACTGGCTAAGGTAGCATGATAGCTTTGCACTGCTTCTTTTGGGCCGTCCCCTGACATTGGCCATCATTGAATGATGAATTGGCTAGCCAAAGAACAAGAGTGACTAAATTAAGCAAACCTGAGGTAGGAGCTCATGGAAGGTCTCTGCCTATACCAGCAGATTAGCAATCCAGGTGATACAGTCTAGATCAAGACAGAATTGTTTGAGTTGTACTTATTAGCTCAAAGCCCAATCCTCAGTAACCTCAAGAAAATCTGGACCACAGTGTGTGACAGAAATGAATCATCTCGTACAGGGTATTAAATAAGAACTATAAAATTTTTATTTTTATTTTTATTTTGGATAGAGTAATGGAAGGTTATAAGCCCATTCAGTTTTTTTGCCATCTGTGAAATTTAGCTTTGCTCCCTGTCTCATAACCAAAACAGGAAGTCAGAGGAAATCCCTGCAAATTAAGGGAATCCCTTGCCTGTCCAAGTCTACCAGAACTAGTGTCCCATTGGAAGATTTCTCCACTAAAAATGCTCTTATATCTTTTTTTGCCTGCTTTATATCTAGTGTCAATATTTAGGATGTGCTGTGCTGTTTTAGAACATTCAAAATGATCTAATGGAAACTATTACAAAAGCACATATTTCTCTTTCATGTTGCAGAGTGTGCTGAATTTAACAAAATTTGGCACATATTAATTATTGGAGAAAATTCTTGAATCCATTATGGAGAAAGCCTGCATTCTTAACATTCTGCTTGAAGCATTTCAATAGGGAATCAGAATTACAGAATCTAGAAAAGCAGCATAATGTTCTCATATTAAAATAGAATTCATAGCAGTGCTTTTACTAAACACTGTTCATTGTTATGCACGTCATGATGATGATGATGAACAAAAATAAAAAGCAATATGTAGAAATTCATGTTGAATTTAAAAGCAAAAACTAATATCTGTTTTCGATGCACACTAATGAATTAAAGGAGGAGTATAGCCAAAGCTTTTTCAGATCCTCTGATAGTTCTTTGCCATGAGTTGCTATGTTGAACTTCCAGTGACCAGTATGAGAGCGTGAGAGCGAAAGCACCAAATTTAACAAACCCTGCTCCCCATTCACACCTGATATCTTTTAACACTAACAAGTCACATGACACTGGGGAGGGAAAATGGCTAATTGGGCCCAATTTGGACATTTTCATTTAGAGGTGTACTCACTTTTGTTGCCAGCGGTTTAGACATTAATGGCTGTGTGTTGAGTTATTTTGAGGGGACAGGAAATTTACACTGTTATACAAGCTGTACACTCACTACTTTATATTGTAGCAAAGTGTCATTTCTTCAGTGTTGTCACACGAAAAGATAGAATAAAATATTTTCAAAAATGTGAGGGGTGTACTCACTTTTGTGAGATACTGTACTTAAGCAGCTCCTTCGATGGTATCGCTGCACACATATATAGACAATTTTTTATGTTCACATCACATGAGTGTCCCTTGAACTGCACAATGTCAGTTAAACCAACCTTCCAAGGGAAAAAAACTGTAGAAATCACAGCAAAAGCGACTGAGCAGCTATAAAATGCCTGGATCACCTTATTGTTACACCCAGTAGCTGGCTGAACTTTTACTTTGCAGCTCTGAGCTTGAACATACATACAGAACTGAAGTAGTTAAAAAAATTACATGCATGCAAAAATACGCATTTTTCACCTGAAGAATATTTAGAAGTATAGCGCTTCCCCCCTAAAGGAGCCACTGATATAGGAGTCCCCTAGCTCCAGATGCCAATGGCCTTTCTAGAAATGCTACACACTCTGATACACCAAGGCTAAATATGGGGGATTTTTTGGGGGGAAATACTACCAAGAAACAAACACCTACATTGTATACTAAGGTAAGGTGACACTGTCCCTTTAAGAAGTGGGCCAAGAAGTTGTGGCCAGCAGCCTCTCACCACCAAGCAGTTTGTGATTAAGCCTCCTCCCGCTCTCTAGTATCCCTAATGCTGCGTACACATGAGCGGCAGACTTGGTCTGACGATCTTTACGACGGACTTTGTAGCGTAGGTGCGCCGGACTTACAAACGGACGGACTTGGACACACACTATCACACCAAAGTCCGACGCCGCTCCGGTCTAACATGTGATGTTGGCAGCGACTCAGGACCCAAAAGTGGCGATCTGCCACGTGACAAGTGACATTGGTGGCGACTCATGACCTTGCAATGTTGATCTTCCCCAGAAATGGTGACGCACTCTGACAGTTGTGACCGCCATGTATTTGTGGAAGCCAGTTTTGTTCTTGCTCTGACACAGCAGTGAACACTGCAGCAGGCAGCTCTCAACAGCCCACTCTGATGGTCACCTCTCACTTTAAAACTGCGAGACTGGTTTTTGCCTCCTTTTCTTTCTCTCTCTAGTACTTAGCTTCTGGGTCTTGTAGTCCCATGCAGATCTACAACACTCCAGTCCAATCTCTCTGGGGACTACCTCCTCTACAACTCTTTGCACCTCTCAGCAGTCCTCTTGCAAGGGGGGTTGCTGTTCCTCCCCAGGCTGCATTGCAGCCAATCACAGTGTCCTCTGGGCGGGCTCTTCTCCAGCTGCTGTGCCAGTGTTCCATCAGATTAGGCCACCCGTCAGATTTGTTAGTGGAAGTGACGTTCCGTCACGGCCATCTTGCTACACCCCACATCCAAGCAAGAAAAGACTCGCTGCTCCAGGTGAAATTAGATACCTGATGATCTAGACAGGTGCCCGCCTCAGCTCGCCACCGCATGCAGTCAATAATAGAAGAAATGGCTGCACTCCGTACTGGATCAAAATTCTATTTTATTCAGAACATCCCAAGTGTTGACAAAAGACACGAAGCTGTTAGATGCATTTCACATACTCCAAGTGTGCCTAATCATTACTACATTGCTACACCCCACACTCAGCTGCAGTATGCCTATGGTCTGAATTCGCCAAGCGGACATCTTTTTACACCCACCGAAGTCTTGCATTTCACACTTAATTTTACCAGTAAACGGAGCTTATATCGTGAAATAGTATTTAGAATTCCGTGACACTGTCACGGAATTCTAAATACTAGAATACCGTGACACTGTTTTGATGTTGAATTTGAAAAGCACGGTGTTCTGTCAGATTAGCAAACCTGTGAGATCTGCACTTACTGCTGCTTTTAAAATTCAACATCAAAACAGTGTCACAGACTTCTAAATACTGTATTTCACTATATAAGTTTAGTTTACTAGTAAAAATAAGTATTAAATGCAAGACTCCGGTGGGTGTAAAAAGATGTCCGCTTGGCGACTTCAGACTTCAGGCTTAGTGTGGCCGAGTGCGGTATGTACCAAGATGGCTCCGTTATAAAATCTGCTGGAACACCGTAAAATGCAGCCCTGTCACATTGCCTGTATTCTTTTCTCTCCTCCTCTGTAGAATACAAAGATAGTATTCGCAAAATGTTTTGATGCATGATATTTATGTAACTGTTTATCAAACTTATATTTTCAGTAAAACATCTATTAACCACTTCAACTCCGGAAGATTTACCCCATTTCATGACCGGGTCATTTTTTGCGATACGGCACTGCGTTATTTTAAGTTCAATACGTTTTTATTGTTTTAACACATATTTAAACAGAAAAAAGCATAGATAAGACCGGGGGCCTGACATCAGGCCTACCGGTCCACCAGTTGAAAACATACATTTGTGGTGAGAAAATATAGTGCATTCCATTGCATGCGCTTAAATGACTTGAAATGGTGTCTATGAGGCCCTAGAGAATAAAATAGCGGTCATTGCAATACTTTTTTTTGCACCGTATTTGCTCAGCGGTCTTCTAAGCGCACTTTTTTTGGAAAAAATTCACTTTTTTGAAAAAAAAAATAAATAAAACAACAGTAAAGTTAACCCAATTTTTTTTTATATTGTGAAATATAATGTTACGCCAAGTGAATTGATACCCATCATGTCATGCTTCAAAATTGCGCCCGCTCGTGGAATGGCGTCAAACTTTTACCCTTAAAAATCTCCATAGGCGACATTTAAAAAATTCTACAGATTGCATGTTTTGCGTTACAGAGGAGGTCTAGGGCTAGAATTATTGCTCTCACTGTACCGGTCGCGGCGATACCTCACATGTGTGGTTTGACCACCGTTTTCATATGCGGGCGCTACTCACGTATGCATTCGCTTCTGCGCGCGAGCTCGCCGGGACAGGGCGCTTTAAAAAAAAAATTTTTTTTTAATTATTTATTTTACTTTATTTTATTTATTTTTTCACTGTTTTAAAAAAAAAAAATTTGGATCACTTTTATTCCTATTACAAGGAATGTAAACATCCCTTGTAATAGAAAAAAGCATGACAGGTCCTCTTAAATATGAGATCTGGGGTCAAAAAGTCCTCAGATCTCATATTTAGACTAAAATGCAAAAAAAAAAAAAAAAGTCTTTTAAAAAAAATGACACAAAAAAAATTGTGCCTTTAAGAGAAGTGGGCGGAGTTGACGTAATGACGTCGCTCCGGCCGTCACATGGTATGGAGACGGGTGGGGGCCATCTTGGCCTCACTCGTCTCCATACCTAAGCAGGGAAAGGACCCGATCGCCTCCGCCGCTACTGACGGCTCCGGTAAGCAGCGGAGGGTGCGGGAGAGCGGCGGGAGGGGGGGTGGCACCTCTCCCGCCGCCGATAATGGTGATCTCGCGGCGAACCCGCCGCAGAGTCCACCATTATCATGTACGGAACCGCCCGCTGAAAAGATGGATACCTCGGTTGTGGCAGCAGCTGCTGCCGTTACCGAAATATCCATCTTCAAAAAATTGACGTATATATACAGTGGGCGGTCCGGAAGTGGTTTTAAACATATGACCAACATTTGTCTTATTGCTATTTCTCTCGGTCTGGACGCCCCTTTGGGAGCCTGCTGTGTCCAGAGATTGAGGAAATGATTGTTAGCATGTATATAGTTATCAGGGCCATAATGGTGAGGCATTTCCAAATCCCCTAAGTGATGGGAGAACTCATATTGAAAAGTCAGAATACGAATGATTCTTTGGTGTGGCCAAGAGTGGCCTAGAAGAACAAGCCAGAGTAGGCTTAAAGTGACAGTAAAAGAAGAGAAAAGAGCTAAGAAGAAGAAAGGTTGCGGGGGGTATTGGACGAGGGGGGGGGGGGGGAGTGGGAAGGTGGTGGGACAGCGAGCCTCAACCTACTGAGGGTGTCACTTTCCTGGATATAAGGACACTATTATGGGGGTTTTTGGGCTCTCAGGTTATACTCATCACTGAGAATCTATGCTTTAGTTTGTCTGAAGCAGAGTAATGCCTCCAGATACTCCAGATGAAGGAAAACTTAGCTTGTTTAAACCTTTGGCTTGCATTTCTTCCATAAGCATTATATTGTTTATTTCGCCCACCCATTCTACAAGGGATGGGGGGGTGGTAGTTTTCCAGTGTCTGGGGATTAATTGTCGCCCTGCACTGAGGAAAAATTTTAAGAGGTTGTTCTTTTGTGATTTGATAGTACCAGGAAATATGGAGAGAAGGGCAATAGTGGGAGAGGGCGTGAGCAGTTTATCGTATATTTCTGTGTATATCTGGAAGATTTGTGTCCAAAATGGGAGGAGCACATCGCATTCCCACCAGATGTGAATGTACGTACCTTTCGCTGAATTACATCTCCAACAAATATCGGTGGTTGATGGAAACATGATCCTGAGAGTGGAAGGTACCCAATACCACCTTCACACTAATTTATTGTTTTTTTCCTGAGTGTGGCTCGAGATGGCTGATTTGTGAGTAAAAAGGAAGGCCTTACCCCACTCTGCCTCTGTTATGTCTCTCCCGAGTTCCACCGACCAGGTTTTAGTATATTTAGGTAAGGACCCGTGAGTGTGGTCCAGGATCAGTTTGTATATTAATGATAAGGTGTGTCGGGGAGTCTCTGAAAGCGTGCATAGTTGCTCAAAACCAGTCAAGGGCCTGTGAATTTGTTTGGAGTCGTGGAGTTTTTTACAGTAGGAAGTCAGGTGTAGACGTGTAAGCCATGTTACCTTAGAGGATGTGGTATTTTGGTTGGTAACGAAAGTACCTATTGTGTTGTACACGAATTGTCAGGCTGTGGGCCAGGAGGTTCTATTGTAATCGTCTAAAGTATGAGTGGAGTTACCTTCAGGGAAAGCTGGGTTATCGATTAGACACAAATAGAGCTTTCTTTTGGTGGTATTTGATCACCTCTATGTTTTTTTTATTTTTTGCGCTATAAACAAAAAAAGACCGACACTTTTAAAAAAAAAACAAAAAAAAAACAAAAAAAAAACCAAACCAATATTTTTTAATTTCTGCTAGAAAATACATCCAATACAAAAATGTAAAAAATCTAATTTTTTCTTCAATTTAGGCAAAAATGTATTCTGCTACATATTTTTGGTAAAAAAAAATCCCAATAAGCGTATATTGATTGGTTTGCCCAAAAGTTATCACGTCTACAAACAATGTGATATACAGTATTTATGGAATTTTTATTTATTCATTTTTTTACTAGTAATGGCAGCGATCAGGACAAATCAGACACTGACACTTTTTACACTTTTTTGGGATCCAGTGGCACTAATACAGTGATCAGTGCTAAAAATATGCACTGTGACTGTACTAATGACATTGGCTGGGAAGGGGTTAACATCAGTGGCGATCAAAGGGTTAACTGTGTTCAGCCTAACTTTAGCCTGTTCTGCAAAGGTAAGCAAATTAAAGGTGCAAATTCCCCCTCAAATTGTTGGTCAGTGTAAATCCCCCCTCACATTGGTGGTCATTGTAAATTTCCCATTATATTTCTAGAATCCCCCCACTATAAACTTGCCAAAGATTTCCAGCTTTGCTCTACATAATTCTGAATTTGTCACAGTGTACTGCCTCCTAACTAATCCCACCCCCTACTGCCACTGATCCCATCAACCCCCCAGCATTGCCACTGATCACTCCCCCCGCTCTCCCCCAGCATTACCACTGATCCCAGGAGTCCTAGGATTTCTAGGAGTTTTCTGTCTATTGATGGGTCCCCTTACCTCCCCAGTCCATGGTGTGGAGGCAGTGAGGAGATAATGTGCTGTAACCTTTAGCAACCAATCAGTGAGCAGTAATGCTGTGCACTAACCTCTTGCAACCAATCATTAAGCGGTAAGGGTATGCAGTAACCTCTAGGAACCAATCAGTGAGCAGTAATAATGTGCAGTAACCTCTAGCAACCAATTAGTGAGTGGTATAGATGTCCAATAACCTCTAGCAATCAATCAGTGAGCAGTATTGATGTACAATAATCTGTAGCAACCAATCAACAAGCAGAAGTCATGTGCTGTAACCTCTAGAAAATAAACAGTGAGCCATAATGTGTGCTGTAACCTCTAGCAGCCAGTCAGTGAGCAGTAATGAAGCACTGTAAACTCTGGCAACCAATCGCAATCACTGCCTGATCTGATTCAGTAAAAAGATTTTGAGTCTAGATGCTATTTATTGTATGTCTCAAGGCACGTGGAGAGCGAAATTGCATGGAAGAGGGGGCCCAAAATGTAAAAGATGAGATTGTGTGGTGTATATAGACTGCAAATATGTCAGGTCACAAAATTGCATGCACCTGTAAAACAGCAACAAACTACGATGCTCAGTATTTTCCCTAGGCAAAGGCTTAATCTCTACAGCTCATATTAGGATAACTGTAAAGTCACAGATTCTTATAATCCTTACCAAACACAAATACAGCGCTGAGAATGTCACACAGATAAATTACCGTATTTATCGGCGTATAACACGCACTTTTTCCCCCTTAAAATCAGGGGAAAATCGTGGGTGCGTGTTATACGCTGATCCCCGCCGATCCCCGCTAATTGTGAACTATCGACGGCGATCGCTGCCGACATTCACATAGCGTGTCGTTTTAAATATGGCGCCGCGGAGATCGGAGGGACTCGGCGGAGCTGAACGGGCGCCGCCGAAATCACAGTGACTGGGCGGAGCCGAGATACACAGTCGAGTGTATTCGGCTCTTTCCGGCGCCGCTCACAGTCACGCCCAGTCCCGCCATTGGACCTGTGTTATGTCCATCATAGGGCTGGACTGGGCGGGACTGTGAGCGGCGCCGGAAAGAGCCGAATACACTCGACTATGTGTATCTCGGCGGCGTTCGTTCAGCTCCGCCGAGTCTCTCCGAACTCCGCGGCGCCATATTTAAAACTACATGCAGCTATGTGTATGTTGGCGGCGATCTGTCCAAGCATGGACACTGGGCTGCACTGACCACTGGGGCAAGGCTGCACTGACAAGGCTGCACTGGGGCAAAGCTGCACTGACAAGGCTGCACTGACAAGGCTGCACTGGGGCAAAGCTGCACTGACAAGACTGCACTGGGGCAAAGCTGCACTGACAAGACTGCATTGGGGCAAAGCTGCACTGACAAGACTGCACTGGGGCAAAGCTGCACTGACAAGACTGCACTGGGGCAAAGCTGCACTGACAAGACTGCATTGGGGCAAAGCTGCACTGACAAGACTGCACTGGGGCAAAGCTGCACTGACAAGGCTGCAATGGACACTGGGTCAAGGCTGCACTGACACTGAAAAGGCTGCAATGACACTAACAAGGCTGCAGATGAACACTGATGAGGCTGCATTGATGGGCATTTTAATGTAAGTTTTTTTTCCTTAAACTTCCCTCCTAAAAGTTTTTTTCCTTAAAATTCTCTCCTAAACTTGGGGTGCGTGTTATATGCCGGCGCGTGTTATACGCCGATAAATACGGTAATTCATTCTAACACACAACTACTTCATTTTCAATAACGACATCTATCTTCTGTGTTTGGGTACTACTATAAGAAGTAAAATGGCACCACAATATGCAAACTTATTTACGGCTGACCTGAAAGACAGATTCCTTAACAGCATACAACAAAATCCATATGCATACTATTGCTATATTGATGATATATTCTTCATCTGGCCAGAAGGTAAAGAAAATCTTTAAAAATTGTATTCATTGATCAACACGTTTCACCCATTAATCAAACTAAAAATGGACTAGTCGAACACACATGTTAGTTTTCTAGACAGCACAGTATCCATCAGGGATGATAAGCTGCATACCTTAAGATAAAGGAAACTCACTGAGAGATTCAACTATCTCCACAGTTCAAGCTTCCACCCCCAGAACACCAAACAAGCCATCACTCACAACCAGGCCATCAGACACCACTGTATATGTTCGGACCCAGAAGACAGAAATAAACATTTCAGGGTGCTAGCAGATTCCTTCCATAAAAAAAATTTACAATGACAAAACCATCAATACAAGCAAAGGCATGGCCCGAAAGCCCAAAAAGAAAATCTCCCCTATTACAAAGAGAGAAAAAAATAAATGGACATATACCTCTAGCTAGTAACTAATACAATCCAACACTAGAAGGAATAAGACAGATAATCAAAGATTTGCAACCCATCATAACAGAGTAGCAAAAGCAAATCAGAAGACAGAAGGTGGAAACACTGCACCACAACCACTATACAGACAGGTGAAGATATGGCTTCAACCAAAGCTCCTTCTGACTACACTCCTCTAACAGGTTCCACCCCACCCATGGGGCTTAATCATTGAGATCTCTATGAGTAAGCCCCATGAGTGGGGCAAAACATGTCAGAGGTGTGTAGTCAGGAGAAGCTTAGCTTGAAGCCATATCTTCACCTGTCTGTATAGTGGCTGGGCTTCAGTGTGCAGTGTTTCTACCTTCTAATTCATGTGTGTGAATGCGCTACTCCCGTATTTAATCACCACCTACAATACTTATTTTCTAATAGTCTTAAATAAACTTAAACTTTGTGCATAGACTTAAAGCTCTTCATCAATACATCATATACTCATATAGTAAATACATGAAATAAAAAGTCCTTCAAACATGCTCAAAAATCTTGTAATCATTAATGTGACTGGCGTGCTCCTATGTTCCTTCAGTGTTCATATGTGACTGAGTGAGACACCTCCACCATTCAGATTGGCCACTCACCAGATACTTAGCTAGAGATACGCCTTTGGTTCATTCAGGGATAACCACTCCACTTTAGGCAACACTTCTCACCGGCTAAAACATGGACTCTATTTTTCCTCATAGGGAAGCACAGGGACAAAAAGCGATCATAGCGCAATATGTTTGAACCATTTATTTTAAAATATGAAAGTTAAAATGATCACTCACATATAAAAGTGCCCTCCAAGCTGGCACGAAGCTTATCCAGCAGTTACGGACGGATTGGTGGTTGTTAGCATGGTCCGCCTGGTGTTACTGTGCGGCCTCCACGCTCGGCTTGCGCTCCAAGCCTTGTTCCCGCTCACGTCCGGTCACCTGATGCAAATTTCTCCCAGCAGCCTCTACGCGTTTCGCATCATCAAATGCGTCATCAGGAAGCTGCCGTTTGATTGGTGCACACTCTATTTATACTACGTATGGCCGGAAGTGCATATTCCGCCATTTTAACTAAGGTAATATTTCCATCTTAGACTTCCTTTCTATTATCGCCATTTTGACTAAGGGCGTTTTCCCTCTTTATATACTGCATTGGTGTAGCTGTTACCCCTTTATATTTAAAATATATCTGAGTATCAAATATACGTCCTGACCCATCTATATCTGCTGGAGAGGCTTTTACAACGTCTTAAACATATTACACATTTTCAAACTATTGTTTTAAAACCATTTACCCATTCCGCCCTGGCCGCTGATCCATAAAGATATGGAGCAGCTCCAAACCATTGTTTCTTGGAACATTCCCAAAATGGTCCAAAATATTTCCAAAAAATATTTCTAAAAAGATTTTAGATACCTTTATATATATAACCCCTGTTATTCCTTTATTGCATTACGTATTTTTTATTTATATTTTTTATTTCTTTATTTTTTATTTTTCATCTATTTTTCAAATTTTTTAATTATTTTTCATTTATAGAACCAATATAAACGTAATGCAATAAAGGAATAACAGGGCGTATATTTGATACTCAGATATATTTTAAATATAAAGGGGTAACAGCTACACCAATGCAGTATATAAAGAGGGAAAACGCCCTTAGTCAAAATGGCGATAATAGAAAGGAAGTCTAAGATGGAAATATTACCTTAGTTAAAATGGCGGAATATGCACTTCCGGCCATACGTAGTATAAATAGAGTGTGCACCAATCAAACGGCAGCTTCCTGATGACGCATTTGATGATGCGAAACGCGTAGAGGCTGCTGGGAGAAATTTGCATCAGGTGACCGGACGTGAGCAGGAACGAGGCTTGGAGCGCAAGCCGAGCGTGGAGGCCGCACAGTAACACCAGGCGGACCATGCTAACAACCACCAATCCGTCCGTAACTGCTGGATAAGCTTCGTGCCAGCTTGGAAGGCACTTTTATATGTGAGTGATCATTTTAACTTTCATATTTTAAAATAAATGGTTCAAACATATTGCGCTATGATCGCTTTTTGTCCCTGTGCTTCCCTATGAGGAAAAATAGAGTCCATGTTTTAGCCGGTGAGAAGTGTTGCCTAAAGTGGAGTGGTTATCCTTGAATGAACCAAAGGTGTATCTCTAGCTAAGTATCTGGTGAGTGGCCAATCTGAATGGTGGAGGTGTCTCACTCAGTCACATATGAACACTGAAGGAACATAGGAGCACGCCAGTCACATTAATGATTACAAGATTTTTGAGCATGTTTGAAGGACTTTTTATTTCATGTATTTACTATATGAGTATATGATGTATTGATGAAGAGCTTTAAGTCTATGCACAAAGTTTAAGTTTAGAAAATAAGTATTGTAGGTGGTGATTAAATACGGGAGTAGCGCATTCACACACATGAATTAGATATTTCCCACCCATCTTAATGAAGGGTTTTTTTGAATGCAGCAACCCTGACACGTATGGTTAAATTATTTTCAAATTATTTTTGAGAGATTAGGGGTTGTTTTGCGCCGGTGACACATACACAGTGTTTCTACCTTCTGTCTTCTGATTTCCTTCTGCTAGCCTGGATGAGCTTGTTTGAACACCGGCACCCATTTTGTGCTGTGGACCGCAGGGGGAGGTTTGTAGTGTTTTGAGCGGCGCTCCAAGTTCTTTACAAATTGGTCACCATCATAACAGAGGATGAAACACTAAAAGAGATATTCCAACAACCCCCAATGCTGGCTTTCCAGCAACCACCCAGTCTCAAACAGATTATTCAGCAGGAAACTTCATTCTGATTATGAATTCACAATTAAAGGAACCAAGCCTTGCAACAAAAAACGCTGCAAACAGTGCATCCAAATCAATCCAATAAAAAATGTCTCACACACAAAAGGGACCTTCAATATTACACAATCATACAACTGTACCTTCAGTAATGTTGTGTACCTTGTTCATTGCAAATAATGCAGCCAAATATCGAAACAGGACAGAAATTACAAACAAATTATTTTACACAAACACCATTAAAGAACATAGGGAGGATGATTTATGCACACTTGTGGGACATCATTTCTCACAACCAGATCACACTATAGAAGACATGAATGGTTTAGTTCTTAAAGGGAACTTCAAAACTACCCAGGAAAGGAAAACTTTTGAACGAAGAATGATAATTCAACACAAAAGATAATGGATTAATGTGGACCTCAGTTTTCTAAATCACTATCCAACAGTTTTATGACTGCTCACACATCTGTGATTTTTTTCCCCCATCCCAGTCCACAACTCTCTCCCTGCCTTATCTTACAAACTATCCAAGCTCAATTAACATTGCTGTGTATTTTTTTATCCCTCAGAGATTGTCTTATTAACAACCTGCTAAAGCTTTGTGTATTAGTACTGCTTGTACTTTAAAAGAAGGGGGTATACCCTGAAAGCTTTTCCTAAAAATTGGGATGTTAGTGCAAATAAAAATAATCATGAATATTACTCAACTGTTTCTGTTGCAAGTATGGCTACAATCATCTGACACTGTGCTAAAGAATTTATGAAGGAAACATAAAATGCAGGCACAGTGTGGAGTGTGTACTGTTTACTTTTTAATATACAGTATATATCATATATGTATGATATAGGGTCTGGGATTAAAAGTTCAATTTCAGTGTTTGCAAATGACACCAAGCTATGCAGTAAAATAACATCCTTACAAGACATCTCCAACCTACAAGTCAACCTCAATGCACTGTTTAATTGGGCAGCTATGTGGCAAATAAGGTTTAATGTTAATAAATGTAAAGTTATGCACTTGGGGACTAAAAACATACATGCATCATACATACTAGGGGGAGTGCAACTGGTAGAATCAATGGTGGAGAAGGCTCTAGGCTTAATAATAGCATGCAATGCCAAGCAGCAGTTTCCAAAGCAAGCAAAATACTTTCTTCTACTAAGAGAGGTATAGAAGAGTGGGAGGGGGTATAGAAGAGAGAGAGAGAGAGAGAGAGAGAGAGAGAGAGAGAGAGAGAGAGACACAGACATCATTTTACCCCTGAACAAATCATTAGTAATACTTCATCTAAAATATGCAGTTCAGTTTTGGGCACCAGTTCACATAAAGGATATTAAGGAACTGGAGAAAGTGAAGAGAAGGGCAACCAAACTGATGAGAGGCATGGAGGAGATGAGGAAAGATTACAGGAACTGAATTTACTCTCTTGAGAAGAGGAGATCAAGGGGGTTATGATTAACATGTATAAATACATAAGTAGTCCATATAGTGAACCTGGTGTCACTTTAAGGTCATCACAGAGGACAAGAGAGCACTCTTTACATCTGTAGGAAAAGAGATTTAATCTCCAAACACAGAAAGATTTCTTCACAGTAAGAGCTGTGAAAATGTGGAATAGACTACCTCAAGAGCTGGTTCTGTCCTGCTCAGTAGATTGCTTTAAAAAATGCCTAGACATTTTCCTAAATGTACTTAATATAACTGGATTCTAACATATATATCCAATAGCCTCTTGGGGGATCAGGAAGGATCAAATCCTTTTTGAATGTATGAAATCCCTGACCGTGGTGAGAGGAAAGCGTGGTGTCACCATGGATGATTAACCCCTTGGGGGGAAGTGCTGACTGACCTACTCTAGCAGGGGGTCAATCCTGTCTGGATATAATGAAAGATGATTGCTCAATCCTGAAGCTGCAGCTTAAGGAACGAGATGCATTTATCCACTAACTGCAAGAAGAGCTGGCTCGTGGTGAGCTTTATTTAACCCTAGTTGGAGTACATCAGGAGGTGCCATTGGAAGTGAGTTGCCATACTGATTCCTGAGGGATTTCCATACATTCTTATGCACATATGCTGCTGTAATGGTACCCATTTGCTCTGGTGAGTTTTGAATTCACTTGATGTTGGTGGCTGCCATCTGAGCACCTTTGAGAAACAGCTTCACGAATACTGGCGTTGCTGTATCAAGTGTATTTCACCAATTATATACACTATGGGAATCATTTTCTGTCCTTTGGACTTTTGTGCTTTTCGTTTTTGCATCAGTTTTTTTTTGCCTTTTTTATGCTTATTATTGCACATATTGTTTATATATTTTGTATATTGGCGCTACACCAAAGTTCAGGAGTTGTTCACCTATACAGTGCTTACTGCAGCTTCCAAACATACAGACACAGCTTTGAATCCAGATGTACCCGATAAGTGACAACTGCACTAAAAATGATAAATTTTACCTGAAAAGTGCCATATCTGGACACTAGTGTTGACTGCAAATACCTCATCCTGATGACTTATGCATTTCTCACCAGGTCAGCATGTGTTCTCCTGGCCAGAAATGCACTGTATGTGAATAACTTTTGAACTGACCATCTGGTTCTTATCAGCATTTGACACTATAATTTCTCTGCCGAAAAATGTTTTGAAAAAGCATATCCAGATGTTTCATGTTATTAAAAAAAATGGTAGTAGGAGAACATTGATGTGTTTCTGACAAAATTTTGTTTCAAGTTAAGATGTTTGTGTATCCATGACTATTAAAAAATACATGAATAAACTCAATGTTTCATATGTTCAAATACATTCATTTACCTTATTTGCCAATGCTGTTTGGGACTATTCTAATCAATTCCTCTTCATCATGATGTGATTAAAATATGTAACATAGTAAAATGATAGACTCATGGCAACCACCATAAATATGCTGATGGAGCTGCAGTAATATTGGATAAAGTTTCCCTATTAAAGAAATATTTTTGCCTGTTTTAGTTTATAGTCTCTTCAGATTCCTCTGTAATTAATATCAGATGATCCACTGTAATGCTTTTGCTGTCAAGTAATCTAAGCTCTAAGCTCTAGTCTGGATTTATTGCAGAGCTGTCTGTAAAGGCAACAGAGAGACAACATGAGAACAAGACTATATGATGTGAAATGTTGTTCTTCTGCTGCATACCAGACTGCACATACTTGATTAACTTAGGTTTGTTGCCTAAATGCTAAATCTTCAATGTATTTTAATCATAATAAAATTATATTTAGGTCAGAAAAAACAGGAGAGCAACTTTAGGGATCTGCCCCCATTTTTTGCAGATCAAGTTTACCAGTGACACACACACACACACACACACACACACACACACACACACACACACACACACACACACACACACACACACACACACACTCAGTGTGGCATTGGATCACCAATAACAGTATCATTTATCATGGCAGTGACAACATAGGTGTTGCTGTGTTAAAACTGGCTGGATAACTACACCAGGTTATGTGGTGCATGATCCTTTCTATAGGTGTTGCATTTAGGTCCACCCTAATGGCTTTAGGCTACCATTTTGGCGGAGAAGCTGGAAGCTGTACTCTGAACAGACCTTTTTACCCGCTCATAAACATTTCAGTATGGGAAGTTCTTTAGCTTTCTGAATATTTTGTTACATTTTCTTAAGGATAGAATAGGTCATCTGCCAATTAACCCCCCAAGATTTTAGTGCATTGCAGAATCATTTAATAGCACACAGCTATATAATGATCCTAACAGCTATACTGTAGACTTCCCAAAAACACTTGATATACACCAAGAGCCACCACCCACACCATGAATGTTTTGCTGTATTTCATGTATCAATCTGTTTTATGTTTACTCCATTAATGTATCTGTTTGGATCACTTTCTACAGCATTGCAGGTCATATTTATGCTATAGGAATAATTATTATTAATATTCATGATAATAATAACTAATTATTGTATACATTCCAGACTGACACCTTTGAAAAGCTTGAAGAGTAACTCCACTTTTGTTGAGAAAAAAACATTCCCCTCTGGGGAATGTATATAGCAGGGTCTCCACCCTCTTTCAGTCTAATGAGGAGCTCCAAGGCCAAAGATAACTGACATCCTTAAATATGTAGTGGGTTGTGAGGCATAGTGGGTGCACAGATGGTGAAAGTCATTGGGCACCAAACACTTCTTGGATGTAAAAGGGGATTTATTTCTTTTGACAGTCCTTTTTGTTTTTTTGGGGGAAAGAGGGTTAAGGTCAGGACACCCTTAAGTAGTGGTAGATTCAATTGGCAGACACCGAGACTTCAATAGGAAGACAGCCATGCAAGGAAAGGACCAGCAAGGTGCCAGATCTGCACATGCAGGATTGCTGTCTCCTATGGTAACAGTCTTTAACAGTTCCTAACTCAAACGTAACAGTCCTTTCAGTTCCACTAAAACTGCCTCTTGTAGTTCTTCAACCCTGAGCTCCCAATCTCTCACTAGACCCTCTGATTCACTGACTCTGAATCCCTTGAGCACCTCCAAGGTTTACAGTGGTATCCCCTCAAGCTTCACCCACGCTTTCCTGCTGGGTCCATAGCTTGGCACTCCAGATACTTCTCAAGATTAACCCCTGCTAACCGGCGAGGTCCCTGGCTTGACTCACAAGGCTGCTCTGCAAGCGTCTCCTCCGAGGCTTGGGTCCCTGACTTGATCACCGCCTGAAGTTTCTAGATTCTCCACCGTGCCCGTTCGGTGAGAATGTGGTTCTAGTACTTGCTTAAGTTACTCACTGTGGTCCCTGGTAAAGGTGGTTGGTCTCTTTGTGGCGACAGCTTCCCTTCTACCTCCGACCACTGACAGGTTCTCCGGCCAACAGAACTGTCACTTTCGGTTGGACTTCAAGCCGCAGTCCCAACCCTGTGCTGCCCTCTTACTTCTGGATAGGCCCTCACACAGCCTGGCAGCCAGATGCCCCCAGGATAGGCCCAATCCACAACCTAGCAGCCCAGGGAGTACAACACACGTACACCCAGTCAGCCGTCCAGATGACACAGAACAGAGATCACCTGACCTTCCCCGAATATATAGGTTGTCCCAGCAGGCCAAGGGATTCAAGAAAACCCTTGCCCATTGGCTATGATACCCTATATACTCATAACCTGACTTTGGGTTGCCCTTCTCATATCTAGTACCACCAAGTACCCTGCCACCTAGTGGTAGAAGAGAAAAGTGCAACAAGGCCAAACTTAGGGAGATATCAATAGATCTCTATTAATCGACCTAGATAACTACTCTTGGCAAGTAAATTTGTGAGGAGCTCCCTGACTAAACCCCAGGGTGCTACATACATTAAAAGGATTTTAGCCTTAGGATTTTACCATCTGTGTACAGAACACCTCCAGGTTGCCATATTGCATTGCGTCTTACAGAAACGTACAATGTACAGTGCTACAGTTTGAAAAGGAGAGGTCATTTTTAATAACACCAAGGAACATCACAACTTTCATTTCAATTGCCGTGTGTTCCCCGCACTCGCTGTCACATAGAGCCCCTCATCCTTGTCTGAGGACTTTGATATACAGATCACCTGTCCAGTCCTGGGATGTGTGATGTACATCAAAAGTATCTGTATGTGACGGCGAGCGGCGGGAACATACAGCAATTGAAATGAAAGCTGTGATGTTCCTCGGCGCTTTGATCATGTGGCTGGCAATTCCCCTCCTCTCTTCCCCTGCATGGGTAGGCTGCATTGGTGGACATGGGCTGCATTGGTGAACACGGGCAGGCTGCATTGGTGGACATGGGCAGGCTGCATTGATGGACAAGGGCAGGCAGCATTGATGGACACGGGCAGGCTGCATAGATGGACACGGGCAGGCTGCATTGATGGATACGGGTAGGCTGGATTGTTGGGCACAGGTGAGGCTGCACTGATATGCATGGATAAAGTTGTTTTTAATATTTATTTTTATAAATTAATTCTCCATAAAACATTTTAGTGTCATTTTCATGAGAATTTATGAGGCAATGTTTAGGGGCAGAGCGGGGCAGGGCAAGGTAGGGGTTGTGTGGGGCAACTGGTGGCGAGTAACCCTTGAGGCCTGGCTAGTAGCTCAGGACTTCAAATTTTAAGCCCTGCTATATATATATATATATATATATATATATATATATATATATATATCTCACAAAAGTGATTACACCCCTCACATTTTTGTACATACTTTATTATATCTTTTCATGTGACAAGACTAATGAAATGACACTTTGCTACAATGTAAAGTAGTGAGCAGTGTTAATTTTGCCAGCAAATTTCTATTTAGTTTTAGTCTTAGTCTTAGGACTAAAATGGCATTTTAGTTTTAGTCCCATTTTAGTCTTCTGCAATTGTTTTAGTTTTAGTCGTATTTAGTTGACTAAATCTCCAGTACATTTTAAAATTAATTAAAAAATTAAATTGTAATGCATTAGTTAACATTTGTCTACAATTTCCAAACTCATTATATACTGCTGGAGTGAAAAATCTCATATATTATTTAAGGTATTGAGGTATGAATATGCACTACAGACCAGTGTTAATTTTGAAGTTAAATTTCAATTTAGTTTTAGTCTTAGTCTTTTGACTAAAATGCCATTTTAGTTTTAGTCCCATTTTAGTCTTTTGACTTAAATACCATTTTAGTTTTAGTTGTATTTTAGTCATCTCAATTGTTTTAGTTTTAGTCATATTTTAGTCGACTAAAATAGTATTCATTTAGTCGACTAAAATGTTTTAGCTTTCCCCGCAAAATAACCCAACACACAGCCATTAATGTCTAAACCACTGGCAACAAAAGTGAGTACACTCCTAAGTGAAAATGTCCAAATTGGACCCAATTAGCAATTTCCCCTCCCCGGTGTCATGTGATTCGTTAGTGTTACAAGGTCTCAGGTGTGTTAAATGTGGTGTTATCGCTCTCACTCTCTCATACTGGTCACTGAAAGTTCAACATGGCACCTCATGGCAAAAAAACTCTCTGAGGATCTGAAAAAAAGAATTGTTGCTCTACATAAAGATGGCCTAGGCTATAAGAAGATTGCCAAGACCCTGAAACTGAGCTGCAGCACGATGGCCAAGACCATACAGCAGTTTAACAGGACAGGTTCCACTCAGAACAGGCCTCATCATGGTCGACCAAAGAAGTTGAGTGCACATGCTCAGCGTCTTGGCCACAGGTTGTCTTTGGGAAATAGATGTATGAGTGCTGCCAGCATTGCTGCAGAGGTTGAAAGGGTGGGGGGTCAGCCTGTCAGTGCTCAGACCATATGCCTCACACTGTATCAAATTGGTCTGCATGGCTGTGGTCCCAGAAGGAAGCCTCTTCTAAAGATGATGAACAAGGAAGCCCGCAAACAGTTGGCTGAAGACAAGCAGACTAAGGACATGAATTACTGGAACCATGTCCTGTGGTCTGATGAGGCCAAGATAAACTTTTTTGGCTCAGATGGTGTCAAGCGTGTGTGGCGGCAACTAGGTGAGAAGTACAAAGACAAGCGTGTCTTGCCTACAGTCAAGCATGGTGGTGGGAGTCAGGGCTGCCATCAGGTGGTACAGCCCATACAAGAGTAAGGGGCCTGCCTGTCCTGAGGGGCCCGGCATCCCGGGAGCTGGTCCCTAATGACGCTGGGCCCCAAGTTGGTACCTCCCCTTTGCTCTTTACCTCCCCCTACAGTAGTTTTGACTCCCATTGGTGCCGCCCGCTGCACTGGCTCCTGACTCCCTGCCACTGTGGCATTTTGGCATAGCATGCTGGGGGGGAGTGTCAGTTGGTGAGCTCGACAGTCACAGAAACGAGTGCTCTCCCCCCCCCAGAAAATCTGTGCTTCAATCCACCTGCTCCTCTCCTCCCCCTCCTTTAATGGCCGCTGAGCCGCTCCATCCCTGGGCTCAGTGTGCAGTGACAGGCAGCTGGGGAGGTGCAGCTGTCCTGGAAGGAGGGGATCCCCACGCTGTTCCTTCCCCTGGAGCATGCCTAAGCAGCATGACAGACATCCCTTCTCCTGCCCCTCTCTCCCCGCTCGTGTGCTGCTGCATCTGTAAAGGGGATGTGGGGGCAGGAGCCGACAGCCACCTTGAGAGAAGTCGCTGACTGAGAGCCGCCCGGGGACCATCCACATGAGAGCACTGTGACCAGACCCTGCCCCCTCTATCTCCCTGACCCCCCCTTTCTCTGTGACCCCCCCTCTCTCTCCCTGAACCCCCTCTCTCTCTCAGCCCCCCTCTCTCACTCTCCCTGCTCTCTCAGCCCCCCTCTCTCCCTGCTCTCTCTCTCTCCCTCTCTCTCTCCCCCCATTTAATACTGGCAGAGGTACTTTCAATGATCAGTTTCTAGTTATTCATAAAAAACCTTTATCCCAAAAGGAAAAAAAAGGTTGCTGTAACTGATTATAAAATGAGAGCTGGAGAATGGCTACAATTTGTTTAGTTTACCTAAATCTGTTAGCACATCTAACACCCACCACCTCCCTGCCCCTCAGACTGCTGTCCAAAGGTGTCTCTGTTGCTTTTTCATCCAGAGTGGGGAGCACTCTAATACAGGAGGTGTGTTACTGACCAGATTACCAGGGGAAAACAGAAAATAAAAAGCCTAAAAAAAAAAGAAAAACAAAAAAGTGCAGCCATTGTATTCCACTCAATTTACAGCGGATTCTGTGAGACGGCCAGTGGGTGGACCCTGGGGAATGTTGGTGGTCAGGCTCAGGGGGCCCAGTCCTAAAGCTATGTAAAGGGCCCTAAAATTTCTGGTGGCTGCTCTGGTGGGAGTGTCATGGTCTGGGTCTGCATGAGTGCTGCCGACACTGGGGAGCTACGGTTCAGTGAGAAAACCATGAATGCCAACATGTACTGTGTCATACTGAAGCAGAGCATGATCTCCTCCCTTCAGGGACTGGACCGCAGGAAATATTTCAATATGATAAAGACCCCAAATACACCTTCAAGACAACCACTGCCTTGCTAAAGAAGGGTAAAGGTGATGGACTGGCCAAGCATGTCTCCAGACCTAAACCCTATTGAACATCTGTGGGACATCCTCAAACGGGAGGTGGAGGAGCACAACATCCAGGGTGATGACATCACAAGGGGAGTGTCCTCTAACTACGTCATCAAGTGACCCCGCCCCATGCCAATATAAGTCATTGCACATGGAAAATTATTCAAAACCTGTATCTCAGTCCCAGTTAAAGAAATAGAGGAAATGTTATATACAACATTGTCGTTCACCGTCTCTGACGATTTTGTCATCTTGTTGTCACTCCTCTGGTTGTGTTGTTTCTTGTATCTCTTACCTCCTCTCCTAATGAATCTGTTGTTGCTGGAGGTAAAAAAGATGTAGTTGGTACATTTTCTGATGACCCAGTAGAGGCAATGGACGAAGAGGAACTAGAAAATTGCTGCTTTTGTTGGCCTTTTCTAAACGATTTGGTCCGATAATAATTGGGATCTGACCAATTATAAACTCGATTGTTCTTTTCCGTAATTGAATATTCTTCCGAAATCCACCAAGTTTAACATCATTAGATTTTTTTAAATTCAGACAGTTCATCCTGATTAGAACTTTGCTCAAGTTGTTTCTCCAACTCTATAATCTGTTGTTTAATAGCCAGTCTTTCTTGTTGTAAGAATTGTACCATCAAAGTCATAATGTCAAATAAGCACTTATTCAAAATCTGTGCAAACTTGGTTTTAAAACCAAGATTTTGTGAGAATAGTGTGGGGATCAGGCGAACCCTCTGTCCTCTCGGTATCATCTGTAACTTATAATACTCAGCCAGAGTTACCTCATGTAGCTCCATCGTGACCGATCGTTGCATGAGTTTCTCCATCTTGCGTGTCAATTGTATCATAGAGGACTGGGTTAAGAAATCCCTTGATCCTGTTGTGTCCGTAAAGATTAGAGAAGCATCAATCTCCGAATATGAGAAGGAGCCACTGGTAGCCATTTGTATTTCGATGCCAAACACTCACTGATGCCTGCTTTCAAGGGATAAATATCTTCAAATGTGGTTAAGGAAAGCTGCATCCGGTCCAATTAGTGCTAAGCAATGAGGTCTTCCCACTGACCATACATAAGCAAAAAAGTCCAAAGGATTGCTGCACTTAAAAACTTTGTTTATTCGTTCAAAGATTTCTAAAGTTACATTTTAGAAAGTGTTCAAAAAGATTTCCGTTTCGGGCTCAAATGCTCACGCCCTTCCTCAGATCAGAACACATTTAACATTTTGATCACAGACATTGCAATTTAACATTTTTCCCAAAAAAATCACATATGGAATCAATCTATGGTTAATCGCCAATTAGCACAATTGTATTCCTTGTGTTAATTAATAATTTCACACCACTGATATACAAATGGTTAACCATGTAGAGACTCATCTTACTAATCACTCAGGAACCATCACATTGTCATTCTGTAGAAAAAATATATATGAACCAATGAACCAGTGAACCAATCTTAAGAAAACGTGAGGCTCATTTGGATACATTTTCTTAATACTATTATGCTCTGTACACACAATCGGAAATTCCGCCAGCAAAAGTCCAATGTGAGCATTTGGTCGGAAATTGCGACCGTGTGTTCTCCATCGGACTTTTGCTGACGGTATTTCCGCCAGCAAAAGATTGAGAGCAGGTTCTCTATTTTTCTGACAGAAAAAGTTTCTATCGGAAATGCCGTTCGTTTGTATGCAATTCCGATACGCAAAAAACCACGCATGCTCAGAATCAAGCACGGGACGGAAGCGCTCGGTCTGGTGAATCTAGCGTTTGTAATGGAGATAGCACATTCATCAGGCTGCAAATTATTGGATCTTTTAATGCAGCGCATTCTTTTGTTCTTTATAATGCTAGAATAATGAATTTGTTTTGCTGCTGATATTCACAAAGAGTTCTGACAAACTGATTTCTTTATTATTTCTTGTAATCTCCTGAATAATCTTTTTTGTTTTTATTTTCATATAAAAAAATCTCCATTTATTATGGCTCATAACAAAATAAAGAGGAAGGCAACGCTGGAGAAACTGCTTGCATTTGCAAAGCCTTTGTACCCAAGGGCACACATCAACTCTTTGTAAATAAAAATTGGTAGCCTGAGAAGACCATATAATAGGGAGCACAATCTGGTCCAGGACTCCCAGAGATCAGGAACAGCAGCAGATGACATATATGTCCCCAGGCTGTGGTACTACCACAGCCTGCGTCTTCTGTCAGACCAGACTGAACCCAGGCCATCGATTTCATGTCTTCCTTGCAGCCTTCCTTCCAAACTTCCCTGTAGCCTTCCCTGCAGCCTTCCTTGGAGGCTGTGGCTCTGGAGGTGGACTTGTGGCAGCAGGAGGAGGAGGATGGGCGAGCGCACATAAGTGCATGTTATCAGTCATTTGGCCCCTCAACCCCTTATGAAGGCCTGAAAAATCATCTTCTCATAGATGAGGCATTGGCCCTCCTCCATTTGCGGCAATTTTGCAGCTACATAGCAGCCATAGGCCTCTTCAGCGTCGGGGGGTGTTTTCAGGGCTGCATTAGCCTCCTTAAAGCGGGAGTCCACCTAAAAAAAAATATTAAAAGCCAGCAGCTACAAATACTGCAGCTGCTCACTTTAATTAATGGACACTTACCCGTCCCAGGGTCCAGCGATGTGGGCAGCCGACGCCGATCACTCGCTCGACTCTCGGCAGCTGCAGCCGCCATCCTAGCTGAGAGAATCAGGAAGTGAAGTGTTGCCGCTTCACTTCCCGGTTCCCTACTGTGCATGCGCGGGTCGCGATGCGCGTCTTAACTGGTCCCTGCTATCTCCTGGAACCTGTGTGTTTCCCAGGAGACAGTCCAATGGGGTTTGGGTACAGCTTCCAAAGCTACTGCTGAGGAGGGACGGGAAGAGATGTAGACTCCCGTGGGAGTCTATGCCAGGAAGTGGGTGCAAATACCTGTCTTAGACAGGTATCTGCACCCCCCTCCCCCCTGAAAGGTGCCAAATGTGACACCGGAGGGGGGGGTTCAGAAAAGCGGA
Organism: Lithobates clamitans; assembly: GCA_037952925.1. NCBI lineage: Eukaryota > Metazoa > Chordata > Amphibia > Anura > Ranidae > Lithobates > Lithobates clamitans. Next base: position 1,316,036 of record JBBGZY010000194.1, on the reverse strand, counting down.
AGTTCCATTTTTGTGTGGAACTCCGTTTTAATGAGGCCCAGTGCTGCCTCCTCCATGTTACTCCCCTTCCTGGCCCTTTTTGTTGTAAGGCGGGGGGAGGCACCTGGGATTGGGTGAGGCTACTGGGCCTGGCCACCTCCTGGCTGACACTTATCCCCCACCTCCTGGCTGACACTTACCCCCACCTCCTCCTGTCTGCCACATTCCAGAGCCTCATCCTGGCTGAGGTCTTCCTGTGTATTAAAAAGGGACATAGTTTTGGTTTTTGGTTCATCAATCACACATAATTTTCAGCTCATGACTGTTGCAAATTGAATGTTAATAAATAGAAAAGACTATCATTCTGAGCCCAGCATTTTTAATTCTTGTCACAATCTTTTTTGACCCCTACTGTCTATTGATATGTAAAATACTTTTTGTTAAATCATTCATTTATCAATAAAAACATCAACTTAACAATAATTTTTGGACAATAAATATGTTAAAAAATACTATACCTGGCTCCAGCTGGGCTCCTCAACTTCTTCCAGGATGGAAGGCCCAGGTTGGTCCTCGGAAGCCTCAGCTGGGGTTGAGGAAAGGGTGGATGGAAGTGTAGAAAGTGATTCCCTGGCTTCAATCTGGTCTTCCAGAAACCGCATCCTGTTGTAGTACCACAGACTGGGTACATACACATCCTTTGCTGCTGCTCCTGATTTCATGGAAGCCTGGACCTTATTAAGCTCCTTCATATACGTACTTCTCAAGCTACCAATTTTCTTATCCACAAACTTGATGTCTACGTCGGGGACCTGCGTCTTCACAAATTGCAGCAGTTTCTCCAGCGATGCCTTCCTAGCTGGTTTATTGCGATATAACGGGTTTTTAACCTCCCACAAATTTCTCATATCCCCGTATCTGTCTATGAACTGGCCCATGAATTCAGGGTCATTGAATTGTTTCATATTTGCTGCAAGACAAAACACAAGACAAAAACACTAATTTCAGGCTAAAATCTCCTAATCCTACCCCAATATAGGCCTCAATCTCGAATCAGTATAGGCCACTGATGTCCCAAGTTAAAATGTTACCTTCATTAGAACGTTCGGCGCTTCCGGTCCTCCTTCCTCCGCACATAGAACGTAGGTACAACACACGGGTGTTAGCTTTATATACACTGCGCATGCGTGAAACTCCACCGGGTCGCCCGCCCCTGACGTTCTTTCTAGAATATTCCCCGCCCCTTCTCTTTCGTCGCAGTGGGAGAGGGCCATGGCGAAGACACAGCAGGTGCGTAATAGCAGTAACGTGGAGGAAAGCCCGGAGCCAGAAACCTCACGATCCCGCAGGAGATTTAGGCCTCAAATATGGCCTTTGTAGAGATGGAGGAGATGGTGGACATCTTGAAGAAGGCCGACATTGATGGGAAGTATGGAACGTACCTAACCCCAAATGTGAAAAAGGCCAAGATCATGTCTAAAGTAGTGAGAAGTCTGCACAGGAATTTTGGTGTACGACGATCCAAGGAGCAATTGAGGAAATGCTGGTCAGACCTGAAATTGAGGGAGCAGGATCAGTACAGAAGGATCAAGAAAGTGCTTCTAAAAAGTAAGTAGTTGTCGTTTGTCCCTATTATTATTATTACTTGCATGCTGCTCCATGTGCTTTTCTTTGCTGTTGTACAGTTTTAAATGGCTACTTTCATGTTTGTGGGCACAGTAATCGGTCGCAGTAAAAATAGTTCGTTTGCCAACTAAATACAATGTTTTTGGCAGATATAGGGTTAACTACATTTGGTCATGCTAATTTGTATTAAAAGAAGTTTAGGACATTGTTGCCTAGATGTGTTTGAAACTAGAATGAATAGCAAACTTGATTCAGTGTAATGTAAGGAGAGGACACTCAGCAGCTGTTTACACATCAGGACTCAGGAGCACTAGTGTGGGACACCAGAACAAACTTTTTAGGATGTCCCACACAGGTACTCCAGTGGATACTTGGGGTGTCTCCATGTGTGAAACTTGTCCAAAAAGGGAAACTTGGTAAGGGAAAAAATCATGTCTTCAGCTTGGAACTCTGCCAAAACAGACAATTGTACCACACTTCCAAGCAATGTTTCATATTCCTATTTCTGGCCTCAAATATCGGTGTGCTAAGTATACCTTTTGTTTCATTCACATAGGGGAGAAAAGACTCGGGACGTCTGAGGACACCAGGAACCCCTCACCTCCTGAAGAAGGGGAACAGAGGACACCACAACCTCAGTATGTGGAGGGAGGAGAGGTGGATGACATGGTTGAAATTGTCACCACAACAGGTGAGTGTTTGACACCATAGATTCAGGTAATAGAGGTATGCCTGCATATTTATAATACATGGTGTGTATTTTTTCTTTTAGGTGATGTGCATGTTGTGGAAGAACAAGCTTCTCATTTCACCAGTGCAAGTGTACAAATACTAATCCAGGAGATAATGGTGTGTAGTCGGGATTTAGACATCATAAAGCAAAAAACAAATGTGGTTGAACTGAAGAACATGATTGATGTATTAGGGAGAATCTAAATAACAAGAAAATGCCACCATTTTAGATTTTTTGGGGAAAATTTTTTAAATTTTTGTCGCATTTTAAAAGCCAAACTTTGAAGATGCACGCAGTGTGTCAACATGTGCTATCTGCCATCAGGAGATATCAATGTACGCGTTTTGTGGGTGCAACCCCTTCCTCGCAACTCAAGTAGGTGAGAGGAAGTGGTTGCTCCCCCAAAACACGTCCATTGATCCCCCATGATGGGAGATAGCACATGTTGACATTAGGCATGGGATCAGGAGGAAAAAATCCCCAGTTTGACTCCCAATTTGTGTGCATCTTTAAAATTTGGCTTTTACAGGGGTGACATCACCCCATCTGATGAAGGCAATATCAACACATTTTTAAAACTATAATGTCTGCTATTGCCTTCAGTTTTTCAACTTTGTAAGTTCCTGAGTTGTGTATGTTATGTTTTGAAACATGCCTGTTTATGTACTAAAACAAATTTTCAAGGTAAAACTTTATAAAACCAAGATTTTTTTTTACACAAAAATGTTTTATAACGCACATGTGCATGTGCGAAGTAAAAGGTTTTATACTCAACAATGTGTGGCTTCTTCTTTCAATGCTCAATGCCAGTTGTTGTATTAAGTTGGTGTTTACAGTGACAATGGGTGTTATTTAATAATGGAAAAACCACTTGGCACTACAAGTGCACTAGGAGAACTGAGGAGACAGCTAAAAGAAACACAAGCAGTAAATCAAAATCAAGATTTTATCAGATACATTTTTTTTTTCAAATAGAAAATATTTACAAATTTGCTAGCATAGCAATGCCCCCCTACCCGTAAAATAATCAACATATTTTTGCCGCACTTCATGGGCACTTTGGGGGGGGCAAGCCAGAACGGCCAGCTTCCAGGGCATTTTCCAGTGTATTTTCATGAAGCTTCCAGTGTATTTTCAGGAAGTCCGGCCTCAGGCCCAACTGGGGCAACATGATTAGAGACATTTCTCTTTAAAAAGTTGTGAAGTATGCAGCATGTGATTCAGTTTGTACTCCGCCATATTAATTGCTGTACGAAATAGGCAGAAACGGCTGGCCATTATCCCAAAGGCATTCCCCACGACTCTTCTGGCTCTGGCTAATTAAAAACCCTCTTCTCTGTGGTAAGGGTCCTCTGAGGGAATGGCCTCATCAAGTGATCACCCAGACCAAATGCTTCATGAGCAATAAAAACAAATGGGAGTCCTTCTACGTTCTCTTCCACAGGTGGCAAACCCAAGCCACCAGTCTGGAGACGTTGGTAGATCTCGGTCTGGGAAAAGACTCCACCATCCGACATCCGGCCTTTCTTCCCCATGTCCACATATAAAAATTCATATGTCGCTGACACCACCGCCATCAACACGATACTCGAAACCCTTATAATTAAAATAGTATGACCCCGAGTGGGGTGGTGGTACAATGTGGACATGTTTCCCATTGATTGCCCCTCCGCAGTTGCCATTCCTGGGAGGCCACACTCTGCCAATCCTGTGGCGTTGAAGGAAACTGTGGAGTCAAAAATGAACAAAAAATATTAGTACTTTTGCACATAACATTGCAAGCAGATTAGACACAAACATCCTTGGCCAGCATCAGTATAACATTTATTTTAAGGAGTATTTAAAGACAAAAAGATAAGGTCCACTTATCAGATTCCTCAAGCCTCTGGCACTCTGCCTAAATTTAAGGACAGCAATAACATTTGGACACATTTTAGGGGGTGTTTAGGGTAAAGCACTACAATGGAGCTGACAAAATACATTGTTAAGTGACTAGGATAGGTGTGTATGGGCCCAGGATAGCATGTTGGGGAGGTTACTGAAGGCAAATATGCATGTAGGCCAAAAAAAGAGCATTAAAAGCTTACAGCATGCATGGGCACAAAGGGGACATTCACAGCATATTACAATCATGGTAATTAGGGAATGATAAAAGAAATACAAAACATTAGCATACATGAAATACATAGAATGTGATGTTAAAGAAGAAAACTTACCCTAATATAGTCCTTCTGCAGGACCTGAATGATGGCAGAACAGGTCTCTGGAATAATGATCCCAGAGCCTGGGGGGAGATGCATATCAAGAACTTGAGGTCCTGTAGACTTCTCCCTGTCGCCAAGTACCGCAACGTGGCGACTAGCCTCTGCTCGGGAGTGATGGCTTGGCACATGCAGGTATCCTGCTTCGTAATATATGGGAGAGCAAAGCCAACAGATGGTGAAAAACGGGGTCTGTCATCCGGAGAAAATTCCTGAAATCATTAGCGTTATTCTCCTGGATCTCCCGCAACAAAGGCATATGACAGAATTGGTCACGCTGGAGCAACCAATTCTTGGTCCATGAACTCCTTCCCGCCCTGTTCATGGACTGGGCTTGGGTCAAAGTAGGAACCCCAACACCAAGCCCCCACACAGAGCGAACTCTACGACGAGTACATAACAGCAACATGGCTTCAAAACGGTCGGCTGGTCAGAACGAACTAACAGAACGCACTAAAGAACAGAAAGGCCTGTGAAGAGCGAGCTGAAAATCAGAAACGAGCGGACAAGAACACTCTGAAAAACAGATACAAACTGACTACATGCACTGAAAACCAGATACAAACCCACAAGCACAAACTGAAGAGTAGTAACGATCTGAAAAGCACGAGGCTGAAAAGCACGAATCGTCTCTCTCCAAACTTCTACTAACACGAGATAAACACAAGAGTAGTAAAAGGAGCCCGAAGGGTGGTGCATTGGGTATTGAACTTCCCTTTTATAGTGCCGTTGTACATGTTGTATGTCACCGCGTTCTTGATGGTCGGAATTTGGTTTGACCGTGTATATGCAAGACAAACTTGAGCGGAATTCCGTCGGAAAAACCATCCAAGGCTTTTCCAACGAAAATTACGATCGTGTGTACGCGGCATAACTCCAAAAGTTTTAAATATAACATATACACATACATACACACACAGTGCCTTGAAAAAGTATTCATACCACTTGAAGTTTTCCACATTTTGTCATGTTACAACCAAAAATGTAAATGTATTTTATTGGGATTTTATGTTATAGGACAACACAAAGTGGCATATAATTGTGAAGTGGAAGGAAAATGATAAATTGTTTTCAATTTTTATTCTACAAATAAATATGTGAAAAATGTGGCGTGCATTTGTATTCAGCCCCCCGAGTCAATACTTTGTAGAACCACCTTTCGATGCAAATACAGCTGCAAGTCTTTTTGGGGGTGTCTCTACCAGCTTTGCACATCCAGAGAGTGGAATTTTTGCCCATTCTTCTTTGCAAAATAGCTCAAGCTCTGTCAGATTGGATGGAGAGTGCCTGTGAACAGCAATTTTCAAGTCTTGCCACAGATTCTCAATTGGATTTAGGTCTGGACTTTAACTGGACCATTCTAACACATGAATATGCTTTGATCTAAACCATTCTATTGTAGCTCTGGCTGTATGTTTAGGGTCGTTGTCTTGCTGCAAGGTGAACCTTCGCCCCAGTCTCAAGTCTTTAGCAGACTCTAACAGGTTTTCTTCTAAGATTGCCCTGTATTTGGCTCAATCCATCTTCACATCAACTCAGACCAGCTTCCCTGTCCCTGTTGAAGAAAAGCACCCCCACAACATGATGCTGCCACCACCATGTTTCACGGCGGGGATGGTGTGTTCAGGGTCATGTGCAGTGTTAGTTTTCTGCCACATATAGCGTTTTGCTTTTAGGCCAAAAAAGTTCAATTTTGGTCTCATCTGACCAGAGCACCTTCTTCCACATGTTTTCTGTGTCCCGCACATGGCTTTTCGCAAACTGCAAATGGAACTTCTTATGGCTTTCCTTCAACAATGTAGTTGTTAGTGCACAACTAATAGTTGTCCTGTGGACAGATTCTTCCACCCGAGCTGTGAATCTCTGCAGCTCCTACAGAGTTACCATGAGCCTCTTGGCTGCTTCTCTGATTAATGCTCTCCTTGCCCTGCCTCTCAGTTTAGGTGGATGGCCTTGTCTTGGTAGGGTTGCGATTGTGCCATACTCTTTCCATTTGCGGATGATGGATTTAACAGTGCTCCGTGACATGTTCAAAGCTTGGAATATTTTTCTATAACTTAACCCTGCTTTAAACTTCTCCACAACTTTATCCCTGACCTGTCTGGTGTGTTCCTTGGCCTTCATGATGTTGTTTGTTCACTAAGGATCTCTAACAAACCTCTGAGGGCTTCACAGAACAGCTGTATTTATACTGAGAATAAATTATACACAGGTGGACTCTCTTTACTAATTTGGTGACTTCTGAAGGCAATTGGTCCCACTAGATTTTAGTTAGGGGTATCTGAGTAAAGGGGGCTAAATACAAATGCACGCCACACTTTTCAGATATTTATTTGTAAAAAATGTTGAAAACTATTTATCATTTTACTTCAACTTCACAATTATGTGCTACTTTGTGCTGGTCTATCACATAAAAATACATTTACGTTTTTGGTTGCAACATGACATGTGGAAAAATGTGGAAAATGTCAAGGGGTATGAATACTTTTTCAAGGCACTGTAATATATACAGTGCCTTTCAAAAGTATTCCCCCCCCCCCCCCCCCCTGGTTTTTTACCTATTTTGTTACATTACAGCCTTTAGTTCAGTGTTTTTATAATCTGAATTATATGTGATGGATCAGAACACAATAGTCTAAGTTGGTGATGTAAAATTAGAAAAATATATACATAGAACTATTTTTCAGAAATAAAAAAAATGATAATTGGCATTTGCGTATGTTTTCACCCCCTCTGTTATGAAGCCCATAAAAAGCTCTGGTGCAACCAATTACCTTCAGAAATAACATAATTAGTATAATGATGCAATCTAAGTGTCACAATATCTGTCATTACATATACACACCTTTTTGAAAGGCCCCAGAGGCTGCAACACCTAAGCAAGAGGCACCACTAACCAAACACTGCCATGAAAACCAAGGAACTCTCCAAACAAGTAAGGGACAATGTTGTTGAGAAGTACAAGTCAGGATTAGGTTATAAAAAAATATTCAAATCTTTGATAATCCCTAGGAGCACCATCAAATCTATCATAACCAAATGGAAAGAATATGGCACAACAGCAATCCTGCCAAGAGACGGCCGCACACCAAAACTCATGGACCGGGCAAGGAGGGCATTAATCAGAGAGGCAGCACAGAGACCTAAGGTAACTCTGGATGCAGAGTTCCACAGCAGAGACTGGAGTGTCTGTACATAGGATGACAATAAGGCCCCTTTCACACTGGGGCGGTGGGGGCATCGGCGGTAAAACAGTGCTATTTTTAGCGCCGTTTTACCATCGTTTTTGCGGCTGTATTCGGCCGCTAGCGGTGCGGTTTTAACCCCCGCTGGCGGCCAAAAAAGGGTTAAACCCGCTCGTACAGCGCGGCTATAGCCGCGGTATTACCGCGGTATAACCGCGCTATATAGCACTGTCCCATTGATTTCAATGGGCAAGAGCGGTGAAGGAGCGGTGAACACACCGCTCCTTCACCGCTCCAAAGATGCGGTTTGCAGGACTTTTTTTACCGTCCTGCCAGCGCACCGCTTCAGTGTGAAAGCCCTCGGGCTTTCACACTGAACAAACAGCGGAGGCTGTTTAGGGGCGGTTTGCAGGCGGTATTTTTAGTGCAATAACGCCTGCAAACCGCCCCAGTGTGAAAGGGGCCTAAGCCGTACACTCCATAGAGTTGGGCTTTATGGCAGGGTGGCCAGAAGAAAGCCATTACTTTCAGCAAAAAACAAAATGGCACGTTTTGAGTTTGTGAAAAGGCATGTGGGAGAATCCCAAAATGTATGGAGGAAGGTGTTCTGGTCTGATGAGGCTAAAATTGAACTTTTTGGCCATCAAAGAAAACGCCATGTCTGGCGCAAACCCAACACGTCACATCACCCAAAGAACACCATCCCCACAGTGAAACATGGTGGTGGCAGCATCATGCTGTGGGGATATTTTTCAGCAGTTGGGACTGGGAAACTGGTAGGAGTTGAGGGAAAGATGGATGGTGTTAAATACAGGGATATTCTTGAGCAAAACCTGTACCACTCTGTGTGTGATTTGATGCTAGGACGGAGGTTCACCTTCCAGCAGGACCCCAAACACACTGTTAAAGCAACACTTGGGTGGTTTAAGGGGAAACGTGTAAATGTGTTGGAATGGCCTAGTCAAAGCCCACACCTCAATCCAGTAGAAAATCTGTGGTCAGACTTAAATATTGCTGTTTACAAGCGCAAACCATCCAACTTGAAGGAGCTAGAGCAGTTTTGCAAGGAGGAATGGGCAAAAATCCCAGTGGTAAGATGTGGCAAGCTCATAGAGACTTATCCAAAGCGACTTAGAGCTATGATAGCCGCAAAAGGTAGCTCTACAAAGTATTGACTTTAGGGGGGTGAATAGTTATGCACATTGACTTTTTCTGTTATTTTGTCCTATTTGTTGTTTGCTTCACAATAAAAAAAAAATCTTCAAAGTTGTGGGCATGTTCTGTAAATTAAATGATGCAAATCCTCAAACAGTCTATGTTAATTCCAGGTTGTGAGGCAACAAAACACGAAAAATGCCTGGAGGTAAATACTTTTGCAAGGCACTGTACAGGGCTCAAAATGTCAAAATTTCAAGTCTTGAGCTACTAGCCAGGCCTCAAGAGTTACTCGCCACCAGTTGCCCCACCCAACCCCTACCCTTTCCCACCCTTAATTCGGCCCCTAAACATATCCTTCTAAATTATCTCATTAAATGACACTAAAATGTTTTATGCAGAATTAAGTTATAAAAATAAATATTAACAACAACTTTATCCTTTCCCATCAGTGCAGCCTCACCTGTGTCCATCAATGCAGCCTACCTGTGTCCATCAATGCAGCCTACCCGTGTCCATTAATGCAGCCTGCCCGTGTCCATCAATGCAGCCTGCCCGTGTCCATCAATGCAGCCTGCACGTGTCCATCAATGCAGCCTGCCCATGTCCATCAATGCAGCCTGCCCTTGTCCATCAATGTGGCCTGCCCGTGTCCATCAATGCAGCCTCCCCTTGTCCATCAATGCAGCCTGCCCGTGTCCATCAATGCAGCCCACCTGTGTCCAACAATGCAGCCTGTGTCCACCAATGCAGCCTGTGTCCACCAATGCAGCCTGTGTCCAACAATGCAGCCTGTGTCCACCAATGCAGCCTGTGTCCACCAATGCAGCCTGTGCCTAGCAATGCAGCCTGTGTCCAACAATGCAGCCTGTGACCACAAATGCAGCCTACCTGTGCAGGGGAAGAGAGGAGGGGAATTGCCAGGCAGATGATCAGAGTGCCGAGGAACATCACAGCTTTCATTTCAATTGCTGTATGTTCCCACCGTTCGCTGTCACATACAGCCCCGCCTACTGGCTAGGGAACTTTGATATATGTCACACGTCCCAGAATTGGATGGGTGATCTGTCTATCAAAGTCCCCGGACAATGAGGTGGGGCTGTATGCGAGTGCGGGAACACACAGCAATTGAAATGAAAGCTGTGATCGGCTGTGTTCCTCGGCCTTCTGATCATCCGGCTGCCTGCTCTCCTCTCTCTTCCCCTCCATAAAAGGCTCCGATACAACCCCGCCTGCCGGCGCCCCCCCCCCCCACTCCCAGGCAGCCCATCCTCGCCAGCCCTCAAATTCCATTCGCAAAATGCGAGCTAGCCCTCCAAGGTCTTACTAGTTATAGGCTGAGAGCTTCATATATATCTAGACCAGTGATGGCGAACCTATGGCACGCAGAGCCCGCTCTGTGGGCATGCGATTAAGAAAAGCGCACGCTGACTGGCCATCCTATACAAGGTGTATCTCATCCACACTGCTTCCCCCCCATAGAACTACATCTCCCACACGGCTCTGGGGCATGGACGAGACAAGGTGGTGCTGCTGGGTTGGAGGGAGTCACACAGACACTGGAGCCAGGTGAGATTCTAATGTGCTGCTGCAGCCTGCCACTGTCTGTCCATGGTCTCAGCAGTTGCCCTTCACACTTATCAAATACTCTGTTCAGGGCCACCAACGGGGGGTATACAAGGGGATCGGTGCAGAGGGACAGGAGGACAATCGCAGGACGCTGCACTGTTTCTCTCCTTTCAGCAACTGAAAGCTGGCTTCTTTCCCTCTCTCTCCCGCCAGCTTTCAGCTGCTGAAAGGAGAGAAACAGTGCAGCATCTTGTAATTGTCCTCCTGTCCCTGAGCCTGTCACTATTACTGCCCAGGGCTGCTAAAGTGTGTACAGCTGATTAAAAGTTAAAAAAACTTATTGAAATAAATAAGTTGGTTTTATGTTGCAGTTTGGGCACTCAGGCTCAAAAAAGGTTCGCCATCACTGATCTGGACTGTGAGGTGTCTAATTCTATAGAAAGTACACTAGAGGGCAGATGAAACAATATTTCTGTATCGTAGTGATTTCTCCTCAAGAGCATATAAAGAACTTAGATTTTTGGCTCACCCTGGGGAAGTACGGACATCTTAATTTCTAAGGATCTACTGGGATAAAAAAAATGAAGTATGTTTTAATACCTCAAAAAGTCTTTGAATAAAAAAACAAGAGACATTTTTTTAAACATATTACTATTGCACAGGAGTGTCTACTCTATATTCCTTTCATCCACAGTTTTCTTGATGTTTCAGGGAAAATGAGTCACCCTTGCATCAGGCTTAGTGTTCCATGCATCAATCTTGATCTTTCAGTCAACTCATGCATTGTTTTGAAATTCACATTGCACGTGACTGACCAAATGAAGACACTTTTTTGTGACCAAAAGAGGCCAAGCATTTCTTGGATCAGCAGCATTTTTTTAGAGTGAACATGTACCTCAGGGGAAATGAGATCAGCTTTAAGAAAATGTCTATCTTCATGGAATTCTTTTACTACCACAGCTAACCCTTTAACATTAGAAAGTGAAAGATATATAGACTAACAAATGAGTTCAACCTCTCTGAACCCAGTGGGAGACATTCATAAGGAAACAAATTAGATTCGGGTGTCTTTGTCACCTATGAAGGAAGAGAGCTTCCTTTATTCCATATGTAGTTCTGAGCAGTGTTCCTGGAGCCATGTGGGCCATATACTGTTAACAACCTAACTCTTATTTCTTTTGTTACATTTTGGACAGAATGGGGAAATAATAAAACCATTTCCAATATTTTATTTGAGTTCTGTGTCCCCTTCTGGGATTTTTCCTGTCTGGACAGGAAGTTATCGGAACTTCTCCGGTGGGGATACAGACCCTCTTTTTCAGTAAAATTTGGAAAGGGTTAGAACCACTGTCAGTATATTGCTAATAAGTGCTGGCTTTGTAACCTGCTAAGGGAAAAAATCTGGGAAACTTTCATCCTTTCAACGGGGAGCTAATCATTTGCCACTACTACCCTTGTTGCTATACTGACATTCATATTTTAATATTTTCAAAAAACAAAATACCCCTCCACTTTTTAATAGATACAGTTGTTCTCATAAGTTTACATTACAATTCAATTCATAAGTTTACATTACAATACAATTCCCTGACAGAATTTATGATTTCATGGCCATTTTTCAGAGAATATGAATGATAACACAAAAACATTCCTTTCACTCGTGGTTAGAGATTGGCTGAAAGCCATTTATTATCAATCAACTGTATTTACTCTTTTTAAATCATAATGACAACAGAAACTACCCAAATGTCCCTGAAAAGTTTACATACCCTGGTGATTTTGGCCTGATAACATGCACAGATGTTGACACAGAGGGGTTTGAATGGCTATTAAAGGTAACTATCCTCACCTGTGATCTGTTTGCTTATAATTAGTGTGTGTATAAAAAGTCAGTGAGTTTCTGGACTCCTGACAGACCCTTGCATCTTTCATCCAGTGCTGCACTGACGTTTCTGGATTCTGAGTCATGGACAAAGCAAAAGAATTGTCAAAGGATCTGTGGGAAAAGGTAGTTGAACTGTATAAAACAGGAAAGGGATATAAAAAAATATCCAAGGAATTGAGAATGCCAATCAGCAGTGTTCAAAATCTAATCAAGAAGTGGAAAATGAGGGGGTTCCGTTGAAACCAAACCACGGTCAGGTAGACCAACTAAAATTTCAGCCACAACTGCCAGGAAAATTGTTCGGGATGCAAAGAAAAACCCACAAATAACTTCAGGTGAAATACAGGGCTCTCTGAAAACATGGGGTGTGGCTGTTCCAAGATAAGGAGGCACAATAAGGAGGCACTTGAAGAAAGATGGGTTGCATGGTCGAGGTGCCAGAAGAAAGCCATTACTACGCAAATGCCACAAAGCATCCCACTTACAATATGCCAAACAGAGACAAGCCTCAAACCTTCTGGCACAAAGTAATTTGGAGTGATGAGATCAAAATTCAGCCTTTTGGCCACAATCATAAATGCTACATTTGGAGAGGAGTCAACAAGGCCTATGATGAAAGGTGTGTCTGGGGATGTGTGAGCTACAAAAGGCACAGGAAATTTGGTCAAAATTGTTGGCAAGATGAATGCAGTATGTTATCAAAAAATACTGGAGGAACATTTGCATTCCTCAGCCAGGAAGCTGCGCATGGGACGTACTTGGACATTCCAACATGACAATGATCCAAAACACAAGGCCAAATCGACCTGTCATTGGCTACAGCCAAATAAAGTGAAGGTTCTGGAGTGGCCATCCCAGTCTCCTGACCTCAATATCATTGAGCCACTCTGGGGAGATCTCAAACGTGCAGTTCATGCAAGACAGCCCAAGAATTTACAGGAACTGGAGGCTTTTTGCCAAGCGGAATGGGCAGCTTTACCATCTGAGAAGATAAAGAGCCTCATCCAGAAATACCACAAAAGACTTCAAGCTGTAATTGATGTTAAGGGGGCAATACACGGTATAAAAAAATGGCCAAGAAATCATAAGGTTATGAGCACAACTGTATGTTCACACTTTGTATGGCCTTTGAAAGGAATGGCTTTCATAAACGATCCTTTTACTGCAAAAATAGTTTATTATGAAATATGTGTCACATGAACAGATTCATCAAGCTGAAGTGGAAAACTAACAGCAGACATCCACATTTCTGCTGTGAAAAACCGTCATTTTGATATGATGTTCACTTTCTTGTATCTGTTCTAGCAGAAAGATGAACGCTACATGCCTATAGTACTTTGGACTGCTTTTTGACCTGATCAAAGAGTAAATCTTTACTTTTAATAAGATTTATTTAATCACCTTAAAGTGATTGTAAAGCTTCAGTTTTTTTTAAATAACAAACATGTCATACTTACCTCCACTAAGCAGCTCGTTTTGCACAGAGTGGCCCTGAACACCGACTTCTGGGGTCCCTCGGCGGCTCTTGCGGCTCCTCCTCTTATCAGATCACCCCCTAGGAGAAGCGCTCTCCCAGGGGGCTACCTTGCGGGTGCGCTCCATAGACACGAATGCCGGACTTGGCCCCGCCCCCCGCATCATTGGATTTGATTGACAGCAGCGGGAGCCAATCAATCTATCCAATCAAGAGTCTGGACCCCGTGCAGAGAGGGACAGAGTGTCTCCGCCGAGTGAATGAAGGGGCTCAGGTGAGTAAAACGGGGGGACTGGGGGGCCGGTCACTGCCAGAAGTTTTTTCACCTTAATGCATAGGATGCATTAAGGTGAATAAACAGGAAGGTTTACAACCCCTTTAACTTCTTCAAAAGGAATGTTCCTATTTTCACCAGCCAAAAAGTTGTTTCTGGTTAAAAATAAAGCAGGGAACTGTTGAAGCTTCTGTCGGGTTTTTATTTCTCCCAGTGTACCTATAGGGGGGGATTCCCCAGCAATTCCTGACCCAAAGACACAACTGGAAATAAAAGAAAACAAAGTGAAGGGGAATCCCATCTTTGACAGCTGTCACTGAAACAATTGCCTCCCATTACAGATTTTTTTTTGTTATATTTCCCCTAAAGTTGGTCAAACACTTTTTTTTTTGTTAAGCCTGTGGTCTAAATGAAAGAAATCGAATTGATTCCTCCATCTACACTAAACAGCACAGATCGAAGATTTGCCCCTGCCGGCTATTGTATTCTGACAGCTCACTCCAGTGGCTTTAAGAATATCCAAACAGTGCCTGCATCTGCATTTGCAGGTACTGTTCACCCAACAATATTCCACTTGGTTCTTTTGTCAAAAGTCAATGCTTCAGCTTGATGGTGTTGACAGGCTCAATGGCTCAATTTTGGCCAGTCCATCATGAATTGGCCGAAAATTAAGCGGTGTATGGCAGACTTTACTTTCTTTCCTAGGGAAACAGTCAGGATACAAAGTGAGAGAGTGAACCTTCCTAGTGGAGTCAAAGACAGTAATAAAAACCTTTACCGTTGACGAAAAAGCGAAAGACGTCTTATAGTGGTGGGGCAGAGCAGGGGGTGGGGATAATAACGACATGCTCTTCTCTGGAGAGACCTAAAAACAGCTGTCCACCTTACCATCCAACCTGACAGAACTGGAGAGGATCTGCAAGGGGGAATGGCAGAGGATCCCCAAATCCAGGTGTGAAAAACTTGTTGCATCCTTCCCAAAAAGACTCATGGCTGTATTAGATCAAAAGGGTGCTTCTACTAAATACTGAGCAAAGGGTCTGAATACTTGGAACTATATGATATTTCAGTGTTTCTTTTTTAATAAATCTGTAAAAATGTCAACAATTCTGTGTTTTTCTGTTAATATAGGGTGCTGTGTGTACATTAATGAGGAGAAAAATTAACTTAAATGATTTTAGCAAATGGCTGCAATATAACAAAGAGTGAAAAATTTTAAGGGGGTCTGAATACTTTCCGTCCCCACTGTATATACAGTATCTCACAAAAGTGAGTACACCTCTCAAATTATGGTAAATATTTTATTCTATCTTTTCATGTGACAACACTGAATAAATGACACTTTGCTACAATGTAAAGTAGTGAGTGTACAGCTTGTATAACAGTGTAAATTAGCTGTCCCCTCAAAATTACTCAACACACAGCCATTAATGTCTAAACCGCTGGCAACAAAAGTGAGTACACCCCTAAGTGAAAATGTCCGCATTGGGCCCAAAGTGTCAATATTTTGTGTGGCCACCATTATTTTCCAGCACTGCCTTAACCCTCTTGGGCATGGAGTTCACCAGAGCCTCACAGGTTGCCACTGGATTCCTCTTCCACTCCTCCATGACGACATCACGGAGCTGGTGGATGTTAGAGACCTTGCACTCCTCCACCTTCCATTTGAGGATGTCCCACAGATGCTCAATAGGGTTTATGTCTAGAGACATGCTTGGCCAGTCCATCACCTTTACCCTCAGCTTCTTTAGCAAGGCAGTGGTCGTCTTGGAGGTGTGTTTGGGGTCATTATCACATCAAGATTGCACTTTTGATGATTTATTTATTTGTCATTCTATTTTATATATTGGTAATTTATATAATTTACAAGTTTACACATTTATTTGGGATTCACCCCAAAGGGGAACTGATCGTCACTTGTACGCACACCAGTTTCTTATTAGCGCGATTCAATATTTTTTAATACGATTTTACTTTGTGTTTGTGTTACATATAGGAATCTGCAGATTTTTCAATTTTCTTATTGTTCACACAATTTCACTTATGTGCAGTTAATTCCCCCTTTTTTTTTGTAAATTTGAGGTAGCTGCAAGTCTTTTTGGGGATGTCTCTACCAGCTTTGCACATCTGGAGAGTGACATTTTTGCCCATTCCTCTTTGCAAAATAGCTCAAGCTCTGTCAGATTGGATGGAGAGCGTCTATGAACAGTAATTTTCAAGTCTTGCCACAGATTCTCAATTGGATTTATGTCTGAACTTTCACTGAGCCATTCCAACACATGAATATGCTTTTACCTAAACCATTCCATTGTAGCTCTGGCTGTGTGTTTAGGGTCGTTGTCCTGCTGGAAGGTGAATCTCTGCCCCAGACTCAAGTCTTTTGCAGACTCTAACAGGTTTTCTTCTAATGCCGTGTACACACGAGCAGACTTTACGGCAGACTTTGCCCGGCGGATGGGATTTCGTCGGACAATTCGATCGTGTGTGGGCTCCAGCGGACTTTGTTTTCTCAAAAGTTGGACGGACTTAGATTTAAACATGTTTTAAATCTATCCGTCGACCTTGAGTCCAGTCGAAAAGTCAGCTCGTCTGTATGCCAGTTTGACGGACAAAAAGCCACGCTAGGGCAGCTATTGGCTACTGGCTATGAACTTCCTTGTTTTAGTCCGGTCGTACGTCATCACGTACGAATTCGATGGACTTTGGTGGATTGTGTGTAGGCAAGTCCGTTCATTCGGAAAGTCCATCATAAAGTCCGCCGTAAAGTCCGCCGAGCAAAGTCTGCCGTAAAGTCCGCTCGTGTGTACGCGGCATTAGATTGCCCTGTATTTGGCTCCATCCACCTTCCCATCAGCTCTCACCATCTTCCCTATCCCTGCTGAAGAAAATCATCCCCACAACATGATGCTGCCACGGTGGGGATGTTGTGTTCAGGGTGATGTGCAGTGTTAGTTTTCTGCCACACATAGCGTTTTGCTTTTAGGCCAAAAGTTCAATTTTGGTCTCATCTGACTAGAGCACCTTCTTCCACATGTTTTCCGTGTCCTCCACATGGCTTCTCACAAACTGCAAATGGGACTTCTTGTGGCTTTCTTTCAACAATGGCTTTCTTCTTGCCACTTTTCCATAAAGGCCAGATTTGTGGAGTGCACGACTTATAGTTGTCCTGTGGACAGATTCCCCCAACTGAGCTGTGGATCTCTCCAGCTCCTCCAGAGTTACCATGGGCCTCTTGGCTGCCTCTTAATGCTCTCCTTGCCCAGCCTGTCAGGTTAGGTGGACAGCCATGTCTTGGTAGGTTTGCAGTTGTGCCAAACTTTTTCCATTTTTGGATGCTGGATTGAACAGTGTTCTGTGAGATGTTCAAAGCTTGGGATAATTTTTTTATAACCTAACCCTGCTTTAAACTTCTCCACAACTTTATCCCTGACCTATCTGGTGCGTTCCTTGGCCTTCATAATGCTGTTTGTTCTCTAAGGTTCTCTAACAAACCTCTGAGGGCTTCACAGAACAGCTGTATTTATACTGAGATTACATTGCACAAAGGTGGACTCTATTTAATAATTAGGTGACTTCTGAAGGCAATTGGTTCTACCAGATTTTAGTTATCAGAGTAAAGGGCACTGAATACAAATGCACGCCACACTTTTCACATATTTATTTGTAAAAAATGTTGAAAAATATTTATCATTTTCCTTCAACTTCACAATTATGTGCTACCTTATGTTGGTCTATCAATAAAAATACATTTACGTTTTTGGTTGCAGCATGACAAAATGTGGAAAATGTCAAGGGGTATGAATACCTTTTCAAGGCACTGTATACAGTGCATTCAGCTGTGTACAGTATATAATACATATAATATAATAAAAGGTCAATGAGTTTCTAGACTCCTGATAGACCCTTGCATCTTTCAACAAGTGCTGCACTGATGTTTCTGGATTCTGAGTCATGGGGAAAGCAAAAGAATTGTCAAAGAATCTGCATGAAAATGTAGTTGAACTGTATAAAACAGGAAAGGGATATAAAAAGATATCCAAGGAATTGAGAATGCCAATCAGCAGTGTTCAAACTCTAATTAAGAAATGGAAAATGAGGGGTTCCATTGAAACCAAACCACGGTGAGGTAGACCAACTGAGATTTCAGGCACAACTGCCAGGAAATTTATTCGGGATGCAAAGAAAAACCCACAAATAACTTCAGGTGAAACACAGGACTCTCCGAAAACATGTGGTGTGGCTTTTTCAAGATACACAATAAGGAGGCACTTGAAGAAAGATGGGCTGCATGGTCGAGTTGCCAGAAGAAAGCCATTACTATGCAAATGCCACAAAGTATCCCACTTACAATATGCCAAACAGCACAGAGACAAGCCTCAAACCTTCTGGCACAAAGTCATTTGGAGTGATGAGACCAAAATTTTGCTTTTTGGCCACAACCATAAACACTACATTTGGAGAAGAGTCAACAAGGCCTATCATGAAAGGTACACTATTCTTACTGTGAAACTACCGTGAGGTGGATTGCTGATATTTTGGGGATATGTGAGCCACAAAGGCACAGGAAATTTGGTCAAAATTGATGGCAAGATGAATGCAGTATGTTATAAAAAAATACTGGAGGAACATTTGCATTCCTCAACGAGGAAGCTGCGCATGGGACGTACTTGAACATTCCAACATGACAATGATCCAAAACACAAGGCCAAGTCGACCTGTCATTGGCTACAGCAGAATAAAGTGAAGGTTCTGGAGTGGCCATCTCAGTCTCCTGACCTGAATATCATTGAGCCACTCTGGGAAAATCTCAAACGTGCAGTTCATGCAAGACAGCCCAAGAATTTACAGAAACTGAAGGCTTATTGCCAAGAGGAATGAGCAGCTTTACCATCTGAGAAGATAAAGAGCCTCATCCACAAATAACACAAAAGACTTCAAGCTGTCATTGATGTTAAAGGAAAAAGTCACTTAAGAAAGAGTGTGTGTCCTCTAATGGGACTTTAAGTTTGGGTCACTGGCAGATTGGTAATAATATATAGAGTGAGAAAAAGTAGTAATTAAAAGAATATATTTAAAAAATTAACTATGACATAACAAATTGAACATCTAAAAATGGATACACATTCATGGATGTAGTGATTGGATGCAAAACATTAACCAACTCTATTGTGAAATGGAAAACAATAGAATAAACCCAATGTTTCGAGGTATTTGAAGGTCAACCTCTTCTTCAGGGGTAATAGGTTTAGTCACAACGAAATTTACGTCTATGGTTAGGAAAGAAAAAGAACAGAGTTTGTAAACATGTTAAGGCATTCGAAAATTGATCATATGTGTAGTAATCAAATTATACAAAAAAATGCATAGGTACTAACCGTGTATGTTACATAAAGGCTTTCAAAAACATCCACAACATCCAATAGGAAATCGGTCAGCCACAGCTCCACAACGGCCAGGAAGGGGGCAAGAAGAAAGCTAGGGCGGGAAGAGAAAGGAAAACGGAGAAGGAGGAAAGGCCCAAGATAGCACAGAGGAGCCCCCAAGAGTGGACACAATGTCAGTCAGGTGGACAGGGATCCCCAACAGTCACAGCAGTTCCACAAAGGACACCTCCAATGGCGCGCGTCCAAAAAAAATTAAAAGAAATTAGAGTAATGCAGGCTTTTTTACATTGCAATTTATTTTTGTATTTTTTCTAGTGATTGGGAGCGGTGGTGGACCATTTCTTTTGAATTGGTTCTGTTTCACCCCTCTACGGAGTGGGGAGGCGCGCCATTGGAGGTGCTCTTTCTCTTCCTGCCCTAGCTTTCTTCTTGCCCCCTGTCACGATACTACATACAGTGAGCCCACAGGTGAGCAGGTGACATGGGATCCCCCAGGGTGTGGAGCCTAAGGGCCAGCCGGTATTCTGCCAGGGACACCCTCACTAGGGTTTGGGCTTAGCTGCGTGCTGACCATAGGTCACGACCCCCGGGTTCACCCTGCTCGCTATGGAAGTACCAGAAGACACTGTCCGACAAGGATGGATGGATGAAGCAAAGGAGAGCCGGATAGCGAGTCAATGTCAGGGCGGGCTGCAGACAACGTAATCAGAACAAGCCGAGTCGGCACACAAGCGATCAGTTCACGAGAGGTCAGGTTAAAGCAGGTTATACGAAGGGAGCTCAGAAACAAATGTTGCTCAAGGAACCAGAACTGGTCTGAGAGGGATTTAAATAGAGAAGCACATGAGGGGCTGGATAGGAAGCAGCAGAAAGGAATAATATATTAACCAGTTACCAACCGGCTCATAGCCAAACGACGGCTGCAGGGCGGTTGGATAACTCTGGGAGCACGTACTATGACGTGATCCCGGAAAACCGATCCCGCGCTCCCCCGGGGCGCGCACACGGGAACATCCGTGACCGCCGGGTCCTCTGGATCGCTGATCGCGGCCGTTTACCATGTGATCGCTCCGTCAAATGGATGTGTAGTGCCCACAGTGCTGCTCTGTGACATGTGCAGTAGGGCTGCGCATCTTCACTGGCCTCACGATTCGATTCGATTACGATTATCAAGTCAACGATTCGATTCGATTCGATTCCGCGATGCATCGCGATGCATCACGATTACAGCGCAAGTCCGCAGGTGCTCATGGTTTTCATCAAAAAAAATTAAAGTAGTCAGGAGAACTCCATTTTTTTTATTCTATCTGTTCTTAAGAAAAAAAAGAGACAGCAGAGGAGCTCCAGGCTCTCTTCCAAAATACTAAAGGAGATGGTCAGAGCCTGCGGACATGCTACAGGAGATGATCAGAGACTGCAGACATGCTACAGGAGATGATCAGAGACTGCAGACATGCTACAGGAGATGATCAGAGACTGCAGACATGCTACAGGAGATGATCAGAGACTGCAGACATGCTACAGGAGATGATCAGAGACTGCAGACATGCTACAGGAGATGATCAGAGACTGCAGACATGCTACAGGAGATGATCAGAGACTGCGGACATGCTACAGGAGATGGTCACAGACTGCGGACATGCTACAGGAGATGGTCACAGACTGCGGACATGCTACAGGAGATGGTCACAGACTGCGGACATGGCACAGGAGATGGTCACAGACTGCAGACATGGCACAGGAGATGGTCAGACACTGGGACATGGTGCAGGAGATGGTCAGACACTGTGGACATGGCACAGGAGATGGTCAGACACTGCGGACATGGCACAGGAGATGGTCAGACACTGGTGACATGGCACAAGAGATGATTAGACACTGGGGACATGGCACAGGAGATGGTCAGACACTGGGGACATGGCACAGGAGATGGTCAGACACTGCGGACATGGCACAGGAGATGGTCAGACACTGGGGACATGGCACAGGAGATGATCAGACACTGGGGACATGGCACAGGAGATGGTCAGACACTGGGGACATGGCACAGGAGATGGTCAGACACTGGGGACATGGCACAGGAGATGGTCAGACACTGGGGACATGGCACAGGAGATGGTCAGACACTGGGGACATGGCACAGGAGATGATCAGACACTGGGGACATGGCACAGGAGATGGTCAGACACTGGGGACATGGCACAGGAGATGATCAGACACTGGGGACATGGCACAGGAGATGGTCAGACACTGCGGACATGGCACAGGAGATGGTCAGACACTGGGGACATGGCACAGGAGATGATCAGACACTGGGGACATGGCACAGGAGATGGTCAGACACTGGGGACATGGCACAGGAGATGGTCACAGACTGCGGACAATAATGCAGAGTTGTGGTGTGATGAAGGCGCCCCCCCCTCCCCCTCTGTACTTACATGCTGCTCTGCCAGTGGCAGCCTGTAATGAGCAGGGCGATCTGCCTGCTCACCATCTCCCCCCGATCTCCATTCGTGCGGCCGGTGTTCCGCCGGTTGTCACATCTCAGGTCAGTGAATTCTCCCGGTAGAGCGCTCCGTGCATAAAGTTGTTATTAGTGTGTGTATATTCCGGTCATGTGACTCTCAGCCGCGCCTCCCTCCTCTCACGTCTCTCCTGATGTCAGCCCCGCCCGCCTCTCTTCTGACCTGTTAGCTCCAGTCAGTGGGCGGAGCTGACACCAGGAGAGACTGAGAGGAGGGAGGCGCGGCTGAGAATCACATGACCGGAATATATACACACTAAAAACAACTTTATGCACGGAGTGCTCTACCGGGAGGGGGCGGGGCCAGACATCGATTTTTAGGGTCGCATGCATCGATGCCGCATCGGGGACACCCGAATCGCGATGCATCGATGCTGCGATTAATTTCAGCAGCCCTAATGTGCAGTCACATCCATGAATCCATCCATCCATGCTCAGCCCTCCCTCCATGCTCAGCAATACCCTGCAATACTCTGCACTACTCTGCAATACCTGCAAGACTCTGCAATACTCTGCAATACTCTGCAATACCCCGCAATACCCTGCAATACGCTGCAATACCCTGCAATACTCTGCAATACCCCGCAATACTCTACAATACTCTACAATACTCTGCAATACCCCGCAATACACTGCAATACCCTGCAATACTCTGCAATACCCTGCAATACCCTGCAATGCCCTGCAATACCATGCTCTGTGACATGTGCAGTAGGGCTGCGCATCTTCACTGGCCTCACGATTCGATTCGATTACGATTATCAAGTCAACGATTCGATTCGATTCGATTCCGCGATGCATCACGATGCATCACGATTACAGCGCAAGTCCGCAGGTGCTCATGGTTTTCATCAAAAAAAATTAAAGTAGTCAGGAGAACTCCATTTTTTTTATTCTATCTGTTCTTAAGAAAAAAAAGAGACAGCAGAGGAGCTCCAGGCTCTCTTCCAAAATACTAAAGGAGATGGTCAGAGCCTGCGGACATGCTACAGGAGATGATCAGAGACTGCAGACATGCTACAGGAGATGATCAGAGACTGCAGACATGCTACAGGAGATGATCAGAGACTGCAGACATGCTACAGGAGATGATCAGAGACTGCAGACATGCTACAGGAGATGATCAGAGACTGCGGACATGCTACAGGAGATGATCAGAGACTGCGGACATGCTACAGGAGATGGTCACAGACTGCGGACATGCTACAGGAGATGGTCACAGACTGTGGACATGCTACAGGAGATGGTCACAGACTGCGGGCATGGCACAGGAGATGGTCACAGACTGCGGACATGGCACAGGAGATGGTCACAGACTGCAGACATGGCACAGGAGATGGTCAGACACTGGGACATGGTGCAGGAGATGGTCAGACACTGTGGCACAGGAGATGGTCACAGACTGCGGTGCGGACATGGCACAGGAGATGATCAGACACTGGGGACATGGCACAGGAGATGGTCAGACACTGCGGACATGGCACAGGAGATGGTCAGACACTGGTGACATGGCACAAGAGATGATCAGACACTGGGGACATGGCACAGGAGATGGTCAGACACTGCGGACATGGCACAGGAGATGGTCAGACACTGGGGACATGGCACAGGAGATGATCAGACACTGGGGACATGGCACAGGAGATGATCAGACACTGGGGACATGGCACAGGAGATGGTCAGACACTGCGGACATGGCACAGGAGATGGTCAGACACTGGGGACATGGCACAGGAGATGATCAGACACTGGGGACATGGCACAGGAGATGGTCAGACACTGGGGACATGGCACAGGAGATGGTCAGACACTGGGGACATGGCACAGGAGATGATCAGACACTGGGGACATGGCACAGGAGATGGTCAGACACTGGGGACATGGCACAGGAGATGGTCACAGACTGCGGACAATAATGCAGAGTTGTGGTGTGATGAAGGCGCCCCCCCTCCCCCTCTGTACTTACATGCTGCTCTGCCAGTGGCAGCCTGTAATGAGCAGGGCGATCTGCCTGCTCACCATCTCCCCCCGATCTCCATTCGTGCGGCCGGTGTTCCGCCGGTTGTCACATCTCAGGTCAGTGAATTCTCCCGGTAGAGCGCTCCGTGCATAAAGTTGTTATTAGTGTGTGTATATTCCGGTCATGTGACTCTCAGCCGCGCCTCCCTCCTCTCACGTCTCTCCTGATGTCAGCCCCGCCCGCCTCTCTTCTGACCTGTTAGCTCCAGTCAGTGGGCGGAGCTGACACCAGGAGAGACTGAGAGGAGGGAGGCGCGGCTGAGAATCACATGACCGGAATATATACACACTAAAAACAACTTTATGCACGGAATGCTCTACCGGGAGGGGGCGGGGCCAGACATCGATTTTTAGGGTCGCATGCATCGATGCCGCATCGGGGACACCCGAATCGCGATGCATCGATGCTGCGATTAATTTCAGCAGCCCTAATGTGCAGTCACATCCATGAATCCATCCATCCATGCTCAGCCCTCCCTCCATGCTCAGCAATACCCTGCAATACTCTGCACTACTCTGCAATACCTGCAAGACTCTGCAATACTCTGCAATACTCTGCAATACCCCGCAATACCCTGCAATACGCTGCAATACCCTGCAATACTCTGCAATACCCCGCAATACTCTACAATACTCTACAATACTCTGCAATACCCCGCAATACACTGCAATACCCTGCAATACTCTGCAATACCCTGCAATACCCTGCAATGCCCTGCAATACCCTTCAATACCCTGCAATACCCTGCAATGCCCTGCAATACCCCGCAATGCCCTGCAATATACTGCATTACTCTGCAATGCCATGCAATACTCTGCAATAACCTACAATAACCTGCAATACCCCGCAATACCCTGCAATACTTCGCAATACCCTGCAATACCCTGCAATACTCTGCAATACCTCGCAATACCCCGCAATAATCTGCCATACCCTGCCATACTCTGCAATACCAAGGCACACTCTACCATACCCAGCCATACTCTGCCATACCCAGCCATACTCTGCCATACCCAGCCATACTCTGCCATACCCAGCCATACTCTGCCATACCCAGCCATACTCTGCAAAACCCAGCCATACTCTGCAAAACCCAGCCATACTCTGCAGTACCCAGCCATACTCTGCAGTACCCAGCCATACTCTGCCATACTCAGCCATACTCTGCAATACTCAGTGATACCCAGCCATACCCAGCCATGCTCAGCCATACTCGGCTGTACTCGGCCTCTGTATGTGGCCAGGCTGTGGAAGTCTCACACATGTGGTATCGCCGTACTCAGGAGGAGTAGGAGAATCTATTTTGGGGTGTCATTTTTGGTATGTACATGCTATGTGTTAGAAATATTGTATAAATAGACAACTTTGTGTTAAAAAAAAAAAAGCGTTTTAACCACTTAACCACTAACCGCCGGCCGTCATACGAAATCCTTGAATTTGTGCGGGGATATCTGAATGATGCCTGCAGCTACAGGCACCATTCAGATATCAGCTTTTTCAGCCGGCGATTCCCTACACCATAAGAATGATCATAATGGCTGTTCCACTGCTTGATCGTTCTTACGGGAGGCGAGAGGGGATGCCCCCCCTCCCGCTGCCCTCAGGTGCTTCTACCGACTCACCGCTACGATCGAAGCCAGGATTGTTTTTTTTTTAATTCAAGGCTTCCCAGCCTAGAGGTGAGATGTGGGGTCTTATTGACCCGCATATCTCACTGTAAAGAGGACCTGTCATGCCATATTCCTATTACAAGGATGTTTACATTCCTTGTAATAGGAATAAAAGTGATCAAAAAATGTATTTTTTGGACAAAAGCGTCAAACTAAAAATGAATAATAAAAAAAAAAAAATTTCCCCTGTGTCCCCGTGTGCTCGCATGCAGAAGCAAACGCATACGTAAGTCCCGCCCACATATGAAAATGGTGTTCAAACCACACATGTGAGGCATCACTGTGATCGGTAGAGCGAGAGCAATAATTTTGGCCCTAGACCTCCTATGTAACTCGAAACAAGTAACCAGTAAAAAATTTTAAAGTGTCGCCTATGGGGATTTTTAAGTAGTGACGTTTGGCGCCATTCCACGAGCGTGTGCAATTTTGAACGGTGACATGTTAGGTATATATTTAAATTGGAAAAATTCTGTGAGCCACAATGATCTTATGCCTTGCTTGTGCTACCTCCAGCTGCATGCGCTAATCACGCTTCATATAACGTGCATAGGATAAATTTACAAGTTATGCGCTGCGCTTGGGTGACCCCAAAAACAAAATTAATAATAACCAATTTTGTGCTTACTAGTGCGATAATATTACAAATAATATGAATGTAGAATAAATAAACAAGGTGTGAAAAAACAAGTGCTTGTTACACCATAAATTAGTGCTTATTAGTGCTTTTTACACCATACATAGTGTCTTAATCAACATAAAAAGTGTGCTTAGTGCTCAATACACAGTAACCTAATTTTCTTAAATGAAAAAAAAAAAAAAAAAAAAAAAAAGTTCTCTGTGGCACAATGTCCAGCAGTGATAATAAAACAATGTGTGCAGGTGGTGTTCAGCTGTGACAACAATCCAACATCATGCCGAAGATATCCTGAGTGCTGCAAAACATGCTCCTGTGCTCCTTCGTGACCCCCTTAAGCTAATGTGCTCACCTCAGAGCGTGTGACTCAGCTTCTACCCTGAGTCCAAAATTGCTTGGAGCCACCCCTGGGCTCAGTCTCAGTGTCTGCTCCACTCCTCCAGCTGGAAACAATGTGGCTCCATACATAGAATGAAAAGGAAACTATATAGTGTAATATAGTCAAAATGCTTTTATTAAAAGAAAACGCTCCCCACACCGGGGTACTCACATGGCACTGGTGCGTCAGTGCACCATACTATAACGGCTTTCTATGCAAAATCAGTGGAAGTTTGGTGCGGTATGCTGTGCTGAGACAGCGCTGGTGTAAAGTCTGCGTCAGTCTCTCCGTCCTGGCCCCTCCGCAGGTGCAGGGCACTGCTAACTCCCCGCTGACTTTTAAAAGTTCCTTGGTGTGGGCCTTTTTTGACACGTGTGCAGCAGATCGCACCGTTGCTGTTTGCAACCTATGACTGAAGCAGATCAAGCGTGGCCAGAACAGCAGCCGCTTTGGCACCACATGCTTGACCAAACATATGACGACCTGCCATGCAGTCCGTTTGCAACAGCACTTGAAAGACCCACATCATAGAAAAAGGCGGACTTCTCCTTGCTCCTCATCTGGGATCTCCAACCCTACTATACCTCCAGTCCTCTCAAAAACCTGCACTGAGCAGAATGAAGGTATAACAATAGGTGTCACAAGTACTTGCAGCCAATCTGCTATCAGTACACCAACAATTGATTTCAGCAGGCAAATCTCTCTACCCAAGTTGATGAACCGTAAAAAGAAATTTCCACATGCTCAGCATCTAAATGCTAGCTTGGCCAAATTGCTAGCACTGCAACTGCTGCCTTTTCAGCTGGTAGACTCTGCCCTCTCCACTCCACTCGTGAATTTGTGGAATGTGTTGTATCACAGTGACAGGTTTCAAAACAGCATTTCTTTTCACATAAGGCCATTCCGGCTCTCTCCTGGCATATGGAAGGCAATGTTTTGGCCTCGTTGGACAGGGCGATCAGCAGTAAGGCTCATATTACTTCACGGTGCACTGGGTAACTCTGATGGCATCTAGGAAGGATACAGGACAGGGTTCAGTGTTGGAGCTTGTTCGGCCACCACGCCTCCAAAAAGCTGGTGGTTAATCTACTACAACATCTGTATGCTCCCCTCCCTCTTTTTCATCCTCTATGGCCTCTTCCTCTGCAGAATTGTCCTCTGAACCAGCAGTGCTCCCTAAGCGTTCAAGGGGCTACGCAAGCAGTCAGGCTAAAAAGATGCCATGCGGTGCTTGAGTTGGTCTGCCTAGGGGACAGGAGCCACACTGAAGCAGAGATTTTGTCAGCCCTGCAGGGGCAGGCTCAGAGGTGGTTGACGCCACGCCAGCTTCAGCCAGGAATAGTTGTATGCAACAATGGCACCAACCTTCTCTTCGCCCTTCGACAGGCTCACTTGATCCATGTTCCATGTTTGGCACACATCCTGAATTTGGTGGCCCAGCGTTTCTTGATCCGGTACCCAGGCTTACAAGATCTCCTGAGGCAGGCCAGAAAAGTCTATGGTCATTTCTGCTATTCATACAATGCCAGTGCTCAGCTGGCTGACATTCAAAGGGAATGCAACCTGCCCACCAACCGCCTTTTTTGTGACATGCCCACCAGGTGGAACTCAAGTTGTCAATGCTGCAGCTGCACACACAGCAGAGGGCCATCGATGAGTCCCTGTGTGAGTATGGCACCAGGACAGGGTCGGGGGAGCTTGGCTTCTTTTCACCACACCAGTGGCTATTGATCAAGGATGCATGCACTATCCTGTCACCATTTGGGGAGACCACGCGGATGGTGAGCAGCGACAATGCATGCATAAGTGACACTGTCCCTCTAGTCTTCCTGCTGGAGCACACGCTTTGTGGAATCATGGACAGGGCACTTGAGGCAGAACAGTGGGAGGAAGAGGAAGACTTCCTTTCCTCTCAAGGCCCCCCTTTATCCAGATAGCATTCCTGTGGGGCCGCCAAACACACAGGAAGAAGAGGAGGATTGTGTCAGCATGGATGTAGAAGATAACATGCAGCAGTCTTCAAGGGATGGTTTTCAGTCCCCAGAAACCCAAGGAGTTGTACATGGCTGGGAGGAGGTAGTTATGGATAATGTGATCCTTAGTGACCCATAGGACTCAGAATCAAATGCCTCTGCAAACTTACGCTGCATGGCCTCCCTGAATCTGCAAAGCCTGTGAAAGGACCCTAGGATTCGTGGTACAAGGATAAAGTTGCAGAACTCATTCTACCTTCGCAGAGGGAGCAGAGGATGAAACATCTTCAGGAGGCCTTGAAGAAAAGTTTGTTTAATGCAATTCCACACCCTGGGAGGTTACCATTTCCTGGTGCTGGACAACGCTGGATGAGCTACTGGCCTGTCCTGCATCCAGCATGCTTTCTGAATGCACATTCAGTGCTGCTGGAGGGTTTGTAATGGATCAAAGAGTGCGCCTGTCCACTGACTCCGTTAATAGGCTCACATTTATAAAAATGAATCAGTCCTGGATCAGCAGCTATCAAGCTCCTGATGCTGATGTAACTGATTGAATTCTCTATGGATCTGGGATCCCTTGAAGTCTGCCTATGCTGTCTATCCTATTCCTCTTCAATCATGATGATGCTAGCTTCCAACAATATTTTTGGTTTAGGACACCACCACCCAAAGCTAAATTAATCTGCCCCTGTTTAACAGGGGCATGCAATTACAAATTTTGAAATAATATTTAACAGCAGGGCCCATTCCTTGTACCCAACAAGAGTAACTGTGAGGGGTTACAGTGTTCTGGCACCACCAACACCCAAGGCCCAATTTTTCTTCAGAGTATATAGTACAGTCCATATAGTATACAGTATATACTGCAGTATATACTGCAGTATATAGTATATAGTGTCTGGGTAATGGACTGGGGGGAACCTACGCTGTTTTTTTCAATGATCTTTTTATGTATATTGCTGGTAACCAGCAATACATTACAGCCGCGAGCAATTTTGAATGACATTTTTTCCTTTAGAAATGTCATTTTGCTGCGGGACTGTTATAAACATGGGAAAGATGCGTTATTTTACAGGCAGACTAAGAGGACCCCCTAGGCACGATATTTAAAGGAATGTTTCATTTTTATTGTTTCACTTTAAGCATTATTAAAATCACTGCTCCTGAAAAAACGTTTTTGTAAACATTTTTTGCATTGATATGTCCCCTGGGGCAGTACCCGGGTCCCCATACACTTTTTATGGCAATAACTTGCATATAAGCCTTTAAAATTAGCACTTTTGATTTGTCATATTCATGTCCCATAGACTTTAACGGTGTTCGTACAAATTATTTGCCTGTTCGCATGTTCTGCTGCAAACCGAACCGGGGGGTGTTCGGCTCATCCCTATTTGCTAATAGGAATAGGATGTAATTAGTAATGTGAATGTTTAATGCGTATTTTACCTTTGCAAATATGTTATGTGAGGTGTGTATAAAATATTGTTTTAATATTGTGAGAGGTAGCTCTGTAATCATGTATTATCTTATCTTTTCTTGGATGACATGTCCCGTCACAGGCTGCATTTAGAGGTGGCGGCCAGCAGAGGACTCTCCAATCACAATCTAGTTCAGTCTAGTAACGGCACAAAATGCCACTGGTGTCTACTGCTACCCCCCCCCCCCCCCACCCACCCATTAGAGATCCCGCCATGAAGTTTCTTGTTCAGGCACTTCCTTACATCAAAACTCTGTGCACAAGGCAGCTGCTCCTCTTGGACGCCCATCTCCCCTCTTGCTCTGGCCCTGTCCCCTAGCGTAGTGTTGACATATCTGTTCTAGGCCCAGGTGTGCACTGCAGGTCACTATCACAAGCAAGAGCAAGGCGGCAAATAAGCCATATCCTTACCGCTAGAGAAAAAGTCTATACAAGC
The DNA here is from genome assembly GCA_037952925.1 of Lithobates clamitans. Lineage (NCBI taxonomy): Eukaryota > Metazoa > Chordata > Amphibia > Anura > Ranidae > Lithobates > Lithobates clamitans. The sequence goes on along the minus strand of JBBGZY010000194.1, from coordinate 1,285,398 downwards.
TGAGAGTGGAGGGACCAGGTAGATCTTGTGAAATTGGTATGCAACATCATGAATAAACATAAACACAGCTGGGAGGAGACACACCACTCCCATCCATCCTCCTGATCCAGGCCAATCACAGAAACATTGCTAAGACAGATTACCCTACAGTTGCCAAGGCCAAGGACAAAATTATTAAAGCTGAAAAGAAATAAGGGTCACATTCTTCTAACCGGGGATGACACTTTTTTCCTGAGAACAGCACCCTATAATTGGGAACTGTCCCTGGAAATGGGGATGTCTGGTCTCCCTAACTAAACCCATCTTGCTGTGGCCACTGGGAAGTTTTAGGTTTTCTACTTTTGGTTTTCTTAGGACAAATTTGGGTAGAAAAAGTTTCTTTCTCAGCAAAAGTAATGATAATCCTGCACAATGCATACACATTTCCCCATTTACTTTTTACTCATGGTTATTTTCCTATGTACTATAAAACCATTTTTTTGTTTCACAATATATATTTTGGATATGTTCTGCTTTTTGATTCATTTTGTGCATTTCTGCTGGCAGCATACACAAACCAGACACCTGCAAGGGGCAGTAACAGAAAGGCACTCTGAATATACAAACTGGCAGGCAGAAGAGGTAAGTAAAATTTAGGTAAATGGTCATTATCAGGAAGACAGACACAGGGCTATATAAACAATTCTTGGTGAACAAAATATTTGGCAAACCAAACCTGCTTTTTGGATGCACCAAGTAGTTCAACTTAAAGGATTTTAATTTAAAGATAAGACTAGTATGGCAATTGTAAAAAAACAATTGAGAACTGTCCATGGTACTTTTTTAAAATTTGCACTAACATCCAGATTTTCAGGACAAGCTTTCGGAGTTTACACCCTTCTTTGAGGTCCAAGCAGTACTAATATGGTTACAATCACCTCAAGCAAATGTACAAAAAAATCCCAAGTGCGACTTTTCACACAAAAATTTGGGCCAAAAAATAATCATACAGAAAAGGATTTGGCACAATAGAGGGGTGCAGTAGTGTATCAAGAGGATGATGGCGCAAAACTGTTATGCATTCTACTATATGCTGTAACCTGGGGGGACAGGTAGCAGGTGCAAAGCTCCCTGGGATGAGCAATCTTTCAGTCACAGATACCAAATCCAATGAGGTCATGACAAACAGTGCAGTGTTTATTGGTGATATATACAGGTGCTGTACAGTGTTTCAGAAAAACAAACAGAACAAAAAATAGCCAAACAAAAACCTAGCCGTTTCTCTGCACTAACTACACAATATACACAGGCCCCAACTACCAGGCTGAGCAAGCCTATAGCTTGTCAGCTTTCACAGATACAGCTTAACAGCTTTTTATCAACCTTTTGCACTCACAGACCAGTGTTGTCTGTGTTTCCCAGGCAGAGAGTGAAGGCTGTCTGTCACAGGTGAGTTTAAATTGGCCTGGGAGAGAGGACCAAGATCTGAACTGGATTGTGGATCACAGATCCCTGAACGTGTATGAGAGGAGCCTGGGAGATGTATAAACCCTGAACATGACTTTTCCCAGCTCTCTCTGGGACGCTCTGCTACATATCCCCCCCCTTGTTTCAACCCCAGGGTTGAAACACCTGTGGCCCAACAGGAGTGAACACGAGACAGGGCATCTACATTCCCCATCTCAAAACCTGGCCTATGTTTTATAGTGAAGGAGTAATCCTGTAAAGCCAAAAACCACCGGTTCACCCTTCTATTAGTCTCCTTTTGGGCCATCCATTTCAGGGGAGCATGGTCAGTTATTAACTCAAACTGGCACCCTAACAAATAGTACCTTAGCGCGTCCACGGCCCACTTTATGGGTAAACATTCCTTTTCAATGACTGCATACTTTTTTCTCATGGTCATTGAGCTTTCTGCTTAGGTACACCACAGGTTGTTCTTCCCCATTGTGTACCTGTGATAATACTGCCCCGATACCTACACCAGACACATCCGTCTGAACCAAAAAATCTTTGGAGAAATCAAGGGAATACAGCACTGGCTGTGCACAAAGAACCTTCTTCCAGACTTGAAATGATTCCTCTGCTACTGGGGACCATTTCACCATTATGGAGTCTTTCCCTTTCGTAAGGTCCGTCAATGGGGCAGCTATAGTTGCAAAATTCGGGATAAACCTTCTATAATAATACTCTGCGATCCCAAGAAAGTCCCTGACCTGCTTCTTGTTTGCAGGACGTGGCCACTCCTGGATGGCTTCTATTTTATTCACTTGAGGTTTTATGACACCATGGGCAATAGTGTAGCCCAAATACTTGGCTTTCTCTAAACCAATGGCACATTTTTTTGGATTTGCCATAAAACCTTCTTTGAAGAGGAAATCAAGGACAGCCTGGACACAGGGCAAGTGAGACTCCCAGTCAGTGCTATGTACCACTATGTCGTCTAGATAGGCTGCTGCATACGGTCAGTGGGGTCTTAGGGTCTTGCCATGGCCCTTTGAAATGTTGCAGGGGCATTTTGCAACCCAAAAGGCATTTTTTTATATTGAAAGGAACCCTCTGGGGTCACAAATGCAGTCTGCTCTTTGGCGCTACCAGTCAGGGGTATCTGCCAATAACTTTTTGTCAAGTTCAAAGTGGTCAGATAGCGGGCCTTGCCAAGTTGGTCTATAAGTTCGTCAACCCTGGGCAGTGGGTACGTGTCAAACTTTGTCACTGCATTAAGCTTTCTGAAGTCATTACAGAACCTCCACGTGCCATCTGGTTCTGGGACTAACAAGATGGGGCTAGACCAGTCACTATTGGACTCCTCAATGACATCTAGCTTCAACATCCTTTTAACTTCATCACTGATGTCCTTTCTTCTAGCCTCAGGAATAGGGATGAGCAGAATACCAGAACCTGCGAACGGACCGAAAGTTCACGCAAACTTTAAAACTCCATAAAAGTCTATGGGACTCAAACATTCAAAATCAAAAGTGGTAATTTGAAAGGCTAAAATGCATGGTATTGTCCTACAAAGGGTTTGGGGACCCGGGTCCTGCCCCAGGGGACATGTATCAATGCAAAAAAAGTTTTAAAAACTTTCGGGAGCAGTGAATTTAATGATGCTTAAAGTGAAAAAAAAAAAGTTAAATATTCCTTTTAAATATCGTACCTGGGGGGGTGTCTATACTATGCCTGTAAAGTGACGTGTGTTTCCTGTGCTTAGAACAGTCCCTGCACAAAATTACATTTTTAAAGGAATAGAAGTCATTTAAAACTGCTTGCGGCTTTAATTTAATGTCGGGTCCCAGCAGTATGGATGAAAATCAGTGAGACAAACGGCATGGGTACCCCCCCCAGTCCATTACCAGGCCCTTTGGGTCTTGTATGAATATTAAGGGGAACCCCGCACCCAAAATAAAAAAGGAAAGGCGGTGCAAACAAGACAGGGACTGTAGGTTTGTTGTTAAGTAGAATCTGTTTGTAATTTTGAACTGGTACATTTTTAAAGTGTAGTTCCCGCCAAAAAATCTATTTTTAAGCAATTTGGAAAACATAGGGAAGGGTTATCACCCCTGTAACCTTTGTTTTGCTGTCTGTGCACCTCTTCAGAAGATTTCACCTCACTTTTTGTCCCAATGACAAATGTTTTTTGAAAATTTGGGGTTTTTAGTGAAACAAGGATTGGTGATAAAGCATCAGTGAAGAGGAGACACCATTTCCCACATTAACTCTTACAGGAGAGAATTTCCCTTCCTAGGGGTAGATTTCATCTCACTTTCTGTTGTCTCCTTCCGTTTGCAAGCAGGAGTCGTTTGCAAATTGGATGTGAAAGTAGGGGCCTGCCCTATATACTCTGCAGAAATTGGGACCTTAGGTGTTGGTGTTGCCACAACACTGTAAGCCCTCACAGTTACTCTTGGTGGGTGCAGGATCGGGCCCTGCTGTGAATTATTAGATCAAGAATTGTAATTACATGCCATTGTTGAACAGGGGCAGAAAAATTGGGCTTTTGGTGGTGGTGGTGCTGGTGCCACAACACTGTAAGTCCTGACAGTTACTCTTGATAGGGCGCTGGAACGGGCCCTGCTGTGAAATATTATATCAAGAATTGTAATTACATGCACCTTTTGAACAGGGGCAGAAAAATTTGGCCTTTGGTGGTGGTGTTGCCACAACACTGTAAGCCTTCACAGTTACTCTTGGTGGGCGCAGGAATGAGCCATGCTGTGAAATGTTCGATCAAGAATTGTAATTACATGTCCCTGTTGAACAGGGGCAGAAAAATCGGGCCTTAGGCACTGGTGCTGGTGCCACAACACTGCAGCAACTCACAGATACTCTAGTTGGAGCGCAGGAACGAGCCCTGCTGCAAAGTATTGCATCAAAAATTGTAATTACATGCCCCTGTTAAACAGTTTCTGAAGAATTGGGCCTTAGGCACTGGTGCTGGTGCCACAACACTGCAACCCCTCACAGATACTCTAAATGAGCGCAGCAACGAACCCTCCTGCAAAATATTGCATCAAAAGTTGTAATTACACGCCCCTGTTAAACAGGGGCTGAAAAATTAGGCCTTAGCCACTGGTGGCAGCGCCCAGAACCAAAAATGTTCTTACAAGCTATCAGCATGATCATTGAGGAGGAAGAGGATAATCACACAGCATAAAAGGATAGACACTCAGCATCAGCATAGTCAGTCTTGAAGGGATCTGACATTTCAAAAAAAATTATTTGGTTACATCAGCATCAGGTGCTTGCTAGCTGGCGGTGATCCAAGATTGATTAATTTTTATGAAGGTCAGTCGATCGACCGAGTCGGTGGACAGGCGCACCCTGTGATCGGTTACAAAGCCTCCAGCAGCACTGAATGTGCATTCCGAAAGAACGCTGGATGCAGGACAGGCCAGTAGCTCAATTGCATACTGTGCAAGCTCTGGCCAGTGATCTATCCTCAAGACCCAGTAACCCAGAGGATTTTCGGTGGGAAAGGTGTCCAAGTCAGATCTTGCCCCTAGGTATTCCTGCACCATGTAAAACAGATGCTGGCGATGGTTTCTGGAAGCGATCATACCTTGGGGCTGCGGACTAAAAAATTGTCTGAACGCATCAGTCAGATGGCCACCTTCTCCACCGCCCCTTCTTTGACTGACCGAAGCCTCAGCAACACGTTGTTCAGGAAAAGGAGTTTGTAACCTCCCAGTCTCTGGGAATGCGTTGCACAGACCTTTCTGCAAGGCCTCCCGAAGATGTTTCAACCTCTGCTCCCTCTGCGATGGCAAGATAAGGTCCACAACCTTACCCTTGTAACGTGGATCAAGGAGGGTTGCCAGTCAGTATTGATCCCTCTCCTTGATACCACGAATATGAGGATCCTTCCGCAGGCTTTGCAGGATCAAGGAGGCCATGCAGCGTAGGTTTGCTGAGGCATTGGGTCCGGAGTCCTCTGGGTCACTAAGGAAGACATGATCCGCAGCCACCTCCTCCCAGCTACGTACAAGTCCATGGGTTTCTTGGGACTGTAAATGATCCCTTGAAGACTGCTGCTGATGCTGAGTGCCAGGCTCCACCTCCATGCTGACAGAATCCTTCTCCTCCTCGTCCTCTTACTGTGTAATCGGAGGGCACGCAGGAACAATGTCTGGATAAAGGGGGCCTTGAGAGCTAAGGAAGTCCTCCTCTTCCTGCCTCTGTTCTGTCCTCAAGTGCCCTGTCCATTATTTCACGCAGCGTGTGCTCCAACAGGTGGACAAGAGGGACAGTGTCACTGATGCATGCACTGTCACTGCTCACCATCCTCGTGGCCTCCTCAAATGGTGACAGGACAGTGCATGCATCCCTGATCATGGCCCACTGGCGTGGGGAAAAAAAACAAGCTCCCCTGACCCTGTCCTGGTGCCATAGTCGCACAGGTACTCATTGATGGCCCTCTGCTGTGTGTGCAGCCGCTGCAGCATGGCCAATGTTGAGTTCCACCTGGTGGGCATGTCACAGATAAGGCGGTTCTTGAGCAGGTTAAATTCCTTTTGGAGGTCAGCCAGCTGAGCACTGGCATTATATGACCGGCGGAAATGCACACAGACTTTCCTGGTCTGCCTCAGGACATCCTGTAAGCCTGGGTACCTGCCCAAGAACCGCTGCACCACCAAGTTAAGGACATGAGCCAAACAGGGCACATGGGTCAGTTGTCCTTGTCGGAGGGTGGAGAGGAGGTTGGTGCCATTGTCGCAAACCACCATTCCTGCTTTAAGCTGGCATGGTGTCAACCACCTCTGAGCCTGCCCCTGCAGAGCTGACAGAATCTCTGCCCCAGTGTGGCTCCTGTCCCCCAAGCACACCAGATCAAGCATGGCATCTTTTGGCCTGCGTACTTGCATAGCCCCTGGAATGCCTACGGAGCACCGCTGGTTCTGAGGACAAAGCACAGGAAGAGGCCATGGAGGAAGAAGAAGAGGAAGGGGGTGGAGAGAGGCGTGTCAGAATCACCAGTAGTAGCATTTTGGAGGCGTGGTGGTGGAACAACCTCCAACACTACTGCACCTTGTCCTGCATCCTTCCCAGCTGCCAGCAGAGTCACCCAATGCGACGTGAAAGATAGGTAATGTCCCTGTCCATGCCTGCTGGACCATGAGTCAGCGGTAATATGCACCTTACCGCTGACCGCCCTGTCCAGCGAGGCCAAGACATTGCCTTCGGCATGCCGGTAGAGAGCCGGAATCGCCTTCCGTGAGAAAAAGTGGTGTTTGGGAACCTGCCACTGAGGAACCGCACATTCCACAGACTCACGGAAGGGGGCAGAGTCTACCAACTGAAAAGGCAGCAGTTGAAGTGCTAGCAATTTAGCCAAGCTAGCATTCAACCGCTGGGCATGTGGATGGCTGGGAGCGAACTTCTTTCGGTGGTGCAGCAGCTGGGGCAGGGAAATTTGCCTGGTACAATCTGACATCGGTGTACCGATAGCAGATTGCCCGCAAGTACTTGGCTGTGACACACCTAATTCTACACCTTCATTCTTCTCAGTGCAGGTCTCAGAGCTGACTGAAGGAATAGTGGGGTTGGAGATTCCAGCTGATGAGGAGCAAGGAGAGGTCCTCTTTGTTCTTTGGTGTGGGTCTTTTAGGTACGCTTGCCAACGAACTGCATGGCAGGTCAACATATGTCTGGTCAAACATGTGGTGCCCAAGCGGGAGATGTTTTGGCCAATGTGAGAGACGCTTGGGACATATGTTGCAAATAGCAGCAGTGCAATCTGATGCACTTGTCTCATAAAAGGCCCACACCAAAGAACTTTTGGAGAAACGTGCAGAGACAGCAGGACCCTGCACAGGCGGAGCTCTGCGGTATGATCCAGAGAGTTTGCTGCCCTTAAGCTGGCCCCTGGAGGGCATCCTGCCTCGTTGATGATGTGCCTCCTCCTCCCCACTCCTATCAGGCACCCACGTGGAGTCAGTGACCTCATCATCCCCTCCCTCCTCATCACTGGAGCAAACCTGGCAGTATGCTGCATCTGGGGGAACATGACTGCCAGATTGCTGTCCTTCTTGGGCACCCCCTCTCTCTGGGCTCACATTACTGCCTTCCTCTAGCTGGGTACCATCATTGGAGCCTTGAAAACACTGAGCATCCTCTTGGAGCATGTACTCAACACTGTGGTCAAACAGTTCGGGGGACTCCTCAGGAGGGCATGGTGGGGCTAAGGAAGGAGTGACTGATGCCATTGAGCCGAGGGAAGAGGCCGCGTTGGCAGCTGCTTTGCCAGACAAAGTACCCTGAGCCTAGGTGAGAGAGGATGAGGAGGATGAGGACGGCTTGGTCATCCACTCTACTAAGTCCTCCGCATGTTGCGGCTCAACAAGGCCAGCTGCCGAAAAAAAGGACAAGCGTGTCCCACGGCCACGTGCTGATGAGGATGCACCGTCTCCACGACCAGCACTGTTGCCTCTAGACATAGAGCCTGCTTGCCTTCTTTTATTGGCTTGTGACTGTCTGCCTCTCCTTGTTGGCCTTCCAGACATACTAATGGCCTGCAGTGAGATGTAGCTGCAAAAAGCTGGGATGTATATATATACTGATACTGCAGCTAGCAGAATAAACTGCCTGCCTGTAGTATTATTAGTATGAGAACACCAACAATTGTCTTCAGGTAGCTTTAGGTGCACACTGTGCAGAGGACGCAGTACACTAACTGTAAATACTGTAGCTGCCTGCCTGTAGTATTAATAGGATCAGAACAACAGCAATTGTCTTCAGGTAGCTTTAGGTGCATGCTGTGCAGAGGACACAGTACACTAACTGTAATTACTGTAGCTGCCTGCCTGTGGTACTAATAGGATCAGAAGAACACCACCAATTTTCTTCAGGTAGCTTTAGGTGCACACTGTGCAGAGGACACAGTACACTAACTGTAAATACTGTAGCTGCCTGCCTGTGGTATTAATAGGATCAGAACAACAGCAATTGTCTTCAGGTAGCTTTAGGTGCATGCTGTGCAGAGGACACAGTACACTAACTGCAAATACTGTAGCTGCCTGCCTGTGGTACTAATAGGATCAGAACACCACCAATTTTCTTCAGGTAGCTTTAGGTGCACACTGTGCAAAGGACACAGTACACTAACTGTAAATACTGTAGCTGCCTGCCTGTGGTACTAATAGGATCAGAAGAACACCACCAATTTTCTTCAGGTAGCTTTAGGTGCACACTGTGCAGAGGACACAGTACACTAACTGTAAATACTGCAGCTGCCTGCCTGTGGTACTAATAGGATCAGAGGAACACCACCAATTTTCAGGTAGCTTTAGGTGCACACTGTGCAGAGGACACGGTACACTAACTGTAAATACTGTAGCTGCCTGCCTGTGGTATTAATAGGATCAGAACAACAGCAATTGTCTTCAGGTAGCTTTAGGTGCACACTGTGCAGAGGATGCACTACACTAACTGTAAATACTGCAGCTGCCTGACTGAGGTATTAATAGGATCAAAACAACAGCAATTGTCTTCAGGTAGCTTTAGGTGCACACTGTGCAGAGGACGCAGTACACTAACTGTAAATACTGCAGCTGCCTGTGGTACTAATAGGATCAGAAGAACACCACCAATTTTCTTCAGGTAGCTTTAGGTGCACACTGTGCAGAGGACGCAGTACACTAACTGTAAATACTGCAGCTGCCTGTGGTACTAATAGGATCAGAAGAACACCGCCAATTTTCTTCAGGTAGCTTTAGGTGCACACTGTGCAGAGGATGCACTACACTAACTGTAAATACTGCAGCTGCCTGCGGTACTAATAGGATCAGAAGATCACCACCAATTTTATTCAGGTAGCTTTAGGTGCACACTGTGCAGAGGACGCACTACACTAACTGTAAATACTGCAGCTGCCTGCGGTACTAATAGGATCAGAAGAACACCACCAATTTTCTTCAGGTAGCTTTAGGTGCACACTGTGCAGAGGACCCACTACACTAACTGTAAATACTGCAGCTGCCTGCGGTACTAATAGGATCAGAAGAACACCACCGATTCTCTTCAGGTAGCTTTAGATGCACACTGTGCAGAGGACGCACTACACTAACTCTAAATACTGCAGCTGCCTGCGGTACTAATAGGATCAGAAGAACACCACCATATTTCTTCAGGTAGCTTTAGGTGCACACTGTGCAGAGGACGCACTACACTAACTGTAAATACTGCAGCTGCCTGCAATACTAACAGGATCAGAAGAACACCACCAATTTTCTTCAGGTAGCTGTAAATACTGTAAAAACACTTGCCTGTCAGTAGGAAGAGAATAACAGGAACGGATCTAGCTAAACTGAATGCAGTGTATATATATATATATATATATATATATATATATATATATATATACACAACATCAAGGATGCAAATATATATACAATACACTGTAAGTGCAGCTAACTGACTACTTCCAAGGGTCCTGGGGTTGAAAAGCCATGGCTTATAGATTGACGCATGTCTTCCTCTTCTTCGAAGCCTATGAAAGTGCCAGAATCCTCCTCCTCATCCTCCTTCCCTCTCTCCTCCTGTGTGTTCTGTGACATAGAAATGACGGTGTCTGGATAAAGTGGACCTTGAGAGGAAAGGAAGTCCTCCTCTTCCTCCTGCTGCTCTGCCTCCAGTGCCCTGTCCATAATGTCATACAGAGTCTGCTCCAATAGGAACACAACAGGGATTGTGTCACTGATGCATGCACTGTCACTGCTTACCATCCTTGTGGCCTCCTCAAATGGTGACAATACAGTGGATGCATCCTTAACGATCAGCCATTGGCGAGGGGAAAAAAAGCAGAGGCGGTCTGAGCCCGCCGTCATGCCGTACTGGCACAGGTACTCGTTGACGGCCCTCTGCTGCATGTATAGCCACTGCAGCATTGCCAAAGTCGAGTTCCACCCGGTGGGCATGTCACAAATCAGGCGGTTTACGGGCAGGTGGATTTCCCGCTGAATTTCAGCCAACCGAGCTCTGGCTGTGTATGACCGCCTAAAATGGCTACAGACTCTTCTGGCCTGTTCTAGTACATCTTGAAGCCCTTGGTACTTAGGAAATGCTGCACCACCAAATTGAAGACATGTGCCAGACATGGCACATGTGTCAACTTTCCATGTCTAAGGGCTGACAGGAGGTTTCAGCCATTATTGGACACCACCATTCCTGGCTCCAGCTGCCGTGGTGTGAACCACCTCTGGGCCTGTCCCTGCAGAGCTGCAAGAATCTCTGCTCTGGTGTGGTTCCTGTCCCCTAAACAGACCAGCTGAAGCACTGCATGGCACCTTTTAGCCTAACTCATGGAATAGCCCTTTGAACGCTTAGGGAGTACCTGATGTTCATAGGACAATTCTGCAGAGGAGGGCATGGAGGTGGCGGAGGAGGAGGAGGGGTTAGAGTTCACAGGTCTGGTATCATCACCACCAGCTGTATGGAGCCGTGGGGGTAACACAAACTGCAGCACCGAGCCCTGTCCTGCATCCTTTCGAGTTTGCTGAGCATTACCCAGTGTGCTGTGAACGAAATATATTGTCCCTGCCCATGCTTGCTGGACCACGTGTCAGCAGTAAGGTGGATTTTACGGCTAACTGCCTTGCCAACGATGCCAGAACATTCCCTTCCACGTGATGGTAGAGAGATGGAAGGACCTTACGTGAAAAGTAGTAGCGACTAGGAACCTGCCATTGTGGTACAGCACATTGTGCAAATTCACGGAAGGGGGCAGAATCCACCAGGCTGAAAGGCAGAAGTTGGAGAGCCAACAGCTTTGACAAGCTTGCATTTAAACGCTGGGCATTTGGGTGGCAGGGACTGTATTTTTTTTTCTGCTGCAGCAGATGGGGCAGAGAAATTTGCCGGCTACAGTCTACAGCTGGTGGTGTGCTGTTAGCAGATGTGCTGCTAGGACCTGGGACATTCTGTGCTATACCAACATCCCTGTCAGTGGAGGCTGCTGAGAAGTAATGACTCGGTATAGCAGGGGCAGACTGAAGTGGGTAAGGAGGAGGAGGAGGGACAGATTTGTGCCCCTTTTGTGGGGCTTTTAGGTGCTCTTGCCAGTGGTTGGACGTTAAATGCCTTGTTAAGCATGTGGCACCCAAATGGTTGGTGTTTTTGCCACATTTGATGTGCCCAAGATACAGTTGCAGATAGCAACAGTGCGAGGGTGGCTGCTCTCTACTCTTTCTTGGTGTCGGTCTCCTTGGGGTTGTGCCACCTCACCTTCAGTTTCCTCCTCTGCTCTGGCACCCAAGTCGCATCAGTGACCTCATTCTCATCATCATCATCTCCATCATTACCACTGGAGACAACTTGGCAATACGCTGCGGCTTGGGGAACATGAATGCAAATTTGTCTACCAGTGTTCCTCCCTCTCTCTAGGCTCATGTTCCTGTCATCCTCAACCTCAGAACCAACATCTGAATCCAGTAATGGCTGGGCATCATCAAGGAGCAAGTGGCTGACTCTGTGGTCAAAAAACTCAGCTAACTCCTCAATGGCTGATGTTGGGGCTATGACAGGAATAGATGTGGACAAGCAGGCAGGTTTATTCACTCTGGCAACTGCAGGGGACTGCACAATTGTCTCTGCTTGCGTGACGGAGGATGAGGAAGGTTTAGTAAGCCAGTCCACCACCTTCTCTGCATGCTGTGGCTGGATAGCACAGGCAAACTCACTAAACATAGGAAATGATGCCCTGCCTGGGGAGTGACCACCATGTCCACCTTTGCCTGTGGACACATTTGTTGCTGGCCCCCTTACAGTGCCAAGGGAACGTCTGTCTCTCCTTGTTGTCTTCCCAGAGATTATTGGGATGGAGCAAATGTAAAGAAGAAGTTGAAATCTGTACGTAGATGCACTTTAAACAATGTAAAGAGGTGTTTGGTGCACTTTAATTTGAGTACTCAAGCTACACAGACACACTCCATGGATACACTATAATTTACTGCAATATAATGCGCCAATTGTACAGTGACGCACAGAACTATATGGCGTTAAACTGGCAGTAACGCACGCAAAATTATATGGCGTTAAACTGGCAGTAACACACACAGAAGAAAATTGCGTTAAACTGGCATTAACGCACACAGAAGTAAATGGCGTTAAACTGGCAGTAACACATACAGAAGTAAATGGCATTAAACTGGCAGTAACGCACACAGAAGTAAATGGCGTTAAACTGGCATTAAGGCACACAGAAGTAAATGGTGTTAAACTGGCAGTAACGCACACAGAAGTAAATGGCGTTAAACTGGCAGTAACGCAATCAAATAGACTCGTTCAACTACACTGACGCTATCTAAACTGTCCCTACTCTAGCTTTACACTAATGTCAAGATTGACACGTTCTCACTACACTACACTGAAACTAAATGAGCCGTCCCTACTCCACACTAATGTATGTATGTATGTATGTATGTATGTATGAATGACACGGTCTCATTACACTACAGTGAAACTATCTGAGCTGTCCCTACTCTAGCTGCACACTATGCAAAGCTGAATGATGGTCCTCCTCACTACACTCACACTATCCCTAGACCAGTGATGGAAAACCTTGGCACCCCAGATGTTTTGGAACTACATTAACCTGGCCCAGTATATATGGGTAAAAGCAGGCTGAACACAAGAGAATTGTTTTAAAAAAAAGTACAATGTGGTGAGAGAATGCATTCTGCAGCTGCTGTGTAGCCATAAAGCAGTTTTGTTCATTCTCCTCATCATTTCCCTTGCAGCCCAGTAATCTACTGAACACCTTTAATTGGATTTATCATTTGATCATGACCAATGCCACCTACATGTTAAAAGGGATGCTGGTAGATTTTCTGCTAATTGCATATCATAGCTGCATTGGGTGCAAGTGGTAGGGAGCTCCTCTCTAGGGTTGCAAACTGTAGGGAGGGCTCATCATAGGAAATGCTCTGTCTCGTTCCACCCAAAACAGACATCCATTTAGGACAGAGTTGTTTGTTTTAAGCAGCTGAATCCATATGGGCATGGTTTCTGATATAAAAATAGAAACACTTTCAAACTAAACATATTTGGCTCTCTGTGTTGGGTGCAGTGGACCATCAACCCGCTGATTGTTGATTTTTCAGCTGTTGTTTATGGTGCCAACTGTTTGCAACAGGATGTTATGTTTTGCTTTTAAAGATTCACACTTGAGGTGCTGGGTAATCAAAGGTGTAGCACCCTAATGTTTAGGCAGGGTTGCTAGTAAATTTACTTGCCAGGTATAGTTGCCTTGGCCAATTGATAGGAGATCAATTGATTCCACCCTAATTCTGGAATTGCTGCACTTATCTCTTCTGTCATTAGATGGCCGGGTATCTGGTGGCACTAGATAAGACAAGGGCATTGCAAGGACAGATTAGGAATAGAGGGGGTATCTCAGAAAATGGGCAGGGATCTTCTTGGGTCCCTTGGCCTGCTGGGAGAGCCTATTTATTTGGGTGAGGTCAGGTGATCGGGGTTCTGTCCCACCTGGACAGCTGTCTGGATGGACATGTGTTGTATTGCCCCTGGCTGTTAGGCCATAGCCTGAGGCCTATCCTGAGGACATCTGGCTGCTAGGCTGTCTGAGGGCCTATCCAGAAGAAGGAGAGCAGCACAGGGTTGGGACTGCATCTTGCTGTCGCCACTAAGAACCCATCCACCTTATTGCCAGGGACCACTGTGAGTAGCTGAAGCAAGTACCAGAGTAATATTGTCGCCAATCGGGGACAGTGAAGAATTGGGAATCTTCAGCAGGTGTAAAGCCAGGGACCCAGTCAGGGGAAGTGAAGCTTGCAGAGCAGCCTTGTGTGTCAAGCCAGGGACTGAGCAGGCCCGTGAGGTGATGCCTGAGGTGTATCTTGGATGCCAATCTAGGGACCCAGCGGGGAAGTGGGGTTGACACTTGGGGAAGATACTGGTAGAGAGAAGATTGAAAGAGCTCAGGAGATTGAGTGGCAGTGGATTAGCAAGTCTAGTGAGAGAGACTGAGAGCTCAGTTGAGTGAAGATCTACAATAGGAGATTGTGGAGGAATTAAAGAAGTCATTGTAACCTTTGTTAGAAACTGTTCAAGTTCGTTGCCATAGGAGACAGCGTGTCTACACATGCAGACGTGGTGTCCGGCTGGGTGCCTTTCCATGAATGGCTGTCCACCTATAGAAGTCTCAGAGTCTGCCAATTAACATTGCAACTACTAAAATGTGTCCTGGCCCTAAGCCCTCTCTCCCACAGTTCTTTTTAAGAGCCAATAAAACTCTCTGCATTCAAGAAGTGTCTGGCGTCCATGACTCTACCTTGCATTACACCCACCATGCCTCGTAACCCACTCTACACAGAAGGATGTCAGCTGTCCCTAGCTCTGGAGGTCACCATTAGGCTTCTGGAGGCTCGGGACCTTGCTACAAAGGGTTAAGATTTTCATGTTCATATTTCAAGTGCATGCCATCTTTGAAGGTCAGATCAATTAGTACAGGGGGATACATGAGAAGGTTTGGCAGGGCTTAGCATTACAATTTAAATAATAATAGATGCATTGAGTGTCAGGAGTGATGAAGCTTAAAGTAGAACTATAGGCAAAATAATTTTTCATTTTGGATAGAGTAAGGGAGGGTTATAACCCCTGGAAGGTTTATTTTTGCCATCTTTGTCCCATTGGGGAGATTTACTTTCATTTTCTGTCCCATAGCCAAAACAGAACCCTGCAAACTAAGGGAACCTCTTGGGGACCCCCAGGTCATCAGAACTAGTGTCTCTATTGGAAGATTTCCCCTTTGTTACTTTTCTGGGCACAAGTTTAACTTTTTAATGCTAATGTTAAACAGGACAAATAGAGAGGGTGAATCTCCCTAACGGGGGAGGTGGGGACACAGCTGTACTAAAGCCAGTAAATATTTCACCTGCGAAGACAAAAACATGAACTGTTTGGGGGGGCTTGAAGAACGTTCAACACAATTGGTGGTCATACAACAAAAGAGAACTGGAACAGGTGCATCTGAGCTACTACCTCCTGTGTAATGCCTGGTCAGCCTCAAGAACACAGCACACAGCCTGGGAAGTCTCTGCAAACCTCCATGTGCAATCCGTGCAAAAAAAGACAGATCAAGGCCTGATGGCCAAAACGCATTGAATTTTGTTCATCTGAATTAATAAAACAATGTTTTAGACGACCTCAGTGGCACCAGCCTTTCTCCCTTTTTTGCACAGATACAACAAAAGAGTTTAACTTTTAGTTATAACTCTATTGTAACATTGCCCATCTAAAAACATTCTGGGAGCCCATTTGGATGCTTTATCCACAGGCTGCTAGAGCAGGTAATTTCCACAATTTTATTAATTTTGGAACAATATAGGTAAAGAATTTTAAGATGGGAACAGAGTTGGTTCTTGGGAGGGTGCAGGGCTGACATCAATGCAGTAACATGTGTATTACCCTCTTATGAGCGATCCATAGTGGATTGCTTTTCATAGGGTGTTTGACAGGCAGTGAGGAGGCATTGTGATCCCATTATGCTTTGTTCCCTAAAAAGCCGCACCAGGAACCATGTGCATTTCATGCATTTGCGGAGTGACTCTATTCAATTGACAGGGGGTATAATCTTTGCTGCACCATAATGCTAAATATCAGGACCACGGCATGTGTGCACCCCTGCTTGCTGCTTTTGAAGCTTAAGGGGAAGTTGTTGGGAGGTGGTAAAACACAAATCAACTACCTGTTTCCACCACCCCTCCACAACCACAAGTGTAAATGAGGCCTAAAGGAAATATTTTTATAGGAACCTTGGGCATAAATCTATCCAGAGGGATTCTGGGCATCCAGAATTTACATCACCTGCCATCCAGGGAAGATTCTTATCAGAGGCAGGCTAAATGAGTGGAATAGAGATACTACTTAAACAAAAGAATGTTTACAGACAAGTAAAATAAAAAGGGAGTCCCATGCTCTCCATTGCTAGTAATTGTAAATAATAAAGTGACCTTCCACTCTAACAACCAAAAACAAGTTGCTGAGAGGTATAAAGTGACGGTTACTAGAGGTATCTGCACATTCTCAGCAGGAAGCAGAGCTTGGCTTCTGTTTTGATAAAACTTTGGCACTTCCTAACAGCACTGAATCTTGCCTGCCTGCCTCCTTCCACCTCTCACATTCCCCTATTGGCTAGCGAGACATCCCAATTTAGTGATGGCTCAACAAAATCCTGGTAGTGTCATAAACTGAGCTTTGTCAGTGTCAAAGCTTTTTTCCAAAGACATCTGGCTGGCATTCAGGCAGGGATACTCAAAGCTGCCACAGGAATCTCATAGTGCCTTCCCTTTATACCTGCCTGTAGGCAGGTGCCTATTTGGGGGTACACACTTTACCATGTTCTACCTCATGTAGTTACTTTGGCACCTTTTTTTGTTGATTAAAAAATGTTTTAGTGAGTTTTTGTTTTTGTTGCGTCCCCAAAATCAGGAAAGGGTTGACATGCTGGCTCCAGGGTGTTCATGGCTCTGCCCCTTTGTGATGGCTATAAATACAAGGGGAGGCAACCTAGCTGGGTCCTTTGGGTTTTGGATGGGAAAATTACAACAAGGACTGCAGCCACATATAACTCTACTCCACTTTTGGGGGGAGGGGGGGCTTTCCCGTGGAGGGGACCCAAGCAGGGTAAAATCTGTTTTATATTGTTCTGTATTTATAAGAGTTCAAGTAAAAGTTCTAAGAAAGTGCTTGGTCTGAAGTCCTGAAAAGGGGTGCATGCATGGCATCTCAAAAGAACAGGGCTTTGGATGGGGATAAAGACGAGTCTATGTGTATACATTACAAAGGTCTAGCCTGCAATAGAGTGGAGTGGAAAAGGCGATATTGCTAAGGGTAACCAGGGTGATGTTGGGTGCTAAAGCAACCAGCCAGCAGGCAGGGTTGATGACATGGCATGAGTGATGGAAGGCCCTGGTAATGAGCAGTACAGGGTATCCTATGTACCTGGCCTGGAGATCACGGAAGATTAGAGGAGAGAGAGGCAGGGCCCTCAGAAGTGGAGAAGCTTGGAAACGTGAAGAGATGATCCCTGTGTGTGTTGGGAAGAAGTCTCATAGGGGTTTATTTACTAAAGGCAAATCCACTTTGCACTACCAGTACTTGGAAGTGCAGTCACTGTAGATCTGAGGGGCTCATGCAAGGAAAATAAAAAACAGCATTTTTGCTTTCATCCGACTGGATGATAAAACCAGCAGAGCTTCCCCCAGTGTTGCCAACCGTCAGTATTTTTACTGGCAGCCAGTAAAAAACAGGCAATTTTCTCCTGCCAGTAAATGCCAGTAAAAGTAAAAGGTTGCCTGTAAAAAATATGACTGTGACACTCAGCTTGGTCTGGAGCCGGCTGGGACTATCCGAGTGCTTGCTACAGTGTGATCGGGCGACTCTGGTGGAGGCGGTGCCTGAGCATGTCGTGTGATGTCATGGTGCAATGGAGCCAAGCAGATTGGCCAGAGCCTCGTGTGCGGGTCTGCGGTATGGCAGCAAGGCAGGCTGGGACCTGGACTGTTTAGACTGGAGTGGACTGGAGGGACCACTTGGCTTGGAGAGAGACTGTCACTGTGACTCAGGAGGGGACGTGTTGTGTCAGCGAGGTGTTATTATCATCTGTGCTGCTGCACACTTCTGTCAGTGTCACTGTGAGAGTCAATTATATGTGTGTGTGCCGCCTGTTCTAATTTCTTGCCCTCCTGAGGCCTGTCCCCAAGCTACTTACTTACTATATCAAAAATAAAATAAGAAATATGTTTTTTGCCTTATTATCTACCTTAAATCATATTGCTAATTTCATATTTTGTTTGTTTGTAGCGTAAATACTCTAATTTGCACTTAAAACTGTAATTTTGTAACTTGTGAAATGCCAGTAAAAACTTGGCTGTGTCAGTGAATTTTGGGTGTTGTGTCAGTAAGTTTCAATCTGGTAGGTTGGCAACACTGGTTTCCCCTCATTTCAGTTCTTCCCCTCAGATCTAAAGCGAGTGCACTTCCAAGTGCACTTGCAGTGCACTTGTAGTGCAAAGTGGATTTGCCTTTAGTAAATCAACCCCATAATGTCTTATTGTGTCGATTGAGGTGACACATCAGGCTGTGCTGGCAAGTAGGGTACAAGCGCTGGGGTACCCACTTAGAATTGCTGCATCCATGAGGTGACACATCGGGCTGTGCTGGTAAGTGGGGTACAAGCTCTGCAGTACCCACTTATAATTGCTGCATTCATCAGGAGAAGTCAGAGTACAGTTAAAGTGAAGCGTGAATCACAAAGAAATGGATGTAAACAAAGGGGTAACTGCAAATGGAACACGCTCGCTTCTAAGTGGGAGTGCCACCCTAACACTAAATTCACGTGACTCCGGCCCCTGCTACTAAACACAGGCATTGATAAGTGCCAGGGGTGAGTCCCCGATCAGGCGCATTAAGCTCTGCCCACATGTCTGCAGCATTAAATGCTATTTGAAGTTTAATAGGAATCAGAGACTAACATGCGAAAACAATTGCAAAAATTGTTTAAATCACAATAGTTGTTAAATTGCAAGAATGGAAAAGCTTTAGCACCAGCAGTGGGTGGCCCAGTGGGCAGTGGGTAAGGGGCCAGAGACATGTTGCAAAGGGCCCTGTGATCTCTAATGATGGACCTGGGAAGAAGCTGGGAATAGGCAGCTTTAACAAGATGATGAGGAAACGTGCCACAAACCACCCATATCTATGTTTAGTTTTGATTGCACTAACCTATTATTGTTATTTTAACAATATTAGTTATATCAATTCAGTTTTATACATAATATGAAAACAATTGAAAGGTATTTTAGGCAATATTTAAAAATTATATGCAAATAATGTGTGGAAATATACCGCCTCTACCTCACATTACTCTGCACCAAGGACTACTCCGAAATCAACTGTAGTAAACCAAAGCAGCTACTTAAATGATAAACATATATGAATAAGCAATAAAGCATAAATAAAACGATGCCAAGTCTCTGATTCTTTATTGCAGCAGCTCTATGTGTCAGATGTCAAGACACATTTAAACGCACAGATTCCGGATTACGTCACTGGCGCGTTTCGTCACTTCCGGACGCCCTCAGATGACGTCCGGAAGTGATGAAACGCGTCAGAGACGTAATCTACCGGAAGTGACGTGTGCGTTCCACGCACCGGAAGGAACCAGGAAGCGAGTAAACCAGCTGTATACAGCGAGCACTCTGAAAACACCTCCCGGGAGATGGGAATACAGGCACAGTGCACTTTACAAATGCTCTACTTTTTGTTATATCTGGTACGCAGTTGATAAGGGGGGAGTTATTTTGCATGTCAATAAATACAATTTCTTTAGCAATATTACGCTATATGGGCATGTTATTTTCTCCCCCTATGTATGACACAACATTAACCGAGAGTGTTAGCGACATCTGGTGGTTGGATAGAGGAGACGGAAAGCTATCAAAGATAACAACATAAAGGCTTGTGTTTGCTGGAATTGTGGTGTGTGCAATCTCACTGGGGGTTACCTCCTCATGCGGTGATTACTCTTGGTGAAAGAAACTCTTCATACCCACAGACTACAACCTTTTTTGAACTTTCCTAAAATCTTCTTTAACCATTGGTCTTATTTAAATGTGCCTTGACATCTGACACAAAGGGCTGCTGCAAAAAGGAATCAGAGACTTGGTATCGTTTTATTTATGCTTTATTGCTTATTCATAAATATTTAAAAATTACAATATGAATTTACCACCCTTCATGACCAGGCCATTTTTTTGCGATATGGCACTGCGTTACATTAACTGCGCGGTCATGCAACACTGTACACAAATATATGTCCTTTTTTTTAACCTCAAATAGAGCTTTCTTTGGTGGTATTTGATCACCACTGCATTTTTTATTTTTTGAGCTGCAATTTTTATTTAATTATTTTTTTTTTTACTAATTATGGCGGCAATCAGCGACTTATAGCAGGATTGCAATATTGCGGTGAACAATTGGACACTAACTGACATTTGACACTCTTTGGAAACCAGTGACACTAATACAGTAATCAGTGCTAAAAATATGCACTGTCACTGTACTAATGATGCTAGTTGGGATGGGGTTAAACATCTAGGGTGCTCAAAGGGTTAAATGTGTGCCTAGCCAGTGTTTTGGCGTACTATGTGAGGTGCTTTTACTAAGGCAAGTCATGCATTTTATTCCATGCTTTGCAGAGAAAGAAAATCCATTACTTCCCTGCTGACAGGACAGAGCTCTGCCTTGTTTACATAGGCAGAGCCATGTCCTGTGTGTGTTCCCAATGACTGGCAGTCATCTTTTGGCCTACCCGGAACTGCCGGATCATGTACTTAGTACGTGATCTGGCGCAGGAGAGCCGCCTTGCCGCCGTATAAGTTATATGGTCGGCAAGCGGTTAAAAATGTAATCAGATTGTTATACATTCTGGCTCTGTAGACTTTGATGGCATCCAGTTACTTGTTAATGCACATTTGTTAAAGGTTTACCCCTGTCAAATATGAACATGTTTTATTTGCCTCTAATGTCCTCTGGTGTACCTTTTGTACAGCTGACTGTCCTACTCCCTGGTTTTAATATTCTTATTTCTTAATGATCCTAAATCAAAGCCTACAAAAATGCAGACTATGTGTTAGCAGGTTACAAAAATTGCTCCTGGTAGTTCTCTGACACAAAAGATGTGCCAACAATCGAATGACAAAAACTGCAGTTTAGAAAGATGCACTGTAAAAAAAAATGTAAAAATTAAAAAAAAAAAACTGATTTAAGTGCAATGGATTTGATAAACCTTGGATTAAATGAGCTCAGAGTAACCACTATGACTTTATTTAGTGCATTTTAGCACTGTTCTCCTGCAGCCTCTTTGTAGCCATTTGCTGTCTATATGTACTCCAGCAATGGCTGCATGGCCTTTTTAGTGCATGTTTCTTCATGGTAACAATAGTGGTCCAGGTTTGTGTAATGTGTGTTGGAATGGCCAGTTGTAGTCTCTATTGGTAGAATGTGTGACAGGGTGACGACATACAACAGTTGGCAGACAGGTGCAGAGCATTGTCATGCTATAAAAAAAAGTGATTGAAAAAACCTTCATAGCAGGTCACTATGTTATTTTAAAGGCTGCAAAATTAAAAAGACTGAAAATTGCATTTGAAATTACAATACCATAAAGTATTAAAACTTATATGACACTTTTGTGAATAGGTTTACCTGTGCTTTTCATAATTGATCTTACTTCTTGACTGAAGCTACTCTTCAAACGGTTCATTAACCCAAAAATGATATTTCAGTTTCAGGTAAAGTCTGGAAGGCCAATTCTTCTTCCTCCTCTGTGGCTATTTATGTCTTGTGCATTCCAGTAGTAAGATCTCTTTGTCAAAGCTTTTAATTGTTCATACCCACCACCCCTTACATTCCTCATAATATAAAATAAATAGCTTTGTAACAGATTATACCATGAAAGAAATAAGAAACCATTATACAGTATGGCTGAACTCTTCTGTATTAACCAAAATGTTATGTATCAGTTTTGATTGGACTGACTGCTAGTTGTATCTCTAGTTAAAACTGGCGCATGTATGAATAGGCTAAGTAGCACTCAATACAGCAGCTATTTTTTTTTAAAGTAGACCTATCAAAAACAAAATCTTAAACCACAGTAAAACCAGGGCAGATAAAAAAATGAATATTTCCTGGTATGTTTAGTGGTTTTGTATAGTATGTCATTTTAGTCTTTCAAGGATAAGACTAAAAGCAAAACTGGATTCAGATCTGTGCGGTGCACTAATACGTCCTATGCGGCATATTCATTTGTGTTTCAGTAAGAAAGACGTTCATTCTAAATGGGCTGCCAATGCATGACAACAGACTCAAAAATATTTAGAACCCTTTTTAAACACAATGCACCACAAAGCACAACATGAATGGCACCTCAATGCACCACAGTACACGTTACTGCAGCACATAAGTCTGAATGGACCCTAACATTTATTTTGCTCAATATATTTAAAACATTGCTTATTAATACTTTATATATTAATTTTCAGGTTTTGGTTCCTTTTTCCTTCTTTTAGGCTATTATTCGCCACATATTTTCTAAGTGATAAAAGCCTATTTTTTACAGAGCTCAGTAGCTCTAGCTGATACAAATAGAACTGAATAAGTCAGAGCAGTAAATCTGTAAGGGTCCCTCTCATTGGTTGGTGGTTCCCGCCATGCTTCCCTTGGACCTGCCCACTTGTTCTTGGATGGGACAGCCACCTCCAGGTTGTCCACCATAATGTCTCACCTTCACCTAGCCTAAAGCCCCTTCACACACATATTCCTGGCCTGAGACCTTTTACCCTGAGTAAACAAATGTCCAGTTAAAGTGCATTTTAACTGCTTTACTGCATAACTTCTGTCCAGCACATCTTTTAAAGGGATTGTAAACCCTTGAGTTTTTTCACCATAATGCATTCAAAGCATTAAAGTGGATGTAAGCCCACGCTCATCATTTACAAAGTAATGGCATACTAGTGATCTGTATGTACAGTGGGGACGAAAAGTAGTCAGACCCCCTTAAATTTTTCACTCTTTGTTATATCTTTGCCTTGGTGAGAGAGGTAAAAAAGAACCCAAAGATCACTGTGGCTGAGCTCCAGAGATGCAGTCGGGAGATGGGAGAAAGTTGTAGAAAGTTAACCATCACTGCAGCCCTCCACCAGTCGGGGCTTTGTGGCAGAGTGGCCCGACGGAAGCCTCTCCTCGGTGCAAGACACATGAAAGCCCGCATGGAGTTTGCTAAAAAACATCTGAAGGACTCCAAGATGGTGAGAAACAAGATTCTCTGGTCTGATGAGACCAAGATAGAACTTTTTGGCCTTGATTCTAAGTGGTATGTGTGGAGAAAACCAGGCACTGCTCATCACCTGTCCAAGACAGTCCCAACAGTGATGCATGGTGGTGGCAGCATCATGCTGTGGGGGTGTTTTTCAGCTGCAGGCACAAGACGACTGGTTGCAATCGAGGGAAAGATGAATGCGGCCAAGTACAGGGATATCCTGGACGAAAACCTTCTCCAGAGTGCTCAGGACTTCAGACTGGGCCGAAGGTTTACCTTCCAACAAGACAATGACCCTAAGCACACAGCTAAAATAACGAAGGAGTGGCTTCACAACAACTCTGTGACTGTTCTTGAATGGCCCAGCCAGAGCCCTGACTTAAACTCAATTGAGCATCTCTGGAGAGACCTAAAAATGGCTGTCCACCAACGTTTACCATCCAACCTGATAGAACTGGAGAGGATCTGCAAGGAGGAATGGCAGAGGATCCCCAAATCCAGGTGTGAAAAACGTGTTGTATCTTTCCCAAAAAGACTCATGGCTATATTAGATCAAAAGGGTGCTTCTACTAAATACTGAGCAAAGGTCTGAATACTTAGGACCATGTGATATTTCAGTTTTTCTTTTTTAATAAATCTGCAAAAATGTCAACAATTCTTTTTTTTTCTGTCAATATGGGGTGCTGTGTGTACATTAATGAGGAAAAAAATGAACTTAAATGATTTTAGCAAATGGCTGCAATATAACAAAGAGTGAAACATTTAAGGGGGTCTGAATACTTTCTGTCCCCACTGTATATACATGCCTCTTGCATGTATCCCTACCTTTGAATTGTCATCCCCTTCTGCATTTGGAGCCCTGCAAAACTCCGGAATCTGCGGGCAGGTCTGTTTTCTGGCACTCGGTGGGTGGAGTCGTGATGTCACAAGACTTTCCGCCCACCTCTACACTCCTCTTGGCCAGGCAGCGTCGCAAGGACGAACCTCACGCCTGTAGAGTGAAGGGGAGTGCGTGCACAGCAGAAGGAGCGCACGCTCACGGCCCCCTGTAATATACA
This sequence comes from Lithobates clamitans, assembly GCA_037952925.1. NCBI lineage: Eukaryota > Metazoa > Chordata > Amphibia > Anura > Ranidae > Lithobates > Lithobates clamitans. The sequence continues at coordinate 1,261,029 of JBBGZY010000194.1, read as the reverse complement.
CTCCTTCCTGCGCTTGTCATACACTCTGTATCGTAGACACACTCTGCTCTCATGCGAGTGCATGAGATAAGGAAAGCAGATGTCAGTCACAGCAGTCGGGGAAGTGATGGCACAGATTTCTCTATGTGTTTATCTCAGTAAAAAAACACAAGAGGATTGCTCAGAGCTGGATTAACTCTTTGTGGCAAGACTGGGCACAGATGACTTGGCATCCTCTACTCTACCAGGTAAAAGTCTTCATTAAAAAAAAATGTTGAGGTGAAAAACCTTCTGTAGTGCAGCAGCCCCCCAGAGCCCCCCCATTTACTTACCTGAACCCGATCGTTCCAGCGACGAGCACGAGCCCAGCAGCTCCAGTCTGCTGTCAATCAAATCCAGTGACACAGGGGGGAGCTGGGGGGCGGGGCTAAGTCCTGCTGTCTTTGTCAATGGACGCAGCAGCAGGACTCGGGAGCGCGCCCGCACGAATGTCCCCATGGAAAGCGGCTCTCCGTGTGGGCACTCGAGAAGAGGAGGAGCCAGGAGCACCAACGAGGGACCCCAGAAGAGGAGGATCGGGGCCACTCTTTGCAAAACCCTTGCACAGAGTAGGTAAGTATAACATGTTTGTTATTTAAAAAAAAAAAAAAAACCTTTACAACCCCTTTAAGGCTACAAGCGCTTTGCCGTACATTTAAAAGTTCACGGCTCACCCACAGACGTTTACAGTGAAGTACACTCTCCTCCTTCCCATAAATTTCTATGCAGTGGTTACACAAGTACAGAACACATCAATGTCCCCAAAGAATAAATAAAACACTGAGCTCCGAACAGTTTTACCCCCTTCATGACCAGGCCATTTTTTGATATTTAGCACTGCGCTACTTTAACTGGTCATGCAACACTATACTCAAATTACGTTTATTTCATTTTTTTCACACAAATAGTTTTCTTTTGGTGTCCTTTGATCACCACTGGGTTTTTTATCTTTTATTATATAAATGAAAAAAGACCCAAAATAAAAAAATTATTTTCAGCTATAAAAGCATATCCAACTAAAAAAAAAAAATGTCTTAATAAATTTAGGCCAAACTGTATTCTGCTTCATGTCTTTGGTAAAAAGAAAATCCCAAAAAGTGTATGTTGATTGGTTTGTGTGAAAGTTATAGTGTCTACAAAATATGGTATATATACACTGGAATTTTTTTAATTTCTTTTTTTTTATACTAGTAATGGCGGTGATAAGCGACTTATAGTGGGACTGTGATAGCGCAGCAGAAAATCTGACACTAACTGACACTGGGTGGGAGACTGACACTAACATCACCAGTGACCCTAATACAGTGATCGGTGATAATACTTTACATGGTCACTGTACTATAGCTACTGTCAGGGAAGGGGTTAACAACTCATGGTAATCAATGTGCCTAACAAGTGCTATTGTGTGTAATATGGGTTGCTTTTTACTAAAGATCGGGTTGTTTCTTATGCCCTGTACACACGACCGGTTTTGCCGTCGGAATAAACTCCGAAGGTTTCTCTGACGGAACTCAGATGGAATTCCATTCAAGCGGTCTTGCCTACACATGGTCAAACCAAAGTCCGACCAAAGTCCGACCGTCAAGAAGGCGGTGACTTACAACACGTACGACGGGACTAGAAAAAGGAAGTTCAATAGCCAGTAGCCAATAGCTTCCGTCTCGTACTTGCTTCAGAGCAAGCGTTGTTTTTGGTTCATCGGAACAGCATACAGACGAGCGGTTTTCCCGATAAGAATTGGTTCCGTCCGAAATATTAAGAACACGTTCTATTTCTAGGTCCATCAGAATTTTCTAAAAAAAAAGTTTGATGAGGCATATACACGATCGGAATATATGATGAAAAGCTTCCGTCTGACTTTTTCTGTCGGACATTGCGCTCTTGTGTACGCGGCATTAGAAACAGACACAGATCATTCCCTCTGTACAGAGCCCTGCGTGTTTGTCATCACAGCCAATCAGCAGGTCCTGATGACAAAATGATTGATTGAACATAGCGGGAGTTGGCGGGGGCTTGCATGAGCACTGAACCCGGAAGTTGCTGTGCCTGTACAAGCTGGCCATCTCCAGTACAATGCGTAAGTCCGTAAGTGGTTAAGCCATCTTCCCTGGAAGTCTTTTTAGCATAGGTGTTACACACAGGGTGTTCCTTCCTCACACAGCAAGGGAGAGCCTCCATAGACCCAGAGGCCACTCTAAACCAAGCTACAGAACCGGCTAGGTGAGGGCCAAGGGGGTCAAGGCTTCTCTTTCTGCTCCAAAGTGTGCTGACTCACCACTGTGGTAGTTCAACCCTGTAGAGGTCTCTTTTGTTTAGATCCAACACAACACTAAACGTCACACTTTCTACTGAGCTCTGCCTCTCTCCTCGTGCTGATAATTAAAGGGGGAGGGCTCTGCCCGGACAGACAGGCTGCATGAGAAAGAAGACAGACAGGATATAGCATGTAATTTCCAGCCACATCACAGAGCTGCTGCAGTTGCGGCTTCCAGAGAGACCCTTGCCTGCCTCTAGGAACCTTCCACATGTAGGGGGATTGCTGTGGCCTGCAGCCCTCTGTGAAGAATACCAGCTCTGGAAATCTGCTACTGTGTGCTGTATTTGGACTCTTGCAGGTACACTGGGGCAGCCACAAGCCTGAGTTAGGGATTAGTTTAGGGAAAAAACTGTGCACTTTGTTTTGGAATGGTTTTACTGAGAGTTTCCAGTAAAGCTTTTGAAACTTTGTTCTGGCCTGGTCTGAAGTTACTTAAAAGGGGTGCATGGTGGTAATGGCGTGTAGCAATATGGACTATAATTGCCACGAACAGCTATTCCCTGCCCTATCTTATACCATATTATCCCTCTTGTGCCCAGCGTTATCAGACTGACATCATATTTGTGAGCCCAACCAAAGGGATTGTGGGATTGGTAGTTCCAACAGACGGCTGTTCCCCTGTATGACTTTGAATCCAGACTACATTCCCAGGGGGAGTGCTGGGAAGAACTATAAAAGAGACCAGAGACCGCTCTCTTCCTCCGGGGCCTTGTGTGTGAAGGACCTCTCCACGTAGGGAGAGTGAGGTCGCAGCCTACCAAGTGGTCCACAGCATTCCTACCTGACCGAGAAGGGTTCCAGCACTGCCTGCTGTTTATCGGACTTCTGATCAGCACTGTCTCTACAGTGCAGCTACCCACGCTTCGTGCTTCGTAGCGGGGGATCATCACAAGCGGATCTGCAGCCAGAACGTCTCTTCGGAAGTCGCTAGATGGAAGGCGTTGAATCGCCCCTGGTCCTTGGTGAGAGGCCCATTGTGTCACAGATCAGCTGCGGAGCTGATCTGTGTCTTACCTTTTACTGTTGTAGGTCGGCTAGCACCTGTTGTTCCACTAGCTTGTGTTCAACTCTGGCTGCACTCTGCAGCTATGGGTGTCGCCGGTTTCACCTGTTGCTTAATATATCTTTCCTTCCTGCAACTTCCTGTCCAGCCCCCCATGTGCCTCGCTATTTAAATTCCACTGAGACCAGTTTCTGGTTGCTTGAGCAACACTTGTTTCTGAGCACCCTTCCTGTAACCTGCTTAACCTGACTTCTCATGAACTGATCTCTTGTGTACTGACTCGGCTTGTTCTCCTGATTACGTTGTCCGCTGCCTGCCCTGACCTTAGCTCACTATCCGGCTCTCCTTTTGCTTCATCCATCCGTGTCTGACTGTGTCTTCTGGTACTTTCCTCGTGAGCAGGGTGAACCTGGGGGTCATGACCTGGGGTCAGCACGCAGCTAAGCCCAAACCCTCGTGAGGGAATCCCTGGCAGAATACTGGCTGGCACTTAGATTCCACACCCTGGGGGATCCCGTGTCACCTGCTCGCCTGTGGGTTCACATAAGTAGCATTGTGACACATTGCCCATCTTTGCAAAACTTTTAATTTGTTTCATTGGGACACTGTGCACAGACAGCCTTACCTTGGGAACACTTCATTGCACCTTTGAACACTGTACATAATTCTCTTTAGCTACAGTCATCACAACATATACTACCACTCTGTTACTACACCCTATTAAATACAATTAATGAGCTCTGACTGCCAGTGAAGACCATCAGATCTGTAACGGGGACATTCTGTCATTACTACTTAAAGGGCCCTTACACCATCCATGTTCAGCTGCATCTTTCATTAGGATTAGAGGTTAAACAGTCCGGCCTGGGTTTCTCTTTCTAGTACTGTCAGTATTGCTGCTTAACTTGTTTATACTTTCAGGTTATGTCCAAGTGGTATTCTACTGTACATAGGTGTATATAATATTCTGTTGCCTTCTGTCCCAACTGACATTTCTTAAGTAGTAATTTGACTGAGTTTGAGCTGCTATCCCAAACTCAGTTGAACCTCTACCTCTTTGTATAACCAGACCTTATTTCAAGTATTCCAGTAAAAGTTAATAGAATATAAACGCGTTGAGTGTTGTCTTATTACTTAAAAGTATTGCAACGATGTCTGAACCCAGAGTGTCAGGTGGGTTGGAAGGTTCACAGGATCATGGCGATGCAAATGAGCAGGTGAATCCAAACAGTCCCCTAGGGGGCCGTGCTACAGGCATATGGAAGAACAGGGCCAGTAATGCACACACACAGGGTGAAGTAGTGACATTCCATTGCCTGAGAGCAACAAGTACAAGAGAAGGATGATAGCAGAATGCCAAGCTGCTGCTAACAAAGCAAACATAATATTGGCATGCATTAAAAAGGGGATTAATTCCAGAGATAAAACAATACTTCTCCTGCTCTACAAGACTTTGGTCCGGCCGCACCTAGAGTACACTGTCTAGTTCTGAGCACCAGTCCTCAGGAAGGATGTACTGGAAATGGAGAGAGTACAAAGAATGGCAACAAAGCTAATAAAGGGTCTGGAGGATATTAGTTATGAGGAAAGGTTGCGAGCACTGAACTTATTCTCTCTGGACAACAGACACATGAGAGGGGATATGATTTCAATATACAAATACCATACTGGTGACCCCACAATAGGGATAAAACTTTGCAGAAGGGAGTTTAACAAGACTTGTGGCCACTCATTAAAATTAGAAGAAAAGAGGTTTAACCTTAAACTACGTAGAGGGTTCTTTACTGTAAGAGCGGCAAGGATGTGGAATTCCCTTACACAGGTGGTGATTTTAGCGGGGAGCATCGATAGTTTCAAGAAACTATTAGATAAGCACCTGGACGACCGCAACATACAGGGATATACAATGTAATACTGACATATAATCACACACATAGGTTTGACTTGATGGACTATGTAACTATGACAGCCAGACAGCGGGAGAGAGGTCCCAGCAGGGGTGACGGGTCTCATGCATAGTGAAGAGAGCTGTTAGTGCCCCAGCAACCGGAAATGCACCCGCGTGACAGAGACCCTAGGGACCTAGCCGTATGGTACAGAAGAGAAAAAAGTTAAACATGCGTGTTCATGGGGTCCGCACTGGTGCCCAGCAGGACCCTGTTCTGTCACTGGGAGTTAGGTGGCAGAGTAAAGCTGAACTGATGGAATGAGACACTGCTCTGTGGTTACTCCTTCAAAATGTTGCATCCTAAGTAAGGGTGTAAGGCTCGCTTCTTCAATCCCAACCCCCCTGATCTGTTCAGATGGCTCTCATACAAAGTGTCTCAAAAGAAACAGACATTTCTGTTTTGTCCTATAGAAAGCCCATAGTACTTTGTGTCATGTATTAAATATTTATTTGTAAAGAACAATTTTATATATACTGTATAACAAAAAAATCAGATCTTAAACAGAACAAAATCAGCGTAAAAATGTATAAATGTATAAAAACAATATAAATAATTGACCTAAAGGTATGATAAATTTACCTTTAAATAGGTTGGGAGGGATGACATTGGTGACACCCATAGTCAGAGTAGATTATAACATTGGACACTGGTAGTAATACTTCTTTCTATCAGCATCATATGTTACCAGTATATACTGAAATATGCATGAAATAAAGCCTCTATATAACATATTTGCCTCTCCTGTCCTCATATATTGAGATAGTCCTGTCCTCTGCTTTCAATAACTAATTACTCTGTCATCAAATAATGTGATTAGCATAACACAAGCATTTTGTTAATCGTGCAAAGTTTAATTAATGACACATGCTAAATCTCACATATATTAAATGTTACACAATCTAATACAATTACATTTTGATGGAGCTTTAACTGTGAAGTCTAATACAATTTAGCTGCTACCAGATGGTCACTTTTATTTGGCAATCCCCATGTTATTATCTGTATTGCATCCCGGTTATTACTCCAGCCATCTGTTAGTGCAGTTGCATAAATCTGAATATGGATTTGTAAACAGCACCTGTTTTAGCAGGACCGTTTGCTTTGGACAACATGCTCCTAATAGGGCAGTTATCCATAAAAGGGCTGAAGCCGGAAACCAATTTCCTGTAGCATGACTAGAGTTAATGTCCCCAGCATCAATGCACATCTAGGAAAGGTATTGCCTGACATTACTGCAGCAACTAAAAATGTGCAGGGCAGTGACAAAACAATGTCCTGCATTCCTCTTCTGCTGTTCAATAAAAGAAACCACTCCTACTACTCCTCTACGGAGCACCCTTCTGAGAAATTGAAAAATCGTGACTTCACGGTTCACTTCAGCTGCACGAATTGCTCATTGTCATTTCTTGGTTGTTGGGTTAATGATAAAAGGGAAGAAAGGAATAAATTGTTTTGCTTATAGCAACAAAGACAGAAGAATTTCAATGCCAAGCGTTGCTCCTTATGTGTATCTAAAACGAAAACTTTTTTTAGTTCTGGATAGAGTTTTCCATTTGTGATGGGAAACCTGACATTTTTGGGTTGTCAGTGGATAAATGTACAGCGACACATCATTATGCAAACGTGTGATTAAGGCCCAAGATATATATTTTTTTATTTTTTTTTTATTTTTTTTCATTTTTTATGACGGGCTGAGGTGTGTAAATGTAGATGTGTAAATACAGCCAATACATTTAAAGATTTCTAAATTAAATATATTACATTTTTATTTTGATGGGTAAATATGCTTTAATTACACCAGCCAAAACGGTCATTTTTTTAAAGAGCAGGGAAGGATTAACCCCCTCTGCAATTTTTGTATTCCTGTCTTTGCACCAATTTGAGAGATTCAACTTACTTTCTGTAAAATGTGACAAAAGATGTTAGTTCTAGCCTTACCTTACTTCACTAAAAATTGGATTTTTATTACAGCTTACCTGTAAAATCCTTTTCTTGGAGTACATCATGGGACACAGAGCCTAAGTAATTACTTAATGGGTTATGGGCCACCTTCAGGTGTTGACACTGGTATACCCAATCAAGGAAGTTCACTCCCTATATAACCCCTCCTCCTTCCAGAAGCACATCAGTTTTTGTAGCAAAGCAATATACTTAAATCCCAAAAGAGGGGAGGGACCTCTGTGTCCCATGATGTACTCCAAGAAAAAGATTTTACAGGTAAGCTGTAATAAAAATCCTATTTTCTTTATCGTATATCATGGGACACAGAGCCTAAGTAATTACTTAATGGGACGTCTCATAGCAATGCTACTTGAGGGGAGGGAGAGACAACCCGGAGGTTACACCCAGACTTGAGGACTTTTACTGCTGCCTGCAGCACACTGCGCCCAAAGGTGATATGCTCATACCTCCTTACATCCACCTGATAAAATTTTTGTGAATGTATGCACTGAAGACCAAGTTGCGGCCTTACAGATCTGAGACATGGAGGCTTGGTGATGCACTGCCCAAGAAGCACTAACCACCCTGGTAGAGTGTGCCTTAACTTGAAAAGGGGGAATTTTACCCCTTAAAATATAAGTTTGAATTATAACTTGCCGAATCCACTTAGCGACAGTGGATTTTAACGCTGCCTGTCCTTTCTTAGGACCCTGTGGCAGAATAATAAGACATCAGTCTTACGAATCTGAGCAGTTGTCTTTGCTCTCACCACATCAAGATAATGTAGTGACCTTTCTTCCCTGGAACAAGGTTTTGGAAAAAACGATGGCAGGCAATATCTTGGTTCAGGTGAAAACCTGAAACCACTTTTGGCAATAAGCCTGGACGAGGGCGTAACACCACTCTATCCTCATGAATAATCAAATATGGCTCTTTACAAGAAAGAGCAGCCAATTTCGAAACCCTCCTTGCTGATGATATAGCAACCAAAAATACCAGCCTCCTTGTCAGAAGGACTAAGGGAATATGCTGTATCGGTTCAAATGGCTGTTTTTGTAACACTGACAAAACTAAGTTCAAGTCCCAAGGGCTTAAAGGTGATTTAACAGGCGGATTAATCTGCATCACCCCTTGCATAAAACCCCGGACTAAGAATGCGTAGCAAGCAGTCTGAAATAAAATCGATAAGGCTGAAACTTGGCCCTTAATAGTACTCGAGGCCAACTTAATCTCTACGCCCAATTGTAGAAAGGCAAGAATTCTGCCTATGATATATCTCCGAGGGTGCCAACCCTTGGATTCCCACCAGGAAACATAAGCCTTCCAGATTCTATAATATATAGTTCTGGAAGCTGGTTTCCTTGCATTAATCAAAGTATAGATAACTGACCCGGAAAGCCCACGTTTCTTCAGGATGTGGGTTTCAATAGCCAGACCATTAGATTTAATGTTCATAAACTAGGATGGAATATCGGCCCCTGTGAGAGCAGGTCTGGCCTTAGTGGAAGGGACCATGGATCCACTGCCATCTTTACAATTTCTGCATACCATGACCGTCTGGGCCATGCTGGTGCTGCCAGAATTACCGGTTTTCTTTCCAGCTTGATCCTGCAAAGAAGTCGAGGCAGCAATTGAATAGGGGGAAATGCATAGATCAGTGAGAACTGCATGCGTATGGATCCTTTGTTCTGGACACAAAGTTGACTAACTTTATGGTGAACTGGATGCTAGAAGATCTATGTCCGGAGTCCCCCATCTTTGACAAACAGCCCGAAAATAGGTCGGGGTGAAGAGACTATTCCCCTGGGAATAATTGGCTGGTGGCACAAGTAGTCTGCCTGTCAATTCTCTATTCCCGGAATAAAGACTGCCGATAGGCACGGAATATTTCTTTCTGCCCAAGTTAGAATGTGGTTCACCTCTCTCTGTGCTGAGAGACTCTTGGTGCCCCCTTGGTGATTGATATAGGCCACAGCCGTGGCATTGTCGGATTGGATCCTGACAGGACAATCCCTTAACCAGGCTTTTAGAGCCAGACACACTGCCTGAATCTCTAGGATGTTGATGGGCAAGGCTCTTTCGGTTCTTGAACACTGTCCTTGGACAGTTATCTACTCTAGTACTGCTCCCCAGCCTGAAAGGCAGGCATCTGTCATTACCACTTTCAAGATAACTGGAATTGAGACTTTGGGACACCCTTGGGGACAGCCACATTGGAAAGTCCAAAGCTTGGATCGTTTTGTTCCAAGCAGATAGAATACTGTTTTACAACAGTCTCGAATGGAATAGGGAACTGCTTCGGATGAAGCCACCATTTTTCCTAACAACCTCATGCAAAGGTGAATGGAGGGATCTCCTTTGACCTGACACTCCACACCAACTCTCTTATGGAGTTGTCTTTTGCCTGGGGCAAGAACACCCCTTTTCTGGGCTGTATCTATGATCAGACCCAAATACTCCAGCTTTTTTTAGCGGTTTTAAGGGAGACTACTCTAGGTTGAGAACGCAACCCAGACTTTTTCAGGTAACTGGTTGTAATGCGAACACTTTACTCCGAACACCGATTGGTCTATTAGCAATAGATTGTCTAGGTATGGCAAGACTGTTTATGCCCTGTGCCCTTAACCTGGCTAGAGGTGGGGATAGTACTTTTATGAACACTCGGGGCACTATAGCTGGCCCGAAGGGCAAGGCTAAAAACTGAAATGCTGTTGTTCTACTTCGAACCGCAGAAACCTTTGGTGAGCGGGAAACATAGACATGCAGATATGCATCCCTGATGCCGATAGACGGCAGAAGTTCTCCTCCTTATAGGATAGAAACTACTGACCTGATCGACTCCATAGAAAGGAGCGGATCTCTAGAATGGATCTGTTGAATTTCTGCGTGGATCTGTATATGTACAGGAAACGCATGAAAAAGGCTGTAAAGGTTTTAAGGAACCTAGGAAGAAACAGAACTGTCAGCTGACTCTAATAGAGGTAGCTTGAAAGAGGCACAAACCATCTCTGTAAAAGATGTGTACCAGCAATCTCTCAGATTGCGAGGCTAAAAAAGGTTCAACTCCAGTTGTTTCCTCCGCAGAGGGGTAATCGGTTTGCCTTTCTTCCTGATCAACTGAGGGTAACCGCTCATCCTCTACCCACTGTTCCCTTGATAAGGGGTCTAAGGTGAGGGAGGGGGATCTAACACGCTTCCTATCCTTTTGGATAACGGATGCGATTAAGTCGCTAATTTTCCTTCTAGGCCCTGCAGGGAGGAGGAAAAATGCATTTTCAATCATGTATACAGGGGCTGAAATGTTTTCTGTGCCTGGGCCTGACCCTGAGGCTTTCCTCTAGAGTCTGACGGTGGAGGTCGTCTCCACTGCCTAGAGGCAGATGCCCCGACGCAGGAGAAGGAGTCAGTTTAAATAAAAGGACATTTATACCTTCTTTTGGGCAAAAGAGCACCTTTCCCACTAGAATTCTTTTGGATGTATTTGCCAAATTCTCCCCAAATAGTCGCTCCCCATGAAAAGGGATACTAGTCAGAAGCTTTTGCAAGGTGCTTCGGCTGACCAATCTTTTAACCACAGGGTCCTACGCATAAGTATGCGGGATGCTTGGTGAATAGAGTCTTTCATGGCATCTAAGGCAAAACATAGTGTCTTTGGTAGTTCGACTAACTCCTTAAGGGCCTCTTTGAACTGGTCCTTTAGGGACTGCAGGCTGAGAAACAGCACCTGCCAATGAAAAAGAGGTTTTTAACAGAAATTCCAACTTTTTATCTGTTGGATCTTTAAGCATTTGTGCATTGTCTACTGGACAAGGTACATTTTTATTGATGTTGGAAATCGCAGCGTCAACTGCTGGTACTTTCCATCTTTTTGTGAATTTCTCCTCCATGGGATAGAGAACTGATAATCTCTTTGGAGGGAGGAAAATGCTTATCCGGGTGAACCCATTAAGCATAATTAAGCTTTTCTAGTAATGAATGGACCGGAAACGCATGAAAAATTTGTAAGGGTTTTAAGGAACCCAAGGAGGAGAACGAAACTTTCAGCTGACTCTGTTAGAGGTAGCATGAAAGTAGAACGAACCATCTCCGTAAAAATTTGTACCTTCAATCTCTCAGATTGCGAGGCTGCAAAAAGGTTCAACTCCAGTTGTTTCCTCCGCAGAGGGGTAATCGGTGTGCCTTTCTTCCTGATCACCTGAGGGTAACCCCTCATCCTCTACCCACTGTTCCCTTGATAAGGGGTCTAAGGTGGGAGAGGGGGATCTAACACGCTTCCTATCCTTTTGGCAAAACCTTGTTCTTCTAAGCGAGGCCCGGGTACCATCCTGTGTCCTCAATGGCGTGGATGGATCCGGTTGTGGAGGTTTTTTAAATCCAGCATGGATCCCTCCTGGAGCTCCTCAGAGCACATCTTCACTCTTGACCAACACCTTAGACACTGGTAAAAAAACTGATGTGTCCTGGAAGGAGGAGAGGTTATATAGGGAGTGAACTTCCTTGATTGGGTATACCAGTGTCGACACCTGAAGGTGGCCCATAACCCATTAGGTAATTACTTAGGCTCTGTGTCCCATGATGTACGATAAAGAAAACTTGTTTTTTCTATGTTTCTTAAGAGCTTGTGATTGATGTTTTTTTCACGCAGTCAGGCAGCACAACAAACAGGGTACAAAGCAGGAGCAGCCAAAACACTGAGACAAGGAGCATTAGCAAAGGTGGAAATTAAAGCGGAGTTCCACCCAAAAATGGAACTTCCACTTTAAGGGAAGGGGACCCCCTGACATGCCACATTTGGCATGTCATTTTTTTGGGGGGGAGCGGAAACCCTCTTTTCCAGCTCCCACTTCCTTTCGTGGCTCCGCGGTGCCCCGAGGCGCCGGAAAGGAGATCACCTCTCCCCCCTCTCTCTCGGCAATCATCTGGGTCACGTCACAGGTACCAGATGATTGCCCGGCCAGTCACAGCACGGCTCGCGCATGCATAGTGCATGCCCGGCTGTGAAACCACAGATGCAGGGTAACGAAGCCTCGCTCATCTCCCCCTCATCTCTGCAGCGCCGGCATTGTCACTGTGGGCGTCCGGCTGTGGTTTCACAGCCGGGCGCCCACAGTGACAATGCCCGTGCCGCAGAGAGGAGGGGGAGACGAGCAGGGCTTCGTTGCCCTGCATTGCTGGACCCTGGGACAGGTAAGTGTCTGATTATTAAAAGTCAGCAGCCTCTCAAGTGGTTAGACAAGCAGAACAAGCACTAGCAGACATAGAGAAAGAATTCTCTACAAACCCTTCTTCATCCATAGCTGACCAATTAAAATTACAGGCAAGGGTGGTAAACAGTTTGCATTTTGAAAAAGCGGAAAGGAAGATATTCTATAACAAGCAGAGGGTGTATGAGTGTGGGGAACGAGCGGGACGTCTTCTGGCATACCTAGCCCATTTAGACCACAAACCTCCCACTGTGGTTTCTCTTCGTAATTCTGAAAACATATTAATAACTGACCCTGACGGGGTGGTTGGGGAGTTCCACTCCTTCTTTGCATTCTTATATTCCTCTGCTGTTTGCAAATCCGGGGAGGAGGTGGCGGCAATGTTAGCTAATATAGAGTTACCCATACTCTCCCAATCTCAGAATGAGATGCTGGAAGCCACCATCACCAAAGAAGATATAGAGGAGGCTATGTCCCACCTTAACCCCTCAAAGGCACCAGGCTCTGATGGTCTTCCTTTGGAATTTTAAACCACATACGCTAAAATCCTAGTCCACAGGCTACATGAGTTGTTCACCCATATATTTCAAACCGGATCTCTGCCCCCTTCTATGTGTAAAGCTTATATTGTGCTCATACTCAAGCCCGACAAAAACTTGGAACTACCTGTATCGTACCGACCAATCTCCCTTCTCCAATTAGATATTAAAATCTTGGCCAAGGTCCTGGCGCTACGTTTGAATAAGCTGATTTTATCATTGATCCATTTGGACCAGACTGGATTCATGCCAGCTAAAAACACAGCATATAACCTACGCAGACTTCATATGAACCTGCAAGCTAAACATGATCAATTGGGCTCTAGAGTCGTGGTGTCCCTCGACACTGCAAAGGCGTTTGACTCAGTTGAGTGGGTATACCTATGGGAATGTTTGGCTCGATTTGGCTTCGGCCCCAACTTTATTAAATGGATCAGACTCCTTTATCATAACCCTAGCGCCAAGGTGTTGGTTAATGGGAGAGTCTCTGACTCCTTTCCCCTGTCCAGAGGCACGCGTAAGGGATGCCCCCTATCTCCTTTGCTGTATGCCTTAGCAGTGGAGCCCCTTGCATCTTCCCTCAGGTCAGATCCATGTATTCATGGCCTACGATGTGGTAGCCTGGTGGAGGTAATCAGCTTATATGCTGACGACATGATGCCGTCTTTGGCAGATGCAGGTCCGTCCCTACAGACATCTCTAGAAATGATAAAAACTTTTGGAGGTTACTCGAGACTGAAAATTAATTGGACTAAATCAAAGATTCTCCCCATTGATATAGGCGCCCCCACAGAAATCCAAGCCTCCTCTCCCCTTATCAGGGTTAGCTCCATGAAATACCTTGGCATTATAATTACTCGCTCCCCGGAAGACTTCGTTAAACTTAATCTCGAACCTCTGATGGCGACTCTGAAACTAAAAACACAGATATGGGCCAAATTACCCTTAGGTGTCATGGGCCGCGTAAACTTGATAAAGATAGTCCCGCTCCCGAAATTTCTTTACATATTTTGGCATTCCCCGGTTTACTTACTTTGTTATTTGTAAAAAAAAAGTCAGCAGCTGCAGTATTTGTAGCTGCTGACTTTTATTTTTATTTTTTTTTTGGAACTCTGCTTTAAGTACCCTCTCAACAGGTGTGGCCAGGTGGAGTTGACCTCTGGAACCTGCTAGCTGCTGGGAGACACCTGGTGGTAGACACTAAAATTGCAGCTTTCTGCCCAGAGCACCACAGTGCCACCAGCAGGCAAACTCGGTCTTAATAACATAGAAGACAAAATTAGTAGAGAGTGTTTGATACCTTTAAAATAGCTTGGTGGTGGTGGGAATAGAGTGTGTTGCCTAATTTAACTAACAGTGGCAGTGGCTTCAAGGGGTATGGTGAAGTAAAACCTGAGCCTACTCACTGTATATGCAACACATATACCACAGTCCTTCAGTACCCACAAAATATACCATTCATGTGTTGCCCTGTACACACAGCCTATAGTGGAGTAAATATTCACATTCCTGTGTCAGCAGTTGTAATTTGTGTAGAAACTTAAGACATGTAGCATGGCATTGCACAGGTTAATGCATCACTTCTGTCAGTAGTGTGAGAACTGAAACTTCCTGTGAAGAAACTACATATCCTGAGGGTCCTAGTCTAATGTTCTGCAGGTGAGAGCTACATTGTAATTAGATCTGACACAGACACAAGCCAACAGAGTGTTCACAGACAGTGTTCATGTAGCTAGGAGACAATATATTTCATTACATTAACACTTCCAACACGTGTGTGCAACACAGAGAAAATGACTAAGCATGCACTGGAGGCTGTGTGGCCCAGAACAGAAAACTGTCCTGTGCCCCTGGCAAATACAGACAGGCCAGCTGCAGCAACACATGGACATAGAGCAGTGGTTCTCAACTCCTGTCCTCTGGACCCACTAAAAAGGCCAGATTTTAAGTATAACCTTGGGGAGATGCACACTAGAATACTGCAATCACTGAGCAACAAATTATATCACCTGTGATGTATTTGAGTTATCTTGCAAACCTGGCCTGTTTAGTGGGTCCTGAGGACAGGAGTTGAGAACCACTGACATAGGGGAATCAATCAGCCATGACACTACAAACTGTAGCCAGAAAATGTGAGCCCATCGTTACAAGGTAAAGCAAACAAAGCAACACAGGGAATATAACTACACTAATACCTAGTTAAAACAGCCAAAACATTTGAAAGTGTACAATGCTTTTATCTCAGTGGCTTTAATTGGGTTTTAGGGACTGGCTCTAGTGAAAAACATAGCTTATTCTGATTGCAAATTTACAAATGTCTATATTTAATATAACAAAAACATATAAAAGCATGTGTATAAAAATGTGAAGGTCATAGCAAAAATAAACATTGCAATAATAGCTCAAACCATACACTAGCTAAAAATACACTGTATAATAGTTCAAACCATGTCCTAGCTAAAAATACAGTGTACTTTCTCTTTAAATAAAGAAGAATTAGGTGTTATTCTGTTCTTTGAACAATATGTTGAATGCTACAAGGAAAAAGGAAGGTTTAGGTCCATCTTTCAACAAATTCAGGAGAATAAAGGATAAAGCCCATGAGACTGTAGGCCACACCCACCACAAAATACCTTACTAAATAAACCATAATTAACACACAAAACATCAGTTTTGGCAAAAAATTGGCCACGGCACTTTTATTGGTTTAAACAAAGTATTATCCATAACTCTTTTATTATTATCACAATAACATCATAAATTCAACCAAACCGTTTTCTTTCTGCTGAGTTATCAGAACTCGAGCAGTAATCCACATATTTAAATATAAATAACAGTCCCCACAAGGCGGGCTTGAGGACATCAAGATCGGCCCACCCCGGCTGCTGCGGCCAACTTGATACTGTACTGCAGCCCCAGATTGAAAATATCGAGACCCACATCTGAGAGGTGAACGCCGTCAGGTATGTAAAACCCTGGAATGCCACCTTCGATATCCATGTGCCGATATGACAAACCACCAATCCCAGGCATGAATTTTTCAATAGCCCTATTAATTCTCTTCCTCACCTTTTCCATAACTCTCCTCTGTACAGAGGAGAGCCAGGAAAGACGGGGGCAACTTCAGAAAAGACTATCGTTGTACCTGGGAAAGTAATACCAAAATGGTGGAGGTCCCGCTTTATCATGAACAGCAAGTCTAATGTTCTCAAGTTCCCTACATCATTACCCCCTAAGTGAATAACTAAAATAGTAGGTGCTGGCCAACTATGGCATAACCTGAATAAATGAAAAGAAAGTTGATACCACTGAAGGCCTCTTATCCCCTTCCAATATAACTGAAAGGATTCCGGCTGTACGGACAAATTCAATGAATAACTGCATTGAGCCGCTCTTTTTCGAGCCCGATACACAAACTAATTTCCCAGAATCCACACCGTATACCTAGAGGATTCAAACAAACAAATTAGGTCGAACATATAGCCGAAAACATTTTGACTTCCACCTCACCAATTTCCTAATGTTTGATTCCGGTAATACCCTACGGGCTGCCTCTGAAGCTGCGCCTATCAAAAAAGAGTGAGTGGAGAACTTAAATTTGCTTAATTCCATATGTGCAAAGCATTTGTGGAAGACTGCATTGAACTGGTACTTGGTAAGGGGGGACAAATCAGAATGGACAAGGAAGTGCCCCACCCCGGCAGGCCTAGCTCCCATAAATTGTCGAACCAAAGCTGCCAGGCACAGAGAGGCGTCGCTGTTCGACTGGATGTTGACCCACCTACCCTTACCACATTGATCTGTTTTGGAACATTGTAGCCAAATATGCACTCCTGAGTGGTCAACCAACACTTGGTCATATTAAATTCCAGAACTACCCTGCTTATTTACCAGCACCAATTCCGAGATGCGGAATGCACCAAAAAAGGCTAGTACAAAGGCAGTTTGGAAAAGTAAAGCTTCATAGGCTGAGAAGCAAACAGCCCATGTAACCCTGCAAAGGCCACCAAGTATCTCAAGAGAGATCAGTCTTCTGCTATCCAAGACAAAAGTCATCCTCTTGTAACCGTTCAGTTCACAAAGAAATAGGACGTACAAGGCCGCAAACCCAACAGCCTGCAGAAAAAGGAAATGCCAGCCAGTGTTTTCGTCACCTGACTGCAAAAAAGATGTTGCTGTATTAAAAGGGTCAAGAAAGCCAAAACCGATTCCTCAGATGGTTTAATAGCACTGAAACCTTCAGAGGTGGCGAATTGCAACCACCTACTCCAAGCAGTCGAGTAACAGGACCAGGTCTTGGGGGCTAGCGAACCCCTAATTGCCGCTGACACCTCTGTCATATCACTTCCCACAGATGCTCCGTGCAAGGGATGCCCTCCTCGTCTGCCTCCGGAAGCCAAAACTGGAAACGGTCCATCTGAAACCGAGACAGAGAAACGCCAATATTATTCAAGACACCTGGAGTATACCTAGCTTTGAGCCAAATATTGGATTTTAAGCACCGAAAGACCACCTGCCTAAGCACTTTGATCACCAACCAGGAACTTAACGAGAGACAGTTTACTGCATACAACACGCCCCATAACTCCAATGTCATTAGAATTGGGAACAACTCCAACAGGACCACGTTATTGGTGGCACGCATCCTCACCCACGACTCTGGCCATGCCGCGCAGCACCAATGCGATTTCCAGATGGCACCAAAGCCTTTGGAGCCAGCAGCATCCGTAAACAAACGGAAATCCTGGGGAAGAATAAAATCGGCCTGGAAAAAGGACCGTCCATTATAACAATCCAGAAAATTGGACCAAACCATTAAATCCTCTTTGATAGGATTGGTCAACCTAATGTGAGCCAGGGGCGACTTCAGGCCTGAAATGGAAAGGTAAAGGCATCGGGAAAAGATCCTGCCATCCAGCATAATCCTGCACGCGAATGCCAGGATACCTAGGAGAGATTGCATTTCTCTTACTCATATCTTCTTCATCAATGCTCCCGCTATCAAAAACTTTGATTTTTTTAGTTTTGTCACAGGCAAACGAAATTCCATCCTACAGGTATCTATTTCAATGCCCAAGAATTCTAAAGACGTGCTGGGCAAACACGATAGATAAAAAATCGTTCAGAACCGGATTGCTCGCAAAGAACCCAATGAAGAAACGTGGAAAAGGTTTGAAAATACGAGCACAACAGCGAGCATCCCATTGGGAGACATTTATCAAAAAAAATAGTGACCTTCAAAATAAAAGCCTAAGGAATTGAAAGCCGCCGGGGAAATTGGCAATAAGTGAAAAGCATCGGCTTTTGCCAAAAGCGCCCCAGGGCCAAACGACCTGATTTTGCGAATTGCATCCTCAAATGTTGCATACGAAATGGAGCATGCAGCACCATCAATTTCATCATTCAACAAATCGCCTTTCGGGAAAGACAAATGGTGAATGATGCGGAAAGCGTGGGGCTCTCGCTTAGGGACCACACCTAAAGGGGACATACGAAAATGATTGAAGGGCGGTTGCTCAAAAGGCCCTTCCATTCTCCCTTCCACAAGTTCTTTGCGCAACTTATCCACCTGAGGAAACCGATTCATAGATTTTAAATTACCAACTACTTTACACCCCTCTGCCAAAAAGGAAGGCAATGGAAAGCCATTAGCAAATCCCTCAATTAGAAAACATGCCTTCTCCTTGTTTGGATATCTGTCCAACCATGGGTGCATTTTTTCCAGCCTCACTGGAGTGCAAGCTTTTGGGAAAAATATCCCTTTGCGCTTTACTCAGACCAACATTCACATTCCTCTTAAAGCATTTCGCCGCCGCATGAACTCCAGCACAGAATGAGCATTCGTGCTTGTATTTGCAAGAAGCATTCCAATGGCGTTGGCTGTCATTGAATGCAAAGTAACAGCCTTTTTTAAAAGCCGTATTTGAAGGGTTAACCGTGGCCTGCTTGGGTGTAAATTGTCTTTGTGGCAATATCAAATTGAGCCACAGACCCACGTCCTTCATTCCCCATCTAAGCGACGGGTGAATGGACAATTTTTGTCTGAATGACTCATCATAATAGAACCACTCCAGTCCCCCAAAATTCTTGTAGGCTTCCAGGATGTGGTCCAAATGCTGGAAAAGGCATAATTTGGGGTGCTTTTCCGCCGTAACGCCCGAATAAATGCAATAAGCCTGTAGCCAATTATTAAAGGACCTAGGGATTGGCCTGCGCCTATCCCCCTCGCTCCATTCTTACCCTTTTTTGTCAGTTCTAGCCATGAAATCTTTATGAAAAGGCAGGAGAGAAAGGATATCTACGAATTCACCAAATTTTTTGTTTAACCGCTAAACTTAAGTGGTAACCCATGGGTGACATCTCGCAGGGCATAGCATCCTTCATGCATGCTTCAGGGACATTAACCCTTGCAGGAGCAGCTGGGTGTAATGGCTCAGGGACTAAAAACGTGTCTGTGTTAATGCCCATATTAAAACCAGCACTGTGTTGCAAAGGTAAAATAACAGGAGGATTAGTAATGACAGCAGCAGGAGGGTTAACTGAAGAAGAAACCATATCCTGCTGAACCTCTTCCTCCAGCAGCAACCTGAGTTCTGGGGCTTGTAGTGCCTGCCCAACCTGTACTTGCTGTGGCATCTCTGCATATTGAGAGCTGTGCTGTGGTACTGAATCCTGCAGGGCGGGCTGCTGCCCCATGGCTGAATTAGCGGGCTGTTGAGGCTGGCCCTGTCGTTCACCCCTGCCTGCAGACGACGAGAAGTCCGCCATTTCTTGCTGATTTGGCGACTCCGAGTCGCCCGGCCGCCGCCATCTTCTTCGGCTCTTTCCAACGGCACCCGAACATCTTCGGCTTCTTCTGAAGCCTGGCTGCTCCGCTCCGGAGGCACACTCCTCCTCTGTCTTCCAAGCTGGGCAGGCTCCTGTTCTCTCTGGCCCGAACTTAACAGCTGTGTCGGCTCTCCGTCCGCAGCCATAAAACTTCTCCTGCTTCTTTCAGACTGCACTTCCTCTTCACACTCTGCTAGAGGCAAGCAGCGCTGCAGCAATGCTTCTCCTCCCTCCTTGCCTGCCTTCTCAAGGAGCTGACTGACTATGGACTGTTTTGGATCAGACCAATCGTCCGGTGAGTATTTGCCCCCATCCTGATTAAACCTATGCATGCACAGAGAAGAAACCACACTGAAGCCGTGCTCAAGGTGTGTGTTACTCCTTTATTTGCTTCCGGATGCATGGGGTTTTATAGACGATCTACTAAGGCAGTGAGCATATGTATTATTAGCATAATGTTTTCTAGGTATTAGTAGTTTCTGATTGGTTATGTCCATGTAAGGTGAACTTCCACCGAGGTCTGTGCGTCATCAGATAGGGTGTAGTCCTGGGATGAGGCGCCATGTTTGTTTCACATCCTTCATGCGATGGGAGGGGTGGTGCTGGAGAGGCTATGATGCTGAAATCACCTGTTGCTGAAAGCTGGCTGATATGCAAGCTGAGCCAGGGATGTAAAAGTTAATGATAAGAGTCCGCTGCTATAATGAAACATGATACCTCACACGGAAATCAGAAAAGCTGCTAGCGTTCAGTTCTTAGTAGGGAATAAGAAAAAAACTTATATACAAAAATATAGGCTTTGTGGTATAAAAAGAATGCATAGAAAATGGGCATTTTACCTGATCCATCACAGTCCCCCCTTAAAATTATTATTTTCAACTGTCCCTTACCCTCCTAGCTCATCTGTCCATATGTGCCTTGGAACTCTATTGTGCTGCACGTTAGGTGGGTGATGGCTTTTCCATCACCCCCCCTGCCACAGACTTTGCACATAAGGAAGTCAGATGCTATCCCTAATGACATTGTACTTCACAGGGAGGGACTGCAATGGAGTGTAAGGTTTTTCATCTGCTTCGTAAAGCATCTCTGGTGTAATTCACAAACTGCTATTAATTGTAATATATGTAATGTATCCAGTCTACATTTTTGTTGACAGTGATTATGGAAATCAGAAACTCAAAACCTGCCTTTACTTGGTCTCTGGCTTTAAACTTATCCGGGACCCCCCTTGGGACCCCTATGGTATCTAAATACACATGTGGGTCAAAACTTCCCTCAGGAGCACTCCTCTTTCTTCTATGGTTGGGTGATGGTTCAAGGTGTGGGGGAGATGGGTCATATGGGAGGATGTGCAGGGGCATAACGACCTTTGCCAGGGCACACTATCCATTGCAGTTCCCTTCTAGCCTTGTTCTAATTTTCAAATCCCCACAGATCCAATACAAATCACCAAGGGACTGGACCTGGTTCTGTACCTGCCTTCCGCAAAGTCATGCTGCTTATCAGGGACTTTCCATTTTCATATTTCTTGTCTAATGCACTCTGTAGCCGGTACCCCCAGTCTGGCCCTGTGTTCCAACCCACTGCCCCCCCCCCAGGAACCATAACTCTGTCCCCAGTAAGTGCTGAGCTCCTGTCTTCTTTCAGTGCCACAGGAAAGAGGGAGAACCCCTCTCTTGGAACCTTTATATAACCTTTCCCAGGTGTTCCAGAACCTTCCCAGAGTTCTAAATGGGTCATCCAGAATTCCCTATTTCCCTATTTACACTTCTTAAAGGGGCAGCCTCCTTGAATACAAACCCCCCCTATAGCTATACTGTGTAACACTAGCTGATTTAATTAACCCTGGGTGGGGAGGCCACAGCCTCCGGAAAGTGGGCCCATATTGTGCCCCCTTTATTCATTCTCTGCTTTAACATGTGAAATGATAGTTCCATGTTAATGTACCTCTACACATAGAGGAACATACAGCTGCATTACATCACAGGTTTTCTAAATAAATACATACATAAATAAAAAGTAAGCAAATCATTGAATTCTGCTAGTCATTTAAATGTTGTGGGCTTTAATAAAAGCAAGCATTGGGAAGACACACTTTTTACCTCCAGGAGTGAAAGCATGCTTGTGCCAGAACTGGCGCTTGTTGTGAGTTCCACTATCAATGGGGTGTTGAGTCTTTTGGCTTCCTGTGTGTGTTTCAGAGGATGTTTTAAGCTAGATAAGCTTGCTTCACAGAATGCCTTTGAGAGTTTCTTTGGCAAGCTCAGCTGGCTATTGGACTTCCATAAGACACTGCCAGCGAGAGTTTCTCTTTTTTTGCTTTCTTAAATTGGTATGTGTATGTAATCAAGGTATAATTCACAAAACTCATATAAAGCAAGTATTTCACATGTCTGTTATGTCTGCCAGGGCTGCTGCTAAAAAATCACGAGGCCCCATAAGCCTACCTGACCCACTGTCCATCCTGAAGCAGTTCCCCATACCCTGCAGCAGCCAGGTAAAGAGGGAGGGCTGGAGGGGCACACAGGGGGGTGGATGGCTGTGTGTGTGTGTGTGTGGGGGGGGGGGCCTGGCAGAAGGTAGAAGGAGATCATCTACAGGAGGGGTGATCGGTGTGGCGGGGGACATTTACTAGAACAGATCCCCTGTAGTTCCCCCCTGCAGCAGCTGAAAGCCAATGAGAGGGAGAGGAGATAAAGCCCCCTTTCATCTGCTGCAGGGAGAGCCAAACAGGTGATCTGTTTCTGTAACCCGACCCCCCCACCACCACCACCACACTGGTCAGCCCCTCCTGTCCATGATCCTATTCCTGATGTCTGCAGTGAAAAAAATAAAATAAATTTGAGTATTTTTTTTTTTGCTTAGTTACATTTGACCATATCTGGATGATCCTATGGAAGCAGAGAATCACTGTAGTAGACTACTACAGTAATCCTCATTGTCTTCCAGGTCCCGTGCCTTGGCACAGGTGCCATTCAGAAAACACATTGTATTTTTCTCCATGAATGCAAAGTGTTCTCTGACTGGATTGTGACATAACCACCCCATGTCTCCACCTTGTCCAATCTGAAAACGCTTTGTATTCATTACCGAAGAACCTCAGTCCCCTTAATGCTGCCCCCCACCTTACCGGCATTATTACATTATCTTTGAAGGTCCAGCATGTGCGAAGATGTGCCGAAGGACTCTACGGGACCTGGCACAGCCCTGTGGCACATCTGCGCACACGCAATTTCACATACATGCACAGACAGAGGCCTGGGACCTCCTCCTTAACTGTTCCATCTTCACTCCAGCTCTGCTAAATAAGGACTACAGAATCACAAAGTGATATTCAGTACCCACACTGTAATTAAAAAGTACATTTAATGATTTATTTATGATTAGATCAGAAATTAATCAGTTGGTGTCTTTTATATCTGCCTAAAGTTAGGCCTCATGCACACCGGGCTTAAAAAGTGCCTCTTTTACAGGCGCTTGGCTTTTTTTTTGGGACTGTAAAAGCACCTCTATGTTAGCCTATGTGTCTACGCAGGCATATTAGAAAAGGAGCGTTTCCAGGCTGAAAAAAATCCATAACCAGTGCATTCAGGAGAGGAGCTTTTGAGCAGAAAAAATGTTTGACGCATCTAAACGTATCTAAAACATACTGTAGCACCTTCCTAGCTAGGTTGCTATAGTTAAGGCAAAGTTGGGTTTTGGCTCCCCTGTAAAAGAGGATCAGTGTTCAATTGCTTTTAGCTGCTCTAGGTTCTGCTGGTGCAGGCTCAACTACTCCCCCCTGCATTCCAGTAAGTTCTGGAAATTGGTGGGCGGGAGAGGTGGACCTTGAGCTGAATATTCATGCAGCCTCAGCCAACCCCTGGTAGCCAGCAAGTGGTTGAGATGTGCAGAAATAGTCTGGAGCCTAGAACAGCAGGGCATTATTCCTATGGGAGAAGACCAAGCATGAGGGCTGGGGGTCTCTGGGCTGTTAGCTGCAATACAAGCAAAAAATAATCTGGGTCCCAGCTCCAGCTAGAGCTTGAGGACCCACATCCAGAGACCCTGAAGCAGTGCAGGAAGGCCACAAAGGATCTGGCTTGAAGGCATCCAGTACAGAGGCTGGCTGACACTATAAGAAAGCATTGCAATATCCGGGCCACAATGAGCACTAGCCTTAAAGATCCTAGAGACTGGCCTTGTCACCCTTGTGAGAGCTTACTACAGTCTGCTGACTCAGGTTATATCTTCGCAAAGGGGTCCCCTGAGTTGTAGTTCATGAAATTCTTAATACAAGAGGGTGGCTGCACACTGAAAAGGCAATACAGTTGGAGGACATAATCTTTCCACTAGTTTGGAGTATCCCAAGGCTCAAGTGCACCCTACCCAAGTTAAAGGATAATTTCACCTTTGTAAAAAATACATTTCACATCTTTTTGCAGGTAAAAAAATGTGCATTTTTTTTCTTTTACTATGAGCCTGCAAAGCATTGCACCCGCGATCAGCAGGTCCAGGGTCAGCCCAGCTGGGGAGGAGTTGTTTGGGAGGAAGATGGAGTGCTAGGCTGTGGTGGCCTTTGAGGGAGCTCCTGAGTCTGGGGGGAGGTAACCTTGGGCCTGGGCTCAGGTCCGGTCGAGACCTTCTAAGAAAACGTAGAGGTGTCCTGGACAGGAGGCACAGGAGGAGCAAGAGAGGACAGCAGGAGAGAGCACTGCCTGGCAAGTCTCAAGGGAGGAACAACAGGTCACAGCCAAGAGGGCTGGGGAGTGACACACAGTCAGGAGAGGACTGAGGAGGCACGCCTGAGAGGACTGGGAGATTGCAGTCTGGGATGAGTGCAGAACCAGTGGAGTGGACTGTGGTGGCACAGGCAGTGATGAGAGGCAGCTGCAGCCAGGAGGGCTGGCAGAGCCTGAAGATGTGGTACTGAGCTCAGTAGCCACATGGAGAGCTAACACCAGGACTACCTACATAATTTTTGCTACACCAAAGGGGCCCGCGGTCCCTGCCTGCAAAGGGCATTTGCTAAGGCCTGGCTGAGCCAGTGTCAAGTCTAAATCTCAGTGCTAGCTGGTCCTGGAAGAACAAGCAAATTATGTGCTGGAGGTGTTAAGTAGAGATAGTCTGCAAGCAAGTGTTGTGCTGGAGCTGAAGTGTGTAGGTGTATATAGTTGATCCTATATGTTTTTCTGCAATCAGTTGAGCATCTCATGAATATCCCATCCCAATTCAAGTTAAATTCCCTCAATAAAAATACAAAGTTCAAGGACTGTTTTTTGTGCCTGAGGGTGAATGAGAACTGTGTGCCTGGCTGGGCAGGGTGGCGGATGGACCACAACACTCAGCAGCCCTTACGAGGGTACCGCTTCACTTCTATTGACACTGATGACAATGATGGGGCACTATTCCTTCCACTGATACCGATAATGGGGTACTATTACTCCGATTGATACCAACATTGGGGCACTATTCCTTCCACTGATGCCAAAGTTGGAGCACTATTACTCCCCCTAATACCAGTGATGGGGTATTGTTTACTACCACTGACATTTTCTTCCTTCGCTGGCCACAGTCCAGCCCCCTTAGGGTTTGACGGACAGTAAACTGGCTCTTTGTTTAGAAAGTTTGAAGACCCTTGCTTTAATCCATCAAAAAAACTACAAAAAGACATGCACTGATTTTTTCTGACTTGAGTGACTGTGAACTACTGTGTGCCTGGCTGCCAGAGAATGGAACCTGGGATAATACAGCCAGCCGGGGCTGGGATCTGTTCGACAATACTTTAACGCTAGACACGTTCAGTGCTTGAGTGTTCATTCATTCCAATGGTCAGAATAAATTAAAATGCTGGCCAATGAAATCCACTAGCTCAAACACTGTATGCACCAAAACGAGTCTAAACACATGTGCAATACACAGCTTTAGCCATGTTTTTAAGCAGCTTACTCCTGCCAGGAGTAAAAGACATTCAGAGGAGAAAACCTAATGCTTTGTGTGCATGAGGTCTTAAGTGTTAAGCATACTTAATATGTCTTTCTAGGCTTTCTCAAAATGTTCCAGGTTATTTAGGGGACAAAAAATGTAGCATAATAACTGCATACACATGTAGCGGTGCCCCTGTGGGGTCACTGAGTGTAGTAGTTCCACCCGTCACCCTGCTCAGCCAGGTATTCGCCTGCAGTCACACATTGCCAGAAAATGAACAGTCCATCAGCTTGTTTTTGTTGTTTTTATTGAGGGGATTTAACTTGGATGGGGAAAGGGACATGGGATGCCCAGGTAATTAATCTTGTTAAATTCAACAAATGATTTTGGATCTATATTGGCAGTCTCTAAAGCTCCTTACTCCTCCAGCACATCACTTGAGTCAACTCCACTTTCTCTACTGCGCAATCCTAGATTCATGTCACAGTTAGCACATGGTTAGGCCTCACTCTGAATAAGTCCCAACTGTTCAATATCCGCCATTTGCTGGCAGGTGTCTGCAGTCCCATTTGGTGTATCAACCAATACGATGAAAAAGTACTTTTGTGCTAACTGAATCTTGGTGGACTACTGATCCCAGAAAGTCCTGTGCAAGTCCTACCAACCTTTCTGGCTGCAGCAACTTGAGTCTAACACCAGCGACATCACAGTCTCTCCCTCTGGCTCTACATCGACTCCTGGCATCTCTCTCCCAGATCTTCTCACTGTGCCCGTCACTCACCGACCCCAGAATAGATCCCTTCTAGTGACTTGCCCGGCAATGCTCCCCGCTGTCCTCTTCCTGCTCCTGTTCAGAACACCCCGAGATAGCATTGTATGAAGGGATTCCTTCCCAGCTGCCGAGCTCCAGGCCCAAGGTCACCCCCCCCCCAAGAAAGGGGGGCTTCCTCCAAGGCCACGACAGCCTAACACTCCATCACTAGTTCTTCCACCCAAACAACTCCTCCCACAGCAGGTTGACCATGAGTATATATAGGAGGCAGGGACATGTGGTGAGGTCAGTGGCTGGTGAGGCACTGGCTAGTATCAGAGCAAGGTACACACAGGTTACAAGAACTAAGAGGTACTGTGAGCTCAACCTCTCAGTCTGCTGCAAACAGAGTGTGTCAGCTTGTCTTTAAAGTGGCTGCTCTGTATTTAGCTTCTGACAGGCTGCGCAAGGAGCCCCATATCTTTGGAACCATAGGTCGTAGGAGCCCCAAATTTACCAGTGTTGGGGTAGGACTTAGGCCACATACCCCCAAATGTGGGGTCTATGTGACCCCAGGTCGCCGAGCTATGACCCTCGATTTATTTCGCTTTTTTTTTACATTTTTTTATGTTCATGGCAGGGGAGGCTCTGCCTCCCCTGACTGCAGGTCCCTTATAGGAGGCCTGCCCCCTGCCAATCCTAGTTGGGGATTGGTCGGGGCTCCCAGGTACACTCCATGCCACTCCAACCCTCTGCCCTGCCCCTTTTCCAGAACCTTCCAGAAACCGAGGAGGTGCCAGAGAGATGAAGTGCATGTCAGTCACCTGCTGCTACTCTCAAAATCACTCCCAGCCTCCAGATCCTAAATTTAAAAACAAAACAAAACTACCACCTCTAGCACATCATACCTGAGGAAGAGGTTGCTACACTCACCCCCCACCAGAATTAAGCTGGTCCCCAGCCGAGAAAAAATGAAAAATGGCTCCTGGGCCCAGTAGGAAGGGCATCCCATGAATTTGGTTGGATGGGGGAAGGGAAACAGCTTGGATGGGGTACTGTACAAATAAATTACGTACAAAAAATAAATATATACATTTTTGGTAGGTATGTACATCACAACCAACACACTCCTAACTACAGGCCCCTGCAGCTAAAACACATACAACATTTTTGAGTCAGAGCATTCTCAGGAAGAATATTCTGTTTGCAGCATTTTTGTCCTCCGGAACGGTGGGGATGGACAGCCATCCCATCCTTGAAGATCCTAAGAGAAAACACAAACCATACATCCTACACTTAAATTCTACCTATACACTGTACAAATCTCCACTGGAAGGGGGTTATTATCCTTCCAGCAGAGGAAATCAGCAACACAACATATACATTTCTGCTTGCTATTTTCTGTCAAAAGGGAACTATAACCTAAAAACAGAACAACAACAAAATATATACATTTCAACTTGAGAACAGTCCTTCTTTATTCTCCTCCTTCCTCCCCCTTCTTTGATTTAGACCGAATGACTCCTGATAGGCCGACCCGCCTTTACAACCAGGGATCGATCTCTGTAAATAGCACATTCCAGCCTCCATTTCTGCTGCACCAAAACGAGTCTAAACACATGTGCAATACACAGCTTTAGCCATGTTTTTTTTAAGCAGCTTTTTCCTGCCAGGAGTAAAAGACATTCAGAGGAGAAAACCTAATGCTTTGTGTGCATGAGGCCTTAAGCGTTAGGCATACTTAAAGTGGAGGTCCGCTGAAAAAAAATATTAAAAGCCAGCAGCTACAAATACTGCAGCTGCTGATTTTTAATATATGGACACTTACCTGTCTAGGGAGCCCACGATGTCGGCAGCCGAAGCTGATCCGTCCTTCGGCTCTCGGCTGCTGCCGCCGCCATCCTTGGTAAGGGAATAAGGAAGTGAAGCCGTGCTGCTTCACTTCCTGGTTCCCTACTGCGCATACGCGAGTCGCGCTGCGTTTCCTCTCAGGTCAATGCTGTGTTCTGGGACCTGTGTGTCTCCCAGAATACAGCGCGGGGAGAACGGGGTAGGCGCCGGAAGTGGCATAGGTCACCGCAAGCGCTGCGGTGATCTATGCCAGGAAGTGGGAGCAAATACCTGCATTAGACAGGTATCTGCTCCCTCCTCCCCACTGAAAGGTGCCAAATGTGACACCGGAGGGGGGGAGGAATCCAAAAAGTGGAAGTTCCATTTTTGGGTGGAACTCCACTTTAATATGTCTTTCTAGGCTTTCTCAAAATGTTCCAGGGGAAAAAAAAAGGTAGCATAATAACTGCATACACATGTAGCGGTGCTTCCGTGGGGTCGCTGCGTGTAGTAGTTCCAGCCGTCACCCTGCTCAGCCAGGCATTTGCCTCCAGTCACACATTGCCAGAAAATTAACAGTCCATCAGCTTGTTTTTGTTGTTTTTATTCAGGGGATTTAACTTGGATGGGAAAAGGGACATGGGATGCCCAGATAATTAATCTTGTTAAATTCAACAAATGATTTTGGATCTATATTGGCAGTCTCTAAAGCTCCTTACTCCTCCAGCATATCACTTGAGTCAACTTCACTTTCTCTACTGCGCAATCCTAGATTCCTGTCACAGTTAGCACATGGTTAGGCCTCACTCCGAATAAGTCCCAACTGTTCAATATTTGCCATTTTCTGGCAGGGGTCTACAGTCCTATTTGGTGTATCAGCCAATAGCAATGAAAAAGTACTTTTGTGTTAACTGAATCCTGGTGGACTACTGATCCCAGAAAGTCCTGTGCAAGTCCCGCCAACCCTCCTGGCTGCAGCAACTTGACTCTAACACCAGCGACATCACAGTCTCTCTCTCTGGCTCTACATCCACTCCTGGCATGTCTCTCCCAGATCTTCTCACTGTGCCCGTCACCCCAGAATGGATCCGTTCTAATGACTTGCCCGGCAATGCTCCCCGCTGTCCTCTTCCTGCTCCTGTTCAGGACACCCCGAGATAGCATTGTATAAAGGGATTCCTTCCCAGCTCTTGAGCTCCGGGCCCAAGGTCACCCCCCCCCAAGAAGGGGGGGCTTCCTCCAAGGCCACGACAGCCTAATACTCCATCACTAGTTCTTCCACCCGAACAACTCCTTCCACAGCAGGCTGACCATGAGTATATATAGGAGGCGGTGAGGTCAGTGGCTGGTGAGGCACTGGCTAGTATCAGTTCAAGATACACACAGGTTACATACGCCACGATCGTTAGACCGAGAGCCATAATTCTAGCACTAGACCTGTAAAGGCCCCAGATGATTGTCCGGCCAGTCACGATGCGTGGCACGGCTCACGCGTGCGCAGTGGGTGCCTGGCTGTGATGCCACAGCAGGGCGCACACACCACTTACAATCCCGGAGCCGCAGAGAGAAGGGGGAGACGAGCGGGGCTTCGCTCCCCTGCATCGCTGGACCCTGGGACAGGTAAGTGTCCGATTATTAAAAGTCAGCAGCTGCAGTATTTGTAGCTGCTGACTTTTATTTTATTTTTTTTAGTAGAACTCCGCTTTAACGGACAAATTACTGAAGTAATTTCACAGTGAATAGATAAATAATACATTTCTGTGTGTGTAACATTTAGCATATAAATATATGATTTAGCTTGAATATAACAGGACCTTTTCAAAAGAATCAGTTTCTCCCTCCTAACTGTGTGAGAAAAACATGGGATTGTGGGTAAATCTTATACCCATAAACACATGTTTTTTCCTTGTAGTTAAGAGGGCTGGGCTGGAAGGAAGCATGTGTCTTTTAGACACATGCTCCCTTCTATGACACTGCAGGGAGAGGCATGCCTCCACTGCAGCATTTTTATTGGACAGCTGGGAACAATGGTACTTTACGTCCCTTATAAGAGGCCTGCCCCCTGCCAATCCTAGTTGGGGATTGGTCGGGGCTCCCGGGTACACTCCATGCCACTCCAAGCCTCTGCCCTGCCCCTTTTTCAGAACCTTCCAGAAACAGAGGGACCAGAGAGATGAAGTGCATGTCGGTCACCTGCTGCTACTCTCAAAATCACTCCCAGCCCCAGATCCTAAATTTAGTGTTGAAAATATATTCATTAACATTTTCATAGAAAACACAGTGAACAACATGAGAATTCACAATCCAGGGACAGTCATAAACAAACATGTGTGGGGAGTCAGCCCAATGGCTATCACCCACAGCTTGACTCCTGTTCTTTAATAGTGTTGAGCTAGAGTAAAAGACCGCCTTCTGGCACAAAAAATGAATCTGGTAAATAAGCCTTGGTGTTCATCGTATATATTAACACATGTAGATTGTAGAGAGTAAAAGAGAGATGACCAGATCGGAAAAAGGAAGGAAAGAGGTGAAGAAGATGAAAAGGGGAAGGGGAGGGATTAATCAGAGAGGAACAGGGAGTAAGCTAGGGAAAGGGAGAAGTAGAGAGAGAGGGATAAGGAGAAAAGTCAAAGAAGAGCGAAAGATCTGCTGAGGAGACATTCTCATGGAGAAGTAAGTGTTATGCCCCGTACACACGGTTGGATTTTCCGATGGAAAATGTCCGATCGGAGCGTGTTGTCGGAAATTCCGACCGTGTGTGGGCTCCATCGGACATTTTCCATCAGATTTTCCGACACACAAAGTTGGAGAGCAGGAGATAAAATTTTCCAACAACAAAATCCATTGTCGGAAATTCCGATCGTGTGTACACAAATCCGACGGACAAAGTGCCACGCATGCTCAGAATAAATAAAGAGATGAAAGCTATTGGCCACTGCCCCGTTTATAGTCCCGACGTACGTGTTTTACGTCACCGCGTTTAGAACGATCGGATTTTCCGACAACTTTGTGTGACCGTGTGTATGCAAGACAAGTTTGAGCCAACATCCGTCGGAAAAAATCCTAGGATTTTGTTGTCGGAATGTCCGAACAAAGTCCGACCATGTGTACGGGGCATTAGAGTAGAAGGTGGCGGGTCAATGGCTTCATGGGCCAGCGAGCCGCAGGGGTAAGGTTCTCGTTAGGATATCACAGCGGGTTCTATAGCATGTCCATGAGGGTGTGAGGTGCAGAAGCGGAGCCAGACAGACCACAGCATTATATACTTTTCATATGTGTCATTGTCAAGGGCCAACATCTCCTCCATTCTCATGGTATCATTCATGGTCGAAACCCACCGCGACAAAGGAGGAGTGGTGGTTGTCTTCCAATATGATGGAATGAGCTGTCTCGCTGAGGACATAAGAAAACGTAATAGGTTCCGTTTCTGTGTTGTTATAGACCCAGGTAGTATGGAGAGGAGAGCAATCTTTGGGGAGGTCGGTAATGTTTTATTTTATTTTAACATGCAAATACCAGAAGGGGCAGATCCTCTCACACTCCCACCAGACGTGTAGATAAGTCCCAGTAGAGGCATTACAACGCCAGCAGGAGTCTGAAGAAGATGGAAAAATTTTGTGCAAAGTGGCGGGGTCTCTGTACCACCTGGATAGAATCTTGTAATTCTTTTCCTGAGAATAGCAAGATATCATTGATTTATGCATAAAGTGGAATGAGGTCTACCATTCCGATCTAGAGATGTCCTCACCCAAGTCCGCAGACCACATCCTGGTGTATTGTGGCAGGCGATCATGTGTTAGAGCCTGTAATAGGCCATATACGGATGAGAGAAGGTGTCTGGGTGTTTCAGGGAGGGAACATAGGTCCTCAAAACCAGATTTGGGGCAGTGTATTTTGGAAATGTAAGTGTTTAGTGAATGTAGACATATGCAAGGCAGTGAGCCAGTCACATGATCCTGCCGGCATAAACGGTGTCCCCTGTAGATGATGTACAAAAGAATGCGCTTGAGGCCAATCAGTACATTTGAGAGACCCCATGGTCGTCGCTCCCACACCCTGAGGGAATGTTGAGTTATCAAACAGAGGTGTCAATGGGGATGGGTAAGAAGATATTGCAAAGACCTC
The DNA here is from genome assembly GCA_037952925.1 of Lithobates clamitans. Lineage (NCBI taxonomy): Eukaryota > Metazoa > Chordata > Amphibia > Anura > Ranidae > Lithobates > Lithobates clamitans. The sequence goes on along the minus strand of JBBGZY010000194.1, from coordinate 1,228,617 downwards.
TGCAGTATCAAAGTTTAAGAGAGGAGAGCGTTAGTGGTGGAAGAGTGGGTAAGTGGGCATAGTCGTGTCTATAACCCCATAGGAGGGCCCGGAGGTCCACAGGGGCCAAGTCTTGCTCTATTGAGAACGACTCCTTCAGGAAGGGACGAGGGAACCATTCCAGAATGCGTGCCATATGGGTGGCTTTGTAATAGAGCTCAAAGTCAGGGAGGCCAGCCCCACCCTGTAACTTCGAGAGGGTAAGTAGCTTGTATTTTACTCTGGGGAGCCCACAGTTCCACATGAATCTAATAGCAAGGGAGCGTAAGGAGGTGAAAAAAGATTTGGGAACTATGACAGGGATCGTTTGAAAGTGGTATAGGAGTTTGGACAGGGTGTCCATTTTGAGGTTATTGATCCGCCCGAACCACGGCAAGAGGGATCCACCCCATTCCTCCAGATCTTTCCGTAGGGGGACATAGTTCAGTAAAAATAGGTTGGCGAGATTAGAGGGGATAGTAACCCCTAGGTATGATATCCTTTTGTTTGCCATTGAAAAGTTTGATTTCAATAGGGACAGCGTAGAGGCAGGGAGGGATATGTTGAGAGCTTCTGTTTTGGCTACATTAAGTTTAAAGTTGCTAAAGGAGCCGAACCGGCGGAATTCCAGGAAGAAAGATGGTAGTGAGATATGTGGGTTTTGTATATAGACTAAAAGGTCATCAGCATATAGGGATAGCTTGTGGTGGGAGGAAGGTGTTTGAATGCCATGGGGGGAGGCGTTCTGGCGTATAGCACATGCTAGGTGTTCTATAATGATAACAAACAAAAGGGGGGAGAGGGGGCAGCCTTGCCGTGTACTATTCGAGATGTCAAATGGTTCTGAAGCAGTGCCGTTTACTAGTACTGAGGCAGAGGGCTGGGAATACAAAGACATTACTTTAGTGATAAAAGTCGTTCCTAGGCCTAGTTGTTAAAGTGAGAGTCATAGGAATCTCCAATTAACCCTATCAAACGCCTTCTCTGCATCGAAGGATAGAAGGCAGGCTTTCAGGTCTTTGCTCTATATAAAAGAGATGAGATGGATCGTTTTAGTGGTGTTGTTCCTTGCCTCTCGGCTGGGGACAAACTCTACCTGGTCATTATGTATCACTCCTGGGAGAAGGGCGGACAAGCAGGTGGCCAATATCTTTGTGAACAATTTAGGATCTATGTTGAGCAAGGATATAGGCCGATAGCTACTACACTGTGATGGATCTTTGCCCAGTTTCGGTATTATGGAGATGTTTAAAGACAATAAACCTTTAGAGGGTAAGTTGGAATTGTCAATAGAGTTGAAAGCTTTTGTTAGTAGTGGTGCTAGTTGAGGGGCAAATGTTTTTTTAGAAACGGGGGGTGTATCTGGTCCAGGACATTTGCCTATTTTCAGGTCCTTGATGGCTTGTAAAAATTCTGAAGTGGCTAAAGGTTTTCCGAGCTCTAGGGAGTCTGATATATCAGTGGTGGGTAACGCTGACTCCGTAATGTAGTCTCGCATGTCGTCGCTAGAGGAAATGTTCTGGGTGTGTGAGGCTTTACGCGATAGGTTGTAAAGTTGTGAATAGTATTGTCGAAAGGAAGCGGAAATGCCTGATGTATTGAACGTCTTGTCTTGGTTGGATTGGGTAATAAAGGGGATGGAGTGACAGGGAGGTCTAGGGTGGAGGGTCCGCGCCAGGTGTTTACCGCATTTGTTTGCTAGGGAGTAGTAGTGGTTACGTGCTCTATCTCTAGCGATCAGGGAGTGTGAATCTAGGAGTTGGAGTAGGTCTTGACGGGCATTGGATAGTTGTACAAAAATGGTGGGGTCTAGGTCTTGTTTGTGGAGGTGTTCAAGGTCCGCAATAGTGGAAAGGAGGCGGCGTATATCATCGTCTCTTATTTATTTGAGGTGAGAGCCATGCAGTATAAGTACTCCCTGTACCACGCATTTTAACGTCTCCCATTGATTAAGGGAGGAGGTGGTGTCTGAGGAGTGGTTGGACATGAAGTTCTTAATGGTTTTAGAAACATCAGCTACGCAAACTGAGTCTCGTAGTAAGTTGTCATTGAGTCTCCAGTGTGTGCCTCTGCGGGTCGTCGGGGGTCGTGCTAGAGTCAAATAGATGGGGGCATGGTCAGACCAGAGTAGGTGACCTATGGATGTTTGGAGGGGGGTATCTAACAGAGATTGTGAGATTAAAAAGTGATCGAGTCTACTGTAGGAGTTGTGTGCTGCGGAGTAATGGCTGTAATCCCTCTCTGTGGGATGCTGGAGATGCCAAACATCCACCAGATGGGAGGAATGTAGCAGAGATTTTATGCGTGTCAGTGTAGAGAAAGGAACAGAGGACTTACCCGAGGATGTGTCTGCGGATGGGGACAAGGTGACATTGTGATCTCCACGGATGATGAAGCAGGGACCCCTGAAGGAGAATAGCCTGGTGAGAACCGATGAGAGGAACCGAGCTTGATCCACATTGGGAACGTATATGTTGGCCACTGTGAAAAGAAAATTGTTTAGTTTCAGTTTTAAAAAGATGAAACGATCTGCTATGTCAATAAGGGAGTCTAGTAACTCCGGGTTGAAGGATTTATGGAAAGTGACGGAGACCCCTTTGGATTTGGCCTGGGGGTTAGTACTATGGTTCCCTTGTGGGTAATATCTATTGCGTAGGGCGGGTATGGAGCCCGTGCGGAAATGTGTTTCTTGCAATAGCCAGATCCTAAATTTAAAAGCAAAACGAAACTACCACCTCTAGCACATCCTACCTGAGGTAGAAGTTGCTACAGTCACCCCCCACCAGAATTCAGCTGGTCCCTAGCCGAGAAAGATTGAAAAATGGCTCCTGGGCCCAGTAGCAAAGGCATTCCATGAATTTGGTTGGATAGGGGAAGGGAAACAACTTGGATAGGGAACTGTACAAATAAATTACGTACAAAAAAATAGATATATACATTTTTGGTAGGTATTTACACTGTACATCACAACCAACACACTCCTAACTGCAGGCCCCTGCAGCTAAAACACATACAACATTTTTGAGCCAGAGCTTTCCTCCCACAGGAAGAATATTCTGGTTACATAGTTACATAGTTACATAGTAGGCGAGGTTGAAAAAAGACACAAGTCCATCAAGTCCAACCTATGTGTGATTATGTGTCAGTATTACATTGTATATCCCTGTATGCTGCAGTCATTCAGGTGCTTATCTAATAGTTTCTTGAAGCTACCGATGCTCCCCGCTGAGACCACCGCCTGTGGAAGGGAATTACACATCCTTGCCGCTCTTACAGTCAGTGTTGCCAACCGCCCGTAGATTTACGGGCAGCCCGTAAAAATAACCCGTTTTTCGGGGCGCCCGTGAATGCCCGTTACGGGCACCGGTGCCCGTAAAAATGATGGCCGCGAGCCGGCCACACAACTGCGCATGCGCCGTTCAGAAGCCGGCCGGGCTTGGGAAAGCTCGTACGCGCTCGGCCGGGCGGCACATGCGCAGTAACGTAATAACGCCGCCCCGTGCCATTTTCGAATCGATCGAGCACGGCGGCAAGCTGACAGCTGAGCCAGGCAATGAGGCGACTCTGTCCTGTCATGCAGTGCATGACTTGGCTGGCTGCACACACAGGCGGAGGTACGGAGAGTGAAGCTGTGGGGGGGATGGGATTGGGATCTTCATAGTAAAAGCCGGGAGAAGTAATATGATGGTGAATAGAGCACATCAGTCTCTGTCCCTGGCTGCATGGCATATGCAGGGGACAGAGACTGATGTGCTCTATTCACCATCATATTACTTCTCCAGTCCACATCAGATTCATCAGTGTGCTGTGTCCTCCTCCTGTACCCCTTTCACCTCTCCACAGGTCAGGGCAGAGGTGAAAGGGGTACAGGAGGAGGACACAGCACACTGATGAATCTGATGTGGACTGGAGAAGTAATATGATGGTGGACAGGGGAGGAGGCTGCTGTGAGGATGTATCATGTCCGCAGTCTTTGTCCACCTCCTGTGGTATGTCCGCAGCCTCTGTCCACCTCCTGTAGTATGTCCGCAGCCTCTGTCCACCTCTTGTAGTATGTCCGCAGCCTCTGTCCACCTCTTGTAGTATGTCCGCAGCCTCTGTCCACCTCTTGTAGTATGTCCGCAGCCTCTGTCCACCTCCTGTAGTATGTCCGCAGCCTCTGTCCACCTCTTGTAGTATGTCCCCAGCCTCTGTCCACCTCTTGTAGTATGTCCGCAGTCTCTGTTCACCTCCTGTAGTATGTCCGCAGCCTCTGTCCACCTCTTGTAGTATGTCCGCAGTCTCTGTTCACCTCCTGTAGTATGTCCGCAGCCTCTGTCCACCTCTTGTAGTATGTCCGCAGCCTCTGTCCACCTCTTGTAGTATGTCCGCAGCCTCTGTCCACCTCTTGTAGTATGTCCGCAACCTCTGTTCACCTCCTGTAGTATGTCTGCAGCCTCTGTCCACCTCCTGTAGTATGTCCGCAGCCTCTGTCCACCTCCTGTAGTATGTCCGCAGCCTCTGTCCACCTCCTGTAGTATGTCCGCAGCCTCTGTCCACCTCTTGTGGTATGTCCGCAGCCTCTGTCCACCTCTTGTGGTATGTCCGCAACCTCTGTCCACCTCCTGTAGTATGTCCGCAGCCTCTGTCCACCTCTTGTAGTATGTCTGCAGCCTCTGTCCACCTCTTGTAGTATGTCTGCAACCGCTGTTCACCTCCTGTAGTATGTCTGCAGCCTCTGTCCACCTCCTGTAGTATGTCCGCAGCCTCTGTCCACCTCTTGTAGTATGTCCGCAGCCTCTGTCCACCTCCTGTAGTATGTCCGCAGCCTCTGTCCACCTCTTGTAGTATGTCCGCAGCCTCTGTCCACCTCCTGTAGTATGTCCGCAGCCTCTGTCCACCTCTTGTAGTATGCCTGCAGCCTCTGTCCACCTCCTGTAGCATGTCCGCAGCCTCTGTCCTTCTCCTGTAGTATGTCCGCAGTCTCTGACCATCTCTTGTCTCTTATCATGTCTGCAGTCTCTGAGGGGATCCTAGAAAGGATTCAAGAGTGGGAGCGCTGCAGGGATGGGGGTTACGGGAAGAGACAGACACGTGTGGACTGTGGAGAGGAGACTATAGAATAGCCACCAAGCTGGAGCCATCTGACTGAGCCCTGCTGGGTGCACCTGAGAGGAGGTCAGTGACAGCGCCGCCAGGTCGTTCTGAGGGGGGTCACTGATGTAAGGCGGGAGTGAATACAATAATGTAAGGAGGCACTGATATAAAGGTTCCCCCCTATATTAGTAATCCCCCCTTACCTTAGTGTATTCGCTCTGCGGAAAGTGGTCTCTGGTCACCATCCTGCAGACTCTAATGTAAGGGAGAACTCTCTGCTGGCCGGGTTATAGTAACCTGACCTTCATGTAAATTGAGAAATATGTTTTTTGACTTTTGTTTAACTTAAACACATTGCTAATAGCACTAGCTATGTGTTTATAGTTCAAATATTAATATTTGCAATGTTTAGCACTAAAAACAGTAATTTTAGGTACTTTTTTGCAGTTTCAGTAAAAAATGTGCCAGTAAATTTCATGGTTTTTTTTTGCCAGTAAAAAATTGGCACCGTTTGTACATTTTCACATTCTGCCAGTAAATTTCACTTCGGGGGGGGTTGGCAACACTGCTTACAATAAACCTCTTTTCTTCTAATTTTAATGAGTGGCCACGAGTCTTGTGAAACTCTCTTCTGCGAAAAAGTTTTATTTCTATTGTAGGGTCACCAGTACGGTATTTGTATATTGAAATCATATCCCCTCTCAAGCGTCTCTTCTCCAGAGAGAATAAGTTCAGTGCTCGCAACCTTTCCTCATAATTAAGATCCTCCAGACACTTTATTAGCTTTGTTGCCCTTCTTTGTACTCGCTCCATTTCCAGTACATCCTTCCTGAGGACCGCTGCTCAGAACTGGACAGCATACTCTAGGTGCGGCCGGGCCAGAGTCTTGTAGAGTGGGAGAATTATCGTTTTATTTCTGGAGTTGATCCCCTTTTTAATGCATGCCGATATTCTGTTTGCTTTGTTAGCAGCAGCTTGGCATTGAATGCCATTGCTGAGGCTATCATCTACTAGGACCCCCAGGTCCTTTTCAATCCTAGATTCCCCCAGAGGTTCTCCCCCCAGATTGCATTCATATTTTTGCCACCCAAATGCATTATTTTACATTTTTCTACATTGAACCTCATCTGCCATGTAGTTGCCCACCACATTAATTTGTTCAGATCTTTTTGCAAGGTTTCCACATCCTGCGGAGAAGTTATTGCCCTGCTTAGCTTAGTGTCATCTGAAAATACAGAGATTGAACTGTTTATCCCATCCTCCAGGTCGTTTATGAACAAATTAAATAGGACTGGTCCCAGCACAGAACCCTGGGGAACCCCACTACCTACCTCTGACCATTCCGAGTACTCCCCATTTATCACCACCCTCTGAACTCGCCCTTGTAGCCAGTTTTCAATCCATGTACTCACCCTATGGTCCATGCCAACGAACCTTATTTTGTACAGTAAACGTTTATGGGGAACTGTGTCAAATGCTTTTGCAAAATCCAGATACACCACGTCTACGGGCCTTCCTTTATCTAGATGGCAACTCATCTCCTCATAGAAGGTTGGTAGAAAGGTTTGGCAAGAACGATTCTTCATGAATCCATGCTGATTACTGCTAATGATACCGTTATCATTACTAAAATTGTATATAGTCCCTCCAAGAGTTTACATACTATTAATGTTAGGCTAACTGGTCTGTAATTCCCAGGGATGTATTTTGGGCTCTTTTTAAATATTGGTGCTACATTGGCTTTTTTCCAATCAGCTGGTACCATTCCAGTCAGTAGACTGTCTGTAAAAATTAGGAACAACGGTCTGGCAATCACTTGACTGAGTTCCCTAAGTGCCCTCGGATGCAAGCCATCTGGTTCCAGTGATTTATTAATGTTAAGTTTCTCAAGTTTAATTTTAATTCTGTCCTCTGTTAACCATGGAGGTGCTTCCTGTGTTGTGTCATAAGGATAAACACTGCAGTTTTGGTTACTGAAGCCCCCCGATTCACTTGTGAACACTGAGGAGAAGAATAAATTCAATACCTTCGCCATCTCCCCATCCTTTGTAACCAGATGTCCTTCCTCATTCTTTATGGGGCCAATATGGTCTGTCCTCCCTTTTTAACTGTTTACATACTTCAAGAATTTCTTGGGATTTTTTTTGCTCTCCTCCGCTATGTTTCTTTCATGTTCTATCTTAGCCGTCCTAATTGCACCCTTACATTTCTTGTTGCATTCTTTATAAAGTCTGAATGCTGAGGATGCTCCCTCAACTTTGTATTTTTTTTAAGGCCTTCTCCTTTGCTTTTATATGCATTTTTACATTGGAGTTAAGCCATCCAGGACTTTTGTTCGCTCTTTTAAATTTATTACCCAATGGGGTACATTGGCTAATGCCCTTATTTAATATATTCCTAAAGCAAACCCATCTCTCCTCCGTATTCTTTGTTCCTAATTTTTTATCCCAATCTATGCCTTTTAGCAAGGTTTGTAATTCTGCTCACAGCATTCTTGTCCTCCAAAACGGTGAGGATGGACAGCCATCCCATCCCTGAAGATCCTAAGAGAAAACACAAACCATACATCCTACACTTACATTCTACCTATACACTGTACAAATCTCCACTGGAAGGGTGTTATTATCCTTCCAGCAGAGGAAATCAGCAACACAACATATACATTTGTGTATACATTTGTGTATACATACTTTGTTCTGTCAGAAGGGAACTATAACCTAAAAACAGAACAACAACAACAAAATATATACATTTCAACTTGAGAACAGTCCTTCTTTTGCTTCTGTTAGGAGAGGGCCCCTCCCCGGACAACAGGCTCCAAAGAGGTGGGCAGGAACAGTACACCCAAAGTGTCCATGATCAGACCATCCCTCTATCAAGCACACAGGGTGGCAGGCATAGTCTGTTCCTGCAAGTCAGAGAAAAAGAGCACACAACTGGCAACTTCCCTGCAGTCCATGTGGCTATTTCTATGGTGACTGCACAACAGTCCAGGGATCCGGCAATCTCCTCGTTCCTCCCCCTTTTTCTCTGATTGAGACTGAATGGCTCCTGGTATGCTGACCCACCTTTACAACCAGGCCCCGATCTCTGTAAAAAGCACATCCCAGCCTCCATTCCTGCTGAATGTCCATAAAACGGGCCCAGACATCAATCTCTGGCACCTGCAGAGGCTTTAGAACATGCAAAAAGTCCTAGATAAGGTCATCCTCCCACTTCACCCTTAAGAGTTCTCCACGATGTCCATTATCTGGGGAGGGAAATATGGGTAGTCCAGACCTCGCTCCAGATCGACCCTTCGCTGTACCTCCCTTTGTAAACAAGAGAATAGGGGAAATTCTTTAGGCCTTCCCTTCCCTGGCAAGACACAAGCATCTTAAGACTTTACTACCCACTGCCTATAGATGGGCTCTCTGGTCTGGGTATTGGAGGGTCTGTTAATGAAAAGTCTGCTGCAGAATACAGGGATCCATACTGTCGGCAGGATATCTTCTCCTGCCTCTGACTGGGTCTCTGGTTCTCTGGGTCTGGGGGGATGGGAACCTCCTGCCTTCCATTCCTCCTCTTCAGAACTTTCCTCAGGGGATGACCACTCTACCAGTCTCTCCATAGACCTAAATTCAGCAAGTACTCTGGGAGAACCCCAGTCAACAACCCAGCCCTCCCTTACCTCATCCGGCTCACCTGGAGACGCACTCCCCTCTGGTAAAGGCTCCCTCCGAACAGGTACAGCAAGGGACTTAGAGCTGGTTGGCTCTTCAAGAATGTCATCCGGCTCCTACAGAACAGCACATGCTGTCGCCAGGCCCCTGGCCAGGCCACAGGTCGCGACGGCCTCCTCTTCATTGCATATGTCCTCAATCTTCACGGAGAGGTCGCATGTAGCATGATAACTGCATACACATGTAGCGGTGCCCCTGTGGGGTCGCTGAGTGTAGTAGTTCCACCCATCACCCTGCTCAGCCAGGCATTCACCTTCTGTCACACATTGCTAGAAAAGGAACAGTCCATCAGCTTGTTTTTGTTGTTTTTATTGAGGGGATTTAACTTGGATGGGGAAAGGGACATGGGATGCCCAGATAGTTAATCTTGTTAAATTCAACAAACGATTTTGGATCTATATTGGTAGTCTCTAAAGCTCCTTAGTCCTCCAGCACATCACGTCAACTCCACTTTCTCTACTGCGCAATCCTAGATTCCTGTCACAGTTAGCAAATGGTTAGGCCTTACTCTGAATAAGTCCCAACTGTTCAATATCTGCCATTTTCTGGCAGGGGTTTGCAGTCCCTTTGGTGTAGTAACCAATAACAATGAAAAAGTACTTTTGTGCTAACTGAATCTTGGTGGACTACTGATCCCAGAAAGTCCTGTGCAAGTCTTGCCAACTCTCCTGGCTGCAGCAACTTGACTCTAACACCAGCGACATCACAGTCTCTCCCTCTGGCTCTACATCCACTCCTGGCATGTCTCTCCCAGATCTTTTCCCTGTGCCTGTCATTCACCCTCCTAGTGACTTGCCCGGCAATGTTCCCTCCTGCCCTCTTCCTGCTCCTGTTCAGGACACCCCGAGATAACGTTGTATGAAGGGGTTTATTCCCAGCTCCTGAGTTCCAGGCCCAAGGCCAGAAAGGGGGACTTCCTCCAAGGCCACGACAGCCTATCACTCCATCAATAGTTCTTCCACCCGAACAACTCCTCCCACAGCTGACCATGAGTATATATAGGAGGCCTGCCCCCTGCCAATCCTAGTTGGGGATTGGTCAGGGCTCCCAGATACACTCCATGCCACTCCAACCCTCTGCCCTGCCCCTTTTCCAGAACTTTCCAGAAACAGAGGAGGCGCCAGAGAGATGAAGTGCATGTCAGTCACCTACTGCTACTCTCAAAACCACTCCCAGCCCCCAGATCAAAACATACAGGCCTAGCTCACTGCTAGGCCTGCCTAAATGTACCTGCACTGGCTGCAAAACAAAACAATTACCTAGAGCACATCCTACCTGAGGTAGAGGGTGCTACACACATATCCATGCAGCTATTATGCCACTGGATTTTTCCTTTTTTCTCAAAAATATCAGGGTTAGCAGTAGCATACAAATGATAATTGCAAATTAGCATTAAAAAACCCTAATTATTGCAGGTTTAGGCTTTTTTCTGTTGCAGTCACAAGCGAAGCTGTTTTTATGTTTTGGATGTGTAGTATTTGTAACGCTTGTTAGCAAGTAATAAACCAAGCAGTACAAATTGTTATACTTGAATCTTAGCTTGTGCAAAGTGTGTTTCTGTTAAGGTAGATTTAGACATGCATTTAAATGTTCTTTTCCTCTGAAGTCCGTTTCACATTCAGATCGTGCTCCAGAGGTTACTGACAACCAGTGAGGAAGCGATGTGACTCCTCCCTGCCTGTTTTAACCTAATTTTTGCCAACAAACGTGCCGCAACCTCGTGCATTGCATGCAGTTGCAGGATGTTTGCAGCACTTCCCCATTCAATGTGTAGTGTTCAGACTTGCCACCCTCTGATGGCTACAATTTGGGTTAACTTTGCCATGGGCGTGAAGCTAAGCATTGCGCATGTGGCATGTATACACCCCTGCACCCCTGTCTATTGCCTATTTCGGGGGGGGGGGGGGGGGGGCATTTGGGAGATGGCAAAAATGTGTCTCTACAGGGATCTACTGTTGAGGATCTACTGTTGAGTCTATAGTTGCTGGCCACTTGGCCACTGTAGAGACTATTGATGCTGGCTCCTGGGAGATCTATTGTTGCTGGTAGGGGTGTATTGTTGCTGGAATGGATCTATTGTTGCTGGGAGGGTATTTTGTTTCAGGGGGTCTATTGTTGCTCGTTGAAGGGGATCTATTTTACTGATTTTCTTTTTATCATGAACAAATTCTATACATGTATTCCCTAAAAGGGGCAGCACTAGGAGGTAGGTAGGAGGAACCAAGGGACTGTGTTCGGAGATGGATAGGGGGAATAGACAAGGGGTGACTTGGCAGGGGGAGTTCCTGCACCGAGAAAAAAAGCTCTGCTACAGTAATATACTGTATAGTATACAAAATCATGCAAGCAGAAGGGATATTTTAAGGAAGGAACCAATAAACCCACAGTATCCTGTTGTATTTTAAAGAGAAACCATTGTTTTATGGATGTGATTACAAGCAAGGACACAGTTTGTATTAAAGCAGAGTTCCAGGCAAAAATTGAACTCCTTAGAAAACGTAAGCACACCCCCCCCACCCCCAATTTTGGATATTTATTTATTTTTTTTTTTCATACCTTTTCCTTATATTTTCTTCAGGACTTCTGTCCCATGGGACCGTGGCGAGGTACCTCACTTACACATTTTATTTTTGCCCTCCTCCTTCCCCCAGTCGCCTTCTGGGACCTGTGTGTGTCCCGGAAGACAACAGGACCATTCAGAAAGCGCATATGCAGTAGGAAACAGGCTGTGAACCCACAAGTCTTCACTTCCTGCTTCCCTTAGTAAGGATGCTGGAGCCTGCACCCGGAGCCGATGGACGCGTTGTCTTCAGGTGCCGATATCGTGGGCTCCCTGGACAGGTAAGTGTCCTTATATTAAAAGTCAGCAGCTACAGTATTAATCTATTAATCTAGGATTAATCTTGTGACAAGAGTCATTTTGGATGGGGGGTTTGTGCAACTCAGCTTACCTTAGAGAGCTTTGTAAACTCTGTGTGTTGTCTAATGCTGTTGTGGACTCTTTGCTGTGATCGTTTGGGGTGTGGTTGTATCCCATTGTTTGTGTCTGTCTGCCTTGGAAGAAAAGGATATTATGGGATGGATGTCTATGTGGAGGGGGGGGGATTCCTCCATTCCTCCAACAGGTCTCCCCGATGATAAGACTGTTTACTGATGAGAAATTTGAATACACCTGACCTGTGTGTCTATTTTGATTGGACAGTTTACCCCGCCCTTAATCCAAGGGTTGGGGAGCAGTGTCTCTGAGTTGTATATCTGTGGTAACATGTGCTTCAATAAAGGAGTTTGATGTTGTTGTTCACCCTACACTGTGTTACGGCTGGTGACTGGGTGAGCTAAGGGGTCTTGGATAGTGCTGGTTCTGAACAGAGGAAGCATTTACAGTGGACATAGACCTGTTGAGGACAGGGGTTCGTTACAACTGGTGGCAGCAGTGGGATCGTGCTTCCTGACTGTGAACATGTCCAAACCTCCACCTGGATCCAAGTTCAGGATAGCAGACTTCAGTCACCCCAGCGAAGATATGGATCTGGCATCAGAGTTTCCAGGGCTGCTGCGGATCGTCCTTTCAGCATACACCAGGTCTGTGTCTGCGGATGCATACCTCGAGGTCAGGCAACAGGTTCGGGTAGGACTCTGGATTAGAGCCCTCCAGGTTGCTGGTATGCAACAGGGCAAGTGCTTTCCAACCCCAGAGCAACAGGCCAGTGAACAACGGGAGTTACGGATGCAATTCCAGGGAGAGGGTGACTGAGTTGGACAGGCTGGTCCCGCAGGAGATAGAGCTGGACAATCGGTATGGGGCTCTGCAATGGCATGCAGAGGTGGAATATTTAGAGGAGACAACAGAATGATCTCCAGAGGGATATGACTTTGGTGGCCCTGGATTGCTGTGGGAGAGCCTTTCAGATTGTTTTGTGTTTGGCGATGAAGGGGAACCTACCCTTGAAGACCTGCGAGAATACAGAGAGGCTATGCTCGGTCTTGCAGGGGTCTCAGAGCTTAAACCTGACCTGGACTTTTTGCTAAGGAAGGAACAGTATCTGGAAAGGGCATACAGAAAACTGCTAGAACACGTTCAGCAGCATGCCAGAGAATCGGCAGTGGAAACTCAGGAGATTGCCATCTCCAAAGCTGAAGCGCTGACAACTGGACAGAGAGTCCAAGACCTCTGCCCCACACCTGCAACAGTGCCAGGGGCCCATGGTGAGAAGGTGACGGTCACTCCCCAACAGTTAGCCGGAAGTGGATGATGTGGGGACCTCAGCTGAAGTGCTAACAGTGCAGAATGCTACTGGCCTCTGCACACAACTGCAGCTTGAGCTGATATCGGTGGATGGGACTGCGGTCTCTTCTCACAGCAACCCAGCAGAAGGGCTGGCAACACGGCAGAGTGCTGCTGGCCTCTGTCCTCAACTAACAGAAGAGGGAGTTCCTGTGAAAGTGGAGGAGACTTCGGTCTCCACTGATGCAACCCCAGAAAATGTTGCGGCACTGAGACAGGAGGGTGTCAGCCATGCTTTGTGGGATTTTTACCTACCAAAAGTGGATGGGACTTCAGTCTCCACGTGTATACTCTAGGGATGCTGGGCAGTCTGCCCAGATCCCCAACAGCATGACAGAGGGTGCCCAGTCACCCTGTCTTCTCTCCAGCGGCTGAAAGGACTCCAGGGAGAAGGGCCAGTCCACACCTATCCCCAGCGGAGGGTATGTTCTTTGAGAGAGGCAGAGGTTGGCTGGGTGAGTAATGCTCTGTTTGGGACAATTTATTTGGGGTACTGTGTGGATACCGGCATTGGGGGACTGGAACTACTGACTAACTTTGCAGTCAACCTGTCTGGGGTCTCCTCCGGCGTTAGTCTCCGGCCGAAAGGGGAGATGTGTGACAGGAGTAATTTTGGGTGGGGGGTTTGTGCAACTCAGCTTACCTTGGATAGCTTTGGAAACTTTGTGTCCAGCTTCCCCGGACCCTCTTATGTGTAAATCACCCTGTGTCCATTAAAGGCACAGAGTGCCTGAGAACCCCACTATGATCTGTGCTAGTCAGACTCAATGTTGTATATATGTATATATTGTGTGTTGTTTCATGCTGTTGTGGACTCTTTGCTGTGATCGTTTGGAGTGTGGTTGTATTCCATTGTTTGTGTCTGTCTGCCTTGGAAGAAACGGATATTATGGGATGGATGTCTTTGTGGGGGGGGGGGGATTCCTCCAACAGCTCTCCCTGATGATAAGACTGTTTACTGATGAGAAATTTGAATACACCTGACCTGTGTGTCTATTGTGTTTGGCCAGTTTACCCCGCCCTGAATCCAAGGGTGGGGGGGAGTGTCTCTGAGTTGTATATCTGTGGTAACATGTGCTTGAATAAAGGAGTTTGATGTTGTTCACCCTACACTGTGTTACGGCTGGTGACTGGATGAGCTAAGGGGTCTTGGCAGGAGCGTAACTAGAAATCACAGGGCCCCATAGCAAAATGTTGTATGCCCCCCTTGCAAACAGCCCCCCCCCACAAAAAAATGGCAGGGGTTAAATTAAATAGTGGGCGTGGCTTAAAGACCGTGGCTCAAAGGGGGTGTGGTTCGAGTCTGAGATGAATGAGGGATGGAGGAAGGAAGGAAGGAAGGAAGGAAGGAAGGAAGGAAGGAAGGAAGGAAGGAAGGAAGGAAGGAAGGAAGGAAGGAAGGAAGGAAGGAAGGAAGGAAGGAAGGAAGGAAGGAAGAATAGGGAGGGAAGGAGAGAGAGGGAAAGAAAAGGAAAGAAAGGGATGGAGGGACAACAGTCCCAGATCCTACACCACAATAGCAATATATGTATTCCAGAAAGTTTAACAATCAACAGATACTCCAAACTCCAAAAGATACTCCAAACACATGGTGTTAGCGCTTCAGTCCTCATGGCACCATGGTGTCAAGATGATTAAAACGCATTATTTCTATTATTACATTGTAATATAAAATTGAATAGTTCAACTCACCATAATGCAGGATCAGTAGGAGCCCCGAGTGTGTCACTTGCCATGTCGCCTGCCACCAGATGCCATCAGGTGTCCCCAGCAGAGTCCATCCTTATATCAGGCATTCCCAGCAGAATCTGTCCTTACATCAGGTGCCCCCAGTAGAGTCCCTCCTTACATCAGGTGCCCCCAGTAGAGTCCCTCCATACATCAGGCATTCCCAGTAGAGTCCCTCCTTACATCAGGCATTCCCAGTAGAGTCCCTCCTTACATCAGGCAATCCCAGTACAGTCCCTCCTTACATCAGGTGCCCCCAGTAGAGTCCCCCATTACATCAGGCGCCCCCAGTAGAGTCCCACCTTACATCAGGCATTCCTAGTAGAGTCCCTCCTTACATCAGGCATTCCCAGTAGAGTCTCTCCTTACATGAGGTGCCCCCAGTAGAGTCCCTCCTTAAATGAGGTGCCCCCAGTAGAGTCCCTCCTTACATCAGGCATTCCCAGTAGAGTCCCTCCTTACATCAGGCATTCCCAGTAGAGTCCCTCCTTACATCAGGCATTCCCAGTAGTGTCCCTCCTTACATCAGGTGCCCCCAGTAGAGTCCCTCCTTACATCAGGTGCCCCCAGTAGAGTCCCTCCTTACATCAGCCATTCCCAGTAGAGTCCCTTCTTACATCGGTCATTCCTAGTAGAGTCCCTCCTTACATCAGGAATTCCCAGTAGAGTCCCTCCTTACATCAGGTGCCCCCAGTAGAGTCCCTCCTTACATCAGGTGTCCCCAGAAGAGCCCCTCCTTACATCAGGTGCCCCAGTAGAGTCCCTCCTTACATCAGTTGCCCCAGTAGAATCCCTCCTTACATCAGGCATTCCCAGTAGAGTCTCTCCTTACATGAGGTGCCCCCAGTAGAGTCCCTCCTTACATAAGGTGCCCCCAGTAGAGTCCCTCCTTACATCAGGCATTCCCAGTAGAGTCCCTCTTTACATCAGGCATTCCCAGTAGAGTCCCTCCTTACATCAGGCATTCCCAGTAGTGTCCCTCCTTACATCAGGTGCCCCCAGTAGAGTCCCTCCTTACATCAGGTGCCCCCAGTAGAGTCCCTCCTTACATCAGTCATTCCCAGTAGAGTCCCTTCTTACATCGGTCATTCCTAGTAGAGTCCCTCCTTATATCAGGAATTCCCAGTAGAGTCCCTCCTTACATCAGGTGCCCCCAGTAGAGTCCCTCCTTACATCAGGTGCCCCCAGAAGAGCCCCTCCTTACATCAGGTGCCCCAGTAGAGTCCCTCCTTACATCAGTTGCCCCAGTAGAGTCCCTCCTTACATCAGGCATTCCCAGTAGAGTCTCTCCTTACATCAGATGCCCCCAGTAGAGTCCCTCCTTACATAAGGCATTCCCAGTAGAGTCCCTCCTTACATCAGGCATTCTCAGTAGAGTCCCTCCTTACATCAGGCATTCCCAGTAGAGTCCCTCCTTACATCAGGCATTCCCAGTAGAGTCCCTCCTTACATGAGGTGCCCCCAGTAGAGTCCCTCCTTACATGAGGTGCCCCCAGTAGAGTCCCTCCTTACATGAGGTGCCCCCAGTAGAGTTCCTCCTTACATCAGGCATTCCCAGTAGAGTCCCTCCTTACATTTGGCATTCCCAGTAGTGTCCCGCCTTACATCAAGTGCCCCCAGTAGAGTCCCTCCTTACATCAGGTGCCCCCAGTAGAGTTCCTCCTTACATCAGGCATTCCCAGTAGAGTCCCTTCTTACATCGGGCATTCCTAGTAGAGTCCCTCCTTACATCAGGAATTCCCAGTAGAGTCCCTCTATACATCAGGTGCCCCCAGTAGAGTCCCTCCTTACATCAGGTGCCCCCAGAAGAGTCCCTCCTTACATCAGGTGCCCCAGTAGAGTCCCTCCTTACATCAGGTACCCCAGTAGAGTCCTTCCTTACATCAGGCATTCCCAGTAGAGTCTCTCCTTACATCAGGTGCCCCCAGTAGAGTCCCTCCTTACATAAGTCATTCCCAGTAGGGTCCCTCCTTACATCAGGCATTCTCAGTAGAGTCCCTGCTTACATCAGGCATTCCCAGTAGAGTCCCTCCTTACATCAGGTGCCCCCAGTAGATTCCCTCCTTACATCAGACATTCCCAGTAGAGTCCCTCCTTACATCAGGTGCCCCCAGTAGAGTCCCTCCTTACATAAGGCATTCCCAGTAGGGTCCCTCCTTACATCAGGCATTCTCAGTAGAGCCCCTCCTTACATCAGGCATTCCCAGTAGAGTCCCTCCTTACATCAGGTTCCCCCAGTAGAGTCCCTCCTTACATCAGGTGCCCCCAGTAGATTCCCTCCTTACATCAGACATTCCCAGTAGAGTCCCTCCATACATCAGGTGCCCCCAGTAGAGCCCCTCCTTACATCAGGCATTCCCAGTAGAGTCCCTCCTTACATCAGCTGTCCCCAGTAACCAGTGGCGTCACTAGGGTCCGGTGCGGAAAAACATGGCATTACCCCCTCCCCCCCATAGTCCTCCCTCAGTACAGACCCTCCTCCATCAGTATAGACCCTCCTCCATCAGTACAGACCCCCCTGGACAAACCAGCCCCATCTGTACAGACCCCCCAGGACAACTCAACCCCCTCCATCTGTACAGACCCCCTCCAGGAGTACAGACCCCCCAGGACAATTCACCCCCCAGGATTACAGACCCCCCAGGACAATTCACCCCCCCAGGAGTACAGACCCCCAGGACAATTCACCCCCAGGAGTACAGACCCCCCAGGACAATTCACCCCCCAGGAGTACAGACCCCCCCAGGACAATTGACCCCCCCAGGAGTACAGACCCCCCAGGACAATTGACCCCCCAGGAGTACAGATCCCCTAGTACAATTCACCCCCCCAGGAGTACAGACCCCCAGGACAATTGACCCCCCCAGGAGTACAGCCCCCCCAGGACAATTCACCCCCCAGGAGTACAGACCCCCCCAGAACAATTCACCCGCCAGGAGTACAGACTCCCCAGCACAATTCACCCCCCAGGAGTAAAGATCCCTCACAGGACAATTTACCCCCCCAGGAGTACAGACCATCCCAGGACAATTCATCCCCCAGGAGTACAGACCTCCCCAAGACAATTCACCCCCCAGGAGTACAGACTCCCTCAGGACAATTCACCCCGCCAGGAGTACCGCCCCCCCATTCATGCACCTGGGCATGCAGCCGCCCGGAGAGTTACTTGCTCAGACTGTCACTGACTCTCTGGGCGGTACGATGTGATAGGAGGCAGCCAGTGAGAGAGACAGCTGAGTCACAGTCAGACAGGGATAGCGCAGCGCCGGGACCCAGGACTCTCCATCAGGCCTCGGCACCGCTCAGGACTCACTGTGCTCTTCTCCACGCCTTTAACAGAACCAGGAGGCGAAGCCTGGGTGGCAAGAAAGCGGCCAACAGAAATTGAGCTCCATTTCTATTGCAGCCACTTTCATTGCCACTCGGACTCCGCCTCTTGGTTCTTCCTTAACTGGTCTTCTGTAAAATGGCGACGGAGACAGAAATGACCAGTGCAGATCTCTAGCGGAGGCAAGGGAAAAGTACAGTATTCCTCATCCTTCCCGGGCCCCACTCGGCTTCGGGCCCCATAGCGCCCATGTGGGTCGCTATGGCAGTAGTTCCCCCACTGGGTCTTGGATAGTGCTGGTTATGGACAGAGGAGGCATTTATGGCAGACATAGACCTGTTGAGGACAGGAGTTCATCACAAATCTATTAACCTTCTATGAGGAGGTGAGTTGCCATCTAGATAAAGGAAAGCCCATAGGCGTGTTGTATCTGGATTTTGCAAAAGCATTTGACACAGTTCCCCATATACGTTTACTTTACAAAATAAGGTCCGTTGGCATGGACCGTAGGGTGAGTACCTGGATTGAAAACTGGCTACAAGGGCGAGTTCAGAGGGTGGTGATAAATAGGGAGTACTCGGAATGGTCAGAGGTGGGTAGTGGGGTCCCCCAGGGTTCTGTGCTGGGACCAATCCTATTTATTTTGTTCATAGACGAAATGGAGGATGGGGTAAACAGTTCAATCTCTGTATTTGCGAACGATACTAAGCTAAGCAGGGCAATACACACTTCACAGGATGTGGAAACCTTGCAAAAAGATCTGAACAAATTAATAGGGTGGGCAATTACATGGCAAATGAGATTTAATGTAGAAAAATGCATTTGGGTGGCAAAAATATGAATGCAATCTATACACTGGGGGGAGAACCTCTGGGGGAATCTAGGATGGAAAAGGACCTGGGGGTCCTAGTAGATGATCAGGCTCAGCATGATTAGGCTCAGCAATGGCATGCAATGCCAAGCTGCTGCTAACAAAGCAAACAGAATATTGGCATGCATTAAAAAGGGGATCAACTCCAGAGATAAAATGATAATTCTCCAGCTCTATAAGGCTCTGGTCCGACCGCGCCTAGAGTAGGCTGTCCACTTCTGGGTACCAGTCCTCAGGAAGGATGTACTTGAAATGGAGCGAGTACAAAGAAGGACAAAAAAAAAGCTAATAAAGGGTCTGGAGGATATTAGTTATGAGGAAAGGTTGCGAGCACAAACTTATTCTCTCTGGACAAGAGACGCTTGAGAGGGGATATTTTTATTAGTTTATTTAGTTTATTTTTAATTTATAAATACCGTACTAGTGACCCCACAATAGGGATAAAACTTTTTCAAGGGAGTTTAACAAACAAAGATTTGGGGGGCACACCCTAAAAAATGCATAAAAGATGGTGCAGCCATAAGACCATACAGACAGAAAAAAAGATTACAGCGCACACATACAAAAATTACATTTAACTCCTGCAAGGCTATTTAAAAATACCAGAGTATATTCAGAAAATATGGGGATTTAGTTACACCACATGGACATATAGTGCTAAGCCCACTACTACGTCAAAGTACCCCAATATCAGTGGGTCCTACGCTATCCTTGCAGGAGTTAAATGTCATTTTTGTATGTGTGCGCTGTAATCTTTTTTTCAGGGAGTTTAACAAGACACGTGGCCACTCATTAAAATTAGAAGAAAAAAGAAGAATTTCTACACCTTTCATCTGGTGGACATCTGGAGGGTATTAAACCCGACACAGAGGGACTACACGTTCTGCTCGCACCCTGATGACTCTTACACCAGAATTGATCACTTTATGTTGCCTCAATCTCTCCTTACAAGGGTGCGGTCCACTTCTATCGGTTCTATTACCTTCTCGGACCACGCCCTGGTCTTTGTGGATATAGGTCTATTAACTCCTGCGCCCAAACAATAGCAATGAAAGCTTAATGACTCCTTGCTCCAAATTCCTGAGGTCATGGAGGAAGTGTCCAGGGAATTGAGAAGCTTTTTCTCTTCCAACGCGGACTCAGACAGTGCTCCCCTGATGGTCTGGGAGGCCCACAAGTGCACCATCAGAGGTCTCCTGATAAAAATTGGCACCCGTCTCAAGAAGGCAAGAGCCCAGCAAACTCTCGACCTTTTAGACAAGATCAGTGCCCTGGAAGCCACCCACAAACAATCCCTAGCCACCCGGGCGCTGGTGGACCTCACCATCCTGAGAAACCAACTGAGATCCCTGGCCTTAGTCAGGGCCAAGACCATTATCGCAAAATGTAAACATACCTTTTACAAACATAGCAACAAATGTGGTAAACTACTAGCTAGGGCTCTGAGAGCAAAACGTGCGCAGGCCTTTATCCATAAACTAATGGGGGACGGTAACTCCAAGATTCATACCACCGATGAGATCGCAGACCGGTACTGCAAATATTACACCTCACTGTACAACTTGCCGCGTCAAGAAGTCCCTAGAGTGAGAGAAGAAGTCCCTAGAGCGGAAGAAGTCCCTAGAACGAGAGGCCATTTGGGACTATAGTCAAAAGTCAGACCTACCTAGGTTGTCTGACGAGGCACTGATGGCATTGGAGGCACCTCTTTCTGGGGACGAGGTGACTCTAGCCATAGCCCGAATGCAAAACAGCAAGGCCCCGGGCCCCGATGGATACTCGCTACCATATTACAAGGCCTTCCGTGATCTTCTGATACCACATTTTCTAGCAGCATATAACGAAGCCGGGGAGAGTGTGCTCCCCCCCCAGGATACCCTACGGGCCTTCATTATGGTGATCCCCAAGGAGGGCAAAGACCATCTTCACTGCCAAAACTATAGACCAATCTCCCTCCTCAACGTGGACCTAAAGATCTTCACTAAGGTCCTCTCAATGCGTCTGATGGAGTTGATCCCAACGCTTTCGGACCAGGTGGGTTTTGTACCCTCGAGGGAGGCAAGGGATAATACCACCAAGGCTATTAACCATATCCATGCAGCTAAAACACGGGGGACCCCGACGCCGAAAAGGCACTTGAGAGGGTGCACTGGCCTTTTCTGTTTGAGACCCTTCGTCATGTAGGACTAGGCCAGCAGATGATGAACTGGATACAAGCTATCTACTCCCGACCCACAGCTCAAGTAAAGGTGAATGGACACCTCTCCTCCCCCCTTGGGATAGACAATGGGACGAGGCAGGGCTGCCCCCTGTCTCCCTTGATATTTATCTTGTCCCTTGAACCCTTCCTCTGTACAGTGAGAGACTTTCCCAACATATAGGGTCTTCGCCTAAGTGACATTCTATCACCAAAAATTGCAGCTTTTGCTGATGATCTATTGTTTTTCGTAACCAATCCCCTGGTATCTATACCAAACTTGATGACAGAACTGAAGAAGTGTGGAGCGCTGTCCTTCTTCAAGGTTAATTACCGGAACCTTTAAATGTCTCCATGCCGGCCTCGCTAGACACTCTGTTACAGGCAGATTTCCCTTTCAAATGAGCAGGATCCTACATTAAATACTTGGGCATCCTTCTGCCCTGTAGAATGGAGGTTATCTTCCCTCTCAACTTTCCCCCCCTGTTGACGGACATCAAAAAGGACCTACTGACTTGACAGAAGGTTTGGTCGATGCAGTATAATAAAAATGAACATTATGCCCATGCTACTATATCACTTGTAGGCCCTCCCAGTTAGGATTCCGAGTGCCTTTCTTAGAAACGCTTGTCACATTCATCTGGGCCCAGGAACCCCCACGGCTGGCCCAGTCGATTTTACAACTCCCAAAGCTGATGGGCGGAATGGCTCTTTCAGATGTGAATCTTTACCATGTGGCCTGTCATATGACGCAAATCATAGACTGGTGTTGCCACGGGATGCTAAAATAATGGGTCCAAGTGGAACAGCTCTTGACGGGAGCAGAGTTTGAGGGGTTGCCTTGGTATCAAAAGAATCTACCAAGCCGGGTCATAAACCATCCTACGGTGGGCGAGACATGGCGGATTGCCCAAAAAGCTTTTCGCGATCACTCAGTCACATCCATCCCCTCACTGCTTACCCCCGTAATCGGAAACACGGCCTTCAGCCCGGGACTTAGTGATCCCAGACTCCAAGACCTGAAAGAGATCGGAAGATCTCAGCTCCGCCACTTCATTAACAACGGAAAGTGGATGTACAGGGAAAACATCATGGAAGACCCTCTTTTAGGGAACCTTTCCTTCTGGCAAAAGCTCCAGCTAGCCCACTTCATAGGATCACAGCCCCCCCCCGCCCCCCCGGCGCCCCTTGGGAGGACCTTGATGTCCTTTGAGCTATTATGCTCGGAACAAGAACCAGTGCGTTATACGGTGTTGTTAGCTTACCAACTACTTATCGCACCCCCCAAGGGGTCCAGACCTCCCTATATCGCCAAGTGGGAGCGAGATCTGGGACTCCAGCTAACTGAGAAGCAAGTGGAGAGACTATTTCTCTTCACATGTAAGACCTCCATGTGTGCTAGCCATCAGGAGGCAGGGTTCAAGGTATTGACTCAGTGGTACTACCGGCACGAGTTCTTCTACTCGGACTATGTAAGGTTGCTGATTTAATTCACTGCGAAAGGAGAAATCCGGGATGAGTACCAGGATATTGATGGAGAGACTGGAGGAAGGTTCCTTTCTCCTATCCCCTCTCACACCCCCTTTTTTTTCTTTTTTTCTCCTTCTCCCCCCTTTTTTCCTACTTTGCTTCCTTTCGTAGTTCTTCCTAGGAGATGTTTGACCCATGGGTCGCACTCATCTCCTTTGATATTAAGAATTAATTGGTGTTACGCATCTAAAATTACACAGGATGCAGTTAGCCTCTCGATCAAGGTCCGCTACCCAGTTTACGATTATATGTTTATGTTACCAGTTGTACCATAGTGTCTGTTTTACGATTTGACCCGTCGAGGTGAACTACAATACAAACAATGTTGTTGTGATCTCTATACTGCAGTATGCTTTTGTTTTTCAAATAAAGAATTAAAACTACTAAGAGCGGCAAGAATGTGTAATTCCCTTCCACAGGCGGTGGTCTCAGGGGGGAGCATCGATAATTTAAAAAAACTATTAGATAAGCACCTGAACGCCATCAACATACAGGGATATACAATGTAATACTATAATCACACACATAGGTTGGACTTGATGGACTTGGGTCTTTTTTCAACCTCACCTACTATGTAATTATGTAACTATGTGACTTTTAATTTTTTCCCACCCAGGCTGGAACTCCACTTTAAGTTTTTGTATATTTGTGTTTGCATGGATTTCCTCTGGATACTTTGTGTTCCCTAGCAATCCATAATGGACTAGCTTCCATCTAATATTGGCCTTACAGGTTGCACATAATGCTGGCCACACATGCATTCATTTTATGTTTTATAGATTCATTCCAGATTTTCAATTGTATCTTTGCTCATTTTCCCAAATACCTCCTTTGCATTCATGTTTATGAACCTCCAGCACCTGACCATTCTAATATAAAGAAATAGCTCTCAGTTAATACAAATTAAATTCCAACCCTGAACCCGTCTTCCCAAAATGACCAGTGGAGGCATGTGTGATTTACAGTCATAACAAATGTCTAGTTTTGGTCAGATCAAGCAATGATTATCTCGCGTGTATCTGTTGCCATAATGTCTTTGCAACTTGATGTCAATTAGGATGTTCGGCTGCACAATCTCAATTTAAAATGCTAAAAAACACTCATAAAGTACAGACACAATGAAGAATGATTGAACAATAAACAGATTCAATTCTGTACCTTGGTAAGTAATCTTGCACAGACACAATGAAGAATGATTGAACAATAAACAGATTCAATTCTGTACCTTGGTAAGTAATCTTGCACTGTAGGAGCCTCTTCATTTTTCTGGAAAAATGATATCCACCTGTTTTATACAATAGTATGAAAAAATGGTTAGGTTTTGTGGTTTAGAAAAGAAAAATTGTTCTTGTTCTTGTTGTAAAGTGTTGTATACCATACTTTGCTTTAAAGTGGTATAAACCCAAAATCAAACATTATATTGCAGAGTAAAATTTTTTTTAGATGTGATGGCTGCATTCATTTTAAATTTTTAGGCTTTCTTATTTCTATTTTCTGGTGATCTGACCAGTAAGTCTGTTGTTTTTCAAATGAACAAGCTCTCCAGCAGAATGTATCAGTTGCAGAGATGAGACAAGCCATTTACCGCTACCAGGGGTGCATACATTGATCAGCTTTTGATTATTTATGTAAAAACTTTATCCCAAAAGGAAAAAAAAAAAAGGGTTTGCTGTAACTGCTTATAAACTGTGAGCTGAAGTTTGCCTTCAATTTTTTAAATCTAAATCTGCTAGTACATCTAAAGGCCCGTACACACGATCAAACTTTTTGACAACAAACATGCAAATGAGCTGTTTTGGAGCAACATCCGACCGTGTGTACGCTCCACGGACAAACTTTCCGGCAACAAAAGTCCGATAGAGCAAAGTCCGATCGTGTGTACACAAAGGCAACGGACTTTTGTACAAACTACAGTACGCGGCCGCGAGAATGTTTCCAGCGCGAAGCCATCGCACTGGTTCTCGGCGACAGGGTACTGTACATCTCGCGCTGGCTGCAATAGGAAAATCACATTTTACTACTGCGGCGAGCACGAGAGGGAATTCCCCTCTGGGGGCATATCAGGCCCTTAGGTCTGGTATGGATTTTAAGGGGAACCCCCTACGCCGAAAAAAACAGCGGGGGCCCTCAGATCCCGGACATCTGGATCGTCTTCTTCCCTCTTTTCTTCCAGAGATATTGACACGACACTCTGCTATGACTTATATAGGCTGTGACTCTGCCCCCTATGACATTACAGTCCTGGGGCATGCTGGGACTGTGAGGTCATAAGGGGGCGTGGTCATGTCATCCTATGAACACAGAGTGCACAGACAGCATTACAGCCAGACAGAGCGTCGTGTTAATATCTCTGGAAGAGAAGAGGGATGAGAACGATCCAGATGTCCGTGCTCCTCTGCTAGCAAAAGAGCGGCAAAAGAGCAGAAGATAGCAGAGGAGCCCGGCAGAAAGAAGAAGGCACCAGAGAAGAACCATAGAGCGCGGAGACGACACCAGAGAGAGGGAGAAGATGCTGGAGAGACCCCCGAAGTCGGAAGAAGACCCTCGACGATGGAAGAAGACCCCGGAGCTGCCTAATAAATTCATTTTAAAACCTGTGTAGTGTGTTTTTTTTAATTGACACTTTTCCCCCCGGTGAAGGGGTAGGGGTACGCTGTACCCCATACTCATTCACATAGGGTGGGGGGCCAGGATCTGAGGGTCCCCTTATTAAAGGGGGCTCCCAGATTCCGATAAGCCCCCCGCCCGCAGACCCCAACAACCAACGGCCAGGGTTGTCGGGAAGAGGCCCTTGTCCTCATCAACATGGGGACAAGGTGCTTTGGGGTGGGGGGGGCCGCAGGGCGCCCCCTTCCCCCAAGGCACCCACCTCCCCATGTTGAGGGCATGTGGCCTGGTATGGCTCAGGAGGGGGGGGGGGCGCTCGCTCGTCCCCACCCCCTTTCCTGACTGGCCAGGCTGCGTGCTCGGATAGGGGTCTGGTATGGATTTGGGGGGGACCCCCACGCCGTTTTTTTCAGCGTAGGGGGTTCCCCTTAAAATCCATACCAGAACTAAGGGCCTGGTATGCCCCTGGAGGCGAACTCATGCCGGTTTTTTATTTAAAATTTGGCGTGGAGTTCCCGCTCAAGATTCATACCAAACACAGTGCCTGGCATTGACTGGGATCCAAGTCGGATCCTGGCACCAGTGTGAACCCGGCTCACAAGGTGTCAATCTCGCCAATAAAAGTGGCGAGATTGACACAATATCAGACGACAATACAGAAGTTGAGCAAAGGGTGGTGGTAAAGAGCTGAAAAACCATGTGATTTGGTGAAAGTTGGCTGGAAAAGTCCTGTCTGTATGCAAGACAAACTTCTAGCCAATGCCGTTTGTACAAAAATCCAAGGGAAAGTTTGTACAAAGTCCTATCGTGTGTATGGGGCTTAACACTCCCCTTCCCCCAAGACTGACAATGATGCTATCCAAAAGGTATGCTCATGCTATGCTCATTTATCCAGAGTGGGGGCACTGTAATACAGGAGGGTTGTTCTGGGCAGATCACCAGGTGAAAACAGAGGGGAAAAAAGTCTAAAAAAAATAAAATGAATGCAGCTACCACATCTAATGATTGGTAAGTTGCAAAATATTCCTTTTGAGTATAAAACCGCTTTAAATCTGTAAGTTTTGTAAATCTATAAAAATATTATTTTTAAAATGTATTGCTTTTATTTTTTTGCAAAATATATTTTACATAATTAAAATAGATGCAAACCCTAACTTAACCATATTTGGTTTGCTAAGGCTCTGTTCACCAATGTATGCGAATTGGATGTGTTTTGACCATGACATGTGAATCAAGCAGGCCGGTTAAGATACTGTATGTGCGATACAGCGGCAGTGCGAAAAACGCTGGGAATTTTAAAAGAGCCCCTTTTCATTTTTTGAGCACTGCGGTGCGGTTCAGATGCAAATTCCAGGCTCATTGTCTTCTATAGGAACACATCTGAATTGCACCTCGGATCAGTTTTAAATACTAATTCAATCCAAAACAAGATTATGTCACCTGCTGGCCCCGCCCCTTAGCTATTTAAGAACTGTCACGCGATGGAGCAGGCAGACAGCGGGAGCCTTTGGCACAAGCAGAGATTTTTTTTTTACATTTTCCCAGTCGGAGGTGGCAGAAGGTGTCATGATTGACAATGGATCTACACAGGGGGACATTGTTTTTTTATTTTCAATAAAGGAATTGTCAAAAACCGTGTCTGTGTTTTTATTTATTTTTTTACACTTTTTTGGTCAATGAATAGGCCGTACTCATTCACATAGGGGGGCGGGATCTGACAGTCCTCTTCCTAAAGGGGGCTGCCAGATTCCGATAAGCCCCCTGCCCTTAGACCCCCACAACCACTGGCCAGGGTTATGGGG
This sequence comes from Lithobates clamitans, assembly GCA_037952925.1. Lineage (NCBI taxonomy): Eukaryota > Metazoa > Chordata > Amphibia > Anura > Ranidae > Lithobates > Lithobates clamitans. The sequence goes on along the minus strand of JBBGZY010000194.1, from coordinate 1,201,453 downwards.
AAAAGGCCCTTGTCCCCAAAGCACCCCTCCCATGTTGAGGGTATGTGGCCTGGTATGGTTGGGGGGGGGGGGTGCTCGCTCCCCTCCCCCCTTTCCTGGCTTGCCAGGCTGCATGCTCGGATAAGAGTCTGGTATGGATTTTAGGGGGGCCCCATGCTATTTCTTTATATTTTGGCGTGGGGGTTCCCCTCAAAATCCATACCAGACCTAAGGGCCATCCCAGCCTGCTCCTTAACAACCAGCTAATCTTAAAGATGCTGGCTCCAAAAATTTTAATCTGAACTGCATCTAAAATCGCAGCTGAACCACTAAATAGCGGCTTAGGAAATTGGCAGTGAAAACGGAGGGGAAATTCGCACCAGACATATGCAGACCTGGCCTAAAGCACTGTGTTTTATAAACAGTTCCTGTTTTTAATAATAAAATACTATTTTTTTTACCTCTTTTTATCCTTTGCTGCATTTGCAGTTGTCAATAAGCCCCTTTGCAGACATTTCTGTCTTCATTCATTAATTCAACCAACAGCAGCATGGCATTTCTAAGTGTAGGCCAGATGATGGTGACAACAGTTGGCAATGCCTGTATTAAAATGGTCACTTGAGAGCATGTGACAGCATGGCGATGCAGAGGAACAGCTGGAAGCCAAGGACAGAGTATTGTCCAAAAAAAATATATACAAATGACATTGAAAATTACAATAATCGAAGGGTACATGCACATGGATGTATTTACAGGCATTTTGCTGTACAGCACAAAATATACCTCATTTATAGTACCCAGAAGCCTCAGACGTGGTGCATTTCTGACCATATATTTCTGTATTGCAAAATATGCTGTATGCCTGTCATCCCTTGTAAACACTGGTGCTCATGATTATGCACTCACTGACATACTTCGCCAAATGAAAATCATGCATGCTGTATGTAATTACAGCTGTATTTGGTCTCATTCATATGTGCGGCAGCCCTTGCCACCCTCTGAAAAGCAATCCTGAGTGCATAATTTTTCAGAGGCCCCATACATTTAAATTGGTTGCTTTTGGCACCTGTACCGTCTAGTGAATGCGTCAAGCTGTTTATTTTTTTGCTGCAAAATAGAGCATCGTAGACAGCCTTGAGCTGCTGCATGCCCTTTTTTAGGTGGGCAGTCAGGAGGCAGTAAAACCACAACTCTACTGGCAATTGTTACCAGGGGCATTGCTAGGTGGCAAAAAGACCAGGGGCTTCAGCATGAAGTCCAAAAAAAAACCAGGTGGGGGGGGGGCAGGGGGCGGTCGGTGGCGCTGCTTTTTTTTGGGTGGTGGGGTTGTGTGACTTACCAGTGCCCATCAACAGGGCTGCTGATAGAAATCGTGGGGCCCCGTACAGACTACCAGACAGGGCCCCCCAAGAAATATTAAAGCCATATTTCGCTAAAAATACAATAAAACTATTAGCAGACACAAATACAACAAAACTCATAGAATTCCTGCCAAATCTAAAAGATAAAACTGAGTTAATAAATAAAAATGAAGGCGAGGTAAAAAAAATATACAGGCTGCAGGATCAGAGGGAGAGAAACAAAGTTAGGCTCTATACACACTGGGCTTAAAAAAAACTCCAATTCACCTAGCAGAAAAAAATACTCATATAGAACATTTTTTGTAAAAAGTTTAGACAAGTTTAGGAGAGTTTTACATTTTTTTCTGCCAGTAATCTCCAATCAGAGACGCAAACCAGAAGGTTTTTTTTTTTCCTGCCTCTAAACGCTGAGCTCAAAATACGCCTGTAAACATCCTAATGTGCATGGAAACATAGGATAACATTGAGCTGCTTCTACAGACAGAACACAAATCTCCTGTTGAAGCAATGAATTTTAAATCAGTGTGCATGGAGCCTAAGTTAGAGAGATAAACTCAGGAGCTGAAATAACCTTAAAAACCAGTGCTGAGAGGAGATTAGTGAAGGATGACTGTCTCTTTCTTAGCAGATAAAAGCTGACAGCAGGGAAAGGGGAGGAGAGCAGCTTTCATCTACTGGAGGAAAAAATCTGTCACTAATCCCTCTTCCTGTGTGGGCCCCCGTATGTTATCGGGCCCCCTACACCAGGGCTGGTGGCCCCCCCGTCAGCGGCCCTGCCCATCAATGCTGACTAGTAAACACACCTGCCTGATACTGACCATTATACTGACCTGCCTGACCTACATACACTGACCTGCCTGACTTACATACACTGACCACTGACCTACATACACTGACCTGCCTGACCTACATACACTGACCTGCCTGACCTACATACACTGTACACTGACCTACATACACTGACCACTGACCTGCCTGACCTACATACACTGACCTGCCTGACCTACATACACTGACCACTGACCTACATACACTGACCTGCATAACCTACATACACTGACCTGCCTGACCTACATACACTGACCACTGACCTACATACACTGACCACTGACCTACATACACTGACCTACATACACTGACCTACATACACTGACCACTGACCTGCCTGACCTACATACACTGACTACTGACCTGCCTGACCTACATACACTGACTACTGACCTGCCTGACCTACATACACTGACCACTGACTTACTGACAATGACATACATACACACACTGTGTGTCTGACCTACCTCAGCTCAGCCGTGGTGTGCGGTCACAGCAGGCAGTCAGTCACTTGTCACTGTTAGAGAGAAGCCGAGCTGAGGAGGAGAGCTGCCCGCCCGAGCGGGGATGTAGCGTTCCTGCCTTCTGGAGCCTGCAGGCTAAGATGGACGTCACGTCACATGTCCCGCGGTCCTGGCATTGGCGCTGCAGGCTCCAGAAGGCAGGACCTGCGGCACTCAGTCACTTTCGGCTGCTATGGCACTCGGCTACTTTCGGCCGCACTTGACCACTTTCGGCCACACTCGCAATCAGATGGGTCCCGGCGGCCGGCGCTGGGGGCTAACAATGGAATGCAGCATTCCATAGACTCTGGGATTTTCGGGGTCACATTCAGGGCTTCAGCCCCCCTAGCCACCCCCTCCCTATGCCCCCGATTGTTACCATCCCTAAACATTCATGTGAGTGAGTCCTTAATTGCCATGCGCATGTAAATAAATAATGGTTTTCAATGGCATATTTTAGTACAGATAAAATTGACACACTTCAGCAGGACTGCTGGGGGCCTTTAAATCAGCATTAGAGAAGGACCCACCCAACAAAGGTGTCTCATCAGGTATTGACTTTTAGTGTAATAATTACCAGATGAGCAATTACCGTTCAAATTCAATAGGCTATTGTGACCTAATGCTAACTTAGTATGACAAAGGGTGTGGAAAACTGTGGGTGATCAGGAAAACATATATTGTTCACATCAAGCATGCCAAGCTGGTTATTTTAGTTGCATTACTGTGGGAAGTGTGGCTCTGTTTGCCCAGAGATATGAAAAACACCAATTAACACAGCTGTGTATTCATTAAGAAATAAATAAATGCAGTGTAAGGATAGGCCTGGTTCCGGGAAATTAACCCATAAAATCCTGAAGGTAAAATACAGAAAAAAAAAAAAGTTTAAAGTTTAGTTAATTTAATCAGCACAAGAGACAATACTAACATTGAATGAGTAGTGTCTGGTGTGCTGGATGCTGCTCTGTTCTGTGAAATATTTCTTCCTATGCTCCCACACCCCTGCAGCTGTAATCTATTTGTGCTCTGGGGGCTAATAGCAGCCGCTGGACCTGTCATCAAGCTCATCAAGCATGCCGACTACCTGCCCTTTCCAAGTCCCCTCCTCCATTCATCAAAGCTGTACTATCGCTTTCTGCAATGAAAAGGGCTCTATGAATTTAGGAGGTGGCCCTTTCAATCTTCCGCCTGTCCTCCAGCTGTAGAGAGATTTTTATTGCTGGAAGCAATAGTACAGCTTCTAGGAATGAAGGAGGGGGCAGAAAAAGGGGTATAGTAATCACTCTTGATGAGTGCCAATGACAGTGATGGCAAACCTTGGCACCTCAGATGTTTTGGAACTACATTTCCCATGATGCTCATGCACTCTGCAATGCAGTTGAGCATCATGGGAAATGTAGTTCCAAAACATCTGGGGTGCCAAGGTTCGCCATTACTGGGCTATGACTAGTCCAGGGGTTTGTATTAACCCCCCACTGCACCAGAAGATTACTGCTGCAAGGGTGGTGGTGGTGGTGGGGCAGGGCAGAGGACAGAAGATTTTGCCTATGAGAGCAGCCATTAGCACAAGTGACACTTCTCATTCAAAGTAAGTATCATACCTTGTGCTGATTAATAAGAATGTTAACTAAACTTATCTTTAATTGGATACATGTGTGTAAGCGCTACCACCTTCTCACATCCCAGCTCCGCCCGGTGCTCAGACTTACACGCTGCCGAAGCCTCAGGTAACACAAATCACAAGAGAAATCAGCACTCAGAATGACATCCAACAATGGTTCTCCTTTATTGCAAAAACATGTTTAACAGCCGTAAAACAGCCAATGTGTTTTGACCATCAGATCCTAGGCATGGCTGCATGGTTTCAGCTGTGACTTAGGCCTGACGGCCGAAACGCGTTTCCTGTTATACATTTTTTTGCAATAAAGGACAAACATTATTGGATGCCATTCTGAGTGCTTACTTCTCCTCTTGTGAAACTTATCTTTAATGCCTTAACACAGTTTTGAGACTTTAGCATGTGTTAGTAAAACTGTCATCTATCATCCCATCTACTTAGGTAGTGTAGAAGTGGGCCACTATAAATGCTTATAAGAATATTGGCCTGGATGTAATCCATGAAGGAGTTAGGTGGAAAATAAAGCAGACAGCAAGTGCACTCAGTGGGACTTGCAACTGGAGGAATTCCCAACACCTGTAGGTAAATTATACCTTGTTTCCAACATAAATTGGGCCATAATTTGGTAGTAAATAGTAATGGATATCTCCTGATTTTTTTTTTTTATTATCAAATGAAAAACTGTTCAAAAATTGTAAATAATGTTTTAAAGTGATACTAAAGTCTATTTTTTTTTCGTTTAATAATAACAAACATGTTATACTTACCTGCTCTGTGTAGTGGTTTTGCACAGAGCAGCTCAGATCCTCCTCTTTTCACGTCCCATGCTGGTGCTCCTGGCCCCTCCCTCCTGTCGAGTGCCCCCACAGCAAACAGCTTGCTATGGGAGCACCCGAATCAAGCTGCTGCTCTGTGTGTCCATTCAGATATGAAGCCACAGCTCAGCCCCACCCCCTCTCTCTTCTCATTGGCTCGTTGTCTTTGAGGATGAGTTTTGGTTGTCTGGGACTCTCCCTCCTTATTGGCTGAGACAGTAGTGGGGCGCCATTGGCTCCTGCTGCTGTCTCAGCTAATGAGGAGGGAGAGTCCCGGACAGCCAAAACTATCGTGTAACATCGCTGGAACGAGATGGGCCTCAGGTAAGTATTAGATTTTTTTAACTTAATGCATAGAATGCATTAAGATAAAAAAAAAAATGTTTAACTTCAGAACCACTTTAAGCTTTAGCTGTATATTTTTTGCCATTGCCATGACTCACTACCTCCCCTCCAAAAAAACAAACAAACAAGAAAAAACCCTAAATAAATTCTCCTGATACATGTATGTGTAGCACTAACTCTCGGTGGAGCTGCTGGTTTATTGCGGGCTGTTACCGTCACCTTCGCTACCTCTATTTCACCAGAACCGGGTCTAGGGTCCCGTTGAGTTTATCACCACACGATGTAGGCACCGGACACTTGAGTATCTTTTCCAATGCTTTAATAAACATAAGTTGAAGGAAGTAGCAGGAAAGAGGTAGAAGGAGAGTTGCAGGGAAGTTCAAATAACTTTTCTTGGTGTAGTATTTGGAATTTAGACTTGTAGATGAATGTACTCCTCCTTAGAGTTGAATCTTTGCTTGCCTGGATAGGTTTCTCTCACTAACCTAGCAGCCAGTACGCAGCACGAACAAAAGTCTCTGCCACAGACTTGATCGGAACAAAACCCGTACGATTCTCTGCCACAGGATGTAATGGTTTACGATGAATAGCAAACACAGCACTACAACCTTTAAGCCGACCCGGCAGTACTATGTGGTAGGGTTACTTTAGGATACGTCCTCCAACTGAGTCACCAGGCCCCTCTCCAGACCAGCACTCTGCATGATCCTTCCATGACGGGTCCTCCCCTGGGATCTTCTCCAGCTTCTTCCCTCTAGGACAGACAGCCCAGGACCATTCCTCTGCCACCGTGGTAGGCCCCAGACAGGCTTCTGGGCCCACCCACACGCTGCAGCTACGTGGGCCTCCCAGACGGAGGACTACGAGGTAGTACTCCTAGCACATACCTGTCGGCCAGGAGGGCCAGCAGGTGGAACGAAACAAACCCCAAAACATGGCGTCTGTCCCATAAATACCCTCTTCCAGAATGCAACTCGGAGGACCTCCTCCACTGAGTTATCTCTGGGACAGAGGAGCACTCATACACTTTAGCGTGTTGCCTTTCCAACACCGACCCATGATGACGACGACACCCACAGGCACAGTGTGAAATTACATGCAACTCAGCCAAGCTGGAACAGAGGCAAATCTGACTATGTATGAACAGATAACCCACTAAATTTACCTATAAGCGGTAGATTGAAAATCTACCAGCGCTACATATGTATACATTTTGTTTTTTTGTACCCATAGTAGGGACCACAAACAGCTGCAGTCAGCTGCATCCAGGCTCGGACATTTGTCCCTAACTGTAGGTAACCACTTCGTGTGCAGCTCCATGCTAACATCAGCAACCACTGCCAGTCTGTCAGTTTATACAGGCTGAGTGGCCATCGGCATTCGCATGCACCTGCCTTTCCAGCAGCAAGAATCCACTGATTCTTGCCGATTGAATCTGGTGCATGCGGCTAAATGGCCATGTGAAGGAGACTTAATTATTTTATCTCTTGTAAATTCTTTTTCTTGTATTATGTTTCCCTATGATTTTTTTAAAAACACTGTAAAAAGTATTTAGGTCTACATGTTGTCTCACTGTAAACAGGTTTGCTTTTAATTTATACATGATTGTACTGATGTAACCAAGGTACAACATACATACAATACAATTTCAGTGATTATACACTTTAACTCGTTACATTTTTTTTTAGCGTTTAACTTGTTACACATTTAATGTGACTTTCACATTTTACATGTTTGTTTTATATGCCTGTTGTTCTATTCTGCTTAACAACTTAGGAACAATCCATTACTGAACAAGCTTTATAAAAGTGTTGTGTTCAATATGTTTGGACAGCCTCACATACTTATAGGATTACAAAATATACACACATAAAATGTTTTTAAAACATTAACAAGCATATAATTATTTTCAATTATCTGGTCACATTTCTTGTGTATCTTTAATTTAAAAAAAATACTTTTAAATGTATTTTGAAGGTAAGAACCACCTAAACTTGTTACTTATTTTCAAGGACAAGCTTTCTTAAAATCTTTGAGCAATCCAGGGTAGACCCCTACTCCCTCAAAAACCTTGACTCTGCCCATTCACTGCAGTCATAAAATGATAGAACTCAGAATAAAAGAAGAACAATGAACTGGCAATTATGGCCACGCTGTGGTCACATCAAGAGAAGGCAGGGGAGTCCAACACATTCTGGACCACAAATAGTTTAATCCTTTTCTGAAAGCCAGAAAATTTTAATGGAAACTACAAAATTAGTTACAGCGAGCCTTCAGCCAGGGGAATTCCTAGAATCAATATCAAAGATACGTATTTACATTTTTTCTCCAAACCAAAGCCACCCCCTCTTTGCAGTGGAGGACAATCACATGTATAAAATAAAAATAAACAAATATTAAAATCATGTCTATTTAGGGAAAAAATATATATCATCAAAGCCAGCATGCAACACAACTTGACTATATAAAAATAACAATAAAAGGAAGCCACATTTCACACTATAAACCACAAATTAAACTGTATGTATGTATGTATGCACAGATGATGGTTTTTCAAAGATGCTGTTGCCTTCCTTGAGAAACACAAAATAAGAGACAGTATCAAGGAATGAACACAAAGATCATAATGTAACAAAATGTAACCAAAGATGACTCAGCTGGTGTGTGGCTGGATGCAGTCTGGCCAAAAGGATACAAATGTTTCCACTGCTAGAAATGCAGTTGGCTGCAGAGAGGCAAACAGACACATAACAAATTGCTATTACTAAAAAATGGGGTTAACATAAAAAAAAATCCTGTTCAATTAAGTAATTATACTTCTATAGAAAGCATGAAGGGGAGTGGGGATATGTATAAAAACTTGGTAGATGAAGCAGACGTACCTGAGTGAAATGTTAGATTGTTAAAGCCATTAATCAGTTTGAAAAAGAAAAAAATTACAAATACTGTAGCTGCCGACTTTTAATAAAAGGACACTTAAATGTTTAGAGCAGGGGTCTCCAAACTATGGCCCTCCATTTGTTCAGGAACTACGATTTCCATCATGCATAGTCATGTCTGTGAATGTCAGAGTTTTACAATGCCTCATGGGACGTGTAGTTCTTCAACAGCTGGAGGGCCGTAGTTTGGAGATCTCTGGTCTAGAGGTCCAGCGCTGTCCACACCCGAACTGATTCTTCACTGATCTTCAGTTCCCCATCGCCAGCATGTTTACTGTGGGCAGCTGGCTGTGATTCCTTGCGGCTTCACAACCGAGTGCCCACTGTGCAAACGTGAGAACCGAACTGTGCTTTGTGAATGGTCCCCGAAGCCTTCTTGCACCTATATCGTGTCCCAGAAAGTTGCAGGCGGGGGGAAATGAGGGGGGGGGACGTACAGTGAGTTCTCCATGGCAATCCAACAAGAAGTGGGAGCAGATACGTGAATGAGAATCTGCTCAAAGGTTATATCAATGTTAACATTCAAGAAACAAATTATAAACTCCAAAGTCGGTGGTACGGTACTGGCGGGCCTTCATACCATCTCAACTTCCTTATCAGACAGATGCTGGAGATGCCAACAAGAGAGAGGCACACTTTTACACAAATGGTTGCCTTGCCCTAAAATCCTCCCCTACTGGACTCAAGTCCGCCCCCTGATTGAAAAAAATTCAGGCCATGACATTCCTTTTTCCATCCAACCTCCCTCTTACTTCACCATGTGTCTCCTACCACATACAAAAGCTCTCTCCCCATGCACTTAGTGAATGCAGTCAAAATGATTATTCTAAAATGTTGGAACTCCACCACAGTTCCTGAGATCTCTGACTGGTTTAGAAGAATTGATCAGGCAGGTGAGTTGAATAAACAGGTGTACATCAGTAAGGAAACTGTTATCCTTTGTGAAAACTTGGACTGGATGGTTCCCTGAATTTTTACAAAGGTCTTGATACCTTTGCTCGCTCTGTTCTAATCACATCCTAGGACACCTTAATGCTCTTCTTTTGTGGGTAAGGTCAGCTCTTGTTTTGAGGGAGAGCCTTCAATGGGCGATTCAGGTCTTGTAGAACTTCATTTGGATTCTCATCCTATGGAAATTGGTTATGGAATACGCTGGATATGATCCAAAACAGGGTTTTCTAATAGCAGGAGAAACTGGCTTCACTTCAGACTGTTCAGTCCACTGCAAACCCTTGATGAGAGCATGCATGAGGGTCCTGGGCTTTGTGGTCTCCTCATTTAATTAAGTCCAATATGCTCAGTGTCATTCCAGCCCACTGCAGTACAACATTCTGTTGACCTGGAAGAAGTCAACCCTGTTCCTGGACCATCCTATTAGATGCATCAGTCTTCCAGAGGCAAATATTCTCTGTTGTGGTGGATGTTGAGACTATCGCTGGAACTGGGACAATCCTTTCTTCCACTGAACTTGAGAGTTCTCACCATGGATGCCAGCCTTTTGGGCTTGGGAGGAGTGCTAGGGACAGCCATGGTGCAAGCAACTTGGACCGTGAGGGAGACTTGACTTCCTATCCAAATACTGGAGCTGAGAGTGATTTATCTTTCTCTTCTGCAGTTGACAGACTTTTTCGGGGGTCTTCCAGTCAGAATAGAGTTTGCAATGCCATGCCTGTGGCTTATGTCAACTACCAAGGAGGCACAAGAAGACACGCCACTCAGCAGGAGACAGATCTCATCCTACATTGGGCGGAGATAAATGTTCCATCCATCATGCACATTCTGGGAGTGGCAGGTGGACTTTATAAGTCAATAGGAACTGATACTGGGGGAATGGTCACTACATCCAGATGTGTTCAGGGCAATCTGTCATTGGTGGGTGTTTGTGTCCAGAACAAGGGATCCTCTAGAGGTGTTAACAGTTGGATTGGATATTTTTTAAAGACAGTAAAAATAAAATAAAGCAAAATAAAAAAAGCAAAATAAAAAAACTCAGAGGTGATCAAATACCACCAAAAAAAGCTCTATTTGTGGGGAAAAAATTACATAAATTTAAATTGTGTACAGGGTTGCATGACCGCGCAATTGTCAATTAAAGTAATGTAGTGCCGTATCACAAAAAATGGCCTGATCATGATGGGGGGTAAATCTTAAGGTGGTCAAGTGGTTATAGTCCACCTTTCATGCCAGCACATATACAGTATGCATTATTCAGTTGGAAGAAAATAAAGTGGTTCTAATGTCTATATTTTTCTTCCATAAGGCCCCTTTCACACTGGGGCGGTGGGGGCGTCGGCGGTACAACAGCGCTATTTTTAGCGCTGCTGTACCGTCGTTCTTGCAGCGGTATTCGGCCGCTAGCGGTGCGGTTTTACCCCCCGCTGGCGGCCGAAAAAGGGTTAAAATCCCTCGTACAGCGCGGCTATAGCCGCGGTATTGCCGCGGCTATAGCCGCGCTGTCCCATTGATTTCAATGGGCAGGAGCGGGGAAGGAGCGGTGAATACACCGCTCCTTCCCCGCTCCAAAAAAGCGGTTTGCAGGACTTTTTTCACCGCCCTGCCTGCGCACCGCTTCAGTGTGAAAGCCCTCGGGCTTTCACACTGAACAAACAGCGGAGGCTGTTTAGGGGCAGTTTTCAGGCAGTATTTTTAGCGCAATACCGCCTGAAAACCGCTCCAGTGTGAAAGGGGTCTTATGCATTCTGTGCACTAAGGTAGAAAGACTTACCTGCCTCCTCTCACTGCTCCAACACTGTTCTGGCTAAAGCCCTGCTCTCCTTTCCTTCTGGTCTCACAGGAAATGTTGAAATCAGCAGGAGCCATACACTCTTGCTTCTGTCAGTGAAACTCCTGTGATGAGGGAACCGGAGTATGGCTTACTAGCACTGTGTGTGTCTATGGACACACACAGCCTGGCTCAGGAAAGTGTTCATTTTGATGTCAAATTTCCATTTGGTTTTAGTCGTAGTCTTTTGACTAAAATGCCATTTTAGCTTTAGTCATATTTTAGTCATCTGAATTGTTTTAGTTTTAGTCGTAGTTTAGTTGACTAAAATCTCCAGTACATTTTAGTTGACTAAATTCTAATGGGTTTAGTTAAGTTGTAATGCATTATTAAATTCTTTAGAATTTCCAAACTCACAATATACACCTGGAGTAAAAATATAATAACATTTTATTATTTATGGTATTAAAGTGATATAAAAGTCTTGGGGGGGGGGGTGTTTATGTTGAAAAATAACAAATATGTTATATTTACCAGCTCTGTGTAGATGTTTTGCATGGAGTAGCCCAGATCCTCCTCTTCTCGGGTCTCTTGTCAGCACTTCTGGCCCCTCCCTCCTATCCATGTGGAAAGCAGCTTGCTACGGGGGCACCTGACCTGAGCCGCTGCTCTGTGTGTCCATTCAGACATGGCGCCATGGCTCGGCCCTGCTCCCTCTCTCTCCTTATTGGCTTATTGACTGATGGGTGCCAATGGCACCGCTGCTGTGCTTCAGCCATTGAGGAAAGAGAGTCCTGGACAGCTGAAGCTCTTGTGCAACATCGCTGGATGGAGGTGGTGATCAGGTAAGTATTAGGGGGGCTGTTGTACACAGAAGTTTTTTATCTTAATGCATTAAGATAAAAAAAACCTTCTGCCTTTTAGAACCACTTTAAGGTTTGAACATTCACCACAAACACAGATTTAGCTGTTGTGATATATAACCAGTGTTAATTTTGACATCAAGTTTGGATTTAGTTTTTGTTGTAGTCTTTTGACTAAAATGCCATTTTAGTTTTAGTCGTATTTTAGTCACCTGAATTATTTAAGTTTTAGTCGTAATTTGGTCGACTAAAATAGTGTGAATTTCGTTGATGAAAATATTTTCATCAACAAAATTAACACTGTTTAGGAGCATACCCACATGGGTGCCCCCATAGCACCCAGCTTGCTAAAGAGGCACCTGTAGCAGGACGAAGTGAACAGCACTGGCGGGGGACTCCAGAAGAGGAGGTATGAGACTGCTCTCTGTAATATCATTGCACAGAGCGCGTAAATATAACAACATCTTTTTCATTTTAATACCAAAATAAATAAAAAAGTTGCATTTAATAGCACTTTAACCTATCAGCTTGTCTTTGGAGTGTGGGGGGGAAACCCACGCAAACGCAGGGAGAACTTGCAAATTTCATGCAGGTAGTGTCCTGGCTAGAATTCAGACCAAAGACACTAGTGCTACATGACTACAGTGTATGTATCTTCCTTTGTTTCCTTATGCAGTTATTAAACCACTTGCCGGTTTTCTTGGGATGATACCTGCAGCTGCAGGCATCACCCTGATACCGTTTTTTAGAGCCGGCAGCGGATCTCTTGTAATAGCAATCAGAGTGGCTAACTAGCCACTTGATTGCTAACACAAGCAGCGGGAGAGGACGCCCCCCCTCCTACGCCTTCCGTGGCTTTCTTGGGCTCTCCCGTCCCACTCGAGCTACCAGCCAGCATGTTTGCAGGCTGACCGGAGACCCATACAAAGCCGGAATCAGCTTTGATCAGGTCTCCGCTATTGTAACCTGGAAGTGATGACATGACATCACTACTGGTTTACCTGGCTGTCAACAGCGCCATTTTTTGAAAATCGAAAGTATTCAAAAATGCCGATCTTGGCAAAAATAAATAAAATAAATAAAAAATAATTAAAAAAAAATAACATTTAAAGTACCCTTGTGTTAGCGTGCAAAGGCGAACGTGTGCGTTGGTCCTGCACATGTGAGGCATCGCCACAAACATCAGATTATGGGCAGTAATTCTAGCACAAGACCTCCTCTGTAGATACAAAGTGGCAACCTGTAGGCTTTTAAAGCGTCGCCTATGGATAGTAAAATTTACGTTGTTTGTCGCCGCTGTACAGGCGTGCGCAATTTTAAAGCGTGACATGTTTGGTATCTACTCGGCGTGACATCATCTTGTATATTTTACAAAAAAATTGGGTTATGTATGTTTTTTTTGCATTCAAATTTTAAAAAGTGTATTTATTACCAAAAATTGCGTTTAAAAAAAAGCTGCGCAAATACCGTGTGACAGAAAAAAAATTGCTAAACCCACCAATTTATTCTCGAGGGCAGTGGTTCTCAGCCCTGTCCTCAAGTACCCCCAACAGGCCACGTTTGCAGGTTTTATTTATCTTGCACAGGTGCTTTAAATCAGAGTCAGAGTCAATGGCTTGGCGTTTTGGACAGCTATTTTATCTAAGAGAAATTCCCAAAACATGGCCTGTTGGGGGTACTTGAGGACAGAGTTGAGAACCACTGCTCTAGGCATAGCTCCCAACTGTCCCTGATTTTGAGGGACTGTCCCTGATTTGGAGCAATGTCCCTCTGTCCCTCATTCCTCCTCAGTTGTCCCTCATTTGGTCTGATCTATATAGATGTATATAAAATACACTTTTTATCTATCAAAAATGGTTTTCCAGCCCTAAACCTTTCATCTGATTTCTAAATTGCTGCATTTGTAAATTCCAAAAGCCAATATAAAGGAATAGCAGTGGTAAATAAAGCACTTGTGGGTTCAACCAATCTTGATTTTTGTACAATTCCCTTTTAAGGGGCGTGGCAAGGGGTGTGTCCTATGCCTACATACTTTTGCTGATAGGTGTCCCTCATTCCAATCTCAGAAAAGTTGGGAGGTATGCTCTAGTCTAGGGCCTCTGCTTTTAAAAATATATATAATGTTTGGGGGTTCGAAGAAATTTTCTAGCAAAAAATACTGATTGTTACATGTAAACAAAAAGTGTCAGAAAAGGTCTGGTCTGAACGAGGTTTTTAATTAAAAAAAAATAATTAAAAAATAATTTAATTTAAAAAAAAAAAGCTGCCTTTAATATCACTTTAACCTATTAGCATGTCTTTGGAGTCTTGGAAGAAACCCATGAAAGCACAGGAAGAACCAGGGGTGTATCCACAGCAAGGCAAACATGGCGTTTGCTGGGCAGCATTTTTGGGTGGCATTTTTTAGGGGGCGGCACCTATACTAGGATGATGCAGCTGCAGGCATCACCCAGGCTTCGTTTTTGGCTGTCTTGTAATAGCAATGGGAGCCGCCTACTAGCCGCCCTTTTGCTATTACAAGCAGCGAGAGGGGACCCCCTCCTGCTGTCCACCGCGGCTCTCTCGGGGCTGTCCCGTTGTCCCACCTGGAGAAACGAGCGACCAGCTGGCGTGTCCAACGGCTGGCTGGACAGCCAAGCAAAGCCAGGATCAGCTTTGATTGGCTGTTCGTAACAGTAAACCGGAAGTGATAACACAACATCATTTCTGGTTTACTCGGAAATCATCGGCGCCATTTTTAAAAATCGAAAACATTCAAAAGCACAGATCTTTGGATCTTTTAAGGAGCCGACATCTCTCCATAAAGAGGATCTGTCACTGCCTATTGCTTGGCAGCAATAAAAGTGGAAAAAAAAAAAAAAAGAAGAACAATTAAAAAAACAAAAAAAAAATGTAAAGTGCCCTCCTCCTCCCGTGCTTGTATACAAAGGTGAACGCGCGTGTCAGTCCTGCATGCACGCAAACAGCGATCCCCCCAGACATGTGAGGTGTCACTGCAAACGTCAGATCATGGGCAGTCATTCTAGAACCAGACCTCCTGTGTAAATCTAAAGTGGTAACCTGTAAAGGCTTTTAAAGCGTCACCTGAGCATAGTAAAATTTAAGTCATTTGTCGCCGCTGTGCAGGCTTGCGCAATTTTAAAGCGTGACATGTTTGGCATTTACTTACTCGGCGTGACATCATCTTTTATATTTCACAATAACACTGGGTTATGTATTGTGTTTTTTTTGCATTACAATTGAAAAAAAAGTTTCAAAACTGACAGTAAAACACTGAGTGCTTTTGCGGCACTTTTGAGATGTTTGCGGTGCGGTTTTTAAAATTACACGTGACTCCAAAACTGCACCAAAAATGCTGTTGGGTTGTTTTTGAGGCGCTTCCTATTCATTTCAAGGGGGAGGAGCGTTATTCATGTGGTTTTTTTAGCTCCCCAAACATGCTCCAAAGATGCTGCAAGCAGGATTTTTTTCACAAGCACGCTGCCCCAGTGTTTGTATACCGCTGAACGTTTTTTTTTTTTTCCTGCAAGGAAAATCATAATGTGCTAGTATGCATCACATACTAGCACGTAATGTGAAAGTTACCTTAAAACGAAGCTGTTTCAGTGACGCAATGCCAGAGCTGCAGCCGCTTCCATCTTCACCTGTCTTGCTTCCGAGTTCGCAGGCTCCAGCTCTGTGACTGGCCGGAGCCACGATGACGGGAGCCACCGGTCATGGCACAGGGATCGGAAGGAGCCACGATGATGGGAGCCGCCGGTCATGGCACAGGGCTCGGAAGGAGCCACGATGACGGGAGCCGCCGGTCATGGCACAGGGCTCGGAAGGAGCCACGATGACGGGAGCCGCCGTCATGGCACAGGGCTCGGAAGGAGCCACGATGACGGGAGCCGCCGGTCCTGGCACAGGGCTCGGAAGGAGCCACGATGACGGGAGCCGCCGTCATGGCACAGGGCTCGGAAGGAGCCACGATGACGGGAGCCGCCGGTCATGGCACATGGCTCGGAAGGAGCCACGATGACGGGAGCCGCCGTCATGGCACAGGGCTCGGAAGGAGCCACGATGACGGGAGCCGCCGTCATGGCACAGGGCTCGGAAGGAGCCACGATGACGGGAGCCGCCGGTCATGGCACAGGGCTCGGAAGGAGCCACGATGACGGGAGCCGCCGGTCATGGCACAGGGCTCGGAAGGAGCCACGATGACGGAAACCGCCGGTCATGGCACAGGGCTCGGAAGGAGCCACGATGACGGGAGCCGCCGGTCATGGCACAGGGCTCGGAAGGAGCCACGATGACGGGAGCCGCCGGTCATGGCACAGGGTTCGGAAGGAGCCACGATGACGGGAGCCGCCGGTCCTGGCACAGGGCTCGGAAGGAGCCACGATGACGGGAGCCGCCGGTCCTGGCACAGGGCTCGGAAGGAGCCACGATGATGGGAGCCGCCGGTCATGGCACAGGGCTCGGAAGGAGCCACGATGACGGGAGCCGCCGGTCATGGCACAGGGCTCGGAAGGAGCCACGATGACGGGAGCCGCCGGTCATGGCACAGGGCTCGGAAGGAGCCACGATGACGGGAGCCGCCGGTCATGGCACAGGGCTCGGAAGGAGCCACGATGACGGGAGCCGCCGCTCATGGCACAGGGCTCGGAAGGAGCCACGATGACGGGAGCCGCCGGTCATGGCACAGGGCTCGGAAGGAGCCACGATGACTGGAGCCGCCGGTCATGGCACAGGGCTCGGAAGGAGCCACGATGACGGGAGCCGCCGCTCATGGCACAGGGCTCGGAAGGAGCCACGATGACGGGAGCCGCCGGTCATGGCACAGGGCTCGGAAGGAGCCACGATGACTGGAGCCGCCGGTCATGGCACAGGGCTCGGAAGGAGCCACGATGACGGGAGCCGCCGCTCATGGCACAGGGCTCGGAAGGAGCCACGATGACGGGAGCCGCCGGTCATGGCACAGGGCTTGGAAGGAACGACACGGGTAGCATTTCCTTCAGAGCGCATGCGCCAGTGATGTCACTGGCTGCATGTAATATAAATATTTCCTAAATGGCGTACGTTTAGGAGATAATTACACCTATAGGTAAGCCTTATTATTGGCTTACCTATAGGTAAAAGGTAGTAAAGAAAGTTTACTTCCTCTTTAATCCTGGGTTCACACATATGCTATGCGGGAACCAGAGCGATTACAGCGCCGGTTCCCACATCGCATCTCTCCCACAGCCAGTTCACACTGCCCTCTGCGAACCGCTGCGGGTGTCAATACAATATTAATGACACCCCCAGATCAGTTCACAGATCGCAGTGCGAACTGTGGATTCAGACAGGAATCAGATCGCATGGGTGAGAACATCCACGCGATCTGATTCCAGAGCAGGGGGAAAAAAAAAAGTCCCTGCACCTTTTTTTCTGCGACTCCAATGCGAGTTCAGCCATACAACTGGCTGCATTGATTTTTTTTTTCCAAAAATGTTTGCGTCCCCCCCCCCCCCCCAAAAAAAAAAATAAAATAAAAATTTTGAGCACCAACCACCACTGGTCCTGACTGGGATTCAGACCAAGGATCCCAGTGCTACAAGGCAGAAGGGCTAACCACTAAGCCTACTATGTGTATGTAATGATATTATTTGGTAAATGCACCAATAAAAAAGGATGTATCTTCCTTGGTTTCCTCAGACTGATACAAACATTGACTCCTAGTTAGTATTGGTCAGCTCATTGGCATCCTTGGTACATGTGCTGTTTATTCCCCATTCGGAGCAGGCTGTGTAAAATCACGAGGGAAAGTGAACTTTTCAGTGCCAGTCAGGCAGTGCCATGGCAGGCAGTGTCCGTGTGTGTGTGTGAGGAATGTACTTCTCTATAAACTCCCCCTTGTTAGGAGCTGGGAATGTGTGCGCTCCAGCCCTGGTCCCTCCCAAAGCAAAGCATGATTCATTTCCCTGGATCCCCCGGCCCCGGCCCGGGTGTCATCTTACACTCCTTATATAGACTGGGAGCCGGGGAGAGCTGGCAGGACTCAGAGCTTGTCCTTCTTCCGCCTGCAGCCTTTGGGTGAGACTCCAGTGTGAGGTGTATGGAGCTGTCCTAGGCGCTGCTAGTGGGTCACCTTGTACCTTTCTATGGGAGGGAGGGGGGACTTTATCCTAAACTTTAGCATTGCTGCAAATGTTTAGTGCTCAGGTCACCCCATGGAAGTGTCTGACTGTCTTTTCTTTCTTGTATGCAGATTGGTGACATGGAGGAATACAAAGTGACTCTGGATGGTCCGGCCCCATGGGGCTTCAGACTTCAGGGGGGAAAGGACTTTAACATGCCGCTCTCCATCTCCCGGGTGAGTGCCTCTTATCCTACTCTTGGCAACCGCTCAGTTGTTCCATTTCTGTTGCTGTGCGACTCTCTTCCCAACTGAAAAAGCTCAAAGTCGATCGATTCCTCCATCCACGGCGTGGTCGGACGAATCGCCCCGTCGCTAGCTGTCAGAATACACCGACGGTGACTGCATCTGATTGGCTGCGCTGGCTGGGGTTCCTTTACTCAAAGTGGAGAGTGCAAAATCTGGTGCAGCTGTGCTTGATAGCCAATCAGCTTCTAAAATTAACCGCTTCAGCTCCTGAAAGTTTACCAACCCCCCTCGTTTTTTTTGTGATCCGGTACGGCGTTAATTTAACTGACAATTGCGCGGTCCCCAAACCTTTCCCCCCCCCCACAAATAGAGCTTTCTTTTGGTGGTATTTGATCACCTCTGCGGTTTTTAGTTTTTTGCAACAAAAAAATGCTGACAATTTTGATAAAACATACCCAATAAAAAATATTTAAAAAAATCTAATTTATTCCTCGGTTTAGGCCAATATGTAAAAAAATTCCAATAAATGTATATTGATTGGTTTGCACAAAAGTTTTATAGCTCCTACAAACTATGGAATAGATTTATGGATTTTTTTTCTTTTTATTAGTAATGGTGGCGATCAGCGACTTTTAGCAGGACCGCGACATTGTGGCGGACAAATATAAACTAAGGGGTTGATTTACTAAAACTAGAGAGTGCAAAATCTGGTGCAGCTGTGCACGGTAGCCAATCAGCTTCTAACTTGTTTAATTAAGCTGTGACCCAAAAACCCGGAAGCTGATTGGTTTCTTTGCAGAGCTTCTCTAGATTTTGCACTCTCCAGTTTTAGTAAATCGACCCCTAAGTAAGGATGAGCTCAGGCGTGTTCGCAGCCGCACGTGCAGAGCCCACCAGAAAGTCAGCACTGCGCTAATCACAGGCACATGCAGCCGTGGATCGGGAAAATGTCTTACTGCCTGTGATTAGCGCAGCGCCGACTTCCTGGCGGGCTCTGCACGTGCGGCTGCGAACACGCCCGAGCTCATCCTTACCCCTAAGTGACACTTCTTGGGGACTAGTGATGCTAATACAGTGATCAGTGCTTAAAAAGAAGAAAATGCACTGTCACTGTACTAATGACACTGACAGGAAAGGGGTTAACAGGGGTGATCAAAGGGTTAACTGTGCTGTGCTGTGTGTGTGTGTGTGTGTGTTTCATTTACTGTGGAAAGACAGAGATCGGTGTTCCTGCTTATGGCCCGTACACACGATTCAAAAATCGCTTGAAAAATACCGCTTTCGAATCGATCGTAGGATAATCGGATCGTTAGTACAGAGCTTTCGAGAACCGATCATGACAGTTTATCCGATCGGACAAGCACAAAAATTTTTTTTTGTATGATACCAGATCGTACGATTTTCGTTTAATCAGTACAGTTATTGTCCGAAAATATAATAGAAATACACCACAACACATTACGTCACTTCCGATTTTTTTTTTTTTTTTTTTTCTTATTCTGTCGTACAAGTATTTTCGTTGCTCTCGTAAGCTCTTCATGTTTGATATACGATTAGCATGAAAAAACAAACAAAGGCGGACGATCTATAGTCCAATTTTTGTATTGTGTGTACAGGCCATTACCAGAAACACAAGGCCTCTGTCTCCCCTTCTCAAAGAATGGCAATCTGCCTTGTTTACACAGGCAGACCGCCGTTCTGCTGATCTCCGATCGGCGAGTCCCTGTGGACTGAGTCCGCCTAACCTGCTAATTGGCTCCTGCTGTGTCCAGTCACAGCGGGAGCGGGTTGCCGACGGCGCGGTTAAGGCGGGCCATACATTATACAATTTTCCTTTTGATTTACCAAAACCATATAATATGAGGTGAAACCAAAACACTTTCAATTTGTATGCTATCTGACAGGCCCTTGTACTACATAGATGAAGGTAAATCTAAAGGAAATTGAACAAGAAAATTGTATAATGTATGGCCAGAGTAATGCCCCGTACACACAATCGGACATTCAGACAACAAAATCCATGGATTTTTTTCCGAAGGATGTTGGCTCAAACTTGTCTTGCATACACACGGTCACACAAATGTTGTCGGAAATTCCAATCGCCAAGAACGCGGTGACGTACAACACGTACGACGAGCCGAGAAAAATGAAGTTCAATAGCCAGGGCGGCTCTTCTGCTTGATTCCGAGCATGTGTGGAACTTTGTGCGTCGTAATTGTGTACACAGGATGGGAATTTATGACAACGGATTTTCCGATGGAAAATTTCCGATGGAGCCTACACACGGTCGGAATTTCCGACAACACGCTCCCATCGAACATTTTCCGTCGGAAAATCCGACCGTGTGTACGGGGCATACGTCTTGTCAATAAAACCTGGAAGCTGATTGGTTTCTATGCACAGCTGCACCAGATTTTTTACGCTCCAGTTTTAGTAAATGAAC
Source organism: Lithobates clamitans (assembly GCA_037952925.1). Classification (NCBI taxonomy): domain Eukaryota; kingdom Metazoa; phylum Chordata; class Amphibia; order Anura; family Ranidae; genus Lithobates; species Lithobates clamitans. The sequence continues at coordinate 1,180,688 of JBBGZY010000194.1, read as the reverse complement.
TCTATAGCGCGGATGCTTTGATTTTGAATCCAAAGCGGCTGATTTCGCCGTGACCTGAAATTCAAGCTGCGTATGGCCTGCTTAAGCCGCACCTGAGAATGACCTTGAAGGTCTCCTGGGGACAGACGACTTTAAGCCCTGGTTCACACTGACTGCGGGAATGAAATCAGCTGAACTCGCACGATTTCATCCCGCATGTCAGTCCCAACTTCGGGGGCGATTTCAGAGACATCTGTGCAGGTTTTTGCACAGATATCAATAAAAATCGTATCCTGAAATCGCCAAAAGTAGCTGCAAATACGGCGTTGCACCGATTCAGACGCTTCAATTGCCGCCGATTTTTGGCATGCGATTTGACATGCCAAATTGCATCATTGTGAACCAGGACTTACAAATAGAGATGGCCCCCTGGCTGTAAAGTTTTCTGTCGTTAATCACGTCTGATCGATCGGTGCTCTGCATCCTGGGACACTTCAGCAAGCACCGGGTTAAACGTTGTAAAAGTTCCACTAATAGGAATGCTGCAAGAAAAATAGAATGTGTGTATCCTGTTTCATGACAGGAATTCCTTGAAGCAGAGATTCCTATTTCCATGACACACAAGGAGGAGGGGGGGGGTCTGTCTGTTTTACAGGAAAGAAAAACTGTAGGCAACTTACTTTTTGATATGAAACAGCTGATGCTGCGAGTAATGTAGATACACTGTAGGATCCAAGATGGCGACCCAGGCCAAAGATCAGCACGCTGGGACTTGTAGTTCCACACGTGATAATGTATAGGGCTAGTCTCAGGTCTCGCAATGATGGTATAAAAGTTTCTGTTTTCTTGGATGTAACTAAATGAACAGTAGATGAAGACAATGTGGTTGATTTAGGCTCGGTTTGCGGTCCAGTGTCCTGTGCATTTGTGTTCACCGGTTCTGGTGCGATTTGGGTGCAACTTTTCCCGCTGAATTCATACCTGAACTGGACCCAAAAAACGCACAGGACCCTTTTCAAATTCGCACCCCAGCCACCCCAGACATGTGTGAACCGGCTCTATTGAAAGCCGATCACACTCCTATGTTATATGAATTTGATGCCGTGTAAAACGCATCCAACTCTCATATATGTGAACCCAGCCTGAGGCTTCATTCACACTTTTGTGATTTGTTATGCGACTTTGGACAGCAACGTCACATGACAAATCGCACCCCATTCTTTTCAATGGCACCCATTCGAATCGGTGCGTCTTAAAGTTGCAGTGACTTAGAAAAGGTGCCTGCAATACTTTGGTGCGATTTTTGATGCAACTTTGACCCATGGAATGTAAAGTTTGATCAAAAGGTCAAGTCACCCTGGAAATCGCATGACTTAGGAGACGTGCTAATGTGAATGTAGCCTTACTAAAGGCAAATAGGCTATTTACATTGCAAGGGAATTTTTGCCAGAGCTTAAGCTGGTCATAGATGGTTCGAATCTCGGCCTGACTCAGCAGGGACCAGCTGAGATTCGACCCATGTATGGGCAGGCTGATCGATCGACCAACTTGGGTACAACCAGCATGTGGGATTTTGCATGCGTTTATTGCCAGCGCCCCCCGGCTAGTAGAACACAATAGCTTAGTGTGAGGGGTTCTCCCATTACCACAGTCACAGTAGATGAAGACCAGGTGGTTGATTTAGGCTCCATTCACACTTGTGCGATTTGTTATGCGACATCATCCCGCCGGGAGAACACCATAGCTACGCAGTAAGGATTTTTCCACCAACACTGACTTGATGGGGGAATCAAGCAATTTTCTTTCTTGCAACCCATTGCAGGAAAGAAAATCTCTCCATCTATGGCCAGCTTTAGTCATAAGTGAGGTAACTTCCATCATTCAATCATATGCAAGTAAAAATCATATATATTTTTTTGTATTCTCCTTGTGTGTGATTGGGTATTTTCTAAAAAGTGAAACTTCACCGCCTTTACTAAGCTCTGGGGAAAATTCTCTTGCAAAGTGCAACTTCCCTTGCAAAACGAACAGCCTGGTTGCCTTTAGTAAATGATTCCCAATGTGAATGTTTGATTGCAACGTTTGGAGGCCTATTGTCAGGGCCTGCTGTGACTTATAGTGGGGTGATGGCTGGAGAGCCCAGGGTTAGCTAAGGCTGCTCTGGTGATATTCTAGGGGCTCGCTGCCTTTTTGGGAACAGGTTCCATCTTGGTATTAAAAGGGTGAACAGCCTGAAGCTCGGAGACGGACGTGTGAGGCAGTATGCGTGACTCTAGGCAACTGGATAGGCGTCAGTGATAACTATAGAATGATGGGTGGAGGTCTGATGTTATGTTCACAGGTCACTCTAGTTTTTTTTTAGTTTGGAGTAACTTGGTGGGGGGCTGAAAAGCCTGAGTCTCTGACATTCACTTCACACCCTCCTCCCTGGGTGGGGCGGCTTTTGTTCCTAACTGTGTTGATTTTGCTTCTGTGCCATGTTCAGACAATCATTTCCCTTCACGCTAAGCATCTTGCTCTGCCCTTGTGTTTGTTTCAGGGGAGGTCCTGCCCAGACAAGAGTAGTGTGCTTGGGTTATGTATGGGGGGGAGCAGGAGTGAGAAATAGGGGTGCAATCATATTTAGGACTGCTGCAATGTGGTTCCATCATGCGTTTTTCCTGTTGTATTAGGGCTAGTGACAGTCTGTAGTTGCATTACAGTGCTTACATGGCTAGATATAGTTTAAAGACTTAGCCCAGTCGCTGTCTACATGCCAGGTTAGAGGGGGTCTTAAATATGGCCCCTAACGTCTGCAAAGGGCCACATATCTATAGCATTACATCTAATACATTTTATAACTGTTAAAAACTGAAGACTTAGGCCGGGTTCACATATGTGCGGTTGTGGTTCCCAGCCTGAGGTCCGGTGCGTTCCTGTTCACTGGTTCAGTTGCGATTCAGGTCAGAATTTTTTGCCTGAATTTGCACCCAAACTGGACCCAAAAACGCACACGGGACTCTTTTGGAAATCGCACTGGCTCCATTGAGATCCACACAGTCAGTCGCATGTCATCGCACATATGTGAACCCGGCCCTACTAGAAGAAATGGTCAGAGCTTGTTCTACTGGAGTGGTTGGAGACTGAAGTCATGCTATAGGAGACCAACATAGACTAGGGACATGTCGCATTAAACAACTGGACTTTACTATCCTTCCATATACTCAGTGAAGTGACTGGCCTCTGGTGAGACACAGAGATGAAACAAATCCTCCTACATAAGTTCTACCTGTTTATCTGCAGTGTTCTCCTCTCTATTCAGCTATTCAAAGTGCTGAATTTATAAAGCTTGTCTGAGAGTATAGAAAAAAAGGGGCAGAGAGCTGAAGTTACACTGTGCAGAACTGAGTGAGGAGAGCTCTGAGAGCTGATTGGAGGTCTAAGGACACCCCCCCACTTCACACAGGCACAGAGGTGAGACTGTCAATCACAGGCTGTGTGCTGGAGCTCCCTCCCCTGTCACCTTTTTTCTCTTGTTGGGAGTGGGACAGGTTAGAGAACCTTATCTAATGCTGTTGTATTGACTGTCAGAGTGGTCGCATGATCTGGAGTTCATCCTGCTACCTCCCGATTATAACTAGAGACCAGGAGCTCACTGACAGTTTGACCACTGTGCAGGGAGCATGTAGTGAGTGTGCTTTTAGCCCAGAAACTCAGCCACTATGGATGCATATGGGTGGTGTGTGGACATAATAGCCCCATCCTCCTTGCCAACGCACATGTGATTAATGTGGTTGGCAAGAGGTTAAAACTTATTCAAATACAAAACATTTCATGTTGTATCTTATCAGTTCTTGGATTTTTTTGTTTTTGTTTATAGCACAAAAAAATAAAACGCAGTGGTGATCAAATACCACCAAAAGAAAGCTCTATTTGTGGGGAAATTATTTAAATTTAATGTACAACGTCGCATGACTGCACAATTGTCAGTTAAAGTAACCCCGTGCCATATAGTAAAAAATGGCCTGGTCATGAAGAGGGGAAATCTTTCAGAGGTCAAGTGGTTACACAAGAAAGATACGGATGTTTGTATGCTCATTTTAGTTTACAAGAAATTACATGTACACTGCAATTATGGCAAGATCAACAGGTATTTCTGTACTTGCTGAAAATGTTCTTATCCTGGAAAATTAAACCTAATGCAGCAACCACATCTAAGGACTGGTAAGCTGCAATATCTTACATTTTTATTTCTGGGGTTAGATACGGTTTTTTTAACGTGGTTGTAAAGCCTGAAGTTTTTCTACCTTCATTCTAGGCATGAAGGTAAAAAACCTTCAATATGCAGCCCCCCTAATACTCACCTGAGCCCGATCCTGATCTAGCATGAGAGTGACAGCTCTTCTGAGTCTGCCTCATTGGAGACACAGCAGTGGAAGCAATTGGCTCCCTCTGCTGTCAATCACAGCCAGTGAGAAGGAAGCGGGGGCGGGTCAAGCCCCGTTCTGTGTGTTTTTATAGACACACAGAGCAGGGCTAGGGAGAGATAATGCACGAGTGCCCCCATAGCAAGCGGCTTGCTATGGGGGCACTCGGCAAGGAGGAGGAGCGCCGGCGGGGCACCCAAGAAAAGGAGGATCGGGGCTGCTCTGTGCAAAACCATTACGCAGAACAGGTAAGTATAACATGTTTATTTTTTTCTAAAAAAGCTAAGCCTTTAATAGCACTTTAAGCCCTAAGACTCTCATTTAGGGCAATAGTCTCTAACTAGCTCTGCCATAAATACTCACCATCAATACACTATCCTGCCATGTCAGATAGTGTTCGAGCTTAATGCTTGACTCTGGTAACCAAAAAATTCATTTAAATTATATTCGTTAGTAGTCACAAAGGAAATGCATTTACAAACACAGGTATTACCATGTTAAAGTCGCAGTGACATCATCACTGTGTTGCACAGAGCTCGAGCAGAGCTGTGAGAGGGGCCCAAGAGGATGACCCCCTACAGACTGCCTGTAGAAAACTACAGGAGGGGGCGGAGACAGGACTAGTCATCCCGCACAAGGAGAGAGAGCAGCAATGACCGGTCTTAATTTTGGGAGGCTCCTGCATAGAGGAAAGGGTTTATAATGGATTTCTGCACAGATATGGAGAAAATACACAAAACACTCCAAGATTCAGGTACAAATACCTTTTAGACCCCTTTCACACTGAGGCAGTTTTCAGGCGTTTTGGCACTAGAAATGGCACCTGAGAACTGCTTCTCATTCATTTCAGTGTGACTTTTCACACGGGGGCGATGCGCTTGCGGCACTTTAGGAAAAGTCCTGCAAGCAGCATCTTTGGGGCGCTTTGGAAGCGCTGGTCATTCATTTTAAAACGCCCTGCCCATTGAAATGAATGGCCAGCGCTTCCAAAGCGCCTGAAAAAATGTTTTGGAAGCGCTACAACACAGACGCTGCTTTGGACGCTAGGGGGGTTAAAAGCACCTCACTAGCGGCTGAAAAGTGCCACTTAAACAGCGATAAAGCGCTGCTAAAACGAGCGGGGCTTTACTGCTAACGCTCGGGCGGCCCCAGTGTGAAAGGGGTCTTAGATTTAGACAATATTTGCTTATCTCAGGGTTGATGACGCTGTTTCTTCATGAGGCCCAAACACTGCATCCTATGAGGAGGTCACATTCTATTTTATTCCTGCAATCCTGGGTATTTGTGGCAATTTTGACAGAGCAACCAAGCATCAGGGGCGCATGGGGAAAGCAAGTATAAGTGGGTAAAGGGATGAGCTAATAAAAGATTCTATCATTCTGCCTGAATGAGTTTACCTTTTAAAATGAATAGTTGCCCAATGCAATGGCAAGTGTTTAGATAAAATGCTTACTGGCATGCCTGAGATGGTCAGGATCACACCTGAATATCCAACTGCCCTTTGTCTTCCTCCAAACACATCAGTCTACAAAGTTTTATTTAGTGCTGTACATCTTGTATATCAATTAACAAGTTGTGTATGTACTGTGGAAAATATGATGATCATTAAAAAAAATTAACGCCCCTTGTTTTGTTTTGGTTTTTTTAATTATTTCCTGATAATATTCCGTGGAAACAGCAGAGAAGTAAAATGAAGTTTGTTACAAAATCAACAGTTTGGTACAAAGAATGTGGAGAATCTATACTTAGTCACAAAATGCCACAAGCATAGTTGCATAGTCTCATGTAGCATAAATAAATAGTTAAAGGGTAAAGGAGTAGTGACAGGTGTGTCTATAGGCACTCGCAGACACATGTACAGACTGATGACATGCATGAGTCACTACATTTACAGCCTTCCTGGGAGTAGACAGGATAACTTGTCACCTTTTTACTAGAAAGTCATTCTTTTATCTGCATCGTATGACATCTAAAAAGGCTTCTTACACACTGGGCATCAAACACACCCCTTTTTAAGGGCGTTTGACTAGCCTAGCATTGGACTTAGTGTTAGCCTAGGTGTCCTAGCACATGTAGGCATTAACAGATGTTTAAAGGCAGGAGCGTTTAGAGGCAAAAAAAAAAAATCCCCAGAGCCAGCATTCATACGGGTAGATGCGCGTTAATGCTAGGCGCTTTTAGCATTTGGGCGTCCATTCATTTCATTGGCCAAATGAAAAGAACGCCCAAAGTCCTGACGCGCTAAACGCTTTTAACAAAAAAAAAGAACGGCTTTAGGTGCGTTTTTAATGCTGGTTTTTCTCCTGCTAGGAGAAAGGGCGTTTAGAAGAGCTGGACAGTGCTCATGGAGCCTTGAAGTGATTGTAAAGCTTTAATTTTGTTTTCATTAAAATAACAAACATATTATACTTACCTGCTCTGTGCAGTAGTTTTGCACAGAGTGGCCCGGATCCTCCTCTTCTCGGGTCCCACGCCAGCGCTCTATCTGGCTCCACTTTCCTGTCGAGTGCCCCCACAGCAAGCAGCTTTCTATGGGGGCACCTGAGCCGAGCCGCAGATCTATGTGTGCGTTCACACACAGAGCCGCGGTTTGGCTCGCCCCCTCCGTCTCCATATTGGCTCACTGGCTGTGATTGACAGCAGCGGGAGCCAATGGCCAATAAGGAGTGTGAGTTCTTGGAAAGGCAAGGCTCTCGTGGACATCGCTGGATCTAGAGGGGGCTCAGGTAAGTATTAGAGGGGCTGCTGCACACAGAAGGTTTTTTTACCTTCATACATGGAAAAAAACGTGCCTTTACAACCACTTTAAAGGGACTGGAGAGGGAGAAGCCTCAGAGAGCAGTAGGGGGACCAACAATTGACACTCCCAGGAGTTTTGGTTTCTGATGACCGCTAAAGTGCATGTTTCTATTAGTGTTTAGACACAAACAGTATGTAGATGGTATTACCAGGACCCACCACCAAAAAACAATCCAAAATAAAATCTTCTACTCTGATGAGCATGAGGATACAACATATGTGTGTGTTATTTGTACCTATAGTAGGGCCCAGAAACAACAGTGCACATTTTGCATTTTTTTTTTAATCCTACCTAAAACACATTGGGGGTTATTTACTAAAGGAAAATCCACTTTGCACTGCAAGTGCACTTGGAAGTAAAGTCGCTGTAGATCCGAGGGGGACATGCAAGGAAAATTTAAAAAATAGCATTTAAGCTTGCACATGATTGGATGATAAAATCAGCAGAGCTTCCACTCATTTCAGATCTACCCCTTAGATTAAGCCCGGGTTCACACCTATGTGAATTAGATGTGCGTTTCCCCGCATCTAATTCACATAGTAGGAGAATGTGACTGGCTCCCTATGGAGAGGTTCACATATCTCCGTGGCGGCTGCGGAGCGCACTGCACAGAAACGCTGTGCGTCTTTGGCTCCATTTCAGGGCTGAATTCAGGCATAGAATCGGCCCTGATTCATCCCTGAAACAGGGAACAGGGACGCACAGCGCTCCTGTGCAATCCACAGCGTGTTATAGTGTGAACCCGGGCTTAGAGCGACTGCACTGCCAATAACCCCCACTGACTCGATGAAGGAATCTTCATTGTTGGCTATTGTATTCAGACACCCGCAAGCACCTGCTGCTGCTTAACTGGGAGTTTATATTTATTATTATTATTATTTATGTTTACTGTACAGTAAAAAAAATCCAGATATAAAACCGTTTAAAAAAGTATAAACCTAAAATTAAGAACTGAGCCACAGTCATCATAGTTCATCTTCAGTAGAGCTATAGCAATTTATGGAAAGAGAAGATAAAGCTACATACAGTATGGAAAATGAATTCATACTTCAGGTTCATCGGCTAGTTCAGGGTTTCTCAACCCTTTTTCAGTCAAGACATCCTCTAAATTTCTTCACAATCTCAAGGCATCCCATTCTAAAATGTAAAAAACGAAAATAGCTTTACATAAGGCAGCAACATCCACACATGTAGGACACCGAACGTTAGAGGTGATTTATTCTTTCAAAGCAAATACACCTTTGCACACTGCTACTGATTAGTATTCCAGTGTGTCTCTTCTCCCTCACTGTGGTTACAGAGAAGGGCAGGAGAGGGACAAACAAGAACACCGTGCAAGTTCATGATGTCATTGGTTGTTAGGACGCTGACAACTGAAAGGCTGTAATGGTGCTCAATGAAAAACCCATGGCTTGCATACAGGCCTGATCCACCCACTGGCTTGCATACAATTTTGAGGCATTTTGCCAAGGCATCCTAGAAGAAACCTTAAGACCCCTTTCACACTGGCAGCGCCGGCCGTTAGCGCTAAAGCGTCACTCGGTTTAGCAGCACTTTAACGCTGTTTTTGCTGTGCTTTTCGTCCACTGGCGTGACGGTTTTTACCCAAAAAAAGGGTTAAAAACTCCCATTAGGCGGTGCTTTCAAAGCGCTGCCCATTCATTGCAATGGGCAGGGCGTTTCGGGAGCACTAAATACAGCGCTCCCAACCCGCCGCAAAGATGCTGCTTGCAGGACTTTTCGTAACGTCCCACAAACACACCGCCCCAGTGTGAAAAGACACACTGCAATGAATTGGAGGCGGTTTTCAGGTGCTTAGCAGAGGCTATTTCTACCGCTAAAGTGACTGAAATCTGCCCCAGTGTGAAAGGGGTCGAAGGCACCCCAAGGAGCCTGGGCACTCCGATTGAAAAAAGGCTTGTTTATTTATTTGATTTTCTCACAGCTTTTGGTCAGCAAGATTGCTGATTGCCCCATCTGAAATATGGTGCTTATTAGGGGTGAACCTGCAAATTTCTTTGTAAAAATGCTGCCATTTTTAGCATTCAATTATTGCATACTTTGGCATTTTGCAAATTGTTACAAATTTATTAGATGCAACTGATTAAATTGTCTGCACACAGATTTCATACAGCACTCTGTTTCAAGTATTATATCAGACAAAAGCAGTTGTATTTTGGCCTAGGGTAACAAAGGCTGGGATGTCTGTGTAAACCTCTGGAATGATGTGTGTTTTGGCTGAGATTACATTGCTATGCAATTAGACAACAGAAAATTTGGGGATTGAATTATAAGAAGTGAAAGAAAGCAAGATTATTTTTGTTAATGTTGTTATAGACATGTTGGTGCCTCTCTTGCCTCCCTGCAGACACTGAAATGAATGTTTCAGATTGAGGTTTGAAAGTCGTTTTTGCATCATTTTCACTGCCTGTAAAGAATGTTTTACACTCTTCACCATATTTGTCTAGGCGGAAATGGCCTAGCAAACATCTTTGTTAGATAGATTAGACTTGTTTATGAATTACCACCATTTTTTCTCCTCAAAATATTGCCTGTAATTTATGTCATCTAAAGCCAGGCCCAGTTAATTCGTTTCAATGGATGGGAGCTGGAGACTTTCTCCCTAGAAGGCATTGTTCCATCACCCAATGATTTTGGCCATTTTTTTTTCTATGCCATTTACTTGCACAAATTGAACCATTAATGGTGAACATGACCACAAAAGGAGGAACTAGCATTTTGATAACCATTTATAAACAGTTCTCTCCCTCTATGATCTATGTGATTTTCATAGGATTGAGTAAAGATTGGACTTTTAGGGGTGGCAGAGATGACAGCACACGTGATTGTCCACCTTTTTATTGGGGGGAAAACCCTTTGTCTGCCACGTATTTCTTAGTCAATAATATGTTGTTCCCCAGGAGACGGAAATAGTGCTAGGGGTGTCTTAAGGCGCCTAGACATGCATGCTTCTATATTTGCTTGTCGTTTGTATATCTTATACCTGGGGGCTCATTATGGAAGGTGACAATCACTGCAGTCTCATGGGTCTTGTGCCAATCAGCTATCATTCTACATACTGACCACAGGTAGCCACTTGCTCGTCACTTCTGCCATTCCCAGAACATCTTGTATTTGTTCAATGAATGCAAGACGTCCACTCACTGGACAAGGTGGAGATTGTGGCGTTACCGCCCCACCTCTCCACTTCTTCCATCAATGTGCATCCACTGTTCAAGTATAGGGGTCAGCTGTCAGAATATACTAGTTAACAGTGGAAGGATCATCCATCCGCTCTGTTTAGAGTGGAAGGGTGAATCGATGAGTTTACTGTATATGTTCAATGGATCGAACAAGAAATTTTTTTTACATGTGGACAGCTTTTTTTTTTTATTTATTTTTTTGCATAGATGATTTACCAACAAATTGTAAATGTCAAATGTAGTAATGTATGTGAATATTTAATGTTGAACTGCTGTAGTCTCAAAATAAACCTGTTACAAACCTGTGTAAGCCCAGGTTCACACTGTCACATGTCAAGTCGTGCCCCGTTAACGGCGATGGAACCGTTCTAATTGGTGCGACTCAAGTCACTCTGACTTAGAAAAAGGTTCCTGCATTACTTTGCTATGACTTCATCATGACTCGCATTGACTTTTGTTAAAGTCGCGCAGGGATGTCGGCTTCAAAGTTGCACTGGTGTGAACCGGCACTTAGTCAAACAAAGCATAACACGAGAAACTCCTTACTAAAGGAATGGAGAATCTTCATTCAAGAAGTGAAGATTCACTTTAATTGCCCAATCAGCCAAAACTAAATATTTTATATGCATATGCCTGGGTATTCAAAGTGAACACAGCTTCCATTTATTGAGAGAAGATTCTCAACTACTTAACGCATACACAGGGATTACCTTCATTCAGAACTTCATGTCTAAAGATCTTGATTTAAGCTGGCCATAGATGGATAGAATTTTAAATGAAAATTCTTAGGAAAAGTCTTAAAGCCGGCCATAGACTGTTCGAATCTCAGCCAGTTCCTGTTGATTCAAACGATGTATGCGCAGGCTGAATGTACCCAAGTTGATTCATCGATCAACTTTGGTACAACCAGCCTGTCGGATTTTACATGCGATTGCCAGCAGCTGTTGTAGCCACTAGCAATAATCACTGTGTTCTCCTGGTGAACACAATAGCTCTACGGGAGGGCTTCAGCTGTCAACACTGTCTGTGTTAATGAGGGAATCAAGTGAATTTCTCGTGGCCTTAGGAAATTTCATACAAAAATTCTCAAAACATTCAAAGTTTTTGCTTGCTTTTTAGTTTTGTAATGAGTGGACTTTACTGAACCAAAACCATATACACTGTTAGAAATTAGCTTGTTTGAGAAAAATTAACTGTCTTGCTCCTTTTGAATGTTCTCATCACTGCGATCGAAAACAAACATTGATTTGACCCACTGATTCGAATTTTGGTTCCAAAGAATATTCATTTGAAATTCTACCTATCTATGACCAGGTTTACCTGTGTAAGGTGAACTTTGCTCCACCCCATCCCAGCTGCCAAGCCTAGCTTTTGGAGCTGAAGCAGCCATTTAGATAAAGACTATCCTAACAGGGAGGTGGCCATAGGGAGTAAGTCCAACTTTTACATGAAAAGCTAACATATGCATATAAGTCCAATGGACTATAGCTTCAAACCTACAGATGGCGTGTGTTTTCACTAAATGTCATTTCTGCTTGAATTGCTCAGGAATCCACATGTTGTATGTTCTCAGTGCAGTGAAAATATTCTTTACCAAATTCAATGGCAGGAAAGTGTAAATGACTTCACAAACGATTAGACAACTGTGATAACTTAGCAAGGGCTGGAAGTTACACGGCTGCATTTGGCACACCCAAATCTCCAGACACAACAATCTCTTTAATTGGCTTGCACAGCTGTGTGACACATGTATTTCTCATGGAAAAAGGCTATTCTAATTCCCTAAAAGGGTTAAAGACTGGAGATATCCCATTTTGATTACTCAGCTTTACTCCTTTGTTTTTTTTTTCACAAAGAATGATGAGGTTCGCAACTATTTTTTCCCAACATTTCCTAGGTGAATTTAGGGTGGCTGAACAAACTATTTGTTTAAGGATGAGTAAACCTAAAATACAACCTGACTTTTATATACAGTAATATGGACATATAGACATTTACAGATGAGAATGCTAAGGATTTCATTGAAAGCTCTAACCAGAAATGAGTATGAAGGGAGGTATTTCCTTGCATACTGCAGACACCCAGCAAGATATTCCATTAAAGACTTGAATGGAAAGTATATTTGTTTTTGTATTTTTATTTATTATGGTCAGAAATTAAAAAAAAAAATGCTTTTTTTATTTTCGTTTAGAACATTTTGAACTTCCATATTAATTCAGCAGGCAGAGATCTCAGCTCCCCTTTTTTTTTTTTTTCTTTTTTTTTTTTTTTTACTTGTTTTTCAGGCTAAGGCTAAAAAAGCCTGTAGTTTCAGGCTAAAAAAAACGATTCCTTACTGCGCATACGCGAATCGTGCTGCAGGTTGGGAATGGCCCGGAGGCGGAGGAGGGGGGCCGAATTTCCAGATGAGTTTGCCCCGGCAAAGTCAGCCGGAAGTTGGAGCGGGTACCTGTCAAATGAGGGGGGTGTTGGAGGCAAATAAGCGAAGCTTTGCCTTTTGGGTGGAACTCCTCTTTAAGTAGTTGTGTGGGCTGGCATTGAAGTGAACCTATTGTTTTGTGGACAAAGCATATGTGAATTTCAATGTGTCATCCTTCTTCCCTCCCAGCCACTGATTTCACTTTTAGATGATATAACACTAAAGTTTCAGTCAGAGAGCAAGAGAAAGTCTCAAGGTAAAGAGTTTCTTCAGTGCTGTCTCTTTAGAAAGCGCATATTGCTCTGTGAATTCTGTGTCATGGATGTACCGCATTTTAAATGATTATTTATAAAACAAAAAGGTATAATCCCCCCCCCCCCCCCACCAAAAAAAATTTAGAAAAAAATTAAAAATCAGTGTGAGGCTTATTAATCCAAAAACAGTATTCAGAATGTTGAGCCACAAAACATTTTACTTTTCCTCTAAAGAATACGGCATATGTCTGTCTACCGCTGCTGGATGGGTTGGTCCCTTCTATTGCATTTGCTCTGTAATGCTGCATACACACGATCGTTTTTCTCGTCGGAAAAAGATATGACGGCTTTTCCGACGGGATTCTGCTCAAGTTTGCCTTGCATACACACGGTCACGCAAAAGTTTGCTGAAATTCCGACCGTCAAGAACGCTGTGACGTACAACACTACGACGAGCCGAGAAAATGAACTTCAATGCTTCCGAGCATGCGTCGAATTGTTTCCGAGCATGCGTAGGGATTTTGCACGTCGGAATTGCCACAGACAATCGCATTTTCGGATAGGAACTTTTCCGGACCGAAAAATGCTCTCAATATTTTGCTGGCTGGAATTCCGCCAGCAAAAGACCAATGGAGCATACACACAGATGCGTTTTCCGATGAAAAGCTCTCGTTGGTCTTTTGCAGGCCGAAATTCCGACCTTGTGTACGCAGCATTTCTTGCTCCTATTATTGTCATTGTAAACATCAGCTCAACAAAGCCATTTGTATTTCTTACAAGGGGGGTACATGAGTGGTAGTTGTTTGGAAGGTTCTAAATTTGGATGGTGCTAAAAGCAGAGGACTTGTCAATTTTAAAAAGAAAAATATCTTTAGTTCTAATTAAACATGAAATCCTAAATTATTTGAAGGTACTGAAACTCGTTCATTTATATCCAGAACGGTTATTAATATCTTATTTATTTGAGGCATCGTGCATTTAAGTTTGGAGGCCCCTTAACTTGGAATGTACTGTAAGTAACAGATGCTAAGTAAGAATGTTGAAGAAGAAATAGGAGCTGTGTAATGTTGGGAGCTAGAATATCAAAAGTGAAGTCAGAATTTTTTTTAAAGTGAACCTTTCGCCTTGTGCTACATATATTTCAGCAAGCTTTATTAAAGTAGTACTAAAGGCTTCAAGTTTTTTTTTTTTTTTTTTTTACCTTAATGCAATAACCGCATTAAAGTAAAACACACCCCAGTACACGTGCTAAGTCTCGCATGCTGTCCATTTTACTGCTAATGGCTCAGTGATCGATCAGCGCCATTTCCCAAACGTTCTAAATTTACAGGAGACACTGGGGGCATCAAAGCCATAGGCCATCAATCATATTGCTAGGAATAGGGGGGACAGGCGCGTGACATGCCACGCGTTGTGTGTGTTAATAGACATTAGCTAAAGGAGACACCCACAAACAGGGAGGAGGGGGCAGCGGCATTGGGATTCCCAAGGAGGAAAGGGACATTTTAAAAAATAAGCACTATACTTAAAGCACAACTATAGGCAAAACTTTATTTTTTTAAAATTCTGGATACAGCACGGGAGGGTTATATAACCCCTGTCAGTTTTTTGCCATCTGTGTCCTATTTTGGAGATTCCCCTTTACTTCCTGTCCCATAGCCAAACAGGAAGTGAGAGGAATTCCCTGAAAAATAAGGGAATCCATTGGGGCCCTCCAGATCACTTGAATTAGTGTCCCCATTGGAAGATTTTCCCTCTATTACTTTTCTGCGGACAACCCAAAATGTGGGATTTTCTTCTACTTTCACTTTATATTGCCCTAATTGGGGGCACAGACAGCAATAATAACCTAATAGGTGTGCTAATCCAGCTCCACTCTATCCAAAACTAAAAAAAATTTAAATAAAATGTTTTGCCTTTATTTCATGATGCTCATTGCCCTGATTATCTGTACAGTTCTCCCCTGTGAGGAGATGCCGCTGATCGGCTCTCCTTGCCTCACATTCTGTCAGTGTAAGGCGATGAGAGCCAATAAACGGCATTTCCGTATTTACATGTGATCGGCTGTGATTGGACACAGCCGATCACATGGGTAAAGAGCCGCACCATCTGCTCTTTACCGAGATCAGGGTCGCGCTGTGTCCTAGGGACATGGTGTGATCGACGCGCTGTATGCCCCTGCAGGCATGTGAGAGGGTGACACTGGGGCGCCATCATTTGAATGAGAGGGGATCCTGCCCGCTGTCATTTTACTATACGGTGGGCGGGAGGTAGTTGATAGGCGAGTCTGGACCTCCTCTTCTAAAATAAAAAAGTGGTTTTAATATCACTTTAAAGGCTATGCACTTTTTTGATTAAAACATCAGTACTGTAATTCTTAGGGGGAGATTTACCAAAACTGGTGCACACAGAATCTGGTGCAATTCTGCATAGTACCAAATCAGCTTCGTGGTTTTAGCCTGGGTTCACATTGCTGTGGGTTAGAAATCGTGCGAGTTCAGCTGAACTCGCACGATTTTAACCCGGCAATGCAGTCCGACTTTGAGGCAGGTTGACAGACATCTGTGTGAGTTCCTGCACAGATGTCTATACAAATTGCCCCCCGAAGTCACCATAAATAGTACAGGAACTTTTGGGAATCGGTGCAGCGTCGCAAAGTTGGCGCTGCACCGATTCGGACAGTGCCATTGCCGGCAACTGCCATCGATTTTGGCGTGCGATTTGACATGTCAAATCGCACGCCAAATTGTACCAATTTGAACCTAGGCTTATTGTCATTGCTTAATTGAACAAGCTGAAGTCAGAAGCTGATTGGTTACTATCCACAGCTGCACCAAATTCTGTGTGCACCAGTTTTAGTAAAGCTCCCCCTTAGACTTTTAGCCCCAGTTCACATTGGCCTGATTTGACATGTAAAATCGCATGCCAAATCGGAGCCTATTGCAACGGCACGGTCCAAATCGGTGTGACTCTGACTTTGCGGCACCGCACCGATTCCCAAAAGTAGTTTCTGCACTACTTTTGGTAACTTTGGGGGCGATTTCAATAGACATCTGTACATGAACCTGCACAGATGTCTTTCAAATCGCCCCCGAACTCACACTAAAATGCGGTTTTGAAATCGTGCAAGTTCAGCTTTTTTTTTACTGCTGCTGGCCTGCACAGGTTGGAATGATGTTTGCAAACTCTCTCAATAGAGGCAGGTATGAAGGAAGGATCTGTAGCACACTGCACTTTGTTCGCTATGAGCCAATCTGCCAACGACCCCATTCAGTTTTCTTAGAAAAGTGTATTAAGCTGAGACATTTTTCAAAATGAAACAATCTGCAGGGAGAATGAGATCATTTCTGAGGTTGTCAATCAAAGTAGCAAATCCGTCCGTTTCCCTGTCTGCTGACTCATCTGCTTAGCACAGGTGTTGGGAGGAGACCTCTCTACTGAGACTACAGAAAGCTTTGTTTTGCAGCTGAATAAATACAGGCAGTCCCCGAGTTATGAACGGGTTAGGGACTGCTGGTTTGTTCTTAAGTCAGAAATGTTTGGTAGACGGAAGCGCATGCGCAGAACGGCAAAGACGTCATTTTCCTAAGCTCTGTCAAGTAGCCGCGCATGCGCAGACTTCGTTTTCTGAGGTGCCCGCCATCGAAAAGTGGCCGCGCATGCGCAGAACGTCATGCCGCATCCCGTTCTTAAGTAGGAGTCGTTCGCAAGTTGGAGGTTCATAACTCGGGGACTACCTGTATGTAGAACTATTCATTTCTTTTACCGCTGGAAATCGCATATAAAACATTCATACCAATACACACTGGGCTTAATTTACTAAAGGCAAATAGTCTGTGCACTTTGCAAGTGCAGTTGCACTCTACAAGGGCAGTTGCTCCAGAGCTTACTAAAGGAGGGGAAGCTTCACTTTGCAAAGAATGCCCAATCGCATGAAAGGAAAATGGGGAAAAAAACAGCATTTTTGCTTGCCGTGATTGGATTATGGAAGTCAACAGAGCTTCCAATCATTTACTAAGCCCTGGAACACATTCCCTTGCAAAGTGCAACTGCGTGGGCAAAGTGCACAGTCTATTTTCCTTTTAGTAAATTAGCCCCACTGTTACACATCAGAAAAGGGACTAAAAGCCTGCATTAAATGCGTAAAATGTTTTTTTGGTGCAGAAATGTATATGAGCCCTTAGAGCTCATTCACACGGGCTTAAAAAAAGTGCTGCGCTTGGATGCGTACAGCAGATAGTTTTGTGTGCATCTAAATGCACCACTATAGTAATCAATGAGTCCACACACAAACAGCTGCACCTTCATACCAAAATGTGAGCTGTGTTTAGCCATGCATAAAAAAGTGGGACACAGCTGCAGCTTTTACCTGAGTTGAGCTGCAGATTTTACCTATGTATACGCATAAACGTATATAAATGCATGTACTTTAGATGTGTATTTTACACAGAATTTTTTTTCATGCAGAAAATACATTCCTAAATGCAGCGCTTTTTCTGCCCGTGTACATGAGCCCTAAGGCCCCTTTCACACTGGGGTGGTTTGCAGGCATTATTGCGCTAAAAATAGCGCCTGCAAACTGCCCCTAAACAGCCTCCGCTGTTTGTTCAGTGTGAAAGCCCGAGGGCTTTCACACTGAAGCGGTGCGCTGGCAGGACGGTAAAAAAAGACCTGCGAGCTGCATCTTTGGAGCGGTGAAGGAGCGGTGTGTTCACCGCTCCTAAACCGCTCCTGCCCATTGAAATCAATGGGACAGCGCGGCTATAGCCGCGCTGTACGAGAGGTTTTAACCCTTTTTCGGCCGCCAGCGGGGGGTTAAAACCGCACCGCTAGCGGCCGAATACCACTGTAAAACAGCGCTAAAAATAGCGCTGTTTTACCGCCGACGCCCCCTACCGCCCCAGTGTGAAAGGGGCCTTAAGCACTCGGGCTTTCACATTGGGATTGCAGATAAGGCTTCTTACAGGCGCTTTTTTTAACGCTAAAGCGCCTGAAAAACGCCCCAGTGTGAAAGGGGTCTTACTGAGGTTCTGCTTTTTACTCCTATTATATTTTTCGTTTTATACTTAAAACATTGGGGTTCAGTAAAAGGAATCCTGGACATTACCACAGCAACTCATTCCAGACAGTCTACATCCAGGGCGATCATTTACAGGTGAACGCTGCATGAGGGTCTGTAATTGGCTGTGGGAGCCAGCAGTCTCCTATTGCTTTCAATGAGGTTGCCTCCCACAGTTAGTTGCTGGGATTCTCGTCTTAAGCTCATTCGCAAGCTTGAATGTCGCTTAACTGAACCAGTTAAAGATAGAAGCTGATTGGTTGCCATGTACAGCTGCTTGAGATTCTGTCTGTTCCACCGTTTGATTCCTACCTATGCATTGAATGACATTGAAATAACTTCTTCATGCTGCATTTTCAAAGCGATTTCACTTCTTATCGTAGTCAATAGTAACACCCACAAAATACAAAATGTTTGCCAAAGGCAATTTCATGGGTAATTACATGAAAAATGCCTGAGAAAAAGCTCACACAATGAAACGCAGTGCTTGCTAACACTCATGTAACAATGGCAGACATTTTCAAGTGTTGTTAGTGTGCATGAGCCAGGAGGCGCCCTGAGCCAGGTACTTTTGTAAGCTTCTTGTGCAGTCTCCTTTGCAGGAGTGCTGGTAGTATCCCCTATTCAAGTGACAGAATGTTGTGTTTTGTTTTTTTTTTCCCACCTTCTTTTGCACAGCCATATTGAGCAAAAAGCAGAACTACTTTGTGTTAAATGTTATTGCAGTAGTATCTGATTTCTTTGTAGCTATAATGCTGGAAAATGTCAACTTTGAGCATCTTCTAATTGTGGATTGTTTAGCTGCTTCAGTCCCAGTTTCTTTGGAGAGTATGCTGTGATATGGTGGGTAGGAATGCAGAGGATCTGCGAATGGACTACATCTTATTGAGGCCCCTACACACAAGTGAAAGGCGAACCACATTTGTAGCCATGCAGCAGTTTTTCTTTATGAACTTGTTGACAGTGTAAAGGTCTGAAATGTAGTGATGGGTAAAAAAAACCCAAAAAAACAGAAAATGATACAGTAATTTATATGCATGAATACATGCAGATAAGAGTGTATATGTGGTGTCCCTATGGAACTTAGCATGTGTTTTTTTTTTTTTTATTCGGGACCTTTCTGCCAGCAAGATCCAGTGTATTAACATCAGTACATTTTTACAGTCACATGCAAGAGGCCTAAGCCCTCATTTACATTGAAATGACTAGTCATGCGATTTGACAGGTCAAATCGCATGACAAGTTGCACCCTATTGCCGGCAATCGCACTGTTCAGATCAGTGCGACAGCAACTTTGCTGAGCCACATCGACTTGAAAAAGTTCCTGCACTACTTTTGGCGATTTCGGGTGCGACTTGCATACACATCTGTGCATGAAGCTGCACAGATGTCTTCCAAAGTTGCACTGACATGCGGCTTTGAAATCATGCAATTTCAGATGAAGTTACGTGATTTCAAAGCTGCAGTCAATGTGAACAAGGGCTTCACGAGGAACTTCAGTTTTTTTCTTTTTAAATTTATACTGATTTTTAAAAATCCGGTACGTACCAGTGCCTGGACTCTAGAGCCGTCTTCTCACAGACAGTTCTTACCGCTGCTGTTCCCGGCATTGTCATCTTGGATATGGGAGCTGGTTGTGGCTTCTAGAGCAGTGGTCTCCAAACTGCGGCCCTTTGCTTGCCCTTATCTGGCCCTTGGGGTGCTATTCATCTCACTGATATGAGACACTATTGCTCCCCCTTTCACAAAAATGGGGCACTATTCCTACCACTATCACCAGAAATGGGGCACTATTCCTACCACTATCACCAGAAATGGGGCACTATTCCTCCCTCTGGTATCAAAGATGGTGCATTGTTTTTCATGCCACTGACGCAGGACAATTTCTAGCCCCACTGGCCAGAGTCTGGCCCCCCTAAAGTCTGAGGGACGGTAAACCGGCCCTTTGTTTAGAAAGTTTGGAGACCCCTGTTCTGGAGGAACCACAGCATAGGTGTGAGCTTGCGCAATGCCCTGCGAATAGTATTCCAGCCTCCTAGGACATGTGATGTGTCCCAGGAGGCTGTGGGAGAGGGCAGGGCCTAGGTGAGAATTGCAGAAGTGGGAGCAGATGCCGATAAATATGGATACTCCCTCTCCTCCTTAAGAGGCAGAGGATGGGGTAAGAACCTCTCAACACTGCTCTGGCCCCAGAAGTAATGTTTTTTTTATGCCTTCTGATCTCCAGTCTGTTGCTTTTTGGTGCTCTTCTTTTTTTTCATGTATAATATTTATTAATAGCTTTTCATTTTCATGTAAAGACTGTAGTTGTAAAGGTTTGGGTTTTTTTTTTTAAAATGTCAGTTTTGCACAGAGCCGCCCGGATCCTCCTCTTCTTGGGTTCCCCTCCGGCGCTCTAGGCCCCTCCCCCCCCCCCGCTGAGTGCCCCCAGAGGGAGGAGCTGCACATTGAAGGTTTTGTACCTTCATGCAATCCTTTAGTCTTTAGAACCACTTTAGTTGTAATTTTATCATGAATCTTTCAGCTATGATCTTTCCACTATATTTAGAAATATGATGCATAGGAAGTACTACCGGTACTGAAATATAAACTAGCATAGCTGCTTGACATACAGCTGTGTTTGTCTTTCCTTTCTAGATCTATACAGTCTGCTTAAAGTCTCATTTCTGTCTCTCTCCTCATAAAATCCAGTCTTCCTCACGTTCAAAGAAGAAATAATTTAGATTTTATTAAGTAGATCTTTAAAAAAATGTATTGATTTACAAATGCCACTCATATATGTGATTTTCAGAAATCGGACATTAGCATGTGCAATTCTATTTTTAGTTTCATAATCTTCATCAGCTCCTTCAAATGTTTTGCTTATTTCGAAGCAAACAGACAAAACTGTGCTGTCCCTGATATGCAGATTTTGACTTTGTCAAAAGTCAACAGCTAAGCCTTCATCTCTATCTTGAACAACATATGTGCTCTTCTGAGCAGAAACGGCGACGTGTGTCTGTCATAGGAAGGGCAGAGGTGCGTTTGACATGCGGGCTTCGATTGACAGCCTGTATAAAAGGCCAAATTGAAGGATCCAAACAGGGGAAGAACTGGACCTCAGTTAGCAGGCTGGAGCAGAGCTATTCTTTACTGATTATGTATTGTTGAATAATGTAAGGGAATCGTTCATATTTGAACACATTTCTGTACACATTTGCATAGGAAATGGTTTCTTTAATGCTGAAGTTTTAATGTGATTCTAAATGTAATTTGTTTTCTTTTTATTAACAAGCAGGCCATACTTACCTGCTCTATGCAATAGTTCTGCACAGAGCAGCCACCTCTTCTGGAGTTCCCTACCGGTGCTTCTGGCACCTCCCCACCAAGTGCCTCCATAGCAAGCCACTTGCTGTAAGAGCACTCGTGCATGCTCACTCCCGAGCCTCGCTGTCTGCATCTATTGACACAGACATTGGACTCAATCCTGCCCCCGATACTTCCTCACTGGCTGTGATTGGCAGCTGATGGCTCCCACTGCTGTGTCTGAGCTAATGAGCAGAGCGAGAGCAGGCAGAGCCTCTACTCTTGTGCACAGGGCCAGGAAAGCCGAGGAAGAAAGAGCTAGATGATTATGGATGTCCTTCAGCCAGGAAATGGCAGGCTTTATCTGACTCTTGCTGCAGCTTCTAATGCACAGTGTGAGAAGCTCACAGGGTGCAGTAAAATCAGAGTAAGCAGATTCAGTACAGGAGAGTAGCATGATGGTAAGGCTGGGCTTCAGCTTTAATAATACTGATCCATAAAAATGAAAAAAAAATATTTAATAATGACTAAAAAAAATCAGATCTAAAAGAGACAGCCACAAGGTATTGTGGTCAAAGTTTACCTAATATAATGTCTAGTTCATCTAACAGTCACCTAAGAATGCCATTTTTATTTTTCACACTTTTTCAGCGCAACCTGTTGCAATGCAGCCCACTGCATCACACAGTGCTGTGGCTGATAGAACTTTGTGGCATTTAAATACAGTTCATACAAAAAAAGTAAACGGTGTGATGCGACAGGATCAGGGCATTGGGACGCTCAGCTAACCCAAGCGGCTGTGTTTTCAGGATGTAAATTGTTATAACCTGAGCCTGTTTAAAAATAGCAGGATCAGTCAGACTGGCATGTTTCTTGACTCCAGTAACCCTCAAAGGGCACTATACACAGAAATTTCTCTAGAGGGTAAATGCTGTCGACGATGATAACGTTTTTTGTCTTGCAGACACGTTCTTTCCCCCAAGGAAAGAGCAGCACTTCAGGGTGTAAACATAAAGCCCCGTACACACGATCAGAAAATCTTACGTATAATACCACTTTTCAAAGCGAATGTATGATAATCGGATCGTTAGTACAGAGCTTTCGAGAGCCGATCAGGACAGTTCACCTGATTATTATTAGATCGTACATGTACGAAAAATAATTTTCGCACGATGCCAGATCGGATGATTTTCATTTAGGCCGGGTTCACACTGGTACGACAAATGCTCCGACATTGGGAGCTCATGTAGCATGACGTGTGAAAAGCAATGTTTCCCTATGAGAGCCGTCTTAACTGGTCCAACTTTGAAAATGCTCCCTGCACTACTTTGATCCGACTTAGATCCTACATCAGCCCATTGAATATCACTAAAGTCGGATCATGATCTTAACTGATCTGGCGTTGGCATGCGACTTGTGGCATGGGTTCCCCTCCAAGAGCATACCAGGCCCTTTGGTCTGGTATGGGTTTTAAGGGGAACCCCCATCCCGAAAAAATGGTGTGGGGTCCCTCCAAAATCAATACCAGACCCTTATCCGATCACGCAGCCCGGCAGGTCAGGAAAGGAGGTGGGGACGAGCGAGCCAGGCTGCATGCCCTCAACATAGAGGGGTGGGTGCTTTGGGGCGGGGGAGGCCCTACGCCTCCCCCCCCACACCCCAAAGCACCTTGCACCCATGTTGGGGACAAGGGCCTCTTCCCGACAACCCTGGCCGTTGGTTGTCAAGGTTACACATGTTTTTAAAGTAATTTATTAAGGCAGCTCCGGCGTCTCTTCCTATCTTTTCTCCCCTTTCTGGCTCTTCTGCCTCCTCCGCTGATGTCTTCTGTCGGTTCTTCTCCCTCTGTCCGCTGTCTTCTGCCTCTGCTGGTTCTTCCCCACCCCCTTTCCTGACCTACCGGGCTGCATGCTCAGATAAGGGTCTGGTATGGATTTTTCCAATTGGATCCACAGTTCTATGACTGTCGTGTCGTACCAGTGTGAACCTGGCCTGATTCAGTACAGCTGTCATTCGAAAATCCATTACAACACATCACCTCACTTACAAATTTTTATTCTCGCGTATGAAAATTTTCGTGACATTAGTAAACTCTTCAGATTTGATCTGAGATTAGCATTAGAAAAAAAAACGGATGAACGTTCGTCTGATAAACTCATCGTGTGTACCGGGCATTAGTATGCAAGCTTGTATTTATATATTCCAGCATTAGGAAGGTTCTTCAAGAGGAAAAGATCTTACAGTGGTCATATGATTTGTAAACATCCGGCCATCGTCTACTCTCTATAACTTAGGTATAAGTATAGGGAAAAACCAGTGCTGCTTGCGTGTAAAACAGTTCTGAATGTTTACTTAGCTCTGTAGCAAAATATCATTTTGTTCATGGCTTTTTAACTTCAGTGCGAAAGTGACAAACTGACGGCTGTTTTGCAGTACAGACATTTCTTCCTTCAGACATTTTAAATCATAGGACTCAGCAGCTGTTTTGTATAAACGTTCTGGGTTTTGGGACTCAGGCTTTCACACAGCCCTTTCTGACATACATACATGAAAGGTCACACACAGCTGGTCTACACAAAAAGATCCTTTATATAAGAAAAGTCTTCCATGTTGGGGTGATGAAGCCTGATTTGGGGGCTACTAGAGTGTTTGATCATCCGTAGGTAGGGTTAAAAGAGAACTACAAGAAAAAAGAACAAAAGTACCTTTTAATGGTGGCCATAAACTCTTTGATAAATGATTTCTTTACCGATCAATCTCTCTCAAAGAAAGTTAAAAATGGTAAAAAAAAAATCTGATTGTGTCCCATTGAAGACCGGTGCTGTGGGCTCCCAAAAATCCCTGTTTCCCGGTCTGAACAATGACATATATTAGCCCCAGCGCCTGGGGTTGGTCGGGAGATTGGGGTTGTTGGCCACCTGCTGCCGGGCTGCCTCTGAAGAGAGAGGGGGGGGGGAGCACTGCCGGTTTACAGAGCAGGGATCTCCATCTCCTGCTTACCCGGCATGTCCAGTGTCACACTAAGTCCCGCCTCCTGGACCAGCTGAGCTCCTATGATGGACGTCACTGGTCCATTGTCAGAACGTGTAACGTCCATCATAGGGGCTGCACCGGTCCAGGAGGCGGGACTTAGTGTGACACTGGACGCGCCAGATAAGTGGAAGATCCCCGGGGCACTGCTGTCTGATCAGGCTGCCATGATGGGCACAGCCAGGTAAGGCTGAGCTGATCGGATGGGGCCGGGAACTGATGGACACTGATCAGGCTGCATTGATGGGTTCTGGTGGCTTGAGGCTGCATTGATGGGCAATGGTGAGGCTGAGCTGATGGGCACTGGTGAGGCTGCATTGATGGGCATTGGTGAGCCAGGCAGTAACCAGCAAGTGAGCCTAAACCACCCCATGATGCTGGGCTTGGGCTGGACTTACGGTACTTTAAAATATGGGAGGGGTTATCAAATTTTCATTTTGGCTGAAGCCCCTGGTCTTTTTCCCAGCTAGTAACACCCCTGGAACAGGGGCTACTACAGGTGAAGCTACTAACTAGCCATCTATATTCTCTGACCTCTTGTACAAGAGCGAGCATTACACTTTGTCAGATTACATGTGATGAAACTAGGATATGTGTGTAGCTATCACATTTAGCTGCGTAAAAAGGGTCTGCTATGTCAATTAGTAAATAAATTTATTGGCTTATTTGATATTACGTTACAGAAAGCAAATTACGACGTGCAAAGTACAGTAACAGTTTCCTTCTATAATAAGCTGGCTGTCTTGTTTTCCTTAGAAATACGATTATCTGGTGCATAGCTTTAGTAGCACAGAACACGTCTCAGCAAATTTATGAAGGCTTGATAAATAAACCAAAGAAAATCAATTAACATGTAATCAAAAAGCTTAAAAATACATAGACCTGGAAAATATGTGGAACATTTAGGGCATTTGAGTCATTCCTCTCCCAGCTTGCTGTTAAGTGGGCAGTGTGAAAAGCTGAAAACTGGATTCCACAGGGATTATGCTGAGCCACCTTCAGGATAAATGCAGGGCTGGGACCAGTTTATTTTCACCATTTTCTCACTCCGGCACAATTCACACTTTCTGCTGCTGCTCTCATTGTTGTTTATTGCTAAACGGTGTTTTGAAAATGTTTGGTATGTCAGCAGAAAACGCAAGTTTTAACACAACCTTGGGATGACATAATTGGAATGCTGTGAATATGCCCACAGACACAGGATCTGAGCCTGCATCTTCTGTTGTTACTTAAAGGGACACAATGGGGGCTATTTACTAAAGGCAAATCCACTTTGCGCTACATGTTCAAACTACAAGTGCAAAGTGCACTTGGAAGTGCAGTCGCTGTAGATCCGAGGGGGACATGCAAGGAAAATAAAAAACAGCATTTTTAGCTTGAACATGATTGGATAATAATTAAAATCGGCAGAGCTTCCCCTCATTTCAGATCTACCCCTCAGACTTACAGCGACTGTACTTCCAAGTGCACTTTCAGTGCAATTTCAAGTGCACTTTGCACTTGTAGTTTGCACTTGTAGTGCAAAGTGGATTCGCCTTTCTTAAATAACCCCCAATAGCATAATTCCAGTCAATCAAAATTTGTTTTACTTGTTTGATGGTGCTGGTTTTTATTGTATTTTATTTTGAGACCTATAAATGCTCCCTCCAGTGGCCATCTGTATATCTGGGAATGTAATTACTATCTGTGTAAAGGATGCAAGATTTTTTTTTTTCTGAATGTAGGAGCTGCAGAGTGAGCGACTCACTATGATCTGTGCACTCCAGCCCTAACCCTATGTTCACACCTATCAGTTTTTTGTGCGTTTTCTGTTTTTTTTTATAAACGCACTACAGTCCATTTAACATGGTTTCCTATGGTACATGTTAAAATCTATGCTTTTTGCAGCCGGTGCGTTTTTCGGAAAGGATTGGGGAAATTTTTTCTTTTCCGCAGCAGATTGCGTTTTGCATGTAATAGACTTCAATAGAGTCGCACCAGAAATGCAAGTGTTGCGTTTTTGGTGCGTTTTTTTAATGCGTTTTATTTTTTCCCCTTTAAAACACTATATAGCTGGTTGCTAAGGAGTGTGTAGGGAAGCCGGCTGCTGTGTGCTTAACAACCGATGAGTCATCAGCTGTCAGCGGGAAGCTGACGGCTGAATGTGGAAAAAAAAGAATTGCTGGCTAAAAAATTGGTGGAAAAAAAAAAACGGGTCTGGTATGAATTTGGAGGGGAACCCCACACCAAAATTTAAAAAACATATATATATGACCCCCCCCCCCCCAAAATCTATACCGGATCCTTATCCGAGCATGCATGTCAGGAAAGGGAGAGGACGAGCGAGCGAGCTCACCCCCCCCCGAGCCCCCCCCCCCCGAGCCATACCAGGCCACATGCCCTCAACATATGGGGGGAGGTTCTTTGGGGCAGGGGGCCTCTGAGTTTTATCAAAAATGTGCATTGTATTAAGGCATAACATTCAAAAATGCATGGGCTTTTAATGGGCCAAAATGTTTAAAAAATCAGACATGCCACAGAATTTTGCTGCAATGCTCTGTAATGTACAATGATGCATTGGCATGGGCTGCAGCTCGTTGCAACACATGTGCATCACCTTAATGCATTGGGGTGCTATTCAAAGTTAATGGAACCACAGTGCATCAATGCATGCAATATGCGTTGCAGTAACATGCATATATATATATACAGATAAAAAATGTGTGTTTTGAGGGTAGCAGGAAAAAGTCCTGTCTGATTACTGTTTTCCAGGAGAAAAGCCTGCTTCATAGGTGTCTACCTCATCTCTGCTCAATAGGCATAAACCTACACAGACAGTAATTTGAATATGTGTGTTCATGACTGAAGTTGACAAAGAAGACATTCAGATTGTGTCTGCATGTCTATCCATCAGTGGAGGTCTTTGAGTAGTCCTATTGGGCCAATGTCTCATTGGAAATGGTGAGTGGTGGAATGTACTTGACTTCAAACCCACGGGAAGGAATCTCTTTCCGTTTGGACGATTGGAAATTCCTGCAAAGAGAACGATTCTAATGTACAGAATTCTATCTTCCGTGTGTGGCCACCTTTTTATAGCTTCCTTTTTGTTTCTTTATAGCAGTTTTGTCATTTTCACTTATGTAGCGACTGGTGTACATGATATTTAATCATTGTAGGTGTATCAAAGGGATCCTAAAAAAGTCCTTTTCAGGGTTTACACATCTCCCAGGCTCCTCTCGTATACTTTGAGACCTCTGATTCTATATCTAGTTAAGGTTTTGCACCTCTTTCTTGGAGCTCAGAGCTCTTGAGCCTGGGGGAACAGACAAGTCGTGTCTGTGAGCGCTGTAAAGCTGCATATGTGGAGACTGACAAGCATTAGCTTTGCTTAGCCTGTTAGCATGGACATGGATTGGTATAGTTCGTTCCGGGACACAACTAGGATTTTGTTTTAGAGTTTTTGCCCTGTTTATTTATGTGGACACTTTATGGCATCTGTAAGAAGACTTGTAAATAGCACCAATAAATAGCACATGTGCCTGAAAGCTCCAGGGAGTTTTGTACCTGCTACCTATCCCCAGCTCACACCATCCTGTCAGATTTGTCCCATATGTATTATTTTTTTATGCAAACAAAAAAGTGACATTTCTTTAGGTTCTATTGGCTGCAGCATGGTGTGATAGACTAGGTTGCACCATGCTGTTCCAAAACAAGTACATATAACATGGTGGTGTTAGCTGGTCTGATAGGTAATGGGGTCTTTGCCTTGCTTTGCCTTGTACCCAGCGCAGTCCCAGTACATCTGATGTGATCAGAATCTAAAAATGTATTTAAAGCTAAAACCGTTGTCAGTTTTTTTTTTCTGTCCCACTGGGGAGAATTACCTTCTCTTCTTGTCCTGCAGACAGTGAGGGGTAATCTCTCCAAAATAAGGGAAAAGCCACCTTAGCTGTCACCAAAAAAAATTCCATTTTTTATTATTATACAGGATTTATATAGTGCTAGTATACTAGTACACTATTAAGAGTTTATGCAGTGCTTTAATTCCCTTGAAATAATTTTCTGTTCCTGTTCTGGTGACAAGAAATATAAGATGCAAGTACCCAACTTCCTTTTTGTTTATAGTCAGCTTACATTTTAAATGCCTATTTTGTATTACTTACATGCAGCCATTTTCAGCCTCCACTGAAAGGGTTAATTTATGGTGATTGGAGCTTTTTTTGGATGTGAGTACAGAAGAGAGAGGAGACAGCGACATCTTGTGACCTCTCGATCTCCCCTCTTGTACTCGGGGAGAACGTTTCTAGGAATTGTCTAAAAGGCTATGCCTTTCTCTTTAGAAATTGTGAGGCAAGTACAGTCTCTAAAAATAAATATAGGAGTCCTAGAGATTCATACGTCTGGTTGCCAACTGCCCCTTTAGAACAAAACAATGTGAAATCTGTGCACAAATCATATACAAAGCTTGCTGGTATTTAAAGGTTATTTCCTTTATTTTAAAGCTAACCTTTCCATTCTCCAAACTTATTTGGTGTCATTAAATAATGCTTGGCTTCCTTCCTAACTTGCTTACAATGCCCTCCTGTCCTGTATGTTCTATCACCCACAGAGCTCCCTATACTGTCTAACAGGGATATGCAATTAGAGGAACTCCAGCTGTTGCAAAACTACAAGTCCCATCATGCCTCTGCCTCTGAGTGTCATGTTTGTGGCTGTCAGAGTCTTGCTATTCCTCATGGGACTTGTAGTTCTGCAACAGCTAGAGGTCTGCCAATTGCATATCCCTGCTGTATAACATACAGCAAACTTGTGGTTTGGGGCTTTTGGGTAAGATTAACAGCTTGGTTCTACCCTTTGAAAGCCTTGGTTAGGGTAATAACATAATTATTGAACAATTGTAATAGGTGTTGGAAACATTCCTCAGAGATTTTGGTCCATATTGACATGATAACATCACACAGTTGCTGCAGATTTGTCGACTGCACGTTCATGATGCAAATCTTCCATTCCTCCACATCCCAAAGGTGCTCTATTGGATTGAGATCTGGTGACCAATGAAGGTCATTGGAGTACAGTGATCTCATCGTTATGTTCAAGAATCCAGTGGTGAGATGATCTGAGCTTTGTGACATGGTGCATTATCCTGCTGGAAGTAGCCATCAGAAGATGGGTACACTGTAGTCATAAAGGGATAGATATGGTCAGAAACAATATTTGGGTAGGATGTGGTGTTTAAACAATGCTTAATTGGTACTAAGGCACCCAGAGTGTGCCAAGAAAATATCCCTCACAAAATTACACCACCACCACCAGCCTGAACCGCTCATACAAGACAGGATGGATCCATGCTTTCATGTTGTTTATACCAAATTCTGACCCTACTATCTGAATGTCACGGCTGAAATCGAGACTCATCAGATCAGGCAATGTTTTTCAAATCTTCTATTGTCCAATTTTGGTGAGCCTGTGCGAATTGTAGCCTCAGGTTCCTGTTCTTAGTTGACAGGATTGGAACCCCGTGTGGTCTTCTGCTGCTGTAGCCCATCTGCTTCAAGGTTCGATGTGTTGTGTGTTCAGAGATGGTATTCTGCATACCTTGATTGTAACAAGTGGTTATTTGAGTTACTGTTGTCTTTCTATCATCTCGAACCAGTATTCCCATTCTCCTCTGACATCAGCAAGGCATTTTTGTCCACACAACTGTTTACTGGATATTTTCTCTTTTTTGGGCCATTCTCTGTAAACCCTAGAGATGGTTGTGTGTGAAAATCCCAGTTGATCAGCAATTTTTAAAATACTCAGAGCAGCCCGTCTGGCACCAACAACCATGCCACATTCAAAGTCACTTGGATACCATTTTCTTACCCATTCTGATGCTTGGTTTGAACTTCAGCAAGTCGTCTTCACAACGTCTAGATGCCTAAATGCATTGAGTTGCTGCCATGTGATTGGCTGATTAGCAATTTGTGTTACCAAGCATTTGAACAGGTTTTCCCAAAAGTGTGTGTGTGTGTGTGTCCCTATCTCTATCTCCCCTCAGTTTTGAATTTTTTTATATATCTTTAATGGCTGTGTGTTGAGTTATTTTGAGGGGACAGCAAATTTACACTGTTATACAAGCTGTACACTCACTACTTTACATTGTGGCAAAGTGTAATTTATTCAGTGTTGTCACATGAAAAGATAGAATAAAATATTTTAAAAATGTGAGGGGTGTACTGACTTTTGTGAGATACTGTACATTATAATTTTGTTATTCTTATTTAATTAAAACCCAGTTTCAGGATTTGGGGAAAAAAAAAAACGGGAGTGTGGCATAAGGCAAGTATTTTGCCTTATTCTAGCACCGCTAGAAATAACTACCTTTTTAACCCTTGCAGTGTAGGGGAAGAGGGGGCGCTGGGGTCAGCCTTTTAATATTTACTAGATGAAAGTGTTTTATTTTTAACACTGATTTAATTAACAATAGAAAAGTTGCCAAACTGCCTCTCTGGCAGCGTATGTGTTGTTAACATTGAAGTTGTAGGAAGATAAAACATAACTGACACCCTAGAAATCTGTTTGTTATTATCTTCACGTTCTCCAGGCTATAACCGTCATGGGTGACATGGGAGATTGTTTGGTTCAGAATTTAGAATCCAGGCCACACATGATTTCAGATCTAAAAATGCAGACATTAGTGTGCTTCTCTTACATTTATGAACCATTGGTGACTAATCTCTGCGTTTTTTGTCTGCTCCTTGTTCTTCAGCATTGTTTGCAGTATGTAATATTCACATACATTGAGCGTTTGTCACTATGTGTCAGTATTGCCATCTGTCATACAAGTTTAGCTGAAATGAGTCAGTTCAGTGATGCATTTCCTGTTTTTTCCAGTATATTTCCTATGTACCTATAATTACACCATGCTATAGCTTGTTTTAAAGGCTGCTTTATTTATTCAATGCTCTGCCTAATTATTCATTACACATCCATTAGCTGCCAGATTTAAATAGTGCTGAAAACACAAAAGGCTAATTCATGATGAATTCCAACAACAATACAGCAAAATGTATTCGAAGACGGTTTAAAGGGCAGCTCTTCTCAGAGCCAGTGGGTTGAGGAAGAGTAGGTCTGTCATCTTTTCCCCCAATAGTAACCTTAAAGCCCAAGTCTGCGTTAGTTTTATTTATTTTCTATTATTGGCAGGTAGGGGGGATGAGTTGGGCTTTAAAGTGGTTCTAAAGACGACGTTTTTTTACCTTTAAGGCCTCTTTAACATGATCGGACCATTCAGGTCTGCCTGTCAGTTTTGACGGCGGACCAGAACGGGCGCTCCATGTTAGCCTATGGTGCGACGGATGTCAGCGGAGACATGTCCCCTGACATCTGACCCGGTCCGATCCGCAAAAAGCAGACAGATGGCCCCTACATCCAGATCCGTCGCTGGCGGATTGGATCGGGTGAGATCTGATGAAAACGGACATGCTGTCCGTTTTTCATCCGATCCCTCCATAGGCGGCAGCGGCACCTGACAAGCCCCTCCCCGCTCAGTGAGCAGAGAGGGACCTGTCATCCGCCGGCTCAGCGGAGATCAACAGAGAGATCTCCCGCTGAGCCGGCGGACCCCGTGGAAACAGAGTCCGCCTCGTGTGAATGAGGCCTAATACATTCCCTGCAGTAAAGTGTAAAAATGTCTCAGTAATGCCGTGTACACACGGCCGGACTTTTCAACCAAACTTGTCCAACGGAACAAATCTGTTGGACAATTCGACCGTGTGTGGGCTTCATCGGACCTTTTCTGTCGAAAATGTGATGGACTTTTAGATTTGGAACATGTTTCAAATCTTTCCGACGGTCTCGAGTCCGGACAAAAAATCTGTTCGTCTGTATGTTAGTCCGACGGATGAAAACCGACGCTAGGGCAGCTATTGGCTACTGGCTATGAACTTCCTTATTCTAGTCCGGTCGTACGTCATCACGGTTGAATCCGTCGGACTTTGGTGTGATTGTGTGCAGACAAGTCTGATTCAACGGAAGTTCGTCAAAGTCCGACGTGATTCAGTCCGTCAAAAGTCCGATCGTGTGTACACAGCATAAGTGTGTTGCCCCCTTCCCACCCTTTTACTTGAGTCCTATATTGATCCAGCACTGTGCCCGTCTGCAGCCAGTGCTGTTTTCTCTCCCTTTTCACACAGGCACAGAGGCAGCAGCAGGAGCCACTGCTGCTGTCAATCAAATCCTGTAAAGAGGTATCTGGGTCAAGTCAGGCTGTGTATGTCTATAGATGCACACAGCCCGGCTTAGGCACTAGCCCAAAGGTGTGCCCCCATTGGAAGTGTCTTTCTGTGGTGGCGCACGAAGTAGAAGAAGAGGAGGAGGATTGGGGCCACTTTGTGCAATACCACTGCACAAAGCAGGTACGTATAACATGTTTTAAAAAAAGTAAGTATAACATTTCAGGTTCACTTTGATTCCCCCTTCTTCAGAAGAATATGCTCCTTTCTTTCACTGCTTTACTGCTCTGTTTAGCTACTATGAGTAAAAGAGAAGTCATTATAAGCTAATGAGTCATTGGAGCTTGCACATGGCTATGGACTCCCCTGATTGGCCTTTAAAGGAGTTGTAAAAACAGGAGTTTTTTTTATCTTTATGCACACTATGCATTAAGATAAAAAGCCTTTTGTGTGTAGCAGCCCCCCAACTACCTGAGCCCCATCTCTCTCCAGCAATGTCCACAAATGTCTAAGCCATCCGGGACACTCCTCCTGATTGGCCTGGACACAGCAGCAGTGCCATTGGCCCCTGCGGCTGTCAATAAAAGTCAGTCAGCCAATCTGGGGAGAGAGGGGGCGGGGCCGGATCGGGATCCCGTGTCTGAATGGACATGCACAGAGCTGTGACTTGGCTCCAGTGCCCCCATAGGAAGCTTCTGACTGTGGGGGCACTCAAAAGGAGGGAGGGATCAGGAGCAGCGAAGAGGGACCTGAGAAGAGGAGAAACCGGGCTGCTCTGTGCAAAACCAACTGTACAAAGAAGGTAAGTATAACATGTTTGTAAAGTCTTGTTTTAAAAAAACAAAAAACAATCACTTTAATATCACTTTAACTATTAATCCAGATAAAAATCTTGAGCTGAAATCTGGACAAACAGATAAATACAAAGCTGGAAAACATATAGGGGAGCTGTTTTACCTGCAGAACCAGGTTGGTGACCTAACTTTTCTCTATTGCAGTTGTACAGTAGGACTTAATCACCTCTATGTCCCCTTTTTCCTACACTGGTTGCATTTCAAAATATATTTAAATGTAAAACTTATATATTGCAGGGGCTGAACTGTTAAGTGAGTAAACACAGCTTCTTTTTGTCTCTGATTGGACTGTATTAAATATTACCTGTTGATCCTGCCCCTTCTTACAGCCAGCATGCCACTTCCTTTTTAATGGTGACAACTGCAATAGCTCTAATCGAGTAGTGTTTTAACTGTCCTCAGCACTCCCACAGATTTAATACATATGTAAAAGCTTAGGCACCCAGCCATCAGCACGTCCTGCTATTATCATTGCTACACTCTTTTTTTTCCTTCCTCTTAACTGACATCGGTTCCAGCTAAGTAAAATGATCCTTTTACATCAGCAGAAATGACGCACCACTGAAGTTTAGATCCTAACACGGCCCCAGCTCATCAGAAGAAGGAAGAGGGGGAGACTGGCTAATAAATTTAAATGACATTTTGCCCTGTACTGAATTTGACTGTTCATGAATGTGCATACAGGTTATATCTGCTTGGTGTTCAGCTATAATTTTGTGTGATATTTTTATTATTTTTATATTTTTTGTGATGACTGCAGCATACTGTAAATATGATGCCTTTTTCACCAATTAAAGAGCTTTTATTATGTTTTCACCTTTTCTACAGTCTTGTAGATTTTTCAGTCATTCAGTTTTAAGATTGTATATCTTTTAAATATATGCAAGTTTGTGACTTGCAGTGAGGTATGTACACTATTGCTATGATCCAAATCTGTCAATATTTTAGCTGGGAAAGGAAAGGAGCATGGTGACATGAGTCCAAAAACATGGTGATTATAGGGCCAAAGAAATTCCACTTTTGTGCAGCCCTTTGTGTCAGTTGCATCAACTCTGAGTGGAATTGCCCTTTAACCCTTAACATGTCTGTCTTGGTAAGATATGCACTGCTCTCCTTTTTTCTCCAAGCAAAAATGGACAGCATACTTCCCAATGCATAATAATGACTTTTGGCATTTAATGTTTTTTCGCTTACTGCATGGGATCAAAAAAGAAACATTTGTGTTATCGAACATTTTGTATTTGTCTTGTTTTACAGAATCTGATTGTGTGTGTGTGTGTGTGTGTGTGTGTGTGTGTGTGTGTGTGTGTGTGTGTGTGTGTGTATATGTGTGAGTCTGTGACATTTTGCTACAGCAAAGTTGAAGCAAAGCACCGTGCTTTTTTTGTAATTACAGATTCCCTCTCCTTGCTTTGCTTCCCTGCTGGCTGTTCTTTAAAATAGATTTGGTTGCACAGAGCACAACAGGTTGCTGTTTTGAGCAGAGCTATTTCAAGACAAGCAATGCTAGAACCCAGAAGACAAGGGCACAGCTCAAGTGAAATAGGGAATTGTTGCCAGGAGACCTGTTAATAGGTCTAGTTTCCTCCACCCCCGCACCCATTTGGAAGAGTTGGCCCGTGAAGTAGGAGGTCCTTATTGCAAATCAGCGTCTGCTTATGGGACTTGCGTCACCAATACCACAAATTAGATGGTAGGCACTTGTGCTCTGTAGTTGATTATAAGTATGAAGTAGAACATATTGTGGGGGTCAGTGACATTGCTACAGCGTGACTAAGCGTATAAAACAAAACCGAAAAAAGGTTGGACTGGAAGGTCATGCCAAGCTGTAAACTGGTGTGTGTGTGCGTGTACTGTACTCCTATAAAATCCTTATTCTTTTCCATTAGGCTGTCAAACTCATGCAGTACCCAGCCAGTGCCATATAAATACATAAGCAATCGAAATGCTATATTTACATGAACTTGTCCTTGGGTGGATAATTGCAGACTGTAGTACACAAATTGACTCTTGCATGAAGAATTGCTTGAGAACCGTAATGGTGAATTTATACAAATGCCTTCACTTATACCTGGTACACACAATGAGATTATCGGACCAATGATACTCTGTTTTTTTTTTTTTGTTTTTTTTTTGTTAAAGAGGTTACTAAAGTTATGAGAATTCTCTTACAACAGAATAAAAAATTTGGAAGTGATGTATTGTTTTGTATTTTTGGACGAAAACTGTACTAATTAAACGGCCCTCTCATTAAAGAAAATGGAGGAATTCTTCAAAATATCCCGAAACAATACCTCTTCTTGCTTAACTCTGACATCACAGAGGAAATGCATTGTCATCAGATCTGTCAAAACAAACAAAAGATCAGGCACAGATAGCTATACTTCCTTGTTTTACAAAGCATTCTCTGACATTCTTGTACCCAAATTAACGGCAACCTTTAATTTTCTCAAACGAGCAACCCCATTTCAGCTGTTCATCTGTCAGCTAACATTGTCATGATACCTAAACCCACAGGCAGCCCCCGGGTTACAAACATCTGACTTACAAACGGAGGGAGACACCAGGAAGTGAGAGGAAATCTACCCTTAGGAAGGGAAATTCACTCCTGTAATGCCCTGTACACACGACCGGTTTTGCTGTCAGAATAAACTCCGGAGGTTTCTCCGGCGGAACTCCAACAGAATTCCATTCAAGTGGTCTTGCCTACACACGGTCAAACCAAAGTCCGACCGTCAAGAACGCGATGACATACAACACTTACGATGGGACTAGAAAAAGGAAGTTCAATAGCCAGTAGCCAATAGCTTCCGTCTCGTACTTGCTTTTTGGTCCGTCAGAACAGCATACAGACGAGCGTTTTTCCCGATAGGAATTGGTTCCGACGGAAATATTTAGAACATGTTCTATTTCTAGGCCCGTCAGAATTTTCTAAAAAAAAAAAGTCCGATGAGGCATACACACGATCGGAATATACGATGAAAAGCTTCCGTCTGACTTTCTCTGTCGGACATTCCGCTCGTGTGTACACGGCATAAGAGTTATTATGGGAAAAGGTGTCTCCACTGAAGTTTTATCACCAATCCTTGTTTCCACAACAACCCAAAATTTTTAAAATCCAATTATCACAGGGACAGAAAGTGAGGTAAAGTCTTCTGACCAGGGACATGAACAGCAAAACAAATGTTACAGGGGTGTTAACCCTTCCTATGCTATTCAAAAAGCTTAAAGATTTTTTTTTTTGGCTGGAGCAACACTTAAAAAATATACCTATTGTGACTTGTATAAAAATGCAACTTATGAACAAATCTACAGACCCCATCTTGTTTGTAGTGCCTGTAGTTGGTAAGGTTGAATAAAGATACCAGTCATCCAGTTCAATCTGTGTGGGTATGCGTGTTTATATTTGTAGTCTAATTACAGACCCAATTTGCTTCTGAACAGTCTTGAAAATTCTGGTAAAAGTTTTAACCACAAGAATCGCCCTTTCCTACGCCAACTTATACACAAAGTCCAAGTACACTTTGTGCTATCCATACAATCGGGAGACACACTTTGGCTACACCAGATTCCTGGAAACCATGCTGCTTTCCTTCAATGTTAGCAAAGCCCTTGACAAGACCTTATGACAGTATATGCGCTTTGCCTCTGTAAAAGGGAACATGGAGATTACTTTATGATGTGGAGCACAGCTCTATAGGCTCAGCCATCCACTTTGATAAAATGCGCAAGATTTGTTTTCCGTGCCTTTTTCAATACAATGGGGCACTAGACAGGGCTGCTACCTATCTCCAATATTATTTATGCTGGCTCTGGAGCCCCTTGCTGTTGTGATTTTAGCAAACCCTGCAATCCATGACCTAGAAACTCATGCTATTTGCTGGCAATTTTATATTAAATATCTCCCCCATACATCTCCTCCACCCAACTTTTTCAATGCCCTCTCAGCCTTTGCTTGAAATATCAGGACTTCACATCAAGAAAGCAAAATCAGAGGTTATCAACATTAAACCTGCAAATCCTCCTTCAACTTCAGATAAACTATAGCTTTACTTGGTCCAACAATTTACCATACCTTTTTTGCTTCTGATCCCACTGCCTAATCACATTTGACCCATTAAACAAAGGAAAGTTTTGAACTTCACGTGGAACTCTAACAAAATTTAAAATTAACCAGCCAAATTTTATACTGCCATGAAATAGCGTCTGAACTTGCTAAGCTTACAAATATTACAAAGCTCCCTTAGTCTCTTTCCATGGCAATCACAAACCACCCTCTTGTAGATCTACTTAGATATAGTATATGGCTTACCAGCCCTATCTGTAATTTCATTTGGTTACCCCAAAATTGTAGCACGATATTCCCTGACACCACTTTACAACAATCCCTTAACCCCAAATCCCTCAAAACGACTTAATCCCCCCCCCCCCCCCCATCTGTCCCATAGAAAATTTATCAACAACCCCTCTTTCCTTCTTGCATATGCTGGTGATCCATGAAAGGTGTAAAAATGTGTACAGTTTCTTAATGATAGTTAGTTATTTTTAGAACTTTCCAATATCTCAGGGACTATTGGGGAAATTGCCCATACAAATACCTTTTTGATATCTGCAGATAAAACATTGCATTAGCACTCTTCTCAATACCTGCTCTGGTAGCCCCCATGTCTATATCCATTTAAAAGTCATTGCTTACATATGATCCAAACTCCACAGCCTAATAATTACCCTTTACCTGGTACCAGAAAGTCCATATATAGTAAGTCCCCTACATACGACTTGCAAATTTTCAAAGATGCGAACATGTGTTTGCATGTCCAATCCTGTAAAACAGAGTACACATAAAAACCTGACAAATTGCCATACCAACACAAGTAGTGTTGGTGCAGCAATCTCCCATGCTGTTCCTTTGTGTTCTGACAGGACTGCTGGAATTATGAACAAGTTGGATTAACGAACAAGCTCCCAGAATGGAACTCGTTCGTAAGTAGGGGACTTGCTGCAGGGGACTTAAAGTGAGGAAGTTACCCTTTCCTTCCTGAAAAGGTCCTACTTTTTCTACTACATTTTGTCTTCTCTTTCTTCTACAACCCTATGGATACAGAAACCTCAATGTCCCCTCTACTCATACTCCTACCAAATCCCTCCAGGAACTACTTTTTTTAAATCGGTGTGGCGCCGCAAAGTTGGCGTCGCACCGATTTGAACAGTGCCATTGCTGACAATAGGGTGCGACATGTCATGCGATTTGACCTGTCAAATTGCATATCTAGTCACTCCTAATGTGTATCGGGAATTTAACTGTCACATTGGCTTGTTCTCTCAACCAAACTGTCAAACCATAAAATGGCTGGTGTCATAACTGATGACGAGCAGCATTTTGGGGCTAAGATGCCAGCTTCCTTGGCTGAAAACGATAGGATGATTTAGTTCTGCTTTAAAGGGTAAGTTCACCTTTTACAGAAAACTCTAAGGTGAACTTACACAGGTCCCCCTCCTCGCTCCTCCCTCCCAGTCCTGCTGACCTGGACCGCGGTGATCTCCACTTCTAAGCCCCGGTATATCCACGCCGGGTGTCCGGGGCTTAAAAATCTTCTCAGCTGAATGACAGGGGGACGTTTTGGAGCATTCTAATTTGTCAGCACCGTCACATGGGCGGTGCTGACCAATCAACAGCCGCATAGTCTGTCCTGTTGGCTATGAAGACGCCGCGTGGATGCAGAGAGGATTTCTATGTCCCGAGCTTCTGCCGCGGATATACCAGGGCTTAGAACTGGAGATTGTGGCGGTCCAGGTTAGCCGGACCGGCGGGGGGCGAGGAGGGGGACCTGAGTAAGTTCACCTACAGATTTTACTGTAAAGGTGAACTTACACTTTAAAGAAAACCTGCCTGAAAATTATTTTTGCCAGATTAATATGCTGATCCACTGGTTTATTTACCTTCTGAGTTACTGGCCCAGAAAAACAGAGCAGTATAGGAGTTATTACTTCAGTTTAAATTAACTTATTAGAGAAATTCATTTTTAAGGTTCTATGTAACCAGATGTCAATGCTAATAGTGGGGTCCTAGTAACAATACCCTAAAATGAGAGGTGTAATCATCGTATGATGGGATCTTCTTGCCGGAGTACTGGCTGGGAAGATGTCATCTGCAGGAGATGGTTTTTCCTCCCTGCACAGGTCAGCAGTCTAAATGGTCTGCAAATGTACTCGTACACTATGGGCTCCTTAGTTGCTCCTGTTTACAGCACTACTATAGACTGTCTGTGTTGTCAGTTGGATTAATAGTGCGCACATTCTGATTCTGTTTGTGCCAGTAATTATTACTTGTGTCGTTCTGGCCATGATGACAACATACAGAAATTTTGGTGTTCTGTTCAGTGAACAAGATTTCCAGATCTAGCACAGCAATATGATTTCTAATAATATATCTTCCTTTTGGAAGCAGCGGTGTGTACAGTTTGTTCCTATTCCCGCCACCCACTCATTGCATGCTTTAAGAATCACACGTTAAAGTCACAGTACATCTGTCCTTTCAATGTCTTGTGTTGCTGGAGCTGGTCGCCAGGCTCACTTGTTGAAAGCTTTTCAGTCATCGGGCGCCTCCCACCATCACAGCATTTGGCTGCCATGATCAGCTTCACTGCTGTTCACATAGGGCTCTTGAGGATAATGTCTTAAAAAGAATGTATCATTTTAAAAGTTTTTTTTTTTTAGATACAATACATGGAAAATAGATCAGTATGATATTTACAATCGTAATACTGTGTGTTTAATGTTTTAAAAGATGGCGTTTGGATTGTATTTCTAAGTTACAAGTCTGTGAGTCAGCTTATTCATGAAAAATATGAATGTATTCAATATAGGGCTGATGTCTTAGCTCATCAGTTTTTATCCAGGGGAGGGTGAATTAGGGTGAGGAAAAGACAAAGCTCTGCCCAGCTTTTAATCTACAAATCTCTAGACTTAAAGGAGGAGGACAGCCAAAGTGCGTTTGTTTGTTCTGAACTCCTGTGACCCATTTTCAGCAGACAGCGGGCTGAAGTCCACTGTCTGCTGACATCAAAATCTGTCTTCAGATATTTCTTGGCCCAGTCATGACGTTTCAACTTATGTGTTTTGTTCAGTGGTGGTCGGGTTTCAGCCTCCCTTACCTTGACCATGTCTCCTGAGCACTGAACACCTTGTACTTCTGGGCACTCCCAGGTAGGTTGCAGTTTTGGAATATGACAGCACTGGAGGATAATGGGTTCCTGGTAGCTTCACGTTTGATTCTTCTCAAATCTTTGGCGGTTAATTTGGGTCTTTTTTTTCTCAACAAGTGCGACCTTGACTATTTGCAACAAAACATTTGATGGTTCTGTGATCACACCCCAATATCTTAACAATTTCAAGAGTGCTGCATCCCTCTAAAAAACTTTAAAAATGTTTTGACTTTTCAGAGTCAGTTAAATCTCTTTTGTGACCCATTTTGCCTGGGAAAAAGAAGCTGCCTAATGATTATGCACACCTTGATATAAGGTGTTTGATCTCCTTAAGCCACACCCTCCCTCATTACACAAAGACACATCACATGATATGCTTAAATCCAATAAGCATTCGCATTTATACAGGTTGGAGTTGGACAATATGCATAAAAATTTTGGATTTGGTCAAAATACTCACTTGCCTAATAATTGTGCACACTGTGTAGTACCTTTCAAATCAATAAGTCCATAGCTGAAATGTAAAGATTGCTTCGGTTCATAAGGTATATATAAGTATGAGAGCACATGTAGTTGAGCATTTTTGTTAAATAGGAATTATCAGGTGGGAGGGGGAGCACTACCAGCTTGTCCAGGCCAGAGGCCATGATATCTAATGTGCTTAGGTTCAGTACCGGGACAGGTTTGTCATGTGCCCAGGACAAGACTGGGGAACTGCGCCTCCTCCCCCACTTTTAATGCATACTGTAGAATGGGTTTTTCTGACGTGTCAATGCTGTGCCCAGGGCAGCTGCCCCTCCTACCCACCCTTTGTCCCGGTGTTCTGCCAAGAAAGTTCCGCTCGGCGGCTAAGTTCCCCCCTCTACTGCGCAGTAGGATCCGGTGGAAATAGCCGAAGCAGAATCGCTGAAAGTCAGCTGTACACGGCGCCTGTAAGAGGGCCCGTCGCGGGCTCGCTTCGGGCACGGCCTCGCTTCACTCGGCTCTTTTAGATTCCCCCTCTAGGTCCACTTGGATGGTGGGGAAGGAACCTGGACCCAGAGCGCAGGCGCCCTGTACAGCTGATGGAAGCGTTTGAGCTTCGGCTATCTCCGGCGGCTGACAGTTGTCCGTACTGCGCAGGCGCTGCGCCTGCGCAGTACAGGGGGGGAACTTATCCGCCGAGGGAACATTCTCGGCAAGACACCGGCCCTGCTTAGTCTTTAGGATGAGGGAGCTTAGGGGCAGCAGTTCTTTGTTAAAGGAAATAAAGAAGTTGCTTTGTATGCAAAGTAATACTGTAGTTGGTAATGCTGACTTGTACCCTAATGATTTATGGGATGTGTGGATTGTAATGAAAGGTCCCAAAAGGGTCTTCTGTAGATACCGATGCCTTAAAGTAGTGGTCATCAACCCTGTCTTCAGGGCCCACTAACTGGCCAGGTTTGCAGGATAACAAATACATCACAGATGATATCATTTGCTGCTTAGTGATTGCAGTATTCTAGTCTGCATCTCCTCAAGGTCATACATAGAACCTGGCCTGTTAGTGGGCCCTGAGGACAGGGTTGATGACCACTGCCTTAAAGGATGATATGGTATTGTGCAGTCTGTTCTTTCATGTTCTGGTGGCCTCTGGGTGGTTGTAGCACTGGCTGGTATAATTCCAGGTAGACAGACCTGATGGGGAATGACAACACCAATTTATTCTGGCTCTTGGGAATTGTAGTACCCATTTGGGTTTGTCTTACATTTTCTATGGGTTTCTCCCATGGAGTTTTGTCTTGACTTAATGCTGCAAATTGATCGTGACATTAATTGGCAAATTTTCTATCTGATGTTACTATTTGAGTAGGATTTGTATTTTATGTGGTTGTACTCCATGCTTGAAAAAGAGCCTTCTTGATGGTTTGAAACTGCGCTCTTTGATATGGAGGATTTACTTGCTGCTGCCTGTTTGCATTTTAATAAAAGAGCCACTGGCACTGATCTTTGTCATACTATTTTTATTCCATCTTTTTACAAATTGTATGTTGCTTCAATTTTATTTTCTCACTATGGAGTCCTATCCTATGGAGAAATGTTTGCATTGGGTAAAAAAAAAAAGCCTTGAATCTCTCCCCCCCCCCCCTTTCCTGCTGGCTGGTCTGGCTGTTTATAATGAGTGACAGAGGAAAAGGATCATTGTGAATAAATGAGACAGGTGGGGAGGGTGTCCCAGTGCTGTCATGTGGCTCCTCCAGAAATGCTGAGCTTGTATAATTCTGAGTTATAAATACTATGCCCTCTTCCCAGCTCATGCACAGGTTGCTGGAACTGCTGCTTCTTTATCTTTTTCTGTCTCCCTCCAGGGGGCTTGTAGATATACACTGTAGGTGTAGGTTTATAGACGAAAATTTTAGATTTGATTACTTGTTTTTAGAGAACACTTTTATAAAGCTGGTACTGTGAATATGCTTAAAATGATTGTAAACCCTTACCTTGCAAAACAACCCATTCAGTTTAAAATAGAAATTAAAGGCAAAACATATGTGTATAGATATAAAAAAAAATATAAATACCATTTTTCCCTTTTTTATAAGTGATCACACTCCATCTCTTCTCAGATGCATAAGAGATAGGGGAGGAGAAACGGCAGCACACTGAGCTTTCCAATGAATGGCTGTGCAGGGAGGTATGTCAGCAGAAGTCTGATCATTGGAGGAGAGCACACGGAGTTCCCAGCATAGCTAGAGAACTGACCACGCTGTGTTCTCCTGCTTAGTGTGGTCAGTTTTTAATAGGAAAGCAGTGGGACTGGCAGGAACACCAGGGATTTCACACAAAGGAAGCAATACAAGGAGAACAGGACTTTTTCATACAAGTACATGGTACAGCAGGCATATATCAGTATGAAATGCTGGGTTTACATATTCCTTAAGTTTTTTTGTTTTTTTGTTTTTTTTTTGACTAGAA
The DNA here is from genome assembly GCA_037952925.1 of Lithobates clamitans. Classification (NCBI taxonomy): domain Eukaryota; kingdom Metazoa; phylum Chordata; class Amphibia; order Anura; family Ranidae; genus Lithobates; species Lithobates clamitans. Next base: position 1,137,065 of record JBBGZY010000194.1, on the reverse strand, counting down.
TTGAATTAATTTGTTTTAAGGAATCAAAAACTGTTCCAAAAATCTATTGTTGGAGGTTGACTGTTCATATTTTTACTCAACACAATATGCAATCAGCAATGAATAGTATTCCATCCGCAGGGGGCACTGTACCATTACGTTGTATGGATGGATTTCCACCAGTGCATTGTAACTGAGTGTGCTCATGTTACTACCGTATGGACCTGTCATTTGGCTTTTGTATAGAATGACTGGTCAATGGTCCGACAATGGTCCCTGTTTTTTTTTTTTTTTTTTTTTTTTTTTTTTTTAACCTGTTAAAAAAACAAAAAAAAAACAAAACATCGAATCTATTCTTCTCTGAGGTGTGTTTACTCTACACTTAGCTTAACCATTGATGCACATTATTGTTAGTTACCTATTTAGGCTTTCATTTTCTTATGTTGGTCAGATATTGGCCTTGCAGATAAAATGACCAAGAAAGATACTTTTTCCCAAAATGGGCACACAGCTTAAGGTAGCTCTGACAGATCCAGCAGTTTGACTTTTAAGTTAACTACTTAAAGCGGACCTTCAGTCACTTTTTCATCTCTCCATCTAATAAATCTTCTGCCCTTGTTGTTTTAACTTTGGATAGTAAAACATATTTTTTCTGCCAGTAAATACCTTTATACAGCCCACTTCCTGTCTGGTCATTAGCCTAGGCTTATGACATCATGCACAGCTCTCTCTCTCAACTCCTGTGAGAGTTTGCCAGGCCGGGGGGGGGGGGGGTGATTCATAAGAGGGCCAATGAGAGCTGCAGAGCTGGAAGCGTGCCTCTGTGTGTCTGTGAAAATCCAGGAAGTGAACAGGCAGCAGCTTCAGCTGCCCACAGTTAAAATGATTGCAGCCAGACTCGGCTTGCTGTTTCAAATCCCGCTGCCAACTGCGCATGCGTGAGCCGAGCTACAGATTGTGAATGATTCCGCAGTCATCTGGGTCCTCTGACGTGTCTCAGAAGACTGCGGGAAATAAGGGGGAGAATAACTTCTGGAAGTGGGAGTGGGAACCTGTCAAAACTAGGTACCTGCAATCCCAGGAGGAGCAGGGAAGGAGGCCTTAAAGTGGATGTAAACCCAATGTCATCTTTTCTAAACTACTGCCATAGGGGTTATCTATAAGGATATACATGCCTCCTGCATGTATCTTTACCTGTCAAATGTCTCCCCTCTGTCTTTTATGAGAGCTGAAAAACTGCATATTCTGTGGGTGGGTCTGTTGTCTGGAGCTCGGTGGGTGGAGTCGTGATGTCAGTAAACTCCCCGCCCACCTCTACACTCCCCTTGTCAATATGCATTTTCTCCTGTGTATTTCTAACACTGAACTTCTGTTATGATCTCTAACATCCAGTGAAAAGACAGGAAAGTAATCACATGACTTCAGCATGCCAAATCATTCTGAGGTGTGGAACAACCAATCCTTGCAGAGCTGCTGAAGAAAGGAGTGGGGGAGGGAATTAAAAAATAATGCATGTGTTAGGCTGTCACTCACAGCAAGGGGGAGGATTTGACAAAGTTTTTCTCTGTTTGTCAAGATTTATCTCACTGAACAATAAAAGAGGATTGCTCAGAGATGGATTAACTCTTTTTGGCAAGACTGGGCTCAAATGATAGGAAATCTTATACTCTACAGTATGACATAAAAAAAAAAAAATTCGGGTTTACATCCACTTTAAACCAGAACTACCCCCTTTGGGTGAATGGAGGTCATTCTGGTGCAGGGCTTCCAACTCCAGTTCTTGAAAGCTAGGATCATCACATTTTTAAGGATTTTACTATGTAACAGTGAATGATTGCTCCTTTCTCTAAAATCCTGTCCTGTATTCACCCCTTGCTGATTTGATAGCCCTGCTCTAGGATGCCTCTTAATACAGTTTTTGGGAGGGTCAAAAATAGGGTTGCCACCTTATTAATTACATTCTTTGGTTCTGTGGCTGATTAAAGTGGTTGTAAACCCTAGAGAAAAAAAAACTGCAAGAAAAGGGCATAATGAGCCAGTATGCATAGCATACTGGCTCATTATGAATTACCTGAGATCGAAGCCCCTGCAGCCGTCCTTGCACCCCGCTCCGGCGGCCGACATCGCTCTGAGTTACTTCCGGGTATTGCGGGCTCCGGCGCTGTGATTGGCCAGAGCCGCGATGATGTCACTCCCGCGCATGCGCGGGAGCCGCCGGTAACGGCACAGTCCAACTGAAGCAACGTCACATACGTGTCATTGCTTCAGTGCGCATGTGCACATGCAAATACAGGGATATCTCCTAAACCATGCAGGTTTAAGAGATGTCCAGTGTTGCTACAGGTAAGACTAATTATAGGCTTACCTGTAGCAAAAAGTGGTTGTAAAGGATTTACAAATACTTTAAGGTGGTAATTGAACTCACTTGGAGCCTTATCTGCATTATATTACCTTCAGAACCTGTGTAATTCATATGTGTTCAGGTTTAAAGGGATGAGGTGGCAACTCTAGTCAACAAAGACCATTAATTGTTTTATGAGGGTATGATATTTGCTTTGGCACTGATATTTCTGTTTGTAAAGAGTTTGAAGACATTTAGGTCCGGTTCACACCACAAAAACGCAGTCTGGATGCATTTTTGCTTGTGCATTTATAATGCGTTTTTGCTGCGTTCTGGTGCGGTTTTATGCATTTTCAATGCGTTTTTTTCCCCTCAAAGTTTCCTGGGGTGTTTTTTGTTTTTTTTTTAGCTGTAATGCGTTTTTGATTGCCACGTTCCAGTACAGTTCTGTGCAGAAAAAAAGCAGCATGTTCTACATTTTTTTTTTTTTTTTTTCCTGCACAGGAACTGATCGCACTGTTGTGAACTAGGCCATTGTCTATGCGTTTTTTTTTATGCAGGAAAAAAAAGATGCACTGACTGCATCTGGTGTGAACCGGCCCTAAATCTAGTGAAACCCTCTTTTTCTTGCTCAAGTTGGACCTATCATCATGTGAAAGTTTTGGATTGGAAAGCAGAACCTTTTTCATACAGAAATGCTGACTTGCGAGAATTAAAGTGATATTAAAGGCTGTTAAATTATAAATTTTATTATATATATATATATATATATTATTATTTTTTTTACTTTGAAATAACAACAAACCTGTCATACTTACCTGCTCTGTGCAGTGGTTTTGCACAGAGCAGCCCAGATCCTCCTCTTCTCACCCTGCTGGTGCTCCTAGCCCCTCCTTTTGCTGAATGCCCCCATACCTAGCAGCTTGCTATAGGGGCACCTGTGCAGACTCGCTCCTGAGCCACTGCTCTGTCTGTCCATTTAGACGCAGAGCGTGGCTCGGCCCCCCCATCGCTCTCTCCTCATTGGCTCACTGGCTGTGATTGACAGTAGCGGGAGACAATGACTGCTGTCTCAGCCAAAGAGGAGGCAGAGACCCTGCTCTCGTGCACATCGCTGGATCCAGATCGTGCGCAGGTAAGTATTAGGGGGGCGGGGAGACTGCTGCACACAGAAGGCTTTTTATCTTCATGCATAGCATGCATGAAGATAAGAAGCCTTTACACTGCCTTTACACTGTTGGTCGAACAATGACTGCGGCGATTCCTCCATTCATACTGTTTACTGTGGATGGGGGAATACATCCGTTTCTCTTATTTTATTTTTTTATTTATTTTTTTTATTTTGTTTTGTGGCAGTTTTAAAAGAAATTGTGTAAACAGCTTGACAATAGTCTTTAGTATACTTTGCTTTGAACATGATATGTTAACCTTTTGCGTTCATGTCGCCTTATCTTCTCTGTTATAGCTGACACCTGGGGGAAAAGCTGAAGTGACCGGAGTTAATGTGGGGGACTGGTTATTACAGATTGATGGAGAGAACACTACAAATATGACTCATATCGAGGCCCAGAATAAGATCCGAGCCTGCAGCAACAAGCTGGCTTTAGTTCTGAGCAGGTAATGAACATCTGATTGGTAATAACCATTCACAGACGGCAGCAGTCCTTTTCATTGAAAAAGCGTTTGGATGTTAGAACTGAATAAAATGACATTTGTTTTCTCTCTGCAGGTTCTCACTGGGATTGAGTAATCAGCCAAAGGTAAGTTTCTTTCATGGTTTATAAAAGTAGATGAATGGTGCGTGGGTGTTGTATGCATTACTCAAGGAGAGGGAGATAAAAGAGGAGGAATTGAGTCTGTGGTTGTCTTGGATGTGGTTATTTTTATCCATTTGTATCTGTGTATTTTTATCTGTCCTTCCTTTCTATTAGTAGAACTTCAATCTGTCTGCTTTTTCTCTATTGCTGATCTTACATGTATACACAATGACCCTTTCTCCTGTCCCCTTCACATTATACTGTGGCTCTTTGCCTCTGGCTGTGGCTAGCCTGGCACCAAACTCCTTGCTGCCTGCTGTCAGCATGATTTGCCTTCTTTCCCTCCTCTACTGCATTCCTGGAGCTGCATGTGCCCCTCAGGGTAAACACAGGCTGGTTTATTCTAAGCTGCTAGAATGCCTCCGGTGATCTCATGGGAACACAGCACTTGAGGAAGATGAATTCTCACTAACATATTACGTGTACTTGGTGCTAACCCAATTTCTGAAAGATATTGAACATGCAATCACAGATAGTTGCTATGATACTTTAAAGCTAAGGGACTTTAGTATGGAAACTTTGACCTCCTTCATACTTTATTAAAGTAGAACTGTGGCAATTACTATAAAATCACATATTTGCTGTAGGCTGCCCATACCAGTAACACTCAGAACAGCCTAGTTCTGCAGTGGGTATCGCCAAGTGTGAACAGGAAGCCTGTAGAATTCATGTCAAAGAATATTTACATGCGGCTATAGACCGATGAGCTGCTATGTACGCAAGCCTGTTTGTGTCCAGGGCAGCTCATCTGTCCCTATCTGCGACAACATATTGACAGCTGCAGAGCCTCTCAGCCTGTCATTGCTTTGTATAGGCTGAGCGGCCGCAGCTGAATGTAAACACCTGGTTGTACACGCTACAGTAATATGCTAATTGGGGTGGTATAAAGCTTTAAATGGCAATTTGAATGAGCCCCAACACTCTTTGTTTTTTTTAAGTACCCATTAAACATTTTGTAAATAATGGTTCCAGCTAGTAGAACCATCACAAAGGCACTTCATTTGAAAGGGTGACAGCACTCTTCTATCTGCAATAAAATCACTAAATTGTTGTTCCCCTTGCTGCTGCTGAAGCTGCTTAAGCTTAGTGATCGCTATTAGGTTTTACTGGGTTGAACGAAAAAAACAACTGACAGCTCAGGTCGGAGCCGCTGTACTAACGATCCAACGTTCATACAGCGATCTCCCCTGCTGAGCTATTTTGTGCTGACAGGGGACGCACTCCGCACCCCAGAACATTCCGATCAGCGCTCTCACTCTCAGCCATTGGCTGAGAGCGCTGATCAGGTGCTGGTCGGCTGCTGGTTTTCCAACATGTTCCTCTGACAGAAGCCAGCCAAACATCCGGCTTCTGTCAGACTGGCTGTCATACCGACGGCCGACTGTTGGATGGTTTTTATTAAACCGGCACCGGCAATCGGTCTGTGTGTACTAGGCTTTAGAGGTTGGCACCATTGATAATCTTATCCATGAATAGCCATGCCTGGCTTCACCCACATCCAATTAAATTGACAGCACATTGCTCCATCTGCAGGAGCTTAGGGAAATGGTGTATAATCTCTGCGCAGTTCCTCCCATCCCCTCCCGCATGGTCTAATAGGGTACATGAGAAATTCAGCTTCTCAGCTGATTCAACCATTATCAGTTTACATTTTCTTTTAGGTCGTTTACCAACATAACTTGCATTAAAAAGCTTGTTTATCACTTGAAGAAAAAAATGTGGAGGCTGAAAGTTTAATCCATAAAATAGTAGAGCAATCAATGAATATGTACAAGGTGACATATATCATGTTGCCCATTGCACTCGCTAGATTTGGCCTCCTCTTTCACTTTATTGGTGTAAGTAAAGATGTGAGTTTCTGCCTAGAATCAGTCTTGAGACCAGTTAGTGAAAACAATCATTTCACTGTATGGATGACTGAGAGCAACACGGAGGTAAGACCTGAAATTGTGTCCAGAAAACCATATAAGTGGATTGCTCAGTTGCCAGGAATAAATCACTATCTTGATTACCCTCAGAAATCACTTGAAACATGGACACATGTCAAGTCTTTCATAAAATTTAACACATTTTCAACATATGTATGACCTGCATCCACTACTACTAATATAATATATGTGTGTATAGACGTTTTAAAGACCTGTCTGAAGCCAGACTGATATTAACCACTTCAGCCCCTGAAGGATTTACCCCCTTCCTGACCAGAGCACTTTTTGCAATTCGGCACTGCGTCGTTTTAACTGACAATTGCGTGGTCGTGCAATGTTGCACCCAAACAAAATTGATGTCCTCCTTCCCCCCCCCCCCCATAAATAGAGCTTTCTTTTGGTGGTATTTGATCACCTCTGCAGTTTTTATTTTTTGTGCTATAAAAAAAGAGTGACAATTTAAAAAAAAAAAAAAGCAATATTTTTTACTTTTTGCTATAATAAATATCCCCCAAAAATATATAAAAAAACAAATTCCTTCCTCATTTTAGGCCGATATGTATTCTTCTACATTTTTTTTTTTGATAAAAAAAATTGCAATAAGCGAATATTGATTGGTTTGCGCAAAATTTATAGCGTCTACAAAATAGAGGATAGCTTTATGGCATTTTTATTATTAATTTTTTATTTCTTTTTAGTAATGGTGGCGATTTTTTTTTTATTTTTATCGTGACTGCGACATTGCGGCGGACACATCAGACACTTTTGACATTATTTGGGACCATTAACATTTATACAGTGATCAGTACTAAAAAAATGCACTGATTACTGGGTAAATGACACAGGGAAGGGGTTAAACACTAGGGGGCGATTAAGGAGTTATCTGTGTTCCCTCACTGTGTTCTAACTGTAGCGGGGATGGGCTCACTATAACATGACTGAGATCACTGCTCCCGATCACTGGGAGCAGTAGATCCCTGTCATGTTGCTAGGCAGAACAGGAAAATGGCTTGTTTACATAGGCATCAGTGGCGGCATTATAGGGGTCACTGAGATCACCATGGCGACCAGGCCCCTTGCTGCAGGGGGCCCTTGAGGGCCCCCTGTACTCTTCGATAGGAGAAACGGCAGGGGCGGCTGAGACTGAGCTCCTCGATCGTCAGCCGATCTATTTTTTGCTTGTTCATAGTACCAGCCAAAAAATGCTGTTCCCCCGAAAAGCGATCCATGCTCATTTCACTTTTCAGAGGCATTTGACAGCCGGTAAAGAGGCATTATGTTGCCTACTGACCGCCTGTTTTAACACCTTAAATGCATCATCACTATCCCACAACTGCATGCAGTGCACACAGTTGCAAGGTGGTTGCAGTGCAGCCCCATTCACCTAGGGGTATACTTCAAGGGTGCCCTGACTGGAAAAAGATTGAGAAACACCGACATAGAGGAACCCATCTCTCCATTTTCATCCTGCAGCCGCTGAATGCCTGTGGGAGGGAGAGGAGGAGAAGCGGGGGGATGGAGAAATCGATTCCTTTATATGCAGCCACCCACTTGTGACCGGGCCCTGGTGTTCCGCCATCGGAGGAAAGGTCTCTGTCCGGGGTCAGGGGGGCCCTTTATGGTTTCTTGCATCGGGGCCCTGAAAGTTCTAGTTACGCCACTGATAGGCATCTCCCCGCTCTGCCTCTCCGTGTCAGGATCGCGGGCCACCGGCAGACATCGAGTCCACGGAACCCGCGGGCATGCTCACACAGCGTGCGGCGGGTGTGTGCCCACTAGTCGGCGATTTAAAGGGGACGTAGGTATGCCCATTTGCGCAGCCTTACCATTGTGCCAGCGTACATCGTCGTGTGCTGGTCAGCAAGCATTTAAAGAATGTTGCATGCAGTTACTTTGCCATCTAGACTAGAGCACTTACCTCCATTCTCTTCATCCTTTTTAAATGGATGCTATCAAAGAAGCTTATAAAGTACAATATAAACATAGCTCAATTGTTGGTCTACTGGTTGACGGTTGCTAAAGCACTGTTTAATTATAAATTGGCATTTGTTTTTCATAAAATACTTGTTTTCTCTCTTTTTTTGCATCTCAGGCCTACTGATCTCCTCCATTACTTCTTAGGTCTGCAATAAAACTAGTTATTATTCATTTAAAAAAGATATAATTTTTGCAGTATCTTAAATCCTAGACCTCTCCCCACTTAATACATTGTCCTGAAGTTTGCCTTTAAGCTTTTTAAAGTGAATACTGGCTGTTATGAGACATACAATTAGCAGTGTTTACAAAATAAAGAAGCAGATGCACACCATGTTTGATGCATCTGCCGAAATTTTAATGGTGGATCAAATATATCTCTAGTTGACTGCTAAATGACAGTTGCTGTGATGAGCCCTTGTATAGTTGTGAATTTTATATGACAATGAGAACAAAATAGAGATAACATGACAACCTGATTGCTAAATTGGCAACAATTAACAATATCAGGGAAAGTTTTGAATAGACTATCTGACTTTAGAAAGCAGTGTGAACATTTTAGGTCAGTGTATGAAAGCATCAGGAACAGGAAGGATTTTTTTCTCCCTCACTGCAGTGTAACAAATATTGGCAGGCTTATAGTTCAAATTGTGGTTACTCAAGGCAATCAGATTTGTTTTTTTTACCTCCAAAGCTATATCCAAAATCTGATTGATTGGTCTGGATAACTACACCTTGTACTACTTTTATTAAAGGGTTTCTAAAGCAAAGATTAAAAAAAATGTTATAGTTACCTGCTCTGTGCAAGGTAAGTATAAAATTTTTTGCACAGAGCAGCCCCAATTCTCTTCTTTTTGGGTCTTCTGCCGGTGGTCCTGGCTCCTCCCCCTGCCAAGTGCCTCCGTAGCAAGCCTCTTGCAATTGCGGCACTTGAGCAGGCTTGTACCAGAGCGGCACTCTGCGTGTCCATTTACACATGGAGCTTAGCTCGGTCCTGCCTCCCACTCTTTCCTCATTGGCTGTGATTGACAGCAGCAGGAACCAATGGCTCCTGCTGCTGTGTGAGCCAATGATGAGATTAAGACCCAGGGGAGCCTGGATTGCTGGATCAAGATGGGGCTCAGATAAGTATAAGGAGGGGATGGGGGGTGTAGAGCTGCATCCAGAAGTTTTTTTTTTTTTACCTTTAATGCAGGTGGAATAAAGAAATCTGAAAGTGGTATTAGACTGCAGTAGTCACAGATATGTACCACATTGGCTAGAGCAGGAGTAGGCAACCTTAAAGAGGTGGAGATCTACCTGAACAACATGTGAGGAGTCAAAGATCACCAGGCACAGTATCGCCTCCTCACACCTGATTTAAAACTCTAATTACTGTACTACCATGTCGCATAGCACGGCAATCTTGTGTTTAAATCAGGTGATAATGAGGCAACATATCGCCTCCTCGCCACCTGCCAACACACTTGGATCACTTTTCAAAGGAGCAGCAGTGCCTGCTGCACTTGTGAATGGGGGATGGGGTGTTAAAACCCTACGGTTGGGTTGCGGTTTTACCTCCGCCAATCCCTACCACCTTTACCTGCTGAGGCTGCCTACTTTAACCCCTTGTTTGCTGTACTGCACAAGGTTGCAGGGCACTTACAGAATAGCCTAATTCGCTTGAATGGGTCATACTTGGCAGGTGCTACACCCACCAACCATGATGGGGTGTATAACTCCTGCTGCTGCTGCAACATGTGTACACCCCTGGCCACTGCAGCTAAAGGCGGTGTGGTTGGGGCAAGGATGATAAAAATATCTTTTTACTTTTGGGTTTTACCACCCACCAAACTGCAAATGTAATTGAAAAATTACTGAGCCCCCTAATTAGGCTGCTTTCATACTGAGGTGCTGCAGTTTACCTGCACCGCAGTACATCTGCCACTTTCCTGCAACTTTCCTGGGTTATCTGCGCTTTGCCATAGACCTCTTTTTTATTTTCTGCAGGTGTGGTGTACTTCCTGAAAGCGCACCAAAAAAGTACACTGCACCCACAATGTGGGTAAACCTCAGCACATCAGTGTGAAAGCAGCCCTATACAATTATGCCCGGTGTATTGCTTCACACTGACCTGAAGATCTCTTCTTTCCTGCTGCTAGCACCACTTTGGAGACCGCTAGCCAGGATAAGAGGTGCAGTGCAGTTAGTATCACTCTGCATGGGACGGGAACCAGCACTAGGCCTATGCAGCTCTTGCTCCCTACTACAGCTCCAACTTTACAAGTAGTCTCTCTGCATTGCACTTTGTTTTGATGCTCTGGGATGGCGGGTCAGCAGGCCCAGACAGCGATCTACCAGTCACCTGTCTGCGATCTACAGGTTGCTGACCCCCCAGGCTAGAATCTGTTCTATACATACGATATATGGCAATTGTTACAGTGGATTCAAGGATGTTCTTTTGACATCTTTTGACCTATTCAATTTTTAGAGGTCTTTAACTCATTCCTATTTGTCACTCAGGGACTAAGATCCTGTGAGAATTGACGTCTCAAGTTCTGATATATAATAGAGTAAAACAGCATAAAGACCATCCTGACATCGCCATAAACTGGTTTTCATTTTAAACAATTTTTTAGCTTTTCTCTTTATAAAAGCTAAAATGATTGAAGTATGTTGTTATGTACTTTGCATGATGGGTTTAAGGTGACTTTCTAGGATGTCACCGTGATTTTCATAGAAAAGAATATTGCAAATAGGATTTCAGTCTGTAGATATGGTATAACAGATGTGAGAGTTTGGGGAACATTCCGCATAGACATTTCAATGCAGGTTATTTGGGCTTCATGAACTGGGTCCTTAAAGTGGAGGTCTAACCTGACAAAAAAAAAAATGTTTAAGTCAGCAGCTACAAATACTGTAGATGCTAACTTTTAATATAAGGACATTTACCTGTCCAGGGATCCCTGGATGTCGGCACCCCAAGCTGATTCGTCCATCGGCTTCTGTTGCATGTCTCAGCATTGCAAGGTTTCCTACTGTGCAAGCGCAAGTTGTGCTGTGCTTTCTGAATGGTCCCGTTTTCTTCTTGGACACGCACAGGTCCCAGAAGGCAGCAGGGGGAAGGAGGAGGGGCTGGACATGACATAGATCGCTATGCGGCGATCTTTCCAGGAAGTGGCAGCGGATACCTGTCAAAATCGGGTACCTTCTCCCCCCAAAAAAGTGTCAAATGTGGCAGTGGAGGGTGCGAACAAGCGGAGCTTCCCCTTTTGGGTGGGGCTCCGCTTTAAATTTTCATATTTATTTTATGTCCGCTCCCCCACATTTTTACCTATAAAAGGTGTTGGATTTGTTGAATTTTCTGCTTTATGGTATTATCAGAAGTATGTCATTTTGTTTAAGGTTTAAGTTAAAGCGGAAGTAAACCCATCAATTTAACAGTTTCAAAAAACGGTCATATTTCCGGCATGTGCCGGAAATGTAACACTCCCATTGGTTGTGCTCCCAACCAAACTGTCAAATGGCTGGTCTCATAACTAATCACATGTGCAGCATCATTGCAGTTGTAGATGAAACGGAGCCAAGATGGCAGCTTCCTTAATTGAAAAGGATAGGAGGGTTTACTTCCACTTTAAGGATTAGGTTTAGGAGAAAGTTCGGGTTAGGTTAACACTTGTTTTCCATTATTAAAGTGATTGTAAAGGATCGTTTTTTTTTTTTGGTTTTTTTTAAAATAATTAACATGTTCCACTGTGCAGCTCGTTTTGCACAGAGTGGCCCCGAACATCCTCTTCTGGGGTCCCTGGTGGCTCTCGCCGCTCCTCCCTGCATCAGAAAACCCCCTAGAAGAAGCGCTCTCCTGAGGGGGTTACCTTGCGGGCGCCCTTCCGAGTCCAGCATTTGTGTCCACAGACACGAATGCCGGACTCAGCCCCACCCCCTGGCGCCAGCGTCATTGGATTTGATTGATAGCAGCAGGAGCCAATGGCTGCGCTGCTATCAATCTAGCCAGTCAGAACTCGAGACACCGGCTAGAGCTGGTGTGCTCGCCCCCGGCGCGAGAAAAGGAGGGTTCAGGTAAGAAAAACGGGGCCACTGGGGGGCTGCTGCACTGCAAGAGGTTTTTCACCTCAATGCATAGAATGCATTGAGGTGAAAAACCACGAAGGTTTACAACCCCTTTAAGTTGCCTTATGCCCCGTACACACGGATTTTCCGACGGAAAATGTGTGATAGGACCTTGTTGTCGGAAATTCCGACCGTGTGTAGGCTCCATCACACATTTTCCATTGGATTTTCCGACACACAAAGTTGGAGAGCAGGATATAAAATTTTCCGACAACAAAATCCATTGTCGGAAATTCCGATCGTGTGTACACAAATCCGACGGACAAAGTGCCACGCATGCTCAGAATAAATAAAGAGACGAAAGCTATTGGTCACTGCCCCGTTTATAGTCCCGACGTACGTTCAGAACGATCGGATTTTCCGACAACTTTGTGTGACCGTGTGTATGCAAGACAAGTTTGAGCCAACATCCGTCGGAAAAAATCCTCGGAATGTCCAAACAAAGTCCGACCGTGTGTACGGGGCATTAGACTAAATGGTACATTTTATGAGTTGATGTGAGTTTTTGGGCTAGGTTTGTGTTTAGGCCCAATTTTAGGTCTAAGGGCTTAAAGGTTAACTTAACGACTTCCAGACCGCCCACCGCACATAAACTGTGGAAGGGCGGCCCGGCTGCGCGAAAATTACTTACCTGTACGTCATTTTGTGCATGGGATACTGTTGGCGCACAAGTAGAACTCCATTTTAAAAGGTTTAACAGTCAAACCGTTAAGTTAGTTTTTTGGGTGTGAAAAAAATTATGTGTCCATAATTATGAGTGTGTGCCAAAATATTACCAACACTTTTAGCCTCCAGTGTGAAATCTATGTAGTCAGTCATTAGTGCTGAAATTTCCTTTTCCTAAAATTTCGGTGCCACAAGCAGCCAAACATGCCTAAAAGTAATGCGCCAAACAGCTACATAATTGATTTTAGCTATTAAAAATAGAATTTAAAGCAAAAAGTAAACCAAATATTTAAAGTTATTATATTGTAAATAAGATAATAAAAAACTGAAACTGTCTTTACACATACTCGTCTAATTAAATGGGATGGCCAGTTATCCTTTATATTACATTCAAAGATTGTCTGTTTAAAGGTGACTCCTCTATTTACAGCTCAATCTGTGGGGTCATATTATTTCCATTGTGCCTTCTCTGGAAAAAAAAGTCAAGAGCAGTTATATTACAGGCATATGTACTCAATATAGTTATATTGTCCCACTTTTGTTCATCTTAACTAGCAAAAAAAAGTTAAAGATAAAACATTGTATATTGTAGTTTAAAAATGTTTATTTCTACTCTAATATTGCTACTGGATGTAATATAAATTGTATTTGACATTTTGTTATGCCAAGGACTTCATTCAGTACGTAGTGTGAAAAATGGGTCTCAAGCATCAGATTAGCTGGCTGCAACAAAGAAGAACAACTCTTCTTGCCAACCAATTCCTTTTCTTACTTTTCAAAAAAAGTAAAAAAAATTACAATTGGAATAATTTGTAGTTTATTCCTGTTTTAAGTTTATGTGCAATTTCCCTTGTTTTTTTTTTTTGTATTGGTTGTGTGTTCCTTTTGTGTTTTAACTTGCATCACTGCATGCACTAAAACCTTGTCTGTCCTCCTCTCTTTCTGATAACATTTTCACCATTCTTAAAGAATTAGTGTGAGTGATGGTGGGAGGGGTGGGGCACAGAATGCACAGTATGGCTGCATGATGCTTGGTTTGTCCCCTTGTCTTCTTCCAAAGGGTGTGCTTACTCCTGATACCCAAGCCGTGAAGTATAATTTTGCACCAAGCACAGCTCTGAACAAAACCGCCCGGCCGTTTGGTGCCGGGACACCACCCCCAGACAACTCTCGGGCAGCTCAGGTCACCAAGGCAGTGACTTACAACCCCCCTCCACCGTCCTATACCAACAACCAAACATCCCGAGCCCAGCATCAGAACGGGTATGTGAATGCCTTTGGCAGTGAGTTTTTAGAACTGTATACAGCACACACTATTGTTTTTTTTGTCTGTTTAAGATCTGTTACGAGAAACAAATTATATTGTTATTAAATAAAAAACAAGACTAAATTGTTGTGAGCCTTAAATTTATTGGGCTAAATTATAGCTACAATGCTGTGAAAAAGTTTTTGCCCCCTTTCTGATTATTTATTTATTTATTTATTTATTTATTTATTTATTTATTTTTTGCATAATTGTCACGCTTAAATGACTGAGATCATCAAACAAATTTTATTATTACTAAAAGATAACCCAAGTAAATACAAAATGCAGTTTTTAAATGATGTTTTCATTTATCAAGGCAAAAAATATGTCCAAACCTACCAGGCTTTATGTGAAAAAGTAATTGCCCCGTAAACTTAATAACTGGTTGTGCCACCCTTGGCGGCAACAACTGCAATCAAGCATTTGCGATAACTGGCATTGAGTCTTTCACATTGCTGTGGAGCAATTTTGTCCCACTCTTCTTTGCAGAATTGTTTTCATTCAGCCACATTGGAGGGTTTTCCCGCATGAACGGTCTGTGTAAGGTCACAATACAGCATCTCTATTGGATTTAAGTCCAGGCTTTGACTAGGCCACTCCAAAACCAAAATTTTGCTTTGTTTGAACCATTTGGAGGTGGACTTGCTGTTGTGTTTCGGATCATTGTCCTGCTGGATAACCCAAGTGCACTTGAGCTTGAGGTCACGAACTGATGGCCAGACATTCTTCTTTAAGATTTTCTGGTAGAGCTCAGAATTCATGGTTCCATCAATTATGGTAAGTCGTCCAGGTCCTGAAGCTGCAAAGCAGCCCCAGACTATCACGCTACCACCACCATGTGTGACTGTTGGTATGATGTTCTTGTTATGAAATGCTGTATTAGTTTGATGCCAGATGTAACGGGACGCACACCTTCCAAAAAGTTTAATTTTTGTCTCATCAGTCCACAGAATATTTGCCTAAAAGTTTTGGGGATAATCAAGATTTTTTTTGGTAAATGTGAGATGAGCCTTTGTGTTCTTTTTGGTCAGCAGTGGCTTTGGCCTTAAAACTCTCCCATGGATGCCATTTTTGCCCAGTCTTTCTTATTGTTGAATCATGAACACTTATCTTACCCGAGGCAAGTGAGGCCTGCAGTTCTTTAGATGATGATCTGGGTTCTTTTCTGACGTTCTGGATGAGTTGCCGTCATGCTCTTGGAGTACTTTTTGTAGGCCGGCCACTCCTGGGAAGGTTCATTACTGTTCCAAGTTATCTCCATTTATGGATAATGGCTCTCCCCGTGGTTCACTGGAGTTCCAAAGCCTTAGAAATGTCTTTGAAACCCTTCCTAGACTGATACATGTACATTTCTTTGTTTCTAATCTGTTCTTGAATTTTTTTAGATTGTGGCACGATGTGTGGCTCTTTGATCTGTTAGCTTGCTTCACATTGTCAGACAGCTTCTATTTATGTGATTTCTTGATTCAACAGGTCTGGCAGTAATCAGGCCTGGGTGTGGAAAGTGAAATTTAACTCAGCTTTCCAAAAAATTGTGGTTAATCACAGTTCATTCACAATTCAGCATGGGAGGGGGCAATTACACAGGGCCAGACAGGTTTGAACACCTTTTTTTCCCTTAATAAATGAAATGATAATTTAAAAACTCCATCTTGGATTTATTTGGGTTATCTTTGTGTAATATTCAAATTTGTTTGATGATCTAAATCATTTAAGTGTGTGAAATATGCAAAAAGATGAAAAATCAAGAAGGGGGCAAATATTTTTTCACAGCACTGTATATGTTAAAGTTGTATTCCATTTTGGAGTATAGGATTAAATATTGTATATAATGTTTTGTTTTCATCCTGTTTGAGAAAAGCTAGAATGGCCTTATTATTTATGTTGTCTGATCTATTTTACCTAAAGTGGAAGTCTAGTAAAAACTTTTTTTTTAGTTATGGATTAGTGGGGAGGGATTATTTTTTCTGGTCTTTGTGGCATGATGGGGAATGTACATTTCCCCAAAGTTAGGGTAATCCCACCTCACAGCTTTTTTTGGCAATTTTGCTTCCATTGGATTTTTCCCCTCGTCTGTTCTGTTGAGGGCAGTCAAAAATTAGATTTCCCCTCACTTTTTCACCAGGAGAGGAAATATGGACACATCCCCCTACTGAGAACCCAACAACAAAAACAGAGGTTCTAACCTTTTTTCTCTCTCCATCCAAAACTAAAACAACTTCCATTTTCCTTTTTTAAATATCTCTTTTTAAAGCATGACATTGTAAAGATATTCTTTGATGTTTGATTGCTATAAGGATATATCCATAGATTGCATGTATGGTTATCATCATATTACATGGGGATGCAGACCACACCACTGTGACCGAAGTAACTTGAGCAACCTGCATGACATTCATATTTGGATTACTGCCTGTGACACCATGGTAAATGATAGTTGGATAGTAAACAACTGGCTATGCTTTGGTATTTATTATTCAGCTGAATGCATTAGCTTTTAAAATTTGATAAGTATTTAAAAAATGTATGGTCCATTCCAGTTAAAGATAGGTTCCGTGTGGAGGCACTGTAGGAACCCTCATATATTTTACCTTGTTCGATAGTTCTCTTGATTATAGTTATTTCTTTAACACTCTTGAAAATAGGAACACATATTTGGGTTTTTCTCAAGCAGAATTTCTCAAATTTGCCCTCATGCTTCAGCAGCAGTGACTGTTTTGTGTTTTTCCTGATAAGAATACAAGGAAGTATGATTACTTGGTTCATGCTGTGATAGATACATGACTTCCAAAGAGGAAATCCACAAAATATGCTAGGGTACTCCATCTGATCATACCTGAGTGGGATTTCATACAGTTAGACTGATTTCTAAACGGTAATAATAACAGTTGCAATAGATGACCTTGGGAACTACACTTTTGAAAAATGTACTTGGTTTAAAAGTCCACAGAGCTGACAATGAATACTAACTAGATTGGGGTATTGTATCTTTAATTTGTGGTGCCTTACTATGGGAGACATTTTTGAAAAAAATATAAAGACTGTGTAGGGGGGGGGGGGGACACATGTCATTTTGACGAGCCGTTGCTTATATCCTCCCAATGCTGCTCTGAAACTTTACTTCCAACATGACTTGCAATCTAAAGCCTGGTAAAATTTCGTACGACAAACGATCTGCTGATTTTCTTATTGTTGATCATGAACACTGATCTTACCTGAGGCAAGTGAGGCCTGCAGTTCTTTAGATGTTGTTCTGGGTTCCTTTATGACCTCCTGGATGAGTTGCCGTCATGCTCTTGGAGTAATTTTTGTAGGCCGGCCACTCCTGGGAAGGTTCACCACTGTTCCAAGTTATCTCCATTTTATGGATAATGGCTCTCCCTCCCAGACTATATAAAATTTTTGTCGGATGTGAACACAATGTCCGGTTTTCATTTCATTAGTACGGTTTTTGTCTGGAAAAAAATTGTAAGAGCAAGACTACGCATGCTCAGAAATGAAACAATACATACAAAACTGTTCATCACATTATGTCACTTCTGAAGTTGAATTCTGTCGTAAGAGAATTTTCGTATGGTGAGTAACCTCTTCACTTTCGACATGAGACTAGCATGCAACAAAAAAAACGGATGAACGTTCGTCCAAAAATCTGATCGTGTATACGAGGCTTAAGACTCGTCTGGATTCATGTCAGCTTGCTTTCTGCTCTGACTCAGGGTAAAAGAATTTGATCAAATGTGGTGTATGGGGTTTACTAAATCGTGTGGTATAACGAGGAACCAGGCATTAGTGCCAGACAGAAGTCAGTAGGACCACTTCTACTGATTTGTATGTGCTTCCGAAGTCCAGAATAACATTTTTTTTGCCATAATGGGGCCAAAAGCTAAGAGACTTGAATTTATGAAATAACATCCCTTAGGCTATGAGATGTGAAAGCACACTTATTCAGTCCCATGTCCGTTTTCTTTCCAGCATATGTTTGTTATAGCCATTGAGTCAAAATAACAGAGACTGAAAATAGGCCATTTCTGCTTCACCTTTCGTAACATGTTACATGGTACACCGATATGCAGGGTGTAACATGTAACATATAACAGATGCAGCAGCTTTGGCTCTCCCCTGATCCCCTATTGTGACAGTGAGCGAGAGATCTTCTCCCCGTACTTGCTGTCACAGTGCTGTTGAAAGCTCTAGGTAGTTCATCAATGCTTCCTCTCATTGTGTACTGGTACTGTGATCTGCTGATTGCGGGTGCAATTCTTTCAAGCTGCTAGTAAAAATGATGATAAATGCAAATTTTTTTACCCACGAAAAAGATATGCATTTATTATTTCTTTTTTTCTTACAAAGTTGAACTTATCCTTTAATTTTCTAATTCACGAAAAAATGGGTGTAATAATATAATTATTGGTAAAACACAGAAAATTATTTTCAGCCGTTATAAAGTTTCTTGTATTTCTACATTTTCCTTGATTTCACCTTTTGAGGAAGATCATGTTTTTCAGACTTTCAAATAGCTGCTCTTGTGTATTAAAGCTGAATTCCAGGTAAACTGCTAACTACACAGATGAATTACATATGGGGGGCTGTTTTACTTGCCAAAGGATTTGTATTTCTGACGTTCCAGTCCTGAGGTTCACACAGAACACTCATGTCTGGCAGGGCAACATACCTGATTTGTCTCTGTTGCACTTATGCAAAAGTTATAAAGGTTAATTTACAAAGGCAAACAGACTATACACTTTGCAAAGGTCAGTTGTGCCAGAGCTTAGTAAATGAGGTAAAGATTCCCTTTGCAAAAAATACTCAATCACCTGCAAGGAAAAAAAAAAACAGCGTTTTTGCTTGCGTATGATTGGGTTATGGAAGTCAGCAGAGCTTCTGTTCATTTACTAAGCGCTGGAGCAACTGGAGTCTATTTGCCTTTAGTGAATCAACCCCATAGTCTTGTCCCTCCTCAGTCCTGTGACTGGACAGTGGAAGGAGAATAGGCAGACTGATAAGCTCAGATTTCTATCATTCTGTTTTCCCATTCTATCAGCATGTACTGTACATTGTTAGCATGTGAGCATTGCAGCATAACCAACTGGCTCATTGTACTGCTTCTTCCTCTCCCATTCTGAGCTCTGCTGTACATGGGATAGTGTGCGACTGATACCAGGTCTAATTCAGGTACTTAAAGCGGATCTTCAGTAATTTTTTTCAACTTTCCATCTATTAAATCCTCTGCCTTGTTTTACCTTTTGGATAGTAAAATATTTTTTTTCTGCCAGTAAATACCTTATACAGCCCACTTCCTGTGCCTTGTCTGGTCATTTAGCCTAGGCTTATGACCTCATGCACAGATCTCTCTCTCACTTTCGTGAGAGTTTGCCAGGAAGGGAGGGGGAATGAGTCTTTAGAGGACCAATGAAAGCTGCAGGGCTGGAGGTTTGTGTCTGTGTAAACCCAGGAAGTGAACAGCTGCTCACAGTTAAAATGGATGCAGCCAGACTTGGTGGAGGGAGATTTCTGCAGCATATTTGGCAAGTGCAGAATCACAGTATATATAAAATAATATGCAAAGTGGTTCGAGGGAAGCTTCAGACTGGCAAAGATGTTTTTATTACAAATTATGTAAGCAGATTGCGGTTCCTCCTTTAAATGGCTTGCATTAAAAAAAAATGTAATGTAATACTGAGTACAGAGCTGCATTAATTTTTTGTCTTTCCGGCTTCACGCACACTATGCTCTTCTGAACACTTTTCTCCTGACAGGATAAAAGCAGCGTTTTTCAAACACATTTAGGTGCATTCAGGAGTATCAAGCGTTTGGGTGTTTATTCACTTTATTGGACAGAATACAATTTTTTTTTTTTTATGGCCATTGAAATGAATAAATGACCAAGTACTAAACGCGCCTATTCATTTTTTCTGCCCAAATGTTCACTCCTCTAAAAACCTATGTGTGCATGGACACATAGGCTAACATAGAGGGGGCTTTAGGGGCAAAAAAAAAAGTCAAATGCTTGTAAAATAGGCGTTTGACAGGCGCAGTGTGCACGAGGCCCTTGGCTTTAAGTAGTTACTTTCCAATAAACACATACAGATTATTTCAGCTGCGAACCTGTGACTGAGAAACACTTAGCTAAGCTAATGGTTCTGCACAATTGTCCGTTTTAACCAAAATAAAATCTCCTGAAGTCTGCTTTCTTTTAGTCAGCTTTTAATTGATTAATGATGACACATAGGATACAGCACAAATGTAATACACATGGTAGCCTGCGGGACATGCTGGCTGCAACAACTCATAAGTTACCATAATCATCTCTACAGCATGTCGATTTAAACAAAACCAGATCTACTCTAACATAAGGGAAACACAAGAGGAAATGGAATACATATCAGCATTGCAATATTACTAAGTTCAACCAGAGTATTTATCCATTTGTGTCATATCTGGAGTGCCACACTTGTGGTGCAGCTCTTCAATCATCTATTTGCTGTCCCGTTTACTTAATAAGGATCAGTGTGTTATAAGTGAAAAGATTATCAGAACTGGGAGATCCTGTGGAATTAGGAAATCACTTCTACTTAAAGTGACCCTGTCACCACAGTGCACAGTGGGAACTGCAGAATACCTGAGTTTTAAGACATGAACGTCAAGCGTCTTAAGGCCTCATTCACATAGGCATATCTATCGGTACAGCTATGCGAAGGACTGTCTTTGCCTACATGGGATGCACGTGTTCCATGCAGGTAATCCCATTCATGTCTGTTGGGATGCAGTATCTTCACGGACACAGCTACAGGTCCCATTTTGATGGACATTTGTGTGGGTAAGTGTAGCGCTGTTCTTTTACAGGGCTGGTGTGTTTTTTTGTTATTTCTTTGTGGCTGATCTTGTGGTAATGGGGTCCAATAAATTGCCCTTCACTCTTGCTGCTTTCTATGTTTGATCATCTCTTAAGAACCGGTCACAGTTTTTTTCCTTTCCAGCTTTAAGGTGGCCATAAACATACAGATTTCTTAACCTGCCCATTGCAGTCTGATTGTACAATCTCTGTACTGCAATCTTTAACCACTTCCCCCAAATGGATGTACCCATAAGTCCTTGGGCTTCAGTGGTTCTACTAGAGTCATGGATGCAGCTGCAGTCATGACTCTGGTATCTTTTTTTAATTTTTTTAAATTGGTGATGCTTTATATTGTAAAAGTGATCTGAGTGGCTATACAGCTGCTGGATCACTTTTACATGTGGAGGAATGTGCTCCCCCCCCTTTCTGCCACCTTTCCAGGCTCTCCCATTTTATCAGGGAGGCCAGGACTGAAACTGGTGGTTGGGATGGCACACCATAGATATGAAGGAGGAACTTTCCTTCCCCAATCATCTCTATGGTCTATGAAACCGAAAGTGGCGAGGAATTTGTCACTTTCAGTTTAATTTTGTTGTGTACAAGCCGTTACCAGCTTGTAAAGCATTTGATCGAGTCAATCTTGGTTTGATCAGATGCTTTTGAGGGCAGAGGAGAAACATGGGATCTAAAGCTGGCCATAGACGGATCGAAATTCAATGGGCAATTCAATATGGGTAGGATAGTTGTACTGAAGTCGATCCATTATTTGACTTCATTACAACCAGCCTGTTGGGTTCTTTTTTGCCTAATCGCTGTCGATGGCTGTAGTCGCTGGCAGTGATCATTATATTTTTCCAATGTGGAAGGCTCCCCACATTCCCTACCAGCAAAACACAATAGTGCTGCAGGAGGGATTCCCCCATCAACACAGTCAGTGAATCGAGCAATGTTCTTTCCTTCAACCTGTGGTTGATGGAAAGAAAATTGCATAATATATGGCTTGCCTAATAGAGCCCATATCTCTCAGTAACGAGTACTCATCGCTGCCCCATGTATCACATGTTCATCCCTTGTGCCAGCAATAAAGTTGATTTAAAAAAAAGAGACATTTGTAAAAAAAATGAATTTAAATAAAATGAATACTTAACATAAAAGTACCGTAATTTTGTCTCCATTTTTTCTGCAGGGCCTTTGATTTAAAAAAATATATAGGGGTTGATTTACTAAAACTGGAGAGTGCAAAATCTGGTGCAGCTCTGCATAAATACAAATCGCCTTCCAGGTTTTATGTAAAAGCCTAAAGTGGTTGTTAATCCACTCTGACCTCCCTTTTTTTTCACAAGAAAAATGTTTTTTCAAATCTTTGCAATACAAGCGATGCATATACACAATCAGTCATAGTTGCATTATTGTATGGACTACCATAGGAAAACAGTTTTGTTGATATCCACAGGAGAGAGGGGAGCAAAACCCTTACATTACAGTGAGATAGGGGTTCAGTAGTAGTACATTCCAACATGGTTATCGAAGGAGGTCCGGGGGGGGGGGGGCACTCTGACCTCCATAACAGAATCCGCGCTGTCTCCTAATGACAAGTGCCCCTGTGTGTGATTTGTAAAAAAAAAAGCAGTATATACCAGATTTCTGAGCAATTCTTGCGATCATGCGACCAGCCGGCTCCCTCCTCTCCCCGTCTGACAGATGCAGCTGGCAGGGCTGACATTCCCCCGCTGACATAAGTCAGGAGGGGAGGAGAGAGCCAGCTGGTCACGTGATCGCTGATTGGCGCTCAGAAATCTCGTATATACTGCTTTATTTTTAAAAATCGCACACACAGCGGCACTTGTCATTAGGAGTCAGCAGCCATGATATACCATGTTCAGCTTACAAGGGGGAAGGCATAGCCAGGCAGGATCAGCCAGGTATTTCAGGTGATACATGGGGCCAAATTACACAGCACAAGCACTGTGCTGTATAACATGCTTTAAAGGGCCAGGATCCATTTTTTTTATTTATTTAGGTTAACAAACGCTTTAATTGAACAAGCTGAAGTTAGAAGCTGATTGGCTACCATGCACAGCTGCACCAGATTCGGAGTGCCCCAGTTTTAGTAAATCTCCCCCATAATGTTTGGAGTTTCTAAGTAATTATCTAGTAAAAATAATGCTACCTTTTACATGTATGTGAGAAGTGTCAGAATTGGCCTGGGGCTCAAGTGGTTAAATTTGCCAACATTATGTAATATTAGAAAGTACCTGGAAATGTAATTTAGATTGTACACAATCAGACAGACGCTTGCTTACATAGTAGTTAGTAGATCTGAAGGAGGTTTTACAATGAGATTGTAACCCTTGTGGCTAGCCTTACTAAGAGCAATGAACCATGGGAGATCTCATTATACTCAAACCTTCAGCAGGGGAATGTTTTCTGGTTAACCCAGGTATCTTTTGTTTAGTTTTCAGGAAGGTAAGATTTCTTCAGAATTATATGGAGACATTATGAAGACTAATGCTGACTCAGTGGGTGCATTTAGTCAAGCAATGAGATCACTGTCTGGCTGTCAGGTTATCTGTACACTGGAATCCTGATTGCCTCACATCACTTCTCATGTTTGTACTCCAGTGCTGAGGGACAGTAGTGAATGATTAGCAAACTGAAAACTGAAAAAGGCATGTTAGCCCAGAATAAGTTATGGACACATCTGGATATGATTTTTTTTTAAATCCCATAAGACTTATCTTTTATCTAAACCAGTTCTTTTTGGGGTGTCTTTTTACATTTTGGTGGTGGCAACGCTGTTTCCTGAGTATCACTTTAACCACCTCAATATCGGACACTTTCACCCCAGGCCAACTTTCAGTTTCCAGCGCTGTCACATAATTACTCAGGCATGCAACAGTGTACCTAAAGGAAACATCATTTTTTTTAGACAAATTGAGCTTTCTTTTTGGAGGTATTTTAATAACTTCTGGGTTTTTTATTCTTTGCTATATAAATACAAAAATACTGAAAATTTTTTGGGGAAAAACCCACTTTTTTCTTCATTTCTGTTATAACATTTTGCAAAATAATCTTTAGCAGATAATCTTTTCTTTAAAAAAATGAAGGACAACGTGTATTCTGCTAAATTTTTATGGTAAAAATAACCCAAATTAGTTTGTATTATTTAGTCTGTGTGACTTCCACCAAAGCAGTGACCAGGCACACTGACTGGTGACAGTATGTAAACAAAAAAATATATTATATTATTATAATTTTTTTTCCTTTTTTTTTTTTTTTTTTCTTTTAATTTTATGGTTGCCTAATCTCAAACAGTTGTTTTCCGGGCAACAGTTGATACTGTTCATAGTTTTTATGGAGTGGTCTGAACTTTTTCCTGAAAAATATCTTCATAAAATCTGTGGACATCAAGGAATTATTTTTAAAGGTAAATTGTATTGTTTTAACATAGAAAAAAAATGTGTAGTGTGAGTTCAGACATACACAGAGCACAGAACTATTGAACATATGTCCATACAATATATCGCCTCAATACTCAATAATAATGAAAAAATGTTTACATATCTAGAGAAATCTCAATCTTTCTATCACTATAGGCTAGGTTCACAAATGTCCGGGGCAAATTTTCCCTCAATTTTCACTGCAAATTTCCAAAGTAGCTGTTCAACGATTCAGCTGCGATTCCCCGCTGAATGTAAAAAAAACATTGCCAGCAATAAAAATTGTAAAGAAAACTGCGTGGGGGTCCCCCCAATCCATATCAGTCCCTTTCAGGTGTGGTACAGATTTTAAGGGGAACCCCACACTAATTTTTTTTTTAAATGGCGTGGGGTCCTCCCAAAATCCATTCAAGACCCTTATCCAAGCATGCACCTGGCAGGCCAGGAAAGGGGGTGCGTGAGTGAGTGCCCCCCCCCTTTTGAACCATGCCAGGCTATATGGGTGGACAAGAGTTATGCCCTGTACACACGATCGGATTTTCTGACAACAAAACCGTGGATTTTTTTCCGAAGGATGTTGGCTCAAACTTGTCTTGCATACACGCGGTCACACAACTGTTGTCAAAAATTCCGAACGTCAAGAACGCGGTGACGTACAACACGTACGACGAGCCGAGAAAAATGAAGTTCAATAGCCAGGGCGGCTCTTCTGCTTGATTGCGAGCAGGCGTGGAATTTTGTGCGTCGGAATTGTGTACACAGGCTTGGAATTTCCGACAACAAAGTTTTTTTGTCGGAAAATTTGAGAACCTGCTCTCAAACATTTGTGTCGGAAATTCCAACTGCAAATGTCCGATGGAGCCTACACACGGTCGGAATTTCTGACAACAAGCTCACATCGAACATTTCCCATCGGAAAATCCGACCATGTGTACGAGGCTTTAGAACCTCTATTAGTATTTTTTTAAATTGTTGTCTGTGTCCCCACTAAGTAGATTCATCCTCTCTAAATTTTGTGTTGTCACCAGAACACCAACAGAAAGGAAAACTATTCCAGTGACAACTGTCTAAGAGGGGATCTCCCTAACCTTGGAGAGCGTATTCTTATTCTCACATCCTGATATGGACAGGAAATGAACGGAATATCCCCAGTCAGGTTAGGGGAGGACAATTTTTTACTGAAACAAAACTATTTTGGCTTTGGACATATTTAAAAGCTGAACTCCTGGAATGATCTGTATTGCATATGTACATAGGGTCAGCATTGCCCTCTTCTCCATCTCATGTTTTAAAAACCACTTTGCGTTCATTGAAAAAAATACAATGTGCTAAGTGAACAACACCATTTGTTCTGTGTGCAGAGCAGGGCAGAGACAAGGTCATCTGGAGCCCAGGGCGAACATGCCAAATTGCGCCCCCTCCCCAAGATGTTTAAATATGTGTCAGCAAAAATCCCCTCTACCACCATAAAACCGAGCACTAATCTGCATGCCTGTACTCCTAAGCATAAATCCCCCTCCCTCACAGTACAAATCCCCCCCTGCTGACATTCTCCCTTCCTGGCCTAAATCTTTATCCCCCCATCCACCCCCCCCAGCTCAAATCATCTTACCCTATATGCCCCCAGCACATATCCCCCCCCCCCCCAAAAAAAACCTCCCCCCTCCTTGCACAAATCCTCTACCCTTCACATTTCCCCTCCAAGCACAAATCCTCTTCCCTCACTCCAATTCCCCCCTCCTAGCACAGATACCCCCCAATCAACCCTACTAGCACAAATACCCCCCTCCAAAAAATCTGATCTTAGCACAAATCCTCTTCACCCATCTCCCCTCGCAACACAAATCCCCCCAAATCACTACTCTTAGCACACCTACCCAGCTTTCCCTAGAACAGTGATGGCGAACCTTGGCACCCCAGATGTTTTGGAACTACATTTCCCATGATGCTCATGCACTCTGCAGTGTAGTTGAGCATCATGGGAAATGTAGTTCCAAAATATCTGGGGAGCCAAGGTTCGCAATCACTGCTCTAGAACAATTCTTAGCCCCTGCCACCCCTCTCAAATTCCCCCTCTCAACACAAATTCCCTACCCCCAATCTCCTTGTGGTGCCCCCACCACCTCACATTATACCGCAGTGCCCAGGGCAGCCGTCCCTCCTGCCCACCCCTTGTCCTGGCCCTGGTGCAGAGGGGAAGCCACTCACAAAGAACTAAAGCAGGTCCTGGAAGATTGCAGCTATCCCTGTAGTAGCACCAACCACTACAAGACCCCTTTCACACTGTGCCGGCGTCAGCGGTAAAGCGGTGCTATTTTTAACTCCACTTTACAGTTGTTTTAGCGGTGCTATTCGGCCGCTAGCGGGGCAGTTTTAACCCCCCGCTAGCAGCCGAAAAGGGGTTAAATCCGCCCGCAAAAT
The DNA here is from genome assembly GCA_037952925.1 of Lithobates clamitans. Classification (NCBI taxonomy): domain Eukaryota; kingdom Metazoa; phylum Chordata; class Amphibia; order Anura; family Ranidae; genus Lithobates; species Lithobates clamitans. The sequence continues at coordinate 1,110,248 of JBBGZY010000194.1, read as the reverse complement.
GCCGCCGGTGCGGCGTTTTGCCAGCAGTATCGCAGCGCTGCCCCATTGATTTCAATGGGGAGCAGCGGTGGAGGAGCCGTGAGTTCACCGCTCCTTCACCGCTTCAAAGAAGCTGCTGGCAGGACTTTTTGTGACGCCCTGCCAGCGCACCGCTCCAGTGTGAAAGCCCTCGGGCTTTCACACTGGAATGAATGGAGCAGCTGTTTTAGGGCTGTTCGCAGGTGCTTTTTTTAACGTTATAGCGCCTGCAAAATGCTCCAGTGTGAAAGGGGTCTTTTGCGGGCGGATGTAACCCCTCTTTTTGGCCACTAGCGGTGGGTTAAAACTGCCCCGCTAGTGGCCGAATAGCGCCGCTAAAACGATGGTAAAGCGGCACTAAAAATAGTGCCGCTTTACCGCTGACGGCACAGTGTGAAAGGGGTCTAATGATTCTCAGCTTCCCCATCAGCCCATCAGGTATGAGATATGCCTACTTCCACTGTACCACTGTGGACCAATGTAAGTATGCAATACAGATAATTCCCAGAGTTCAGCTTTAATGCTTCTGTGAGCAAAGACATAGTTCCCATGGGAGCTTTGTGTGAACTATGAAATGTTAGCACCAGATAATATACATGTCACAGAGCAAAGCAGGCACTTTGTTTAACAGATGAGTTTTAATATAAAATTGGAATAGTAGCAGCAGCAGTTAGCTGAATAGCAATTTATAGAATTCCACTTATGGCCACCAGGTGGCACTGTTCACTCACTGGACTAGAACAGAGTAGTATTTGCATCTTCTGCTGATGATTAGTCCTCTCAGCTGCAGTTACAACTTTGTTGCATTGAGCATTAGACCAAGAGGCTGGAGTCATGATTTTCATTATTTTGTTAGCCATTGTTTTGTTAGCGCAGATGGAAAATATTTTCACTAACCATACATTTTAATGTTCCTTTTTAAAAACCAAGGAGATGCAAATGAAAAATAAATTACAATTTCAAAAGCCCCTGATATCTGTAGATGTATTAATATTAGCAGAAGGATATGCGTAATAAAATGGTGGATATTAACATATCTCTGTAGTGTATCTGACTGGCAATTTTTCATGTTTTTATTAACACTTAAGATCTGTTAAAATTATCCTTTGAAATGTTGACCTTTCAGTTAGTAATAGTTTTTATGGTTTTGTTACAATTTACTTTTTGTTTGCCATTTTGATGGTGTTCTTATCTGTTTGGTTACTATAAAAATTGTCCAAATCCATCTAGTGTACATCCTATGACTGTTTTCCTAGAATGGTATCATTTTGGAGAGAAGCTGGGGGTCTGGATGTACATCGCAGTGTAGTGTGCTGTCAGGAGGGTTGCGGACTAATTAGAAGCTGATGTTTTTAGGTAATAAGCATCCTGTATCCTAGTAACCAGGCAGAGCAGTGCTGAGTGCGACCATTGTGGGGCTGTCACAGACCAGCTGCAAGCGACTTAGAAGTACATGCTGTACAGATCCCTGCATGATACAGAGTGACTGTGTGCGTGTCAAACAGTCCTGATATTTTCACATCACGATTGCCTGTCATTTTAGAATCTGGCTGTTTTTAACTCTTTCTTTTAGTTCTCTTTTATTGGCTGATTCATATACATCTCTTGAACCTCCTGCATTACGTGTTTTTTTTTTTTTTTTTTTTTTTTTTGTGAAAAGTATTTTGACTGACTAGTTTGAATTCAATTTACAGCCTATTGCACCCTTCAGCTTAATGTTCTGCATGCAGATTATCTATTTTTTCAGAATTTATATGTGAAAGCAAGTTCATAGAAAAGATCCACAGGGGTGTTCCCATAAATGTTGCTAGCTTCCAGTTGATATTAATTGTAAGTTTATTGAAGAGAACAGAAGAAAGGGGCGATAATGATTTCTACAGCATATAACAATAGATCAGAAGTAAATGCTCGCTGTGGTTAAATTACTGTATAGTGTGAGAAAATGATTAGACACCTATGCAATATTTTTATACCGTATGTGAATTAAATGCCTCAATGTGGTGCCAGTGGCTGTAAAGCCTAGTACACACTGCTAGGTTTTTTTTTCGTTCAGTCCAGCGGGCTAAATGAAAAAAACTGACAGCTCAGGTATGTTAGTACAGCGATCTCCCCTGCTGTTCTATTGTGTTCTGACAGGGGTACAGCCCCCCCCTGTCAGAACTGTCCGGACAGATTGCTGAACGGTCATGTCCCTACGAACCAGCTGCAGTATACATGGGCCGAATGTTGGCTGGTTTCTGTTGAACCGCCGATGCCGCCCGACATTTGGCCCATGTGTACAGGGCTTAAGACTTCTGTTTTCATGTCATAACTCATCTTTACTGAGCTCTACTTCCTAGCTCAGAAAGTGTTTGATGCTGGTGGACAGGCAGCACAAGCCAAAAAGATAATGGTGTTGATTTACTAAAAGCAAAAAGGCTGTTTACTTTTTAAGGGAAGTTGCACTTTGCAAGGGAATTTTTCCCAGAGTTTAGTGAATGTGGTGAAATTTCACTTTGCAAAGAATTTCCAATCTCGTGGAAGGAGAATAAAAAAATGTCATTTTTGCTTGCACATGATTAGATGATGGATTTAGCAGAGCTTCAACTCTCACTAAGCTTTGGGCATCCCTTGCAAACTAAACAGCCTATTTGCATTCTGTAAATCAAACCCAATATATTAAAGCACTTTACAGAATCTTGCCTTACTTTCAAAATCTTAGGATGGATGCAGCCTTGTAGACTGATAGCATATTTCCATAGCTGGCTAGCTGGGAGCAACATTTAACGATTTAGATCTCGTGTTGCTAGATGAAAGTGATCAGATGGGACCAAGCTAACAGGTTTCAGTGTTAAAGAGGAACTGCAGTCTGCTCACATAATTTGTAATAAAAACATCTTTACCATTCTGAAGCTTCCCTCCAACCACTTTGCATATTATTTTATATATACTGTGATTCTGTACTTGCCAGATATGCTGCAGAAATTTCCCTCTCCTAAATCTGGCTGCATCCATTTTAACTGTGAACAGCTGAAGCTGCTGCCTGTTCACTTCCTGGCTTTACATGGACACACAGAGGCACACCTCCTGCTCTGCAGCCCTGCAGCTCTCATGGGCTCTCCTATGACTCATTCCATCTCCCTTTTTGGCAAACTCTCACAAGAGTGAGAGAGCTGTGCATAATACCATAAACCTAGGCTTTTTACCAGACAAGAAACAGGAAGTGTATAAGGTATTTTCTGGCAGAAAAAAAATGTTTTACTATCCAAAGTTAAAATAACAAGGGCAGAGGATTAAAAGGATGCAAAGTTGAAAAAAATGACTGAAGGTCCGCTTTAAGGTAGAACAATTGCTAAAGTTGCATATAGACTCTAACATTACACTCCCTTGACCTCCGTGATTCTTCTTTATCCTGGTTCTCCTACCTATCTCATCACACTTTCAGTGTCACTTACAACTCCATCTCCACTCCTTTTTCCTCTTTCTGTTGGGGTACCCCAAGGCTCTGTCTTTGGGCTCCTCCTGTTCTCGCTCTATACCTCTTCCTGGGCCAGTTGATAACCTCCCCATGGCTTCCAATACCACCTCTAAGCCAACAACATCCAGATCTATCTCTCCACTCCTCAACTCTCCCCCTGGATCTCGGATCTCAAACTTACTGAATGACATATCGGTATGGATGTCGCACCACTTTCTCAAACTCAATCTTTCTAAAACTGAGCTCGTTATATTTCCTCCTTCCTGCCCCCCCATGACTTTACCATTAAGATCAACAGCACAACCATTGGTCCCTCCGAACACATCAGGGTGCTGGGTGTAATCCTTAACTCTGACCTCTCCTTCAGCCTCCACATCCAATCGCTGGCTAAATAATGTCACTTTAATCTCTGCAACATCTCCAGAATTCGACCCTTCCTGACTGACGCCACAAAACAACTTATTCACTCCTTGATTATTTCCCGCCTTAACTACTGCAACTCTCTCCTTAATGGCCTACCCTTACACAGGTTATCCCCCCCTTTAGTCTATTATGAATGCTGCTAGATGCTAGACTAATACACCTCACTAACAGATCTGTGACTGCTGCCCCTCTTTGCCAAACCCTTCACTGGCTTCCCCTACCCAACCGTATTAAATTTAAAATGCTAACCACAACATACAAGGCCATCCACAACATCTCCCCCAGCTACATCACCAACCTCATCTGCAGATATTGACTATATCGTCCCCTCCGCTCCTCCCAGGACCTCCTGCTCTCTAGATTCCTTGTTACCTCCTCCCATGCTCACCTTCCGGACTTTTCCAGAGCCTCTTCCTTCCTCTGGAACTTCCTACCCTGGTATGTCCGATCAGCCCCTGACCTGTCCACCTTTAGGAGATCCCTGAAAACTCACTTATTCAGGGAAGCCTATCCCACACAAACCTAACAACTGTCCCCAAGCCACCCCCATCAAATCATTCCCCGCATCTATTGCCTTTTGTACCACCACCCCCTGCCTTTAGAATGTAAGCTCTACGAGGAGAGCCCTCCTGTCCCTTCTGTATTGAACTGTACTGTCCCCCCTCTACATTGTAAAGCGCTGCGTAAACTGCTGGCGCTATATAAATCGTGTACAATAATATAATTTTTTATGTATTTTCAAAGGCGATTTTTTTTTTTTTTAATGTTTTTTTAAATTTGCAGCTTTCGTTAAAAATAATATCTGGTGATCCTGCCAGTGAACGTCTTGTTAAAGTTGTTCCTGGGAAGGGTACCAACCAGGAACTGTGGCTAATTGAGGCGGCACTGAGGCTGGAGTTACTATAGTTGCACTCTGTCCTCCGTACATGTTCAACCGTGTGTATGCTGAGCCCCTGGGTGACACAACATCATTGGTTATGGTGCAGGCAGCCGCTTGCACCATAACAACCAGTGATGCTGTGTGGCCAAGGTGCATGCATCCTAGCAACCAGTGACATTGTGTGGCCCTGCCACCAGCATCCTAGCAACTAATGATGGTGCTCATGGGTGTTGCAAAAATGGCCACCTCAGCTGGCATCTGCCCCTATGGATAATGCTTTCTTTGTTTTTTAATTGTTCTGCTGCATTTGTCAGACTGTCATAGTGGAGACTACAAGTGGCCACACAGGTGAGCTTTGCACAAGCATGGTCCATTGTTGTCATTGGGAAATCCATTCAGCAGTTGCTAGAGTGCATGCATGTAGCAGCACTGGTGATATGCAACAAAGGAGGAAAATATAAATTGTGTACCTAGTTTTCTGAACATATATGCAAAATGTTTGGTTGCGCTTTTCAATTCTAGGGTTTTTCAAAAGCAAATCTAATGTCTAATGATTTTATTCAAGGCGATGGAGAGTTCTCTTTTGAATTACCAGAAATCATGCTGCAATAATATATGCAGCTAGGTGGCACTAATAATTGGTCCTTTTTGTTGCTGACCTCTTAGTCCAAGTCCCCCACATATCTTCATACCAGTCTGTTTACTTGTTGATGTGTTCCTTGCATTTTCATCATACTTTATTTTGTATGACATCATGTGTTCTTAAGTATGCACAGCCCAATGTGCGCCATAGAGAATGTAAGGTGAGTTGACTCCCAGAATGCCCAGAGTGTTGACGACAGGTGTCTGTTAACACATTGGAAGCTGTCTTGTTTACTGTGGGAGTTGCACTGAAATTTGAAGCAGAGGCTCCTGTACCCCCTCCTCTGTATGTTCTTAGCAGAGTATTAGGGGTGGGGTACTGCAATGCATCCTCCTGCCAGAGCCTTACTAGGGCTGGAGTAATCTGACCTGTAGCTATATTGAGGCTGACAGCATAAAGGATCAGTGACAGAAGCTCTGCACGTATTGGAGTTCTTCACATCCTTCTTCAGTTCGGACAGGTATTTCAGGACTTTTCTAATACTTTCTTGGTTTCTGTGTGTGATATCATTGGTTAGATGTCCATAGGTCCAGTTTAACAATTATGTTATGTGAAAGACTGGGTGAGGGTAGGTTAATCTTATTGTAAAATGAATCAATGAATCACAGATTCTTCTAGTCTGAGTGGTCTGTACATGTTCTTCTGTGACCGTTGCACACATCTAATATCCGATTTGAAATTCATAGAGGAGGGGTGTACTACACAGCGCAATCTCCAAACAGCTCTTCAGGTCTTGTAAGGAATATATGTTAGGGTGGTGTGTGCTGGTGAGGGGTGGAGATCAGCGTTTGCTTTACCAGACTGTGACCAATAGCCCTGAATTCACAGGGCTCACAAAAATGACACTTCATCTATGTACATGCGTACAACCAGGAGTAAGCACATATATTTGTGAGTGTTGCACTGAATGAAGCCACTTTTCTTTGTGCACTGCAATGGTTTGCCTTTCTCCAATCAATAATTGTAAATCATCAGGTGTAGAAATTGACTGAGATTGCACTGTCTGGGGGTTATATATATTGCATTGTATGTTGTATGCTGATGTATTTCTAATTGTGGATGCTCAAGAAGACTACTGGACAATGAGAAAACTGTTTTCTGCAGCAACCAGCGAGACACATAAGCTCCACTTAAAAACAACGCATAAATGCTAGCACTGGTTTGGCTATACGACATATTGCACTGATGTGGTCACTTTAAGAAAGGTTCTAGTGTATGAAAAACCTGGATCATATCTATCTATCTATCTATCTATCTATCTATCTATCTATCTATCTATCTATCTATCTATCTATCTATCTATCTATCGTCTGTCTGTCCATCAATCGTCTGTCTGTCTGTCCATCTATCTATCGTCTGTCTGTCCATCTATCTTTTATCATCTATCAGCCTGGGGAAAGAGATCTAGATTGGAAAAGATGTGTTTACTAGATTTTCCTCCTTTTTAACCTATTTATTTGTCTTTTTTTCCTCCCTTCCTTTTCCTCTCCCTCTTTTTTTTTTCTTGCAGGTGGAGAACATAGAAAAGTCAGTAAGCATTGCTTATTGTTGTGTTTTTACTAATATAAATTTGTGTGTTCACTTTTATGAGCCTTTGCACCTAATACATTTGTCTGCATGTTGACAAAGAAAATTGCTGCTGGGATCAGGGATGTCATTGAAAGTAGTGGCAGTTATGTGTTTTGGTACATATGTTGTCATATCACCCAAGGGTTTCTGTGTATGTAACATTCTTCGCTCTCATAGCGTTGACGTAAACCCCAAAGAGCAGAACGTTTCCAAGGTCTGGAACGGAGTGAACCATCCCTCTTTTGACGCATTTCTTTTAGACGACAAGTAAGTGCCCCCCAAAAAGACTGGTGAAGCCTGTAGTGTTGCATAGGCTGTGTTGCCTTGTGAGTAACACTAAAATCATTTTAACGGCTACCTGTATTCTCCACCTCCTCCCACCCCTCTTCCTCCATATTCCTCCATTTGTTCCAATGACAGGCACTCTCTTAGGATGGATTACCAACCAGCCTTCCTCCCTAATGATTCAAGTAAAAAAAGGCTGATGGAGGACACCGAGGATTGGAAGCCTCGTACAGGGACTACTCAGTCCCGCTCTTTCCGCATCCTGGCACAGCTCACTGGCACAGATTTCAGTAAGTGTATCTGCATGGATGTGCCACATAAGCTTTTCAGCTATACTATATGAGCAGTGAGCCAACATAGTGGCTGTTGTCCCATATATACCACTGAATTGCAGGGGAGTTTTTCCCTCTTCTACATGGCCTGATATTGCCCATGCACAGAAATATCTTTAGTGCTGTCAGAAGCATCCTGGTGGCTAATAACTGTAAATTCATATTCTTTACGAAGTGTGTTTTGTTAATGAAATGTTAAGGGGTTCACAAAATCCACTAAATTCCTGAAACCATTCCTTCACTGCTTTAGGGTGTTCAACTTTAACACAATAGATATCATTTGACATATGACAGTACAGAAAACAATTTAATATAAAAACTAGAGCTAGAAGAAATGCTTCCTACGCCTTAGCAAGTTATTGAAATATGGTTTGTTCAACTGGCAGCTATCAAATATTTTTTTTTTTTTCGTGGCTGTAGGCTAAATATTTAACTTTTTCTTTGTTTTTTGTTAACAGAGTAGGACACTAAATATATTTTGTATTAGCAAAAATGTGCCTGTTCCAAAATGTCCCTACTGACATGCCTTACTGCACAGAATATTGTACATGTCTAGTAGAACCACATATTTGGAGAGGATATTTCTCCTCCAAAATAGTTTATGGGATTGGTGTGTGCAGTGACAAGTGGCTGTCATTACAGTGGAAAATTTGCACTACCCATCCCCACCATGGGTTTTTAAGCCCATAACCAAAGTGGCAGCCTATGGTGTGGCATTATGCTGAGATATCAGCATCCACTATCAGAGAGTGGGATGTTTGAGGAGGAGCAGAGGTTTGCTAAAGTTTGGCAGTGCATAAGTCGAGGGTTAGAGATGGGGATTTCAGTGTATGAGTCGAGGGGTAGAGATGGGGATTCCAGTGATATGCGTGAGTTGAGGGGTAGACGTGGGGATTTTGCAAAGTACTTTTTCACAGAGGGAGTGAATCTCAGGGGTGGATTTAGCATATGGATTTCAACGGAAGGGTGAGCAGCTAACTTCTAATGATTTTTTTTATCAATCAGTTGTACTATACAGTAACTATGGAATGTTGGCACTCTTAGACAGGACAAAACCACACAGAGCATACTAGTCTTGTGAAAGGGTGAAAATGGTTACCAGGTTTTATTTGATTTGAAACAACAGTGTGCGTGGAGCAAACAATCTTTTGCAAAGTAAACATTTGTAATTATAGACAGTATTTTTAGTAACTTTTTTTGTATTTGGAAAGTTAATGTTAGGCTCCAGCTCCAGTACCAAATGGGTACAAGCTTCACGATCTTTTAAACTCCAAACAATTCCCTATGCTTTGTCTTTAGCTAACCCAAAATACTCAGAGGATCCTTTGTCACATCATAAATATTTATTTGTGAATGTACCCTTTAGCAGTCCTACTATGCATTAATTACCTTGACAATAATCGGACTAGTTTGACTACCTAAGTTAATTCTGTGCACAAGTTTTTATCATAATCTGACAATGGACAAAAAAAGTTAAAAAATAATTTCTGGTTACTTTGCACTTAACCTTTTTTCTTTTACACTTAACATTTCTTAATCAAATTTTAAAACTTTTGTACTTTTGTCACGCTGTGTGCACACGGGTTAAGAAAAGGCAACTTTGTTTGTAAATAAACTTCATGTGATCATCATGATTGGAAATTATGAGATTGTGATGATCACATGGTTGAGAACTACGCTGATTGATTCCAGTTGTTAGTGTGAGAACTGCAGCTCAGCGAGAGCACAGTCTCTGAACCACACAAAACTACAGAAGACTTTAAAACCTTCATTATTGAAACATTCAAAAGTAATATCTACTGTATGTCCCCTAACCTACTCCATCTCAGTATTAACTTTGCCATCAATGTACTTATTGGTGTCATATAAGAACAAAAGACATGAGGGGTTACCCTTCTCCCAACAATTTTACCTACTGTCTCTTCCTTTATCTTCTCTGACTTTATCTCATGCTCTTCTTTTTTATGTCTATTCTTTTCCTGTCATTTCTCACTAATTGCAGTGCAAGACCCCGATGATGAGCAAATGAAAAGAATGAGGTAAGTATCAGCTGAAAGTACAGCTGATGGCAGAAGACTTTTTCCTCAGTTAATATTAAAAGACCAGTAAATCTAAAATAGTATACTAACTTCACTATATTTATTATGTTAATTTTGTATAATACTACAATTAAATACTAGGAAAAAAAATGGGGTGTTACCAGTGGCAACCTGGTTAGGTTCCAGTCGTCATTTTACTTTTGCATGATAGACTATGGCAGCCGCCTGTGGGACACACATTTTTCTTTTCACTTCTAAAGCGGCAGGCCCTATTGTATTTGTTGCTCAGGGACACCTACGAGGATTTTAGGTACAAAGTCTTGCAAAAAATAAAATTACCCCCCCCCACCATTTCAATTTTTCGAAACGAAAATGAGTACAAAAAGCTTTGTTATTTTTAATAATATCATCAGATACTTCATAAAATGTAGTGGTAGTTTACTAGCCATATTATTACACTGTTCCATATGCAAATTAATTTTCAATCCAAATTAGGCTTTCAAATCCATATTAGAGTTTTATTTTATATTATCTTTATTAAGAAAAATCAACTGTACGTTCTCTTGTTATGCGCTCTTACTGTTATTTACCCATAAACACCCAAATTCTAGGTTGACCAGAAATCGCCTATGTAGCTTTGCCCTGTATTACAAAAATGAAGGTGGGGGGTTATGATTGGGGATGAGCAAGCCAACAGGCTTTCCACTTTCCAAATGAAAGGTAACCTGCCCTGGCCTAAAACTTTGCAGTGCATTCAAGTATCTTTTTTCAGACTTCCGGTCAATCCCTTTGTCTTTGTGGAGCCTCCTTGGAACATAAGTCACAACTGATATTAAACCACACTGTTGTCATTCAACTGCTAAATGCCCATTGAGGTTCCGTAATTTGACAGTTGCATGGTAAGAACTGGGCTTAACACTTAATTTTGACTAGACGTCGAGGCCCCAAGTATAGCTTGCGCCTAATGCCGCGTACACACGAGCGTACTTTTCGACCGGACTGGTCCAACGGTCTATCCGACGGACTTTCGATGGACTTTCCAAACAAACTGACTTGCCTACACACAATCACACCAAAGTCCGACGGATTCGTACGTGATGACGTATGACCGGACTAAAATAAGGAAGTTAATAGCCAGTAGCCAATAGCTGCCCTAGCTTCGGTTTTCGTCCGTCAGACTAGCATACAGACGATCGGACTCTTCGACCGGACTCGAGTCCGTCGGAAAGATTTAAAACATATATTCCAAATCTAAAGTCTGTCAGATTTTCGACCAAAAAAGTCCGCTGCGGGTCCGATGAAGCCCACACACGAATTGTCAGTCCTGCCGTAAAGTCCGCTCGTGTGTACGCGGCATTAGAGCCAAGGCTCTTCGAAATAGACATTGATTTGATGACTGTCACAAGTGCTGATAACTTTAAGGACATTTTAGGCCAAGTCAGGTTCACTTTAAATAGATTCATGGGTGAACATACCTTTTTCAAAAATGAATTCTGTTTTCTGATTCCCAAGTCGCATACTAGTTTTAGGACAGTGAAGTAGGATCAGCTTTACTAATCAAGAAGTAGTATGTAACCCGAAAGTTGGAGAATGGCTAACTCCATCCAATATGGATATATACTTTTGATAGATGTCTTCTTATTTATAACAGATTCCCAATGGTCCGGATTTATTAAAACTGAGTGGGGAACACAGAAACACAAATTCTTCCATGCATGTCAACAATAACTTTTTTTAGAATACATTATAACAATGTGGAATGCTAACTGAACATTTTGTAATAATGCAAACTTATAAAGTCTCCAAAGACATGTGTTTCTTGTTGCTAGTTTATTTTTAAAATATAAAATATAGTTTAAGTGTATTAATTACAAACTAGTTTCCTTTTTAAGTGGTTCAGCCCCTGTATTCTATAAATATATTTTGCAGAGCAGACACTTAAAGCTGCAGATGCAGTTTAACGCAGTTACAGTGCTAGCCTATCTACTCTTAAAAGCCAAAAGCTTTGTACTAAAAATGCCTTAACAGCTGGATCCTAAGCAGAATGTAAAAGGACAGAAAAATCTAATGTTTGTATTGGCACATAAACTAATACTGCTCTCCATCAGCAGTCCTGTAAATATTGGCTAAATCGAAGTAAACTAGTCAAATACTTTATTTTAAATCCTATGCTCAAATAGGATTGATTTGGTTTTCAAACTGTATTAATGTAATTTGTCATTATACTTGACCAAACATAATAAGTTAGAGATTATGCCTTACAAATTCAGCTGCATAAAAAAGTGGATAAAAAATGTAAATAAAATAACATAAAACATAAGTTCAAAAATAGGCAGTTTTACATATTAACAGGCTTATTATGAAGGATTAAAGTAGGCCTAAATAATTTATTGTAAAGATTTATAACACTTCACCTTCATTAAACCTACTGGCCTATTCACACTTATGTATTTTATTTGCCTATTCACACTTATGTTTTTATTTGCCCTCCTAAAACTGCACCTATCACATAATGAGAGCTCTGTTACTATTTGTATTACACTACAATATACTAGGGTAAATTAACACCCTACCCCGAACCCCCACCCCCCGTTCATGCTGCACTTGCCTCCATGGGTGATTTAACTCACGGTAAATCCGGGGATTTGAAACCCCCTACTCTCCTCCCCCTTTTTTTCCTTAGGGCTTCTGGGGGGGATCCGAGCAATTCTGATTGGTCAAAGTCCAACAAAACAGAATAGCTAATCTGTCCCAGAAGCCCTTAGAAAAGAAGGGAAAGAAGATCAGGGCTTTCAAATCCCTGGACCACTGCACTGGGTGCATAGGCAGCGACCGCTAATCACCCACGGAGATAAGTGCCATGGGAAACAAGGATGGAAAGGGTGTAGGTTGTTATTTTAACTTTTCATTTGTTTTTGAAAAGGTGAACTTACACTTGAAATCATATCTAAACGCAAGGAAAGAAAGTGTGATACTGGCCGGATCATCTGGTATAAGTAAAGAAAAATGCCTAACAAAAGAAAACAAATGCAGCCACCAAATATAAGCATTAGGAATAATAAACTGAAATATATTACATTTCAATTTTTATATGTATACACTTTAAGGCCAGTGCAATTGTGCATGTTTACACCTTGATTGCTCTGTACAAATATCATGTAGTGGTCAGATTTCCCAACTGATGTCTGATATACATATGGGTACCTTTTAGTTGTTCATCTTAGTCAGCTGAACTAGACAAAATTAAAATCTATGATGAAAACATTTTTTGTCAAGAGACTTTTCAAGAGATTCTTCTGCCAGAGAAAGCTGCAGTTTAGTTGATTATTTCTAAATACATCCATAGGTGATCATTTCCCATCATGATAAAGGGTTCTGAAATTACTTCTACAGTAAAACCTTGGATTGCGAGAATAATTCATTCCAGAAACATGCTTGTAATCCAAAGCACTTGTATATCAAACTGAATTTCCCCATAAGAAATCATGGAAACTCAAATGATTTGTTCTACAACCATTTATTCATAGGTCCTTCAGTTTATAGTCCATATAAGAAGATTATAGCAATGTGACCAGGTTGTGTAACCATGAAATGTCCATCCACAAATGGCAGCCTCTACAAGGGGATTAGAAGCAAAAATTCAGCAGGAGCTACAGAGTATAAAAGAGAAGAGAGGCGCCTCTGTGTAGCAATATGTTTCTAAATGTTGTACCTTCATTAAATGTAACCATATTGCTACACTTGGAGGCACCTCTCTTCTCTTTTATACACAGTTGTGACATGACGCTAATTGTATATCAAGACATCGCTTGTATATCAAGTCGAAATGTATTTAAAAATTTTGCTTGTCTTGCAAAACGCTCTTAAACCATGTTACAAGGTTTTACTCTATTATCTGTATTATCTATTCTCCTTTTAGTCATTTCTTCTGTTCTTATTCTGTTCTTTTTCTTGTTCTGTCTTATCTCCCTTATATTTTCACTTTCCAATCCCATCCCTCCCCGTGACACAGGGAAAAGTTCATCACAGAGCTTCAGAGCCCCCGGTATACTCGCTTGCGTGACTGGCACCATGACAGATCAGCCACCTCCCTAAATGTGAAGCCTTGAGCAGAGAAACGAGGGGCGGGACCAGGTGGGGAAGAATATTTCCGAACAGGACAAGGAAGCTGACATGCTTCTATTATCTCATGAATGTTCTTTGTCACATTAACTACTCCTGATGTGCCAAATCCAAGGGCCATTTCTTTACCAGTGGTGTGATGTTCACAACTTTCAGTGTTACTAGCAGTTGTAAATATATCATGTATTTCCCTATCTGCTTATTGTTCTCTCTACAGGCGTATTCTGGTAATATGAATAATGTGATAAATGTGTCATAACTTTCCAGGAATCTTTACCCTCACCATTCGCTACAAATTTGTTGGAGAATAGAACAAGAACTTTCATCATTGTTTATTGTGTTTAGCAGCAAAAAAGAGATAATACATCTTAATACAAGTAAAAATGTGTACATTTACTGTAACTTTTGAAGGACATGTAGTTCTAATGACGTTTCTGTCATTACAACCAATTCTATACTTGTCTGCTATTTATATTTTCTTAAGTGTTATATTTACACGTAAAGACAAAGTCCTGCATGGATTAAATAATATAGTTTGCCATACTGCACTGCCCCATCTCACATATAGGTCAAGTTTGTGCATTCTCTCTTTTGTGTGCAGTTGTGGTGAACACAGCATCTGTGTTTAGCCAAAAAAAAAGACAAAAAAACTTACTTATTATTAGATTCTTTAATATAAGGAATTCTGGATGATGTATCTATCAGTACTGTGCTAATACTTTGACAAAAGATGGGAAAGCATGGATACAATAAAACCATATTGAATGTATCTTTTTTTTGTTAAAGTGCTTTCTTGTTTCTACTCCTAGGCAAACAGTAATACATACCCTTTAACCCAGTTATTGATTAATAATGAACCCTTTATATATTAACTCCTTTTAATTGTGATCAGGCTGTCTTGTGATTTTAGGTATGCTTACCACACAGCACAGCAGGTCCTGAACCTCCCTATAGATTACACTCCCAAACTCTAATGCCCCGTACACACGGTCGGATTTTCCGACGGAAAATGTGTGATAGGACCTTGTTGTCGGAAATTCCGACCGTGTGTAGGCTCCATCACAAATTTTCCATCGGATTTTCCGATCCACAAAGTTTGAGAGCAGGATCTAAAATTTTCCGACAACAAAATCCATTGTCGGAAATTCCGATCGTGTGTACCAAAATCCGACGGACAAAGTGCCACGCATGCTCAGAATAAATAAAGGGATGAAAGCTATTGGCCACTGCCCCGTTTATAGTCCCAACATACGTGTTTTACGTCACCGCGTTTAGAAGGATCGGATTTTCCGACAATTTTGTGTGACCGTGTGTATGCAAGACAATCCTAGGATTTTGTTGTCGGAATGTCCGAACAAAGTCCGACCGTGTGTACGGGGCATAATGCCGCGTACACATGGGCGGACTTTTCAACAGACTTTCCGAATGAACGGACTTGCCTACACATGATCAACCAAAGTCCAACGGATTCGTACGTGATGACATATGACCGGACTAAAACAAACAAGGAAGTTCGTAGCCAATAGCTGCCCTAGCGATGTTTTTTGTCCATCGGACTAGCATACAGACGAGTGGACTTTTCGACCGGACTCAAGTCCATCGGAAAGATTTGAAACATGTTTCATTTCTAGGTCTGTTGAACTTTTGGGAAAAAAAGTCAGCTGGAGCCCACACACGATCGAATTAGCTGACGGACTCCGGTCCGCCGGACCAAGTCTGCCGTAAAGTCCGCTCGTGTGTACGCGGCATAACAATTAGCTTCTCTAATTTGTTCCCTTTTTGTTTGTTAAATCTACCATCAATAGCATTTTCTTTTATTTGTTTGATAAGTGCAGAAACTAAACTACCTGTTGATCCTGCCAGAAATCTAGTAAACTTATACTGTAGATTCCTGTGTTCTCTGCCTCTGCTGCACTATAATCGGTTAGTGTCATTATTCCCAATTCTTTCTGTGTGCTACCAAACGCCTTCCTTCTATGTTATTGCAATGAGGAGAGGAGGAGGTACTCTGTCATCCTAACACTCTCCTAATCCCAGGTTGACAACACATTTTAATTCTAGGACAGAAAAGGGTAAATTTACAAAAAGTTTTGCACTCAGAATCTGGTGCAGCTGTGCATGGAAACTGATTTCTAACCTCAGCTTGTTCAATTAAAGTGGATGTAAACCCTCTCCTATACCCAGTGAAATGAACAGCCTCAAATGATCCACAGATGAAGCAATTCCTCCTACAAGTTTTATTTGTCTATCAGCTGTCTTCAGCTTTATATATTCTTTAGAACGTGAACATTGTGTTCGAATTTTTACTTCCTCTTTCAGCTGTGGGAGGAAAATCTTGGCATACACTGTGTGACAGCTGATTGGAGGAAAAGCACACACCTCCACTCCACATAGACAGAGGAAGAAAGAAACATGCAGAGCTGTGCTGTGAATAGACCAGCTCAATGCTAATCTATTTATAGCAACCTCCCCGACACAAATTTTCAGCTGCTTTTATCTCCTGTGTCCAAGAACTTGTCAGAAGTTATCATGCTTATAACAGAGGAACAAAGCAGCAGAAAGACTTGAGACTCGGGGCTTTGGAGAAAGATAAGTAAACACTACAGAGACATGTGCTCAGGTCAAATTTTATGAATCAGGTTTACATCCACTTTAAGCTTTGGCATTAAAACCTGAAAGCTGATTGGTTTCTATGCAGAAATTAGCCTGATTTTGCACTCTCCAGCTTTAGTAAATAAACCCCTAAGTGTTTTACTGCATGGATGACCAGGTCAAAATAAAGGAAACCATATTGAAGGATTGATGAACTTCAATATTAAACACTTTTGTTTTTCATGATTTAGATACACTTTACCATGTTAATGTCATTCAAAAAGCAGTTTTTAATATGTTTCAATATGTACAGGTAGCTCTCATTGAAATATTATGAGATTGAAATACCATGAATATTCAGGCACTTTAAGTTATGAGATGACACCTGTCTCCCAATTGTGCGTCTGCATTGTTACCCTGCTACCTACTTTTCTGCTGGAGGCTCAAACATTAAAGCTGTTTCAAAATTGTGATGTACAGCAAACACATGAGCCAAATGTAAACAGGAAAATGGCTGAAAGAAGCTGCTTTTACACAGTGTCATACAAAAACTATGGAGTTGATTTACTAAAATTGGAGCGTGCAAAATCAGGTGCAACTCTGCATAGAAACCAATCAATTTCTATTTTCTTTTTGTCAAAGCCTAATGGAAAAAGCTGAAGTTAGTAGCTGATTGGCTACCATGCACAGCTGCACCAGATTTTGCACTCTCCACTTCTAGTAATTCAACCCCTATATCTCTTCCAGTTAGGAGTTAAACCTACTTAAAACATTTTAGTCCAATCAGCACCTACGCTAGCTAGCCTGTAACTGGAAAAGGAAGGACCAGCAGCACACTGCTGAGGTCAACTCCGTGCTTTATCCTCCTGTAAGGTATTTTCATAGTTTTCTACTGACAGGTCTATGCAAAGCATATCAGATCACTGATTGGTTTACTGTACTAATATTTCCTTTGACTGTAAGAGTGCTGCTCAACACTATGGTCAAAAGGAAAAGCAGCCCAAGGCTCACCATACCCTAGGGGGGGGGGGGGCACCATAGGACAGGAACATGGAGACCAAACCGGTGAAGCTTGTTTCTGATTATATAAAAAAAGAGAACCTTTTCTCAGTTTGAGAGCCCACCGGGGAGTGAACAAATGAAAACCATCGCCTTTTCCCTTGTGTTCCAGTCATGTAATTGTCCTGCTAGAAGTCAGGAGAATCTCCACAACAGGGACGCAGGCCTCAATGAAGGGCTGACAGAAGCTCCAACCTTTGGCTGTAGTACAACTTCTCTTTTGCATAGCACTGAACACTTCTGAAAGTGCTGGACCCAACATGCCACGTAAACCATCTACTTACTGCATCTTGGAAACAGACTCATCACAGGCTGGATTCATTGTTGGAAGTCAATGAAGAGCGTTCCCTGGTGTTTCTCGGTCCAGCTCCCTTTGTGGACCACATTGCAATGAAGTAACATAAGTTTTTTTTATTTAAAAGTTCTGAGCAAGAGCTTCTAAAACGAGATTCTTTCTCTTACTTTTATTATTGGCCAAAAAAAGCTTCAGGTGTCCCTTTCTGATTTAGTTTTACTTTGTTGAAGGACCAGACATCTTTCTAGAGTTGCAAGATGACACAAAAAGGGCTTCTAAAAAAAACTTTTATGGAGGGAGGAACTAGCAAATTCAGAATAAGATGAATACAATCAATAAAAGACTAAGTGCCAGTTCTATGGTGCAGTCAAGATATTCTTGGTGTAACAAGCCTTAAAGAGTGTAGGATCAAAGAAAGAACATAGTTACCTATGCTATTGTTATTGGAGATAAAGATTAGTATTATTCTGTCTTGAGTTCTGTTTTCACAGCATACAATTTCATTTTATAACATCAGCATTGTACGAGGGAGTGCTGATAAGTATTGAGCCTTACCCAGAAAAAATTGCGCAAGGAGGCTATAAATTGCAGGGTAACATTTCCTCATGGATCTGCTTCATACCTTTCCCTTGGAGAAACAGGAACCTGATTATGGGCCTATGCTCTTCCACATTGAATTTTTCGGGAGGTGCTGCCATGTTCACTTTGGACCTGAAAAAGAAAGATACGTTAAAATCATAGGTAGCTGATTATTGCAACATTGAATAAAGACAAATTGGCCAGTACCCCCTGCAATTTACAGCTTCCTCGCTCATTTTTTTCTGGGTAAGGCTCAGTACTTATCAGCACCCCCTTGTAATAAAAATACAAATGGTTATTGACAATTTTTGACAATCCAATATAAGCTTACTTGAAAAATCTCCTTTCATGTTGTGAGTGCTGCCTGTGCTGGCCATCTTTTTCCACAAGCTTCTGAATTCCCTGCATGCTTTGCAGCTTCTCTTCTACTTACTTTAAGTTTCTAAGGACTACATATCCTATGGTACCTTGCTGCCTGTACTGACTCCACCTCCTGAAACTGATCCTCTCCTTAGCAGTGCCTACTCACAGGGCATTGTGAATAAGTGTCACAGGATGCAAGGAAGTAAATGTGTGGGGATCTTCGCAAAGTAAATTTACAAACTTCAAGATAGATATATAGGGAAAAAACCATGCTAAGATACATACAGCAATCTTATTGAAATATTAAAGATTATTGATATTAATCATAAATATAAAAAGTCCCAAAAACAAAGCAGCAGCATATAGGGGTTTACAGATTACAAGCTCTTGAATCTGAATACTCTGAGTTTCGTGAATGCAATTTCACTTTGCAAAAAATACCCAATCACATGGAAGAAGAAAAAAAACATTTTTGCTTGTACATGATTGGATGATAGTAGTCAGAAAAGCTTCACCTCATTCACTCAGCTCTACAAATTGCAACTTCCTTTTTAAAGTGAACAGTCTATTTGCCTTCAGTAAATCGACCCCACTGCTTATCCATATACAAAGCCTGTCGTTCACTTGAGTTTTTCAATATAAAACCATATTACAAATTGTGGGAACTTGTGCTTTTCGGAGCTTGCCAATATTTGGTCACTATTGAGGTCAGCGTAAGGTAAGGTAAGGGCAACTCTTAGTATACAATATATAAAGAATGGTGTAGAGTCTAATGAAAGATTCTTTTGATACAGTAACAGAGGGGGAATGGAGCGCTGACAGGTGCTGCTAGTGGGTAGATAAGGGGCAGTAGCGTGGGGGATAGGATATGTCCAGGGGGTAATAAACAAACAGTTAAAAACAGTTAAAGATGGTTAAGGCTTCTATGATGAGCGGCAGCCGGCTTGTCAGAGTAGAAGGGACTCTGTGGTATGAAAAAGCAAAAAGAAAAGCAGCACTGCTCTAAGGGTAGTAAGTACTTAAAAACACTATTTTATTACAAATTGTACACTCACATTTGTGTGATAAGAAATAGGCATAGGTAGGTTCTCCTGGGCAACGCAGAGTCCCATCAGGAAACAGCTGGGCTGTGGCGGGGCTGGCCTCGGCCACTTGCGGTGGAGTCCGTAGCTTCCGATGGCTTCGGGTTCCCTCAGACAGCGCGTCAGGTTCCTAGGAAGATGACGTCAGGTGGAGGAGAGTGGGGGGCGTGGCCGTAGCGCGCTCGCTTTCAGAGCATGAGTGCTCCCTCCTTCCCCTGAGGAAGGAGCACGCCTGCTCCGAGCGTACTACGGCCACGCCCCCCGCTCTCCTCCACATGATGTCATCTTCCTAGGAACCTGCTGACGCGCTGTCTGAGGGAACCCCAAGCCATCGGAAGCTATGGACTCCACTGCAAGCGGCCCAGCTGTTTCGTGATGTGACTCTGCGTTGCCCAGGAGAACCTACCTATGCTTATTTCTTATCAAACAAATGTGAGTGTACAATTTGTAATAAAATAGTGTTTTTAAGTACTTACTACCCTTAGAGCTTTTCTTTTTGCTGAAAGATTCTTTTAAAGGCCAAAGCTTTAAGAGCTTAAACAGTTTTACATGCTTTAAAGAAAGGTAACATGACATCTTTCCCCTTGAAACTGAAAAAGGAGAATCAATTTGATTTGGTGCCTGCGGGTCTGTCAATGTATAAACCAAAGTGTAAGTAATGCCGATAGGGAAGGTATATGTCTCTGTCTGCCTCCCTGTGCTCTTTTCAGGCACATTGTTTCCCAATAAAAAAGGAATATGACGTGTACCCAATTTGCAGCTTTTGTGACTAAGCCTTCCTGTCTCCTGGAGCATAAAACTCTGAGTCAGTACATTGGAGATGCAAGTAGGGGGTTACTTTACATCTCACTGCATCACATCGGCATTGTTAGCTTATATACAGCACTGTTGCTGGGTAATCATACGCAAATGTACTTGTAGAATAAATAAGTCCTTTCTTTCCTATAAATGTATAGTCATCCATAGCTTCGTTAGTTCATATGTGACAGGTACTGCGGAGACATTGGTTCCACTTTTGTTATCTTTCCAGTTCAATGTCTGTAAATCATAGCAGCCTATACTGTGGGATTTGTGGGCAAGGTGTCCCTACCGTTTGCTTAATCAGTGCCCTCCAATTTCTTCTTGCTAGATGTGCTCTGTGTAGCTAGAGATTTCAGAGATCAAAGAGCATGACAGAAAGGTGCATATCTTTAGTTGTAGAGTAGCTGTATGTAGAGGAGTAATTGGATGACACAGGTCCCTAGTGCTAAATCTGAACAGCAGTCCTCTGATGTGCAGTATAAAGAGTTTATTAATTTTGTTAAAGTGTATTTAAACCCAAGAATAACATTTTTAAGTGGTATAAAAGTGTATCTATGGTAAAAACTAGTCCTATCTTGATTTCCAAATTGAATTTCAATTTTTTTGTAGCCTACTCCTATTTATCTGAACAATCTTAAAGTTTGAATGTTTACTTTTTGAAAAATGCCACATATTTACTTCCTTGAATTCTGTGATACATATTTACTGTGCCCTGTGAATATGTACTGCTGAGTCACAAATTTCATAGAGCCTGCCTTCTGAACTACAGGAGGCACAATCTGTACAGGTAACACTTCATACCATATCTGCTTTCAGGTAGCAAGTTACCATGGAATATATAGCCCTTTAGAAATCAAAAGTAAACCAACGGACAGATCAGAAAAGAAGCTGCAAAGCATGCCGGGAATACATTAATGTGTTAAATTGGTAGTAAACCACAGCTGTTTAAAAGAAAGGAAAAAAACACCTGTAAGGCAATTGCATAATGTGCTAGTATGCATGAAATACTTACCTTGGAATGAAGCATTCCAGTGGCGTGCTGTCACCGCTGATAGGGCTGACATCTTCCCCGCGATCTTTCTTCTGGGTTTGTACGCTTCGGCTATGTGGAGCTCTCAGTTGTGACACAAAGCTCTGAAGGTCCAGCAAGGTATGCCAGACCTTCAGAGTGCAATCACCAGTGACCCAACTGGCTGCATCCAGCGTGTATATCTCCTAAATAATGCACATTTAGGAGATATGCATTGTATCTACATGTACAGCGCCTTGAAAAAGTATTCATACCCCTTGAAATTTTCCACATTTTGTCATGTTACAACCAAAAACGTAAATGTATTTTATTGAGATTTTATGTGATAGACCAACACAAAGTGGCACATAATTGTGTAGTGGAAGGAAAATGATAAATGGTTTAAAACATTTTTACAAATATGTGAAAATGTGGCGTGCATTTGTATTCAACCCCCCTGAGTCAATACTTTGTAGAACCACCTGTCGCTGTAATTACAGCTGCGAGTCTTCTTGGGGATGTCTCTATCAGCTTTGCACATCTAGAGAGTGACATTTTAGCCCATTCTTATTTGAAAAATAGCTGAAGCTCTGTCAGATTGGATGGAGAGCATCTGAGAACAGTAATTTTCAAGTCTTACTACAGATTCTTAATTGGTTTTAGGTCTGGGCCATTCTAACACATGAATATACTTTGATCTAAACCATTCCATTGTAGCTCTGGCTGTATGTTTAGGGTCGTTGACCTACTGGAAGGTGAACCTCCGCCCCAGTCTCAAGTCTTTTGCAGACTCTAACAGGTTTTCTTCTAAGATTGCCCTGTGTTTGACTCCATCCATCTTCCCATAAACCCTGACCAGCTTTCCTGCCCCTACTGAAGAAAAGCATCCCCACAACATGATGCTGCCACCACCATGTTTCATGGTGGGGATGGTGTGTTCAGGGTGATGTGCAGTGTTGGTTTTCTGCCACATAGTGTTTTTTCTTTTAGGCCAAAAATTAAAATTTTGGTCTCGTTTGACCAAAGCACCTTCTTCCACATGTTTGCTGTGTCCCCCACGTGGCTTCTCGCAAACTGAAAATGCATATATGTGCTGTCTTCAACTTTCTAGACTCTTTAGATCAGTGTTTCTCAACTCCAGTCCTCAAGGCGCCCCAACAGGTCATGTTTTCAGGATTTCCTTCAGATGAAACAGCTGTGGTAATTACTAAGGCAGTGAAACTGATCAAATCACCTGTGCAAAATAATGGCAAGCCTGAAAACATGACCTGTTGGGGCGCCTTGAGGACTGGAGTTGAGAAACACTGCTTTAGAATTCTAACCTAGTGTTAGAATTTTTACTTCCTAATTCAGGAGGAGTGTAGTCTTGGCATTCACTGTGTGACAGCTGATTGGAGGAAAGGCACGCATCCCCTCTCCACATAGGCAGAGGAAGGAAGGAATGTGCAGAGCTGTGCTGTGAATAGACCAGCACAATGCTAATCTGTTTATAGCACCTGCCCCGACACAAATTTCAGGCTGGTTATTATCTCGGTTGTCGGAGAACTTGTTAGAAGTTATCTTACTGATAACAGGAATGAAACGGCAGAAAGACTTTGGAGAGAGATAAGCAAACACCACAGATATATGTGCCCAGGTCAAATGTCATGAACCGGGTTTACATCCACTTTAAGGTTCTCTAACAAACCTCTGAGGGCTTTACAGAACAGCTGCATTTATACTGAGATTAAATTACACACAGGTGGGCTCTATTTACTAATTATGTGACTTCTGAAGGCAATTGGTTCTACTAGATTTTAGTTAGGGGTATCAGAGTAATGGGGGCTGAATACAAATGCCCGCCACACTTTTCACATACTTATTTGTAAAATATTATTTAAACCATTTATCATTTTCCTTCCACTTCACAATTATGTGCCAGTTTGTGTTGGTCTATCACATAAAATCCCAATAAAATACATTTACGTTTTTGGTTGTAACATGAAAAAATTTGGAAAATTTCAAGGGGTGTGAATACTTTTTCAAGGCACTGTAAGCCTTATTATAGGCTTACTATTAGGTAGAAATCACCAAGCGGGCTTTACTACCTCTGTAAAGAGATGGTTAACAGACAGGAAGCACTCACAACATAAATGATTTCAAGTAAGCTTATATTGGATTGTTAGCAGTACAAATGATCATTTTTTTTTATTACAATTACAAACAAACAAAAGATTTTCCAGCACACTAAACCTGGATACACACTATACAATTTTCTGTAGTATTTTTCCTTCAGATTTACCAAAACCATGTAATATGAGGTCGAACTTTAAGAGTTTCAAATTGTATGCAATCAGGCAGGCCCTTGCACTACATGGTTTTGGTAAATCTAAAGGAAATCTGACAACAAAAGTTGTATAGTGTGTATGGGGTCTTGCTGACCAGCCTGCAAAACAACCAAATTGGCCCTGTCTTTACAGTTTACATTAAAAATGGAGGGCTTTGTTTGCACGCATTTGCAAATATATGCATAAGCCAAAGTGCCTATGCCAAGGGACCTCTCTATATACAGCCGTGGCCAAAAGTTTTGAGACTGACAAAAATATTAATTTTCACAAAGACTGTTGCTTCGGTATTTTTAGATCTTTTTGTCAGATGTTACTATGGTATACTGAAGTATAATTACAAGCATGTCATAAGTGTCAAAGGCTTTTATTGACAATTACATTATGTTTATGCAAAGAGTCAATATTTGCAGTGTTGCATAGTTACATAGTAGGTGAGGTTGAAAAAAGACACAAGTCCATCAAGTCCAACCTATGTGTGTCAATATGTCAGTATTACATTGGATATCCCTGTATGTTGTGGTCATTCAGGTGCTTATCTAATAGTTTCTTGAAGCTATCAATGCTCCCCGCTGAGACCACCGCCTGTGGAAGGGAATTCCACATCCTTGCCGCTCTTACAGTAAAGAACCCTCTACGTAGTTTAAGGTTAAACCTCTTTTCTTCTAAAAGTGTTGACCCTTCTTTTTCAAGCCCTCTGCAATTCACCCTGGCATGCTGTCAATCAACTTCTGGGCCACATCCTGACTGATGGCAGCCCATTCTTGCATAATCAATGCTTGGAGTTTGTCAGAATTTGTGGGTTTTTTTATTCACCCGCCTCTTGAGGATTGACCACAAGTTCTCAATGGGATTAGGGTCTGGGGAGATTCCTGGCCATGGACCCAAAATTTCCATGTTTTGTTCCCCAAGCCAGTTAGTTATCACTTTTTGCCTTATGGCAAGGTGCTCCATCATGCTTGAAAAGGCATTGTTCCTCACCAAACTGTTCTTGGATAGTTGGGAGAAGTTGCTCTCAGAGGATGTTTGTGTACCATGTTTTATTCACGGCTGTGTTCTTAGGCCAAATTGTGAGTGAGCCCACTCCCTCAGCTGAGCAGCAACCCCACACATGAATGGTCTCAGGATGCTTTACTGTTGGTATGACACAAGGCTGATGGTAGTGCTCACCTTTCCATCTCTGGACAAGGTTTTTTCCAGATGCCCCAAACAATCTGAAAGGGGATTCAAAAGAGAAAATGACTTTACCCCAGTCCTCAGCAGTCCAATCCCTGTACCTTTTGCAGAATATTAGTCTGTCTCTGATGTTTTTCCTGGAGAGAAGCGGCTTCTTTGCTGCCCTGCTTGACACCAGGCCATCCTCAAAGTCTTCGCCTCACTGTGCATGTAGATGTACTCACACCTGCCTGCTGCCATTCCTGAGCAAGCTCTGCACCGGTGGTGCCCCGATCCTGCAGCTGAATCAACTGTAGGCGAATAGTCCTGGCGCTTGCTGAACTTTCTTGGGCGCCCTGAAGCCTTCTTCAAAAATGCAGTGGAAATGTTTTTTATGGGATTAAGTTCATTTTCATGGCAAAGAGGGACTTTGCAATTAATTGCATTTCATCTGAACACTCTTCGTAACATTCCGGAGTATATGCAAATTGTCATCATAAAAACCAAGCCAGCAGACTTTGTGAAAATTATTATTTGTGTCATTCTCAAAACTTTTGGCCATGGCTGTAAATTGTGGTCCTAACTCTAAATTTCCAGAGCCTCCATAGTAGGAGCACATATAAGAATGGATAGATTAACCACTTAAGGACCGAGCCTCTTTTTGAGATTTGTTATTTACAAGTTTAAAAATGTTTTTTTTTTGCTAGCAAATTACTTAGAACCCCCAAACATTATACTTTTTTTTTCTAACACCCTAGAGAATAAAATGGCGGTCATTGCAATACTTTCTGTCACACCGTATTCGTGCAGCGGTCTTACAAGCATACTTTTTTTGGAAAAAATACACTTTTTTGAATTAAAAAATAAGACAACAGTAAAGTTAGCCCAATTTTTTTTATATTGTGAAAGATAATGTTATGACGAGTAAATTGATACCCAACATGTCACACTTCAAAATTCACCCGCTGGTGGAATGACGACAAACTTTTACCCTTATAAAATCTCCATAGGCGACATTTAAAAAATTCTACAGGTTGCATATTTTGAGTTAGAGGACATCTAGAGCTAGAATTATTGCTCTCACTCTACTGATCACAGCGATACCTCACATGTGTGGTTCGGACACTGTTTTCATATGCGAGTGCTACTCACGTATGCGTTCGCTTCTGTATGCGAACTCGGCGGGACGGGGCACGTTTAAATAAAAGTTTTGTTTTTTTTTTCTTATTTATTTTACTTTTTTTATTTTTACACTGTTCTTTAAAAAAAAAAATGGTGTCACTATTATTCTTATTACAAGGAATGTAATAGAAAAAAAGCATGACAGGACCTCTTAAATATGAGATCTGGGGTCAAAAAGACCTCAGATCTCATATTTACACTACAATGCAATAAAAAAAAATTGTAAAAATTGCAATTTAAAAAAAAATAAATGGCGCTTTAAGAGCTATGGGCGGAAGTGATGTTTTGATGCTGCTTCTGCCCTGCAATGGTATGGAGACGGGTGGGGGCCATCTTCCCCTCACTCGTCTCCATGCCAAAGAAGGAGCAACATCCGATCGCCGCTGCCGACGGCTCTGGTAAGCAGCGGAGGGCACCGGAGCGCGGCAGGAGTGGGGCTTTCTCCCGCGGCTGATAAAAGTGATTTTGCGGCGGACTCGCAGAGTCCACTTTTATCTGAAAGCGGATCGCTTGCCGAAGAAGAG
Organism: Lithobates clamitans; assembly: GCA_037952925.1. NCBI lineage: Eukaryota > Metazoa > Chordata > Amphibia > Anura > Ranidae > Lithobates > Lithobates clamitans. Next base: position 1,083,515 of record JBBGZY010000194.1, on the reverse strand, counting down.
GATACCAGGGTTATGACAGCTAGCTGCTGCCATAACAACGATATTCCCCTTCATAATTAGGATGTACATCGGCGTGCGGTGGTCTGTAAGTGCTTAAGGACACATATGCCTGCAGGGAGCCCATCCCTGCTTAAAGGCACAGGGACGCACGTGACGCCCAGCTAGAGCTTAGTGACAGCAAAGTGACACCCCGTGCCTATTACAGTGCTGATGTTATAAAATGAAAGTGTATGCTGTGACTTTAGAACTCCTCTAAACCCCAAAACACTAATTTTATTACATTCCAGCTTACCAATTCTTAGATGTGGTGGCTGCATTAGTTTTCTTTTCTTTTTTTATTCTTTCCCTTTTATTTTCATCTGTTGATCCGGCCAGTACTTTTGTTATTCTTTCAATTTTCTTTAACTGACAAGCTGTCCATCAAAAGTGGTAGTTGGTGTTGAGACAAACTATTTAACACTGATTTATGTGAAACCTTTATCCCAAATTGTTAAAAAAAAAAAAACTTTTGCTGTAAGGGCTCAATCACATGTGCAGCTATACTGCTGAGCCTCTGAAATGTGATCCGTAGTGGATTACTTTTCAGAGGATGCTTACAAATTTTGCTTTACCCCTCAAATTTCTGAACCACTTTGCTGCTACCAGATGCATTGCATGGGGTCATGTTTGACAGCGGCTCCACCTGCCCAATGTGACATGCCATTTACCTTTTTTGCACATCCATGACATGGTTACAGCCCTGGGCAACTGCATTACTCTGTTTAGGTGAGTGGTTAAAAGGGGAGTGGTATAACGTGGCTCAACCACCTGCTTTTATCACCCCCCAGGCTGCCTGTGTGTACAAGCCCTAACTGTTTAAAAAGCGTTAGCTGGAGTTTGGCTTTAATTCATTAATCAATTTCATCTAAATCTGCTTTTGCATTTAACAATACCTCTCCTCAGATTGACAGAACTGCTGTCCAATGGTACCTCTTTTGCTCCTCCAGTCAGGATGTGTGTGAAAATAAGGGGAAAAAGTGTAAAAAAAAAAAAGCTATATTCAGCCACCATAGCTAAGAATTTGTAAGCTGCAATATATTCTGTTTTTTGTTTTTAGGATTATTACCACATTAATATATTGCAGCTTACCAGTCCTTACATGTGGTGGCTGCATTCATTTTCTTTTTCAGGCTTTTTTCCCCCCTGTGTTCACCTGGCGATCCTGTCCTAGTGGGGGAAATTGACTAAAACTGGAGCACACAGAATATGGTGCAGCTATGCATAGTAACCAATAAGCTTCTAGGTTTCATTTTCAAAGCTTAATCGAACAAGTGGAAGTTTGAAGCTGATTGGTTACTATGCACAGCTGCATCAGATTCTGTGTGCATCAGTTTTAGTAAATCTCCCCCCAATGTGACAATTCTCACTCATTGTACTGTATCTATAAGGCTACTTTCACACTGAGGGGCTTTACAGGCGTTTTAGCGCTAAAAACAGCACCTGTAACGTGACTCTCCTGTCACTCCATTGTGAAAGCCCGAGTGCTTTCACAATGGAGCGGTAAGCAGCATCTTTGGGGCGCTTTAGGAGCCGTGTATACATCGCTCCTAAAGCGCCCAATGGGCAGCTCCTGCAAAGCACTTCGGCAGCAGTGCTTTGTGGGCGCTATTAACCCCTTCATTAGCTGAAAAGCGCCGCTAAAAATAGCAGAGCTTTACCACCGACTCTCCCCTGCCCCAGTGTGAAAGTGCCCTATAGGCACAGTGTTAGTACCCTGGGTCAGGGAAAGTGTTAGGACTACTGAACATATCCTCTTCTCCTCTTCTTCCTAACACAGGGTGAAGGTGTTTTGTAGTGCTGTCATCCAACTAAAAGAATAAGAAACTCACTAGATTTGGGACAGGGTCAACAGTTATTTTTCTGCATTTATCAAACAGATTTAACAAATCCACTAAATATTTAACAGACCAAAAGAGAGTGAATAAGAGAATGTCACTGATAAGATCTACATACACTTTAAAATACATTCTTTTATCTTATTTTTACATAGAGGTGTTGGTGAAGGCAAAATAAAATGTCATGTATCTCTGAAATACATGCATATTTCCCCATATATTATCCCTTTTAAATATGTAAGTACAGAAAAATGACTGTTTATGTGCCAGAAATATAGTGTGCTCTTACCTTCTGGTTTGAGCTGATAACAGCATTTTTAAATCCTATGCATGTGGTGTAAGCCCTGCCTACTTAATTTTTGATGAATTACAAAGAACACAGACCTTAACTACTCCTCCTCCCTCCTCATCTCCATAACCTTGTGTGAAAGCATAAGGCACATGAAGTTCACATGATTTCTGACAAAATGAAAAGTAATTTTTTAACTTATGGAGTAGATGTATTAAAAAACTTTAATACAAATATATAAATTTAGCATATCAAATACAAGCAAATAGGACACATTCATTGTTATGCCCCGTACACACGATCGGACTTTCCAACAACAAAACCGTGGATTTTTGTTCGATGGATGTTGGCTCCAACTTGTCTTGCATACACACGGTCACACAAATATTGGCCAACAATTACGAACGTAGTGACGTACAAGACGTACGTGATATCTCCATTATGAACGCTAGTTTTACAAGACCGAGCACTTCCGGCTCGTACTTGATTCCGAGCATGCCTGGACTTTTGTGCGACGGTCTTGTGTACACACGATCGGAAAATCCAACAACAAAAACTTGTTGGCGGAAAATTTGAGAACCTGCTAGCCAACATTTGTTGGCGGAAAGTCCGACAACAAATTTTCGATGGAGCATACTCCCGGTCGGACTTTCCGCCATCAAGCTCACATCCAACATTTGTTGTCAGAAAATCCGATCATGTGTACGGGGCATAAGGGGTTACATATGCTTTAAACAGCAGATAATAGAGCAAAAAGCAAACAAAGGTTTGGTTTTATCCTACAGAGATTATAATTTGATCATGCAGCTGGTAATTACGAGGGAGTAGAAGCTGTGCTTGGATCTGTATGCCGGGTACACACGGGCCGAAAGCCGGCTGAAAACAGTTGGTTCCGGCCGACGTTCGGCCTTGTGTACATCTCCTTGTCCGACTGAAGCCAATTTCACAACTGACTTCTCCTGAACGTTCATGCTCGAAAACCAGCATCAGATCTGCATCCGATCAGCGCTGGCAGCCAATGGAGATTGCGGTACTAACATCGCTTGTGTTAGTAAAGTGATCTGTACGTTTTTTTTTTTACCTTCAGGCTGCAGGATTGAGCAAAAAATAGACTTATAGGGAGTTGTTTACTAAAGGCAAATCCACTTTGCACTACAAGTGCACTTGAAAGTGCAGTCGCTGTAGATCCGAGGGGGACATGCAAGTGAAATAAAAAACATTTTAGCTTGCACATGATTGGATGATAAAATCAGCAGAGCTTCCCCTCATTTCAGATCTACCCCTCAGATTTACAGCGACTGCACTTCCAAGTGCACTTGCAGTACAAAGTGGATTTGCCTTTCATAAATAACCCCCATTGTGTGTATCAGGCTTAAGCTCCATGGCATTCTTCTGTGTGTGAATTGCTCTGTCTAAAGTGTTGGCCTATTGCAAATTTAAAACAGACATTAATGTTTCTGTAGACTGGAGATAATTGCCACCATTCTGGCTGGTCCCTCTTGGCAGAACTAGCTGCAGTGAATTGTTTAGCTGATTGCTGTTGTTTCCCCAGGGATTAGGCGAGCAACCGCAAGTGTCTGGCTGTTCTCTGTCTTCCATAGATATTAACATTCAGGCTAGCTAATTGAACATGCAAGTATATTCATAAAAAAGACAATTCGTTCATGCCTTCATTTCCAGCCGCCATCTTATGTTTACATTCAGCTTTAGATGTGTACATTTTCCCGCTTGCAAATGCGGTTACCTGGGAATGAAAGCTTAAAGAGAATTCGTGATTAAAAGCAAAAAAGAATTTGTGATCAAAAGAAAAAAAGAACTGCTGTGAGTATAAGGTGCAGCATCCTCCTAAGCTCTCCTGCCATGCTCGAATCCTGGGCCGTTCAGAAAGGAAAAGTTTTGGCATGTTTTGATTTTACCATTTACTACTTCCTGCCTCCTGCAAATTTCAATTTATCAATCAGCTGGGGTGGAGCTTAGTGGCACACTACCTGGAAGTATTGGAGCTTTGCCTGTCAGAATCGGCCAGGATTCAGCTATAATGGAGGGGGTTTGAAGTGTGCTATAGGTATGTGCAGGTGCCTCTTGGTTACTGTACTTTATACATATAGCACTTTTTTTTATCATATGAGAGATTAAGGTTGATTTACTAAAGGCAAATCAACTGTTCACTTTGTAAGGGAAAATGTTCTTTGTAAGGAAATTTACCCATAGGTTAGTAAATGAGGTCTGCCGACTTTCATTATCCAATCCTGTGCAAGCAAAAATGCTGTTTTTTTTTTCCTCCTTGCATGTAATTGGGTTTTATTTGGAAAGTGACATTTCACCATATATACTAAGTTCTGGGGAAGATTCCCTTGCAAAGTGCAACTTCCCTTGGAAGGTAAACAGCCTGTGTGGCTTTAGTAAGTCAACCACATTCTCTTACTGTCTCCACAGTATCTGTTACACATAGATGACTACATCCCCTCCCTTTCCACCTTCATCTTTCTATAAGCTACTTGTGGCCATCCATCATAATCTGTTTACAGTGTACACCTCCAATCCTAAATGTATGCCACTTAATAAAGTAGTAGTAGAGAGCCATGTTTGGAAGCCTGTAGGAATATTTAGAATTTTAGAAAACTTCTAAAAGTTTACATACAGTAGGTACCCATAGAAAAGCACTGGATTAAACAATTTATCACAAGTCAATGAAAAATCTGCAAACGTAGCTAGCTAGGTTTTTTAAAGAGAATTATCACGTCTTTTTGTTGGCTATTTATCGTTCGATATTTGTTTGCCTCCCTTGTCCATCTCTATAAGCCTTATATGGCCATTCATGTTTTAGCCCTTTTTGCAGATCAAAGCAAACCTGTGGTAGTAATCCAAATGCCTGTTCTGTTGTAGTGTCTTAAAGTTTTACTAAACCCACAACAGTAAGACCCCTTTCACACTGAGGAGTTTTTCAGGCGCTTTTGGGATAAAAACGCCTGTAAAGCGCCTGAAAAACGCCTCCCCTGCAGTCCCAGTGTGAAAGCCAGAGTGCTTACATGCTGGGGCACTGCGCTGGCTGGATGTTAAAAAAAAAAAAAAAGTCCTGCAAGCAGCATCTTTGGGGCGGGGAAGGAGCGATGTATACACCACTCCTGCCCATTGAAATGAATGGGTCTGCCAAAGCCCCTGCAAAGCGCTTCGGCAGCGGCGCTACACGGGCAAATTTAACCCCTCACGCCCCGATAGCAGCCGAATAGCGCCGCTAAAACTAGTGGCATTTTACCATCACGCCCGCCCCAGTGTGAAAACAGCCTAAAATGAGTCTGTATATGGAGTAGAGCATGCATGATATACTCTCTGTGGAACCTAAGGGGTTAATGCTGCGCTTTGTGTAAAAAAAAAAAAAAAAAAAAAAAAATTTTTTAAAAAAAGCCTGTTTAATCACGTCTTCTCTGATCTTCCCCTACTTCCACTGTTTCCAAACCATCTCCTGATAGTACAGAGCCTTGGGGGCATTCTGCACATGCTCAGTTTGGTGTGTATTGCTAGATGGTGTTTTTGTTTTTTTTGGGGAGAGTGCATGTGATTGACACAAGGCAAATCTGCACTGTCCAGACAGAGGGTCAGGGGTCATGCAGCCTTATAGGACAGTCAGAGGAGAATGAAAACTCCTCCTACAAGATTTAACCAGTGCTCGGCAGGACACTGATAGAAGTCACAACACTGCTATATACTGCTGATGAGAAAAGGTATTTATCCATTTATATTTACTAAAATAATTGCATTTCCATGGTCTGTGTACTGTGGAAGACCAGATATAGTGAATGCAGTGTCCTGGGTTTGGTAACACCGTAAGGTTCTGACACATCACTGTGATCCGCTGCATAGTGCCAGGAATCCATGAAATCTAGGACATCATAAGATGCAGCCAGCTTTCTGGTTTTCAGCACTGCCTGTCTGTTTCTGCCTTCATTGCCTCTCTATTGGTTAGGGGGGCTGGCCATTACACTGTAGGACCAATAGGGAGAGTGGGGTGAAGAGAGTTGGTAATATTTGCATTCAAGAACATCCCAGTTTCCAGATGTGCCTGTGCTACAGCCTAAGTGGCTTTTTGTTATGTTTTGCTGCTACAGATGCACTTTTGATGTCACCTGCAACATTACAATGGCATGAGATTTTTAGGCATTTATGTCACCAAATGAAAGCAACTCCTACTTAAAGAGGAGCTCCAGGCCCCCCCCCCCCCCCCCCGCCCCGCCAAAAAAAAAAAAAATTAAAAGTTAACAGCTACAAATACTGTAGCTGCTGACTTTTAATATTCGGGCACTTGTCCGGGCATTCAGTGTTGTCCTCACCGGAGCCAATTCTTCAATTGGCCATCGGGTGCTGGTGCCGCCATCTTGACTAAGGAAAACCAGCAGTGAAGCATTGCGACTTCACAGCCGGTTTCCTACTGTGCATGTGAAAAGCGTGCTGTGCTTTGTGAATGGTCCGCAGTCTTCTGGGACCTGTGAAGGGTCCCAGAAAGGCTGCCGGGGGGGGGGGGTGAACTTCAGTTGTCAAAACCAGTTACCTGCCCCCCCTCCAAATGATGCTAAATCAAATGTGGCAGCGGAGGGGGGGGGGGCATTTAGGCAAGCAGAGTTTGCCCTTTAGGGTGGAGTGCCGCTTTAATAGCATATCTGTTAGAAATGTGTGAATGGTATGCAGCAAAGTTACCTGTAAAATCTGTTCACGGAACTTGGCTAGAGAAGGGTTTTTTTCCTACTCCGTGTATAGATGCCACCCACCTCTGATGTTATTCTTAGTTAAATATAAGGTATGCTTTATTATTTTTCACACAGTTTATGGTTTATTGATCTTTGTTTTCCAGAATTACCATAGAGCTTGTTATTTTCAGTTGACCCTATTGATTCAAGCAGACCTGACCTGCTTATTCAGGACAGTGCAAGTTAATAGTGTTGTGTGACATACAGTAACTCAAGTAATTTAGATATTTGCTAAAAAAAAGTCAAAAATTAGGTTTGGTTGTTGTGTTACTGTACTTTTATATCGTCCTTTGTCTTACCTTAAAGTGGAAGTACACGACATCTAAGAACCACAAACCAAAAAAACGCTATTTAATTCATTTTTAATCAAAGCAAACTCACACATTCATCTATGTCTCCATGCTTTTATTTGATGAGAAATCAGGTTGAAAAAGACCCCCCTAGCATTTCTAGCTGTGGCCATCTTGAGTTGGCTCAGGGATGCAGGCAGGAGGGTGTGCATAGCCCCTCCTCCCCACCTGAGGACGCCTGGGTTTATGACATCATTTGCCTAGGCCTGGAAACCAAAAAAATAACTGAAGAAACTTTTCTTGATTGAGCTGTTATGGGCCACAATGGTTGACAGTTTCACATCTGAAGTACTCAGACACTACCAGCTGACATTCTTTTAAGAAAATAGCTGATATTTCTTGGGTGAGAGGTTAGCTGGCTAGAAAGGGCCCAATCCATGTGACAGGCAAATTAACTTGAGAATGAGCAAGATATGATCAGCAAACTAACAATGTGTTGAATAAATCTGCCCTAAGAGTTTAACTGCTTTAAACGGACCATGGGCAATGGTGTCTAGTTATCCATAACTCATCTCAAATCAGTTTATATTTGTCTGCTTATTCCAGGCAGATAAATTCTGAACTCCAACTGGCTGACACTAGCATGCATACCATTATTCTTTCCATCGTAATATGACAGATGTTCACTAATATTTTGCATATCCATCCTGCAGTTTGGTTGCAAAGAGTACTGTCTATACTTTGCATATTATATCTGTACTGTTATAGTGAGTTTTTATTGAAAGCGATATAGTCTCAGCTCCTAATCAATGAACCCCTTCACTGCCTGTATGAGAAATACAATTATTGGGTCTGCAATTTCTACAGTAACATTTATTAATTTTTAAGCACGTGTGTCCCATAGGATGTTTAATATTTGGCTCAGCACTAGTTCCAACAGTGTCAAAGAATTATCCTTTCTCTGTACAACCCAGGGCAGCTGGTACAAAGGGAAGGCAGAGAGCAGAAACCTTTGTGCTCAAATTCTCCTGCTAGGAAGTAATTCTGTGTCTGCCCCCGCTCTCTGCCTGACCAAGAGCCCAACAGATGTTGCACAGATGTTGGCTGATTAGAATGCAGGCTGGTGGTCAATTAACCCACACCCTTCCAAAAAAAGGACAAAATATCTGACAGCTTCAGCAGTTTACTGACTTGGTGCCACAAAAAAGGACAACTTGAAATGTAACATAAGAAAAAATAAAGATGGCAGAATTTAAAGTGACTCGATTTGTAAAAGGGGAAAAAACAATGTGTGTACTATATTTAAATGTGTACGTTGTAGGGCATCATCATTGCTACCTAAACACATGGAATGCTAACATTTTTATTTAGTGCTAGAGAATTACCGGTAATTCAATAAAGAGCTCACTACTACACAGCATAATGACGAAACACAGATAGCATTAATGGAACATCATGAATAGTTTCTTTGAATCCTGTTTGCTCAGAAGATGCATCTAATTCCAAGCTCATTTTAAAATCAATTGAACATTGTCCCTTTGAAATGCTTTGACCACAAACGTGGACTTTTTAGTGGCATAACCACTGTCATAGTAGCATTATTGATTTCTATAATGGTTGGAGTCATTCAGTGATTATCAGTACCTAAAACCTTTATGAACTGCTTGGGTGCTCAGTATGATTGTGATATCCATTGGGGGTGATCCCCATATTTTTCATTGAACTTGTTTCATACTAAGTCCTACCCCAGAAATACGACTTGCGCTAGTAGCCTAAATCAATTATGGTTTTTTTTTGCCCCCCCTTTCCTTCAGGGCTAACTTACAATCATCTACCCATGCACATCTTATTTTTCATGTCTAGTTTCCTGCCAATTTGTTTACCTTATTTGCCCCCCTACCTTCAATTCCATCCATGGTCTCCCTGTATGGTGCTTATAGGGTTTTATAATGTTTCAATATTTATCTGTGTTTCACTGTTATTGTGATGCACCATACATGGCAGCAAAGCACCCTTTACCATGGAGGCCCCCCAGGCCTCTCGGCCTCCCTCTATCCCGCTGCCTAGTTGGGGCAAGGCGAGACCTGAGGGGATTGAGGGGTACTATTTCAGTATGTTTCTCGATTTAATGAGCCCTCCTTTTGCACCACACATTAGGGTACAGAAAGGGCTACCTATGTTTCTATGTTTCTTACCTTCACCGGAGTTCGATTTGCCTTTTGGTTTTTGGTATAACTTCTTATGTGTAACCAGGGCAGGTTACATTATAGTTTTGTACTGTGGTATTTTCATACTATTTTCCTGTTATTTGATGAAAAATTCCAATAAAAATTACATTAAAAGAAACCATAAAAAAGTCATATCCAAGTTGTTTACAGGTACAAAAACGGCTAAGGGTCATACATGCACTCACGAATGTTCCCTAGCTTTAGAAATTGGAGGAATGCTGATAGCAGCTAGCATCCCTGGAAACGCTGGTTCTCTGTATATGGGTTCTAAAGCCACACAAGACTCTATGCACCCCTAGAACCACACCATCCTTCTAGAATATATGCAGAAGGTATTCTGCCAAAAGGACTGATTTTTACCTCTACCCATATTATGACAATTTGGTTACATTGAGTTTCCCAGGCTTATAGCAGGTTTAATTTAGGTTCACAAATTCAAACTTAGTATATGCTGAAAAAACGTATAAGCAGAAATGTCAGGATGATCAGTAGATTCATCTGAAGCTATATGCAAACTTAAGCTTTTCATTTAATTTATGCCAATGCCCCCTCCATATTTCCAGTTCTCCCTGTTGTTTACTGAGGCCACTCATCACATTGAAGGACCAATAGAGAAGCTTAGGAAGAAAAAGTGGTCTTGGCCAAACTCAGACTTTAGGCCTTGTTCACATGGAAGTACAACAGGCGTTTGCTTCATGTTCGTTAGGCTTTCCAAACACTTCGCAAAGCAAATGCCTGTTCTTTACATAAATAGCAAATGGTCTCATACACACTACACTTTTGTGTTGCTTCTCATTTATTTTGATTTTGCCTACAATGTTTAGCAGGCATTACAACTTGCAAAGTCTACCAAAAGCCCCTGTTCAAATCAATGAAAGCACATTGTAGTTGCATTTTCAATGTTCCTAAGGTGTCTGGCACATGTTTGAGCACTACAAGGCTCTTTTAATTGTATGCTCACCATCCAAAAAAAACAGGCATTTGGAGAGCTGCAGAAATCATGTGGACACCTCGAAAATGCATCTAAAACGCATCTGAAATGCAAACTAATGCTATGAGCATTTAAGTATTACCATCCATGTAAACTTAGCCTCACAAGCAGAAGTCGAAATTCACAAAACTTCAGGTTCATGTAAATCTTGATCTACTGGTTGTTTTGATATGCAGTCCTCACTCTGGTTTTAATTACCCAGACTTTTTAACCATTCACTTTAGGCAATTATGCAGACCAAAAAAGAACGGTATTAATAAACTGAGAAAATCTGTCGGGTCCTAAAAATTATAAACTGGTTACACTGCTAAACAGCATCCACAGAATAAACAGATATTTCAGTTTTACATAGATAATTCAATTTTACATAGATGTTGAGGCATTAAATCACCACTAGATATTCCATTGTTCAAGGGTTTTGATGCCAATATCCCTTCAGCTGTATTACCAGATTTGCCCATTTGTCACTTTACATAATAAAAACAGTCTCGTAAGTGAAATTCCCCTATCGCAGTAGAACTACCACTCTCAGGGGAGTTCATAAGAGTGTCTTGACTCTGCATGACAAATGGTGCGGGCAACAGATTCAGGGACCTGTGGGAAACAAGTCCATGAATTTGGGGTATAGACACTCTGGGGGTTATTTACGAAAGGCAAATCCACTTTGCACTGCAAGTGCACTTGAATGTGCACTGAAAGTGCACTTGGAAGTTCAGTCACTCTAAATATAAGGGGTAGTTATAAAATGAGTGGAAGCTCTGCTGATTTTATCATCCAATCATGTGGAAGCTAAAATGCTGTTTTTTATTTTCCTTGCATGTCCCCCTCTGATCTACAGCGTCTTTAATTCCAAGTGCAATTTTAGTGCACTTGCAGTGCAAAGTGGATTTTCCTTTAGTAAATAACCCCCTCTGTCTTCAGTGCAGCTAAGCTCCCTTCTCACCGCTGCAGCTATCAGACAGTGCAACAGCCAAGCATATTTAAAGCTGAGTGGACAAAACCTCATGGGGATTCAGAGATACTAGTCCCCTCTCAGGCCTGCTCTCGTTGGGATTGACAGCAGGCAGTGGATGGATCCATAGCCAGTAAACAGCCTGCTACGTTTATAGAATCCACCTTCTCCCTGTTGTCAATCACAAGAGAAATCCCTATCAGGCTGTGCCCACTGTCAGCATCACTGATCGCTAGAAGACTATCAGCGGTGAATTCAACAGCGTCCTTCAGAACCAGTGACAGGTGGGAAACAAACATGGTGTTTGCTACACCACATACAGAGACAGGCAGCGTATGCCATATTACAGTTGATCCTAATTACCTCCAGTTTTGTTAACCATGAACTGGAAGTAATTATTTTTACATTCAGTGCAGTAATGACTCCACTTTGACTCTGCCGCACATCTGGGTAAAGCTACCACAAATGATGGCAAGGCTGTTTAAATCTAGTGCAGGACCTTTTAAAGGGATCTACAGTCTACCATCACAAAACTGTTGTAAATGATTTATTGAATTCCCCTGTCTGCAGCTTTAAAGTTGGGATCAACAGAATAAGCATGTTTTGGGCTATGGAGGAGAAGGATCACTGGTGCCAGCTTTATTTATGGGATGAGACGGAATGGTTATTGTATGGACAGAGAATGCTTATCCACTGGATATCTGGTAAGGTCAAGGGGTTCTTACAATCATAGGATCAATACCCGTTCTTGGGTACCCATCCAAATCGGGCAAAGTAAGCCTTATGTTTGTTGGCACCTTTACTTAGTGTTGTGGATATAATTGGAATTGGAATTATCAAGAAGGTTTTGGACATACTTTTCCAGAGCATAAAGGCACCAAAATATCATCATCCATGTTTAGGCCTCATGCACACAGAGCTGAAGAAATGCCACTTATACAGGCATTTATCATTATTTTTTTTTATGCTTGTAAAAGAACCTCTATGTTATCCTATATGGCCATGTACATGTAGGTATTTACAGGGAGAACAAAACTCCCCCCAAAGGTGCTTTCTGAGAGGAGCTTTTGAGCAGAAAAAACATGTCTAAAAGCACGTATGCACTTAAATGTATTCCAATTGTCAGAATAAATTATTATTCTGGTCAGTAGAATGCATTTGCATTTAGACGCCATATGCACTTAAACATTAGAAGCGTTTTTTTTTCCTGCCAAATTTTTAAAAAGCCTGTGTGCATGAGGCCTATATTTAGCCGGTATAACTTTTTTTTTTTTTTTCGTTTCTGTTGTAAAATAATGAGCGATGGATGAAGCATAAGTATATAGGTCACAGCGCTCCTAAGAGTCTTTTGCTCACACTGGCCTACATATAGCCTTGGGCATATGTATTACATTGCTGTTTTCTGCCAATAACAATGAGTGTTAAGGTGTATGAGCAGTCTTCTGTCTACATTATCTCCTTTCACTCTTTGAATGGCTGCATCTATTTTAATCTCCAGTGTGGCAGGTCATTGCCATATATTTTTAAGTCAGATGAATGTACAAAATCCTATACAAATCAGATTTTGTCAATGCTATGTGATAAAGGCTGGACATGCATAGCAATGGCTAGTAATCCACTGACCACATTCGGCAACCTGTATGATCATTTTATTTATAAAAGAAAAAATTCACGCTAGGTGTATAAACAGTTACTAAGTGAATAAAACAACCTGTGAAGGAATATCCTGCAGCTAAGCACTATAACCTTGATAAAGGGCACTACTAGATTAATACAAAGAGAAGTGCAGCGCTGGATATATGTAAAACCCAAAATTGGTGCTAATGAATAAATAAATAACTATTATATGTGGACCATAAACAATGAAAATAAATCATGCACAAATATATAAAAGAAGTGCTTCACCATAGGGGTATGTGTGTGGTTAATACCACCACAACCACGTATCTTAGTAAAGTTCAAAATACAGAAACAAAAGTGTCCATCAAAAATTGAGGATTGAAGGGACTTTGTTGTGGGAATAAATTCGTGACTGTCACCGTGATGTACGCCCATCACCTTGTATAGATTAAAGGCTTACCAGACAGCCTCTGATCAGAGGCATAATAGCATCAGCTCGTGGTGTTGTCTTCACAACGAATGGGTCTCTTCCAGGGTGGTAGATGTGTGTCAGCAAACGGTCTCCATAAGCCTCCAGACAGCAGCCCAATCAGGAAAAAAATCACTCCCAGATATCCAAGGGGAAAGAAAGAAACTCCAAGAGTATAGAGCGTTTTGACTTTCCTTTATTAAAAATCGCCACACCGGCATCCATAAAAACTTTTCCTTGCAAGGACGAGTTAAAAATAAACTCAGCTCAAAACGAAACGAAAGGGAGGAAATACCTCAGGACACCAACCTGTCATCTCATTAGCAGCATGCCCCAACATTGTCAGTCATGCATACAAGCACTTGGGGGCCATCCAATTACAGTGTCCTGCAAAGGCTAGCAGGAAGAACCACAGTTCCCAGTGTGGGACACTCTATCCAACACACCTATCTTTGCAAGATAGCAAATATTGGACTCAATGCCCACTGATCAGTAAGTAGTCAACATACTCTTTAACAAGGTGGCTCATTTCATTATTTTTTTTTTGCTTACAAACGACTTTTACTATTGCAAAAGGTCATAGTTTAGTACAAATGTACAACAGAAAAATAGGTACATTCAATCTATATCAAGTATGTGCTTAATATGAGATGAATGGTATATTTAAAAAAGAACATAGCAATACAACGTAACAATAATAGTGATGACGTCTAAGGATTAGTTTTTATCCCAAAGGGACCATTTTTTATTTATTTTTTTAAATGTGCATGGTGTCAAAGAGTATGGTGAATACGTTCTGGGAGTTTTATTTGTTCCATTCTACTCAATACTTGGCACCAATGGACTATTGGTGAGTGCCAGTTAAGTGCTATCATCCAGTGGATTTAGTTGAAGAGTGTGTAAATTAATCTAATATGCTGTATGGGTATATTTGGTATAGGTGCAAACAATAAACACATCTTAGGAGTGAGGGGAATATTTTTGCCTATGATGTGTTAAATCTTAGCAGCTGCTTGTAACCATATGGGATTCAAAAAAGTTCCAGAATGTATGTAAGATGGTGCCTTGATCTGGGCATCCCCTAAAACAGGTGGGGGATACTAAGGGATAAAATGAATTTATTTTAAAGGGAGTTAGGTAGCATCTGGTGTGCATTTTGATGGCTGTTTCTCTCGACGAAATTGAGTGAGTACATTTCAGTAAGTTTTGGATCATAGTGGTCCATTCTGGTAGTGTAAAAGATTGATCCAAGTTAATTTCCCATTGCAGCATCGATTTTTGATTTTTCTGAAAGAGAAAATTCGTTTAAACAACAGTAAATACGAGAGCTCAAACCCTTATCTCTTGGCAAGGAGATGCAGATTTGTTCAAATTGGGAATAAGTGGTATGCAATGCCAGAGCGAAGTATTTTTGGTAGAATGTTTCAATTTGAGTATAGTGGGGTAATTCTGAAAATGGGAGATTATATATCTTACATAAATCTGAAAAAGTGTGTTTGTTAATTATGGATAGGTATTTCAAAGTAGTGAGGTTGCATACTTTCCATATACCAAACGTACAACTATTGCTAAAGGCCGGAGGGAAGTGGGGGTCTCCTAATAAGGGATGCTGGGGGGGGGGGGGGGTGGAAGACATCAAGTCAAATTTAATTTTGTAACGGTGCCATAACTGATATGAGTGGGCCACCACCTTATTTAAGGGAAAGATCTCTCTAGGTTGAATCGACTTGGACCATAATATTGGCTCATTTAATTTGTAGAACCCATCTAAAGAGGTTTTTGTAGGTTACTATACTTAGATATTTGCATTTACTCTATAGTGAATGAGGCTTTATGTGTTTAGTGAGACTTAATAGAACATGAGGCCACAAATCCTCTTTTCTTCAAGATTAATTGCTTTTAACAAGTTCAGTGTAGGTTCAGTTTCCTTTGTAGTGTCAATGAAACCATGATTTCACTAGTCAAATGAATTTGCAAAGAGAGGTGCATGTTTTGATGGTATTGTAGTGCAAGCATTTAAGTATATACTGTATATTCAATAGTAATAAAGATAGTCCCATGTCTAGACCAGAAGGTTTTATGGAAACTGCGTAAATAGTAATAAAATTGAAGCAGTAGCTGTAAAGTGCTTATGAGCTGGTAATAATTTTTTTATTCTTTTAGCCACATCCATTTCCATCTGGTTCTACAATTTTGTGGATAATTGCACATTGGATTAGAACATTTAAGAGTGTTCCTTTGGCATTAGATTCTGTAAACGCCTGATGTAAAAACAAAATAATTTATATAGATATTGAATTTAGGTCTTCATTAATGTTATGTCTATCTTAAAGGAAGTGCAGTTTGAAAAAATAGGATGTTAATAACTAATGCAACCCAGCATGTATATTATACCCATGAGCATTATAGAAACACCCTGCTCTCTGCTTCTAAATAAATGTCACATATGCTCCATGAAGGTAGAACTTTGTATTCTGATAGAACATGCTGATACCAGCACTGCAGCTGCCTCAGTCTACAGCTATTCTGGAAAGCTTTGAGTGCAACAGACAGAGGTGTCTGGGTAGTGGGCATGCTTGTCTGTGACATGACATGCATTCACAAAATATAGTCATCATGTTCCCGTATGAACATGTTTAAAAGCAAGATGCCAAATGTATAAATATTTCAGATAGAATTAAATGCTTGGCCTCAACAGAGCAATAATAAGGGTTTATTGAACATGTGTAATGACTAAGCTCCAAGACATAGCACCTTTTAATGGGATCCCCATCCGATGACAGATGTCTGCTGGTGCTGGGAGGGGTGTTATCCTGCTTTCTTAAGATGTGCACTGTTTGCCATTTTGTTTCTAGGCATGGCTAGAATAAGTGATTTTAGAAAAAACAATAAACAATAAATTCACTGAGTGTTAAAAGTGCTGCTTTTAGGGGAATCTGCCGTTGTTTTCCTCCTCTAAACACCCCTCATGTTAGCCTATGTGTCCATGCACACATAGTCATTTAGAAGCAGAGGAAAAAACACTGCCAACATGTCCAGGAGCAGAAGCGTTATGGCAGAAAAAACACTTGACACGTGTAAGCTCGTCTAAATGCGCGTTAATGCTATTCGTATTAAGTGCTTAAGCGTTAAGCCAATTCAGTGGCCAGATTAAATCATTATTCTGGCCAATGAAATGAATTAACGCCCAAGTGCATGGGGCACCTAAACTCATCTAGACATGTCTACAAATCAAGCATTTTTTCTGCCAAAACGCTGCTGCCAGGAGGTAAGACACATCAGAGAGCTGGGCAAACGCTGTATGTGCATGGGGCCTTTATGAGCTAAATACTTTTCAGGTTCATTACCACAAGACTTAAGTTTCCTGCCATCTTAATGGAGAGAAGAACTTTTTGCTTTCTGTGTTCAAGCAATGGACCCTCTGCCCTTGCCAAGTATGAGAGGCAGCGCTACTGTAGGTAGGTCCACTCAATCCAAAACCCCACACACCTCCAGCATGTGTGCTGGCTCAACTTGGACACCTGTGTAGTGATCAGAAGACAGTCCGGATGGCCACACTGAAACACTAAAATCCACTTTATTTATTCATAACACAAGAGCTAGTGTTCCCTAATTTCCAGGTAGCATGAGCTTTGCTGATTTGTAGGTTTAAGCTGATTTAAAGGACTATTTCATGCCTAGTGAAGTTGATCAATGCAGCCCACCTGGAATAATATCTACCTTATTCCCTGATTCATTGATCTTTCTTCCGACATGGTCCTGGCCAGGTCCTTTTCGTAATGTTTTCCATGGCCCAATTTATTACTTTGAATAAGCTGAAGGACCACTGGAGGCCACTAGGATTATGGCTACCATACCAGCTTACTATGGGGGCACTCGGAAAGGAGGAGAAGCCAGAAGTGCCGACGGGGAACCAAAGAGGAGGTTCAGGCCAGCTCTGTGGAATTCTATAGCACAGTGCAGGCAACTATAACATGTTTGTAAAGTTTTCTTTGTTTTTTAAAAAATAACAATCACTATAAATTGTGTTTTAAAATAGAACTCCAGACAGCACACAATGTCGGTAATAAATATGTTATATCAACAGCCATTTAACTAAGTTTTTTTTTTGCTGTTATGGCCCACAAAAGTTTCTGAAGGATAGCTGCAAGAAAAGCTAATAAAGCATGCTGCTGGGAGTACACACCTTCCTTAACATGACTCTATTGAGCTTTGGCTTCTTTCACGTTCATTAAAATACTGTGATTTTAATTCTCAAAAGACACTGATACAACTCACGATTCCAAAAGTAAATGAACCATGCACACATATGATTCAGTAATGGTATTTTTTCCGATAACAGCATAATAAGATTAGGTTTTTTACTGTAAGGTCTAACATTTAAAATAACAGTAGCTGACAATGATGAATTACAGAACATATATATTCGTATGTTATGTTGTTGCTGTATATCTTATGTGTTTAAATAGCTGCCAGAGGTGAGGCCCTAAATTGCTGTGAAGGGTTTATCACTTGTGTATGTTCTGATGGCTCTTCCACTCTGCAGTAATGTAAGCAGTTGTAATAGGATAATGACACAAATGATTTGTATAGGCTGTAATGCAGGCTGAAGCATCATTTTATCTCCATATGGAAAAGGGAAGCAATAAAGAAAATAGACTTCTAACAGTACTGGTAAAGCAAGAGTAGATGATACTCATAGCTACCAAAGCTTCAATGGTCTCATTGCATTGCTCTTGAGTAGATTGCGCTTAGTATATTAAAAGATGCCATAGGACAAATCTAGACACATTTCTGTGAACTTAATAACCCAAGCCAGATAGTTACGCATCAGAGGTTTTGTAAGGATGAATCTGAAGAGAACGCAGCGTACAGAAAAGTGATTGGGTTATCATTCAAGATATACAGCTAAAAGGACCTACACAGTATATGCAAGGTCAATTAGCTGATCACAGGCCACCAGTATATATTACAGAAATGTCTTTCACATCATTACCACCAGTAGTGCCACAACAGTCTGTGCCACTGGTATACTTTAATTTCTCTATTCTATTGGCACGCTTCTATAATACTTTAATTTCTTATCATATTTACACTGCAGTCAGTGCAACTGCAGTTTGCTCACAATAATCAACTACACCTAATAAATATATAACATCCTTTATTCATTGAAGAGCATACATCAGGAAAAATGAACCAAACATCCCACAATATAGAAATATATCATATGATACTAAAAGGCAGGGGTGGACAAATTAATATGGAATTCGGAAGTCAGTCTGTCCAATCCAGCAGGATTTTTTTTTAGAAGCCATGTCCATTGACAACAATTAGAGAGAACCTCAAAATTAGGCACCAGCTCTAAATTTTAAGGAGCATTGGCTACCTGGCTCCTGGGATTTGTCCAGCTATGCTTTAAAGATAATTTATCAGGCCTTTAAGTATAAATAAAGGGAAAACTTTTAGTTTTAGAAAAAGTAGAGAGGGATTAGACCCCTTGTCGGGCTTCTACTACTGTATCCCTGCTTAAGGGATATTTGCTCTATTTGTCCTGGTGCCCGTTATTAACTTGGTCACTACACAGGAATCAAGGAGAAATCTCTTCCATTGTGGAGACTTGTGACTACCAGGGATTTCCCTCACTTTGGAGAGATTTCTTCTCACTTCCTGTTGTGGATATTGGATATGAAGCAAAAGGAATTCTCCCCAATGGGACACAGATCGCAAAAAAAAAACACTTGACAGGGGTTATAACCATCCCTTGCGCTGTCCAAAAAAAATAAAATAAAATAGGTTTGCCTTGAGTTTGACTTAGTGATATTAAAGTTTTACCTAAATGAAAAAAAAAGTGGTTTATGCTTACCTACTCTGTGCAAGGAATTGGACAGAGTGGCCCCTTACTTTAACTTCTAGGGTCCCCTGCCGGCTCTGTCTGCTCCTCCTCTTCTGTGTGTACTCCCATAACAAGTCTTGTGCTTTGGGGGCACACGTGCAGGCGTGCTCTTGAGACGGACTGTGTGCAGCTCGGCTCCACACCCTGTTCCATCCTCACTGGACTTGATTGACAGCAGCGGGAGCCAATGGCTCCCGCTGCTATCATTCTGTCCTGTGAGACCAGCGCTACTGCAGACTGGCACCTCACTGGATCAAGAGAAGACTCGAGTAAGTAATGCATTAAATTAAAAAAACTTTTGAATTTAGCACCACTTTAAATACAAGCAGCAGATGTATTTAAAATGATAGTAAAGCTACCGAGTGGCCCCAAACCTCCTCTTCCAGGGCCCCCCACTGGCGTTTTCCACTTCTCCTCTTCTCAGATTGCCTCCACAGTGTGGCTTGGCCCTGCCTTTGCTCCCTGGCTCTCGCTGCTCTCGCTAAAGCCCATGAATGCAGGAAGAGAGCAGAGCAGGACTGCAGGAGGGGACAACCCTGGTAAGTGTTTTTGGGGATGTGGGTTGGGGTGACACATATATTGGAAGGTTTTTTACCTTGACGCAGAGAATGCAGTAAGGTAAAAAAAAAAACCTTTTTTTAGAACCACTTGAACCCTAAATCTTTATTATAACTATTCTGAGTAAAATATGCATACATTACAGTATGTTACATGGTTAGACAGGTTGAAAAAGACACTAGTCCATAGAGTTCAACCAATAAAAGAAAAAGATAATATAAAACTTCCATTTACATAATCTTCTACCCACAGTTGATCCAGAGAACATGAGTATGGTCTTTTAAACAAGCCCTTGCTGACCACTGTAGAAGCAAGCACTGAGGAACAATAACTCCTCAAAGTTCCCAGCAGAAGCACTAAAGAAGCACTGAATCTTCAACGATGCAGCACCCCAGACCCCTACCTGTGATTACATTAGAAACTAGAAGGCTGCTGCTGATGGAGTCAGGGTGGGGGCACGGTGAGCTT
Source organism: Lithobates clamitans (assembly GCA_037952925.1). Lineage (NCBI taxonomy): Eukaryota > Metazoa > Chordata > Amphibia > Anura > Ranidae > Lithobates > Lithobates clamitans. The sequence continues at coordinate 1,063,141 of JBBGZY010000194.1, read as the reverse complement.
AGACAAGAATTTCAGAGCTTCTGCTGTGAAATTTGAGGATTCATTGCTACCTGGTTTCTGCATCTTTAGAGATCACTAAAGGGGCCATTTTAAAGTTTAAATCCTGTTTAGGAATATGTCAGTATTTGAATATCCATTGCCAGGCCACAGTTACACTTTACATTGGACAATGATCCTAGAGTGCATTATGTGGTGTGCACCCAAACACTAGCATTCAGCAATTTTAAGCAGGCCATTGATGGTTGAAATCTTGGCCAGTTCAGCAGGGACCGACCGAAATTCAAACCATCTATGGGCAGGCTGAATGTACCCAAGTCGATCCAACGGTCGACTTGGGTACAACCAGCAGGTCAGATTTTGGGCATGGGATTATTGCCAGTGGCTATAGTCGCTAGCAGTAATCAATAGCTCCGCAAAAGGCATTCCCCCATGAACACAGACTGTGGTTGCAGGAAGAAAATTGCACCATCAATGGCCTGCTTTAGATGTGCTTTACATTAATTTAAGTGATAGGCATCCTTTTAGCACACCCTATCACTGCGCAAAAACTAGTTGTTAGTCTGCTAGCCTGAACAAAGCAGTGAAAGCCATTTTTGTTCACTCCCGGCATTACAGAAATTAAAACGGTTTTATGGTCCTAGCAATAAGGCAGGACATGGGGATTGCTGACCGGGAGTTTTTTCAGCTAGGATTTCGGGGGGGCTGGCAAATGGCCTACAGGTATGATAATAGCATTTTACAAAATTGTACATTTTTTTATACTTATGGGGCCCCTTGACTCTATAGACTATTTTATGGAAAAGTTGAACTTAGTCTTTAAGGCACCAGATTTTCTGTGCCTATATGCACCCAAGATGTAAATCCAGTACTGCATTATCGATACATCTTAAAAAAAGATTATATACAGGACAATAGGTTTTATTAAATGTTATTCAGAAAGACAAAATTTCCCTACCAGCAGGTGCTATAAATAAATACTTTATTTATCAGTATTAATTACCGTATCTGTGACTACCAGTATAAAAGCAACTTATTCAGCTCTGTATACCTTTCAATATGTTGATATTGGTGTTGTAAATGGATTAAGTAAAAACTGATTCCCTGGAAGGACCTTTGCCATCATTTTGATTCACAGATCTGATAGCCAGATTACAATTTTAGCATTCCTAGTGACCAGGATGGTTATAGTTTTCTCTGTGTTTTATAAGGTCATTGCTGGTGTTTTCCTGAAATGCCATCTGGCTGTGAATTTATAAGCAGGCCATAAATAACCAAAGGCTAATTAAGGATGTTACTAGTGTCAGTGAAGAAAAATGCATGACTATAAAAAAACAATGATTTTTTCTGTGCTTGAATGTTAGCCAGTCATTGTTATGGTCCTAATTATTCAGATCTCTTTTTTTGTGTGTGTAGTGTAATATGGTACAGAATGTTTCTACTGACCCACACCCAACCAAGCCCACCAAACTTTGCTCAACGACATACCCATCTCTCACTTATAGATCTGTTTGTATCCTAAACCTTGCCCACAAAGTCTGTACCTTCAGTCCTACCCTCACTTTAAAGACAAAGCTTTGTCATGTTACATGAGATTGCTGGGATACAGAAAGACTGACAGAAATTTTTCATAGATACAGAGAGCCTGTTATTTTACAAAGGGACTGCCAGATACCACTATGTGTTTGTTTTTGTAAGATTTAGTCATGAATACCAGCCAACAGATCCTAGATAGCTGTAGCACTCAGTATACTAGAGTCAAGCCATGTGACTAAGGGCAGGGGAGCACATGCGTAACCCTGCAAGAAAATAACACTTCATCAATATGCTGTCTAATGAGCTGATTACTGATCACTGATTTACTAATGCTCGCTAAAATCATCAGATCTGGGCTGTCTACACATTCCTCTCAATCTAATCGGGATAATTGGCAATGTTGGACCCCAACATGATCCATGGCCTAACCCTTCTATATAGGATTTGCGTAAATCCATTGTACTTGTTAACTATGCCAGTTTATGAAGCTCCCATGGCTCTAATAGTCATGACACGTGTAAGAATTAGAAAAAATAGGAACTATGTGTGGCCTGTCCACCTAATCAACATGTCATAGTCAAGCAGGACTAAATCAGGAAGAAAGTCTGCGCTTCCATGAACTGCTGCTATCTGTATTTGGGATGTCGATCATGAATATGCAATGATAGTAGTATGTACAGATACAGAATACCAACGATCTTACCAGCCGTCCAGAGTAAAGTTTGTTAATGATGTCTATTCAGAGACTGGTTTCATTGTTATATAATGTGTATGTGCAATTATAGACTGCCTTTGTGTTCCACCCTCCCAGACCATTATCATCACTCTAGAACTAGAAATGATAATTCTACAAAGTACCTGACCTGTCCAGAGCCAGACAGTGTTCATATGCCCCAGCTCATGTGCATCCTCTAGTGCAGGGATATGCAATTAGCGGACCTCCAGCTGTTGCAGAACTGCAAGTCCCATGTGGCCTAGCAAGACTCTGACAGCCACAAGCATGACACCCAGAGGCAGAGGCATGATGGGGCTTGTAGTTTTGTAACAGCTGGAGGTCCGCTGATTGCATATCCCTGCTCTAGTGCATATTCTGTGTGCAGAGTACACTCTACAGTATAGTAGCAGCCAGGTACCAGACCGACCAGGGAACATGTGGGCAGGACTAAATTTAACATAATGGCATTTGAGGACCAGTGAAAATGTATGGATTGTGAAAATGATATTCTTATTTTGTTTACTTCTTTAACTTTGGATATTAGTGGCTAAAACCAGCCTAAAAGCTGTAGAAGGAAGTGGGTACAGAGGATTAAAGTTTTAGGTATAGCTTTGTTTGCATATTGCATCAGTCCAGCTTGGATCAGTGTAGTAAGTAATGTAAGTATATATGTTCCATACCTATGGGACCAATGTGAAAACACTGCAAGAGGTACCACTACTACCACCGCTAGATCAGAGGTCCTGTGCTGAGAAGTTGCTTAGTAAACATAGGGGACGTTCGCTCGGCACGGGTGCCATTTAGAGAACATTTTGCAGTTTGACGTCACCACCTCCCCTTTCCATCTTGTCCAATCAGACAACACTTTGTATTTGAGAAAACGCAAAGTTTTCTCTGAATGGCACCTGTGCCAAACAAAGGACCTTCTGTGTTTACTAAGCAGCAAGGCAGCCGCTGGCCCAGAAGCTGGCAGCGATCAGTGTAGTAGCAGCGAATACTACAGTGATTTCCAACTTCCACAGAGCCAGGTATGGCACATGCATAATTACATACAGGGGCTGTTGTCACTCAAATGTGGCCAGGACAGCATGATGTCTAAATACAGTCCTGCGTGTGGGCATTAGGTTAATTAAAGATTATTGCAAACTGTAATGATGAGGTTGGGAGACTACATTAAACAACATGTATTGTGTGCTTCTACAGAAGTTATTGGGCGCAGGATATGCTTTTATATCGAACGTACTCTGAGTTGGTGTCACAAGCAGAGCTTTTTGGTGAAAAATGTATTAGAATGGTCACTCTTTGTTGATTTGTGATATATTAGTCTGTATACTACAGAATGTATTTATTTATGTTATAATCAGTGTTGCGTTTACCACCCATAGCAAATCCTGAACCTTTTTCTCTTTCTCAGGCAAAACTCAAGGAATGCATCTATACATGCTGGACAAGGTGAGTGACCGATCTGATATATTTGGGTTTGATTTAACCTGCAACTCTGGTACTAAATTTTACTTTCAGTTTATGTTTCCAACTCCATACATATTCTATATGCTTTATTCCTTTTTCAGTAAAAGAAAAATGCAATCAACACTAAGCTAAATGATGTAACATGCTTAAAAGAGAAGTATGGGAATCAGATTTATTTCAGATTCATACTTACCTAGGTGGATGCAGCATCAGTCCAATGCTGCATCTGTCCCCTGGCGCCTCTGCTCTGAGAACTGAGCGATCGAACACCGCCAATCGCTCAGTTCTCATAGCTCCCAGAGCAGAGAGCTGGTGACTGTCAGTCATAGTTCTCTGCTCTTCTCCCTCCTCGCTCACTGGAGCACTGGGCTGTGGAGGGGGCAGAGCAGCCGGCACAGGCTCTCTGCAGCTCACTGTAAGCCTGAGTCGGGTGTCGGTCCAGAGACCTGGCAGATCCTGACTCCATGGTCGTGATGACGCAGAGCCGGGACCGACTTTTGTGACGTCAGCAGAAAGTGGACTTCAGCCAGATCTCTGCTTAAAATGGGTCTCAGGAGTGCAGAACAATTTGCACTCCTGTGATCCATATGAGAAGTACAGCCAAACAAGCTTTGACTGTACTTCTCCTTTAAGTGGAACTTTAGTCAGGAAACTGCTAGATCACTTCAGGATGACCTCTTTTTTAGTATAGCTATGTAAAACATTAAAAATAAGTGCCTGTACGATTTAAAATCCAGTAATACACTGTCTCACCCTGCTCTGCACATGCTCAGTTGCTCTCTGTTTTAAGGCATTTTTAGGCACTGCTGAATTTGTAGAGGCTGATCTGCAGACGGCCTTAAAGCAGAATTAAACCCTCCCATCCTTTACAGCCAAGGAAGCTGCTTCTGTTCGATCTGCAACTGCCATGGTGCTGCACATGTGATTAGTTATGGCACCAGCCATTTGATGGTTTAACAGTTTGATTGAGAACACAAGCAATTGTGACAGTTAGCAAACCTGGCATTCCAGAAATGTAACTGGGTTTTTTAAACCGTTAAATCAATGGGTTTAGTTCTGTTATTATTTGCTGCTGTTTAGAGGCTCTGGGCTTCAGCAAAATGGCAGACTCCAGCAAGAAGACACAGGAGCAATGCTGGAGGCAATTTACAGCACACCCTCATTTTAGTAGTGTAATTATTCATGTGGAATGTATGTTCCTTGCTAAAGAACATTATTTGTTATCAAGTTGCTATGGGTAAAGTTCTGCTTTAGCATTAAAAACAAACCCCTCAGACCTACATACCTTTTTGTATTTATTTTGCATTGTGTACATTACAGCCTGCAGTTGATTAAAGTGGTTGTAAACCCTTTACAACCACTTTATACTACAGGCAAGCCTATAATTAAGCTTACCCGTAGCTACACTGGATATCTCCTAAACCTGCATGGTTTAGGAGATATGCTTGCACTGTATTTGCATGTGCCTATGTCATCGGCATATGCGCACTTAAGAAACGGCATGTACGTGCCGTTGCTTCAGTTGTACTGTGGCGCTACCGACGGCTCCAGCGCACATGCGCGGGAGTGAAGTCATCGCGGCTCCAGCCAATTACAGCGCCGGAGCTGCGATACCCGGAATCAACCCCCCAGAGAGATGTCGGCCGCCGGAGCGGTGAACGAGGACCGATGCGGGGGCTTCAATCTCAGGTAATTCATAATGAGCTAGTATGCTATCGACAGTGTTTACCCAAACAGTCAGTTTCAATGTAGGTAAGCACTATTATTATGATTTTGGTGTTTTTTGTTTATAAACTCTCTATTGCCTACAGAAATCAGTAGCTCAAGGTGAATTTACACACAGAACTTACCTCACACTCAGGGGTGAATCACTGCATAACCAACATGGCCATGGTCCTTTGCTGGCCATCTATGTATAGATTTTCAGACAAGAACATTTGTAAGAAAAGTCTTTGTACATTCGATGAATGGATGAATGTCTTTGGAAATTTTCACTTGCCTTTAACATTCAATTTTAAAATGAATGTAAGTTCTGAAGGAAAACCACATGTCTGAACACTGTCTGAGAAGTCAATCAAGAAAAAATTTCCTTCCCGCTCCTTCAAATTTTCCCATCACTGTGGTTGAAAACTAACATAGATTAGACCCCACAAACAATTAAAAAAATCAAACAAACTTTCTTCAAAAATTATTTTTCTAGCAAAATTCTATGGCTATCATAGGTCAGGAGGGCTGACCAGGGCAGTCCACAATCAACAATGCAACATTTTGCAGACAGTAACCTATTCTTCTGTACAGTATCTCACAAAAGTGAGTACACCCCTCACATTTTTGTAAATATTTTATTATATCTTTTCATGTGACAACACTGAAGAAATGACACTTTGCTACAATATAAAGTAGTGAGTCTACAGCTTGTATAACAGTCTAAATTTGCTGCCCCCTCAAAATAATTCAACACACAGCCATTAATGTCTAAACCTCTGGCAACAAAAGTGAGTATACCCTAAGTGAAAATGTCCAAATTGGGCCCAATTAGCCATTTTCCCTCCTCGGTGTCATGTGACTCGTTTAGTGTTACAAGGTCTCAGGTGTGAATGGGGAGCAGGTGTGTTAAATTTGGTGTTATCACTCTCACTCTCTCATACTGGTCACTGGAAGTTCAACATGGCACCTTATGGCAAAGAACTCTGTAAGGATCTGAAAAAAAAAAATTGTTGTTCTACATAAAGATGGCCTAGGCTTTAGGATTGCCAAGACCCTGAAATTGAGCTGCAGCATGGTGGCCAAGACCATACAGCGGTTTAACAGGACAGGTTCCACTCAGAACAGGCCTCACCATGGTCAACCAAAGAAGTTGAGTGCACATGCTCAGCGTCATATCAGAGGTTGTCTTTGGGAAATAGACATATGAGTGCTACCAGCATTGCTGCAGAGGTTGAAGGGATGGAGGGTCAGCCTGTCAGTGCTCAGACCATACCATCAAATTAGTCTGCATGGCTGTCATCCCAGAAGGAAGCCTCTTCTAAAGATGATGCACAAGAAAGCCCGCAAACAGTTTACTGAAGACAAGCAGACTAAGGACATGGATTACTGGAACCATGTCCTGTGGTCTGATGAGACCAAGATAAACATATTTGATTCAGATGATGTCAAGAGTGTGTGGTTACAACCAGGTGAGGAGTACAAAGACAAATGTGTCTTGCCTACAGCCAAGCATGGTGGTGGGAGTGTCATGGTTTGGGGCTGCATGAGTGATGCCGACACTGGGGAGCTACAGTTCATTGAGGGAACTATGAATGCCAACATGTACTGTGACATACTGAAGGAGAGTATGATCCCCTCCCTTCGAAGACTGGGCCACAGGGCAGTATTCCAACATAACGACCCCAACACACCTTCAAGACGACTACTGCCTTGCTAAAGAAGCTGAGGGTAAACGTGATTGACTGGCCAAGTATGTCTCCAAACCTAAACCCTATTGAGCATCCTCATACAGAAGGTGGAGGAGCGCAAGGTCTCTAATATCCACCAGCTCCGTGATGTGATTATGGAGGAATGTAAGAGGACTCCAGTGACAACCTGGGAAGCTCTGGTGAACTCCATGCCCAAGAGGGTTAAGGCAGCACTGGAAAATAATAGTGGCCACACAAAATATTGACACTTTGGGCCCAACGTGGACATTTTCACTTAGGGGCGTACTCACTTTTGTTGCCAACGGTTTAGACATTAATGGCTGTGTGTTGCGTTATTTTGAGGGGACAGCAAATTTACACTGTTATACAAGCTGTACACCCACTACTTTACATTGTAGAAAATTGTAATTTCTTCAGTGTTGTCACATGTGAGGGGTGTACTCACTTTTGTGAGATCCTGTATATTGAGGCTGGGTTCACACCAGTGCGAATTGGATGGGGGTTTCATTTCATTTCATTTCAATGGGCAGAAGCGGTGGAGGAGCAATGTATACATCGCTCCTTCACCGCCCCAAAGATGCTGCTTGCAGGACATTTTTCAACGTCCTGCCAGCGCGGCGCCCCAGTGTAAAAGCACTCTGGCTTTCACGCTGGGACTGCAGGGGAGGTGTTTTTCAGGCGCTTTACAAGCGCTATTTTTAGCTCAAAAGCACCTGAAAAACGCCTCAGTGTGAAAGGGGCCTCATGTGAACCCAGCCTAAAGGATTTCAGATTTCTGCCTGCCAATGACTTTTGGCTAACCATTCTTGCTTGTTTATTTTACATGGTAAGATAAAGTAAATAAAACTTAACTTCTAATAAAACATGGTAATGCCTGGTACACACATTCAGTTTATTTTGGTTCAATCCAGCGGCTGAACAAAAAGGAAAAAGAAACGAAGAGATCACTGTACTAACTAAGCGATGTTAGTGCAGTGCTCTCCCCCGCTGTGCCTTTGTGTTCTGTTCAGAGGAGAATGAAAACTCCTCCTACAAGCTTTAACCAGACACTGATAGAAGTCATAAGACTGCTATATGCTGCTGATGAGAAAAGGTATTTGCAGTTTATATTTACTAAAATAATTGCTTTTCCATGTTCTGTGTACTGTGGGAGACCAGATATAGTGAATGCAGGGTCCTGGGATTAGTAACACTTTAAGGTACTTACACTGCTTGCATTAAAGGAGATGTATAAGGTATATAAAAAAACAAACCTACATACTCACCTCCATGCTGCAGCATCAGTGTGATTCTGCAGCTGTCCATCGCTGGCTTAAGCCCGAGAACTTGCTACTGATGTTACATACAGGTAAAATCATTTAGGCTGGAATGCTGGAACTTGACAGCTAGTAACCCGCGGTTAAAAATGACAGTTTTGCCACTTTTACATGCTGCGTTTGTATTTTTTACAGCGTTCATGGGCTTTTGTGTTTCAAAGTGTTTTTTACAGATAACAGATTTTACACATCAGTGGACTCTCCTAAATGCCTACAATGCAGGAAAAAAACAGGGTCTCTCTCTCACCCCACAATATACAAGGGTTCTGAAAAGTCTGTTTTTTTTTTTTTTTACCATTGCAAATGGTCAGAAATGCTTCCCCATTTAAAACGCCTATAGACGAAAAATGCTTATATATGCACATTACTGCGTTTTAGACATGTTTACATGATGTTACAAACATTTGGCGTTTCAAATGCCCCTGAACTACCGTTCTAAAATGCAAATTTTTGCTTTCTAAAAAATTCTTCTAACCTCAACTGCTTCTAATCTACTATAAACACCTGGGTGTACATGTACCCATAAGATAACCTTGAGGAGAATTCAGGGGCTGCTGAAAAAAATGCCCAAATGCTCCTAAATGTCCGTTTACCAGCTACAGTGTACATGAGGCCTTACAGTACACATATACTGTATAATAGTCATTGGCAGCCATAGAGCATTTTAACTGTACAAAATAGACATTATAGGAATTCTCAGTGATACAACAGATAACTTCTGATTTACTTTGGGTACTAAAATGAAGCTAAGTGATATTGTTCAAGGCGTTTCATTGCATAAACCCCCAACAAAAAGATTTGTTACAGCAGACGTTTTTTTATAAAAACTATATATATGACAGTAACTACAGTGCCTTGCAAAATTATTCACCCCCTTGGCTTTTTACCTATTTTGTTACATTACAGCTTTTAGTTCAATGTTTTTTTAATCTGAATTATATGTGATGGATCAGAACACAATCGTCTAAGTTGGTGAAGTAAAATTAGAAAAATATGTACATAAAACTATTTTTCAGAAATAAAAAAATCATAATTGGCATGTGTGTATGTATTCACCCCCTTTGTTATGAAGCCCAATAAAAGCTCTGGTGCAACCAATTACCTTCAGAAGTCACATCATTTTGTAAAATTATGTCCACCTGTGTGCAATCTAATGCCCCGTACACACGATTGGATTTTCCAACAACAAATGTTGGATGTGAGCTTGTTGGCAGAAAGTCCGACCGTGTGTACACTCCATCAAACATTTGTTGTCGGATTTTCCACCAACATATGTTGGCTAGCAGGTTCGCAAATTTCGGACTTTCCGATCGTGTGTTCACGCATGCTCAGAATCAAGCAGAAGGAGCCCAAATCTGTGGTCAGACTTAAAGATTGCTGTTCACAAGCGCAAACCATCCAACTTGAAGAAGCTGGAGCAGTTTTGCAAGGAGGAATGGGCAAATATCCGAGTGGTAAGATGTGGCAAGCTCATAGAGACTTATCCAAAGCAACTTGGAGCAGTGATAGCCGCAAAAGGTGGCTCTACAATGTATTGACTTTAGGGGGGTAAATAATTATGCACATTGACTTTTTCTGTTATTTTGTCCTATTTGTTGTTTGCTTCACAATTAAAAATAAATAAATAAATCTTCGAAGTTGTGGGCATGTTCTGTAAATTAAATGATGCAAATCTTCAAACAATCCATGTTAATTCCAGGTTGTGAGGCAACAAAACACGAAAAATGTGAAGGGGGTGAATACTTTTGCAAGGCACTGTATATACTTCATCACCCTTTAGAAAGCCAGTAATTGCCATTTTGTTTGATTTGTTCACATACATATGGTTATATCAGCTCATGATCTTCCCTGTAGCTGGAACGGTTTCATTCTAGATACTTAGAGTTTTAAACTTTGGCCTTTAATCAAGTCTAATGAATGATCACTTCACTGGCTACAGTTTCTGTAAAATGCACATTAATTATGATGTTTCCTTCCTCTAAACACATTCATTGTGTTCTGTCTCCTGCAAATGCTCCCACACATGATATTTACTGCTTATAGTCACTTCTCCTCATTCCCCAACAGCTGAAGGACCAACATCTGCCCATTTTTCGCTATGATCTTAAGGTTTTGTACATTTAGATATTGGCAATTACCTTTTGGCCCATTTAGTTAAAATATGGCATGCTCAAAAACCTGTGCAACAGATTAAAAAAAAAAAACTCTGCAACAGCACTAAGGACTCTTGTCACATACAAGATTGCTTGTTAATTCATATACTATTCCTTGATCCAAAGATATATTTACCACAAGGTTTTATGTTGCAGAAGCTTTACAGCTTCCCTGACATATCACAAATAACTTTTAACAGTTCTGTTTAGCTGTTTATATGAAAGGTGGTATATTTTTTAATTAAACTAGAATGGCAAGTAACATGGAAAAAAGGAAGCATTGAAGATAATTGCTGATTTTATTTTGTATAAAATGTAATGTGGTCACACAGCTTGTAGATAAAGGAAGAAGTATGCTTGGACCTTATGACCTAATTAGCCCAAAAGCACATTCACCATCTGAACCCTGGCTAGTATGTCCTGTTGTTTGCTGTCATTAGATTATATGACCAGTAAGAATTTTAACAATGAACATGTCATATTTGCTCCTTTTTTGTCTGGTGTATATATACTGTATTATTGAAAGTGTTTTGTTCACTCGGGATCCTTTTAGGTGATGTCATAAAACAGCATTACCTCATAGTAGATATGCTACTTTAACTGAAGAAAGTTTTAATTCCACCTAACATAAACTATACACCAGTGATGGCGAACCTTGGCACCCCAGGTGTTTTGGAACTACATTTCCCATGATGTTTATGCACTCTGCAGTGTAGTTGAGCATCATTTGAAATGTAGTTCCAAAACATCTGGGTTGCCAAGGTTCGCCATCACTGCTATGCACTAATCCCTAACTTTATGACCACCCACCTAATACTGAGTAGGTTCCCCTTTTGCCACCAAAACAGCTTTGACCCATCAAGGCATGGACTCCACTATATCTCTGAAGGTATGCTGTGATATCTGGCACCATCCATCAGTAACAGATCCTTTAAGTCCTGTAATTTGGGAGGTGGGGCCTCCATGGATCAGGCTTGGTTTTTCTAGCACATCCCACAGATGCTCAATTGGATTGAGATCTGTAGAAATTGGAAACCAGGTCAACACCTCAAAGATGCCTTCTTCCGCTGTCCCATGGTCCAGGCATGATGCTCACAGGTAGGCGCTTTTGGCTGTGGACACGGGTCAACATAGACACCCAGACTGGTCTGGGGGGATGCAACCCCATAAGCAACAAAAAACTGAAATGCTTTGTGTGTGCTGACACCTTTCTATCATAACCAGAGTTAACTTTTACAGTTTTACATTTGAGCTACAGCTGCTCTTCTATTGGATCCAACCACACGGGCCATTCTTCACTCCCCACGTGCATCAATAAGCCTTGGCTGCACATGACCCTGTTTTGATCCATTGGACTACTTTTGGTAGGTCCTGACCACTGCCAACTGGGAACATCCCACAAAAGCTGCAGTTTTAAGGATGCTCTGACCCAGTCGAGCCGAGCCGAGCCGAGCAGTCTAGCCATTACAATTTGGCCCTTGTCAGGGTTGCTATGCTTGCCCATTTTTTCTGCTTTCAACACATCAACCTCAGAGAGAACATGTTTACTTACTGCCTAATATATCCAAACCACTTTCATGTGCCATTGTAACAAGATAATCAATGTTATTAACTTTAAGTGGTCATAATGTTTTTAGTGATCAGTGTATGTCTTAGAGTAAAATGCTACAATGTGCAAAAAATGTACAACTTTTTTGTACTTGAAGAAACAATTTGGTGTGTAGCAATTTATCCATGATTGCTCCTCTTGCTCAAGAAGGGTCAGGGTTATCAAGGCCTTCTTCCTTTTTTTCAGATAGGTCTACAATACACTGCTAAATATTTTTCTGTAGCCAGTAGATTTGCCGTTTGTCTTTTGTTACCTTAAGGGCCAGTTCACACAGTTCAAGTCACATGACCTGTCAAAATGAATGGTTCCTCATGAGAGCCATCTTAACTGGTCCGACTTGTGTCGGTCTGACTTTGAAAATGCTTCCTGCACTACTTTGGTCTGGCTTGGGAACGATTTCAGCAAATTGATTTCAATGTAAGTCGCATCCAAGTTGGATCATCATCTTAACTGATCTGACATGTGGCAATGCTCTGAGGATCTTGAAGGGGAACCCCACGCCAAAATCCCCCCCCCTTCGGATCTGGTATGGAATTCAAGGGGAACCCCCACAGCAGAAAAAAAAACGTGGGGTCCCACTCAAATTCCATAGCAGACCTTTTATCTGAGCATGCAGATCGGGAAAGGAGGGGGAAGAGTGAGTGCCCCCCCAGACCATACCTAGCCACATGCCCTCAACATTGGGGGTGGGTGCTTTGGGGCAGGGGGGCTCTGCGCCCCCCACCCCAAAACACCTTGTCCCCGTGTTGATGGGGACAAGGGCCTCTTCCCGAAAACCCTGGGTGGTGATTGGGGGGGCTTATCGGACTCCGGAAGCCCCCTTTAACAAGGGGACCCCCAGATCCCAGGCCCTCCGTATTTAAATGAGTATGACGTACCCCTACCCATTCACCAAAAAAGTGTCAAAGATAAATAAAAACAGTTCACAGGTTTTTGAGAAAGTCCTTTATTAAAAATGGCTCCAACGTGTCTTCTTTCTCCGGTGGTCTTCTCCCTCCTCCGGTTCTTCTCCCTCTGCTGCTGATATCTGCTGCCGATATTTTCTTCCTCCGGTTCTTCTCCTGACACTAGCTTCCGCAGTTGTGCCAGCTCTCCTCTCTGCCGCTTCTTTTATAGACAAGGGGCGTGGCCATCCGGTAATATCACCCGGAGACCCCGCCCCCTTATGTCACCGCCCAGGGCATGATTGGGGTGATGTCATGAGGGGGGAGCGGTCTCTGGATGACGTCGGGGGATGGCGACACCCCATGTCTATAGAAGAACCGGCAGAGAGCAGAGCTCTCACAACTGCAGGAGCTAACATGAGGAGAAGAGCTGGAGAAAGAAGACATCGGCAGCAGAGGGAGAAGAACTGGAGGAGAAAGAAAGAAGACACGGAGCTATTTTTAATAAAAGACTTTGTCAAAAACATGTGTAATGTTTTTATTTTATTTTTTTTACACTGTTTTTGGTGAATGGGTAGGCTATGGGTACCCCATACTTATTCACATAGGGGGGCGGGATTTGGGGGGATTCCATATTCCGATAAGCCCCCCCGCCCGCAGACCCCTACAACCAGCACCCAGGGTTGTTGGGAAGAGACCCTTATCCCCATCAACATGGGAACAAGGTGCTTTTGAGGCGGGGGGCACAGAGCCCCCTGGTATGGTCCTAGAGGGGGGGGGGCACTTGCTTGTTCCCCCCTTTCCCGGGCTGCATGCTCGGATAAAGGTCTGGTATGGATTTTGGGGGGGCCCCATGCTGCTTTTTTTTTTTTTTTTTATAATTTTGGCCATGGGGTTCCACTTCCATACCAGACTCCAAGTCGGATCCCGTTCATGGAAGTCGGACATGAAGTCGCAGGGCAAAGTCGCATCAGAAGTCGTGCAACTTCCGTGTTGAAATAGTGTGAACGTAGCCTCATCAGCAAATGCAGGGAAAGCTACTACCAAATTCACTTGACTGCTTTAACAGTCCTAAGCATTTAGGTTAAAAGAAACTCTAATGCCGCGTACACACGGTCGGACTTTTCGTCTACAAAAGTCCAACGGACGCTGACGGACTAAAGCTGGCTGGTAATCCGATCGTGTGTGGGCTGCTTCGGACTTTCAACGTACTTTTTTAGCCTCAAATCCGACGTACTTTAGATTTGAAACATGCTTCAAATCTTTACGTCGTAACTACGACGGACCCCGAAGTCCGCTCGTCTGTATGCTAGTCCTACGGACAAAAAAACGACGCATGCTCATAAGCAAAAACTAAACGGAAGCACTCGGTCTAGTAAAACTAGTGTTTGTATTGTAGGTAGCACATTCATCACGCTGCAAAATCTGTGATCGTTGAATGCAGCGCATTTTATTTCTTCTTTACGAATGCTCTAAAGAACGAAGGTGTTTTGCTGTTCATAATCAGAGTTCTCCCAAACTGATTTCTGAATTCTTTTTCTCTTTGATCTCATGAATGATATAGTATGCTTTTTATAAACAATGTTTCCATACTAATAATACTTTTTCCCTTTTTTTTTTTTTTTTTTTATGTTTGTAAAGTTACCACAAAGAACCCATTATTCTTTTTTATTTTTTTTCTAGTGATTATTTTTTAATTTTTAGATAAAGTTAACCCAAAGCACCGTTTTTGTTTATGTATATATTTTTTTTTCAAGACTTTACCACTTGAACATTCTTAACATTAGTAATGTATTTTTGGTGTGTTTTTTTAAAACTCAATGAGATTGTTGTCCCTTGTTAATTTAACATTGTGTGTAAAATCAATGATTTAAAAGAAAACACATAAAAGTCTTTTGCTAAACTCAAAAAAGATCCATTTATTCATGGTCAAAATAAAATAAAGAGGAAGTCAACGCTGGAAAAAGTCGGTGTACAAGAAAATTGGGATCTTGAGGAGTCCATATAAGAGGGAGCACAATCTGGTCCAAGAATCCCAGAGATCAACAGCACCAGCAGATGATCTAGATGTCCCCAGACTGTGGTCCTACAACAGCCTGCGTCTTCTGTCAGACCAGACTGAACCCAGGTCATCACTTTCTTCTCTTCCCTGCAGCCTTTCCTCCACGCTGCCCTGCAGCCTTCCCTGCAGCCTTCCCTGCAGCCTTCCCTGTAGCCTTCCCTGTAGCCTTCTTTTGAGGCTGTGGCTCTGGTGTTTCAGTTGTGGCAGGAGGAGGAGGAGGAGGAGGAGGAGGAGGAGGAGGAGGGGGGGGGCTGCCTCATGTAGTTGGGTGTTTTTGGTTAGCGTGCCCTGCAGCCCCTTATGGATTGTTTCCCCAAATAGGCGCTCACAAATGAGGCGCTGCTCCCAATCCATCTGAAGAAGCCTGCTGGCTAAGTAGCAGCCATAGGCTTCTTCCGCTTCGGGGGGGCTTGTTAAAAAACGGGTGGCCTGTTGCATGAGGCGCAGGGACGCGTCCTGTGTGACCATCCCCTTCTTGGCCCT